>OX453297.1:10788318-11988318 GCA_949710035.1 Crambus lathoniellus
GCTCCCAGACCAAATCGGAACGTGTGTAGATACTATACGAGATAAACTGCCAGAGCGTCCGCCGCTTGCTGTCGCTTCCGCTTCATAAATGCTTCGATGCAACTTTCGGTCCGGAGCTTTCTACACAACAATCGAAAGGGCCCCACACAGTATCAGTCCGCCTGCAAGCAACGGCCTATCAGATGGCTGCAATCGGCCACACACTCACAGTTTTACCACAGATTATTAAATAGTTACTACGAGTTTTACATACAACAACCGAATTTCAAGCGGTCTCTTCGATCGAGGGCTGCAGCCGGCCTCCCGGTGGACTAATAGCTCATGAGTACTAGTAGTATTTTTTTTACCCTTTGCTAATAGTCTGTGGGCTCCTTAAGAACCTACCGAAGTTTGTCATATTATTATGTTACGTTTTGGTCGAGTCGGTATTGTACTTTTCTATGGAACATCTGTTTGTGTGGTTGGCCCATAGTAGGTAAAAGTCGTTCCTATTGATGAAAACATTCAACACCTGAATTATTTGTTCTTCAAAACAAAAAAATACGTAGGTACTCTTTCGCTAAGCTTCGCTGTGGAGCCAGCTCTTTATCTGACCACGTTGCTGGATCTAGTTACAAGAACAAGTAAAACAAAATTTGAAAGCTCAACAAAGCTCGAAGTCCTAATTGGATGAAGAAGTAACTTAATATTTAGTAAGTCACGGAAACAAAGCATCCAAGAATGAATAATTACACTTCATTAAACGGGCTAAAGAGGCAACAAATATTTTATATTGTATGATTTATATCGTTTAATTTCGACAATAAATCTAAACATTATTATGAACTACACATCATGAATAGAGAAAGCAGTAAATAAACGCTACTATCTAACCTAAAGAAAAATAAACAATCAACACAGCTTCCAGAATTTGTGAACGAACGTTAACAAAGAAATAAATCAATCGTTTAAAAGTCTAATAACGTCTCACATGGAAGTCAACACCGCTACAGTAAAACAAAGTTACGGCCGAGTGGACTCGTTAATCAGTCGGTAGTTGCATCGGCTCACACGCGACAGCTCAAGGCGAGGAATCCCGACCGAAATAGGCACGCTAACGTTTGCTCGGCCGCGCTCTATACACTTCGCTCGTACCCAGCGGCAGCCGGCAGTGAACTGTGAACTCGCGAGCGCCCCGCGAATCGAAAATCACTTAAAATTCAATTAAAAATAAAATAATAAAAAATTTAAATTTATGACGGCCGGAATCCCTCGGCTATTCAAAGACAATTATTTTCATATGTTTTTCATTAACTAAAACTAAGTATAATGCAAGTAATATGATATTTGAATTATTATTAGACGGATGTTTGGGATTTTAAAATATCACCAATCGAAAAAAACGGCCGGAAGCACTAGATAAATAACTGTAAAATAACATAAATTTTTTCCAAATTTTAAGTACTTGTGATTTGCGAGTAATCCATAATTTAAAATACCCTATTTTGGGGAATCGGTGCCTTAAGGCGATACTCGGAAAAAATATGCTAAAGCAAGTTAGCAATGAGAATACGACGCGCGCGGGAGCGAGACCGAATTTGCCGATTACGTAAAAAAAACTCAAAATCACTTCGTATTCAAAAACTATAACGATTTTTAAAAAATGCTTCTATACGATCCTAAATATTATTCGTGTCCACTAATGAGTCACACCAACACATCAAAATGTGACTATAAAAATTACTGCATTTAATGCGCGTACTCGTGCAAGTACTAATAGTTTTTGTTTCATCGAAATCTGGCCAGGAATTCCAAAGATACAGCGTTGTAAAGTTTCACCAGCTTTTGAAAATTTGCTTTCCTTGCGCGCTATTGCGATGACGTCATGTCGGACTGACATCTCCGTTTGCGGCTGTTGCGGGTGATTTCCGTCTAACTGTACCTACATAGAGTTCGTCTGTGCGCAATCTTCGCGCAACTCGTGCGTTTTTGACGCTAGTTACAGTACATTTTCTTCGTTCTAAGGTTATGGTAAATGATTAGTATTCAATTTCGACCGCGCGCAGGCGCACTCTAAAACTGTCACCTACTGTCGATAGCGAAAGACATTTATCCCACAAACTTATTTCACCCAGTGGTGGAGGCGCCACTAGCAGTATAAGATTATCGAAATGGCTGTCAGTTTTTAGGGTGCATATTTAACTACCAAGTCAGTTAAGGTTGTACGTGCATTTTGTTTTGACGGTTGCTATAATATAGCAAATGTGTTGACAGAATCCCGCCCGCCATTACGAAAGTTGATTTAATTTATTATTCGCGAAAATAAAACATTATTTGAAGGTGTTTTTTCACATGGGCTCAATACAAAATTTCTTAAACATTTCATTGATCGACTTTAAGAAAAATAAATAAATTTATTACGAAACCGTGAGAGCGCAACTAACTATACAGGGTAAATTTTTAATCAGTGCACAAATTTTTAAGATCGACTCAGAATCGGTAAGTAAACAACTTTCTCCTAGAAACATAGGTTGAAATATGACAAAAAATTTTTGACTCTTCATACAAATCGCACTGGTCACGTGATCGATTTAGTATGGGAAGTCCAAAAATTTTTGTCGTATTTCGACCCATGTTTCTAGGAGAAAGTTGTTCACTTACTGATTCTGAGTTGATCCTAAAAATATGTGCACTGGTCAAAAATTTTTCCTGTATAGCCAAAGGATTCTATGTAGGTATACGGAAGTGCGACGTGACGTCACACGTTAATGCCATTGGTTCACCCAAATTTTCCTCGGAGGCCGTACTTTAAAGTTTAATATCTCAGTCATTTTTGAAGATAGGAAAAAAATAAAAACAGATTCTTTTTTCTCGAGTTACATATTTTTTAGTTATGCTGATAACAAAAATCATTGGTGTGACTCAAACCAATTTTCAGTAGTATATGTATCCCCATTTCAGAATAATCTTGATATTTCTTATTTTTTAGAGGTATTTTCGAAAATAAAAAGTGTCGAGCCAAAATCATAAAATCGTGTTTCTGAAACGATTCTAGATAAAGGTACTTATGAAGAAATATATATCTTACTAGCTGACCCAGCGCGACTTCGTTCCCGTGGCCCTACCCCCTACTCCACCCTATCCTACCCGTACTCTACCCCTACCCTACCCTACCCTATCCCTACCCTACCCTACCCTACCCCTACGCTGCACCTACACTACCCACCCTACCCCTACCCCAACCCCTACCCTACCCCTACCCTACCCCTACCCTACCCCTGACCTACCCCTACCCTACCCCTACCCCTACCCCTACCCTACCCCTACCCCTACCCCCCCTACCCTACCCCTACCCTACCCCTACCCTACCCCTACCCTACCCCTACCCTACCCTACCCTACCCTACCCTACCCAACCCTACCCTACCCTACCCCTACCCCTACCCCTACACCCTACCCCTACCCCTACCCCACCCCTACCCAACCCTACCCTACCCTACCCCTACCCTACCCTACCCTACCCCTACCCTACCCTACCCTACCCCTACCCCTACCCTACCCCTACCCCTACCCTACCCTACCCTACCCTACCCTACCCCTACCCTACCCCTACCCCTACCCCTACCCTACCCCTACCCTACCCCCTACCCTACCTACCCCTACCCTACCCCTACCCTACCCCTACCCTACCCCTACCCTACCCCTACCCTACCCCTACCCTACCCCACCCTACCCCCCTACCCTACCCCTACCCTACCCCTACCCTACCCCTACCCTACCCCTACCCTACCCCTACCCTACCCCTACCCTACCCTACCCTACCCCTACCCTACCCCTACCCTACCTACCCTACCCTACCCCTACCCTACCCCTACCCTACCCCTACCCTACCCCTACCCTACCCCTACCCTACCCCTACCCTACCCCTACCCTACCCCTACCCTACCCCTACCCTACCCCTACCCTACCCCTACCCTACCCCTACCCTACCCCTACCCTACCCCTACCCTACCCCTACCCTACCCCTACCCTACCCCTACCCTACCCCTACCCTACCCCTACCCTACCCCTACCCTACCCCTACCCTACCCCTACCCTACCCCTACCCTACCCCTACCCTACCCCTACCCTACCCTACCCCTACCCTACCCCTACCCTACCCCTACCCTACCCCTACCCTACCCCTACCCTACCCCTACCCTACCCCTACCCTACCCCTACCCTACCCCTACCCTACCCCTACCCTACCCCTACCCTACCCCTACCCTACCCCTACCCTACCCCTACCCTACCCCTACCCTACCCCTACCCTACCCCCTACCCTACCCCTACCCTACCCTACCCTACCCCTACCCTACCCCTACCCTACCCCTACCCTACCCCTACCCTACCCCTACCCTACCCCTACCCTACCCCTACCCTACCCCTACCCTACCCCTACCCTACCCCTACCCTACCCCTACCCTACCCTACCCTACCCCTACCCTACCCCTACCCTACCCCTACCCTACCCCTACCCTACCCCTACCCTACCCTACCCTACCCCTACCCTACCCCTACCCTACCCTACCCTACCCCTACCCAACCCCTACCCTACCCCTACCCTACCCCTACCCTACCCCTGACCCTACCCCTACCCTACCCCTACCCTACCCCTACCCTACCCCTACCCTACCCCTACCCTACCCCTACCCTACCCCTACCCTACCCCTACCCTACCCCTACCCTACCCCTACCCTACCCCTACCCTACCCCTACCCTACCCCTACCCTACCCCTACCCTACCCCTACCCTACCCCTACCCTACCCCTACCCTACCCCTACCCTACCCCTACCCTACCCCTACCCTACCCCTACCCTACCCCTACCCTACCCCTACCCTACCCCTACCCTACCCCTACCCTACCCCTACCCTACCCCTACCCTACCCCTACCCTACCCCTACCCTACCCCTACCCTACCCCTACCCTACCCCTACCCTACCCCTACCCTACCCCTACCCTACCCCTACCCTACCCTACCCTACCCCTACCCTACCCCTACCCTACCCCTACCCTACCCCTACCCTACCCTACCCCTACCCTATGTGGGACTGTATAGCCACAGAATTATACTATCAGTATTCCATCTTCATTTAAAAGGAGGCAGCTCGCTCGGTATGATCTCGCAATGTAGCTTGCTACTACAGGTGATCTGTGTCTTGGAAGGATCTCGCGCATATGCGCTTCAAACGGAGTACCTACTGCATGGTAGTATTTATTCAGTGCTTATACTTCTTGAGTTCCTATTATGGATTTAGATGCAGTGTTTAAGTTGTTGCTAGAAATAATCAAAAAACCCATTTGTAAGTGAATAGAAACTTTCAGATATTTTACTTGATTATTATTTTATGAAAAAGCATTTTAGAGTTAGATTACTTAAAATAATTTGAAAAAGCAATTATCTACATTAATAGTACATTACAGCCGAGGACAGGTAAGTAAGAAATTACATTGTCGAGGATGGTTTGAAGCACGAGCCGCAGGCGAGGGCTTTAATCATTCGAGGCAAGGTAATTTGCTTACCGTACAAGGCTTGTATAGTGCTTTTCTCAAGAAATGCGAGGAAATAAAAAAAAACTGTTTAACTAAATAATATTTATTAAAATTTATATCACACATGTTCGGGCAATTATTAAATGTAAATGTTATTGTTTTCCCGGGCACACTTATGTATAAATCGCCCATAATAATATTATTTTAATGATGTATCATTAAAATACGCCAACAACACAGATTCCGAAAACGTATGCGCCTTTTTTTCACTTTTCCAAATCAGATCGTAGGTTTTCATATATATTTCTTTTGATTTTGCTGGCAGTAAGTTTTCTGTTATTAATTTTGCTTCTGCTCTCAAATTTGGTGGAGTAGGTACATACAATGTCTGTATATGTTTCATTGGCAGAACTCATTTTGATAATTTATTACACAATATAAACTGTATTGATATCAAATCAACCGCTGAAAATCATTCCCGCCGTTTTTTTTAATATTGGTTTGTGAGGCCATGTCGAACGGTCATACAGCCTAGTGATACTTAGTACTTACTTACTTACTACTTGCTACTAAAATGCGCAACTTCAATACCCGCTTCTGGGCGGTAGATGGCGCTGTATATATTTCCCATACAAAATTACTCGTAAAGGATATTTTGTCTATGATAAATCTCATTTTGTTTTTTCGATTGATGTTCGTGCTAAGGGTACATAGCGTTTGTGGTACAATACGAAGTAATATACTCTGTGCGCACCGTATTTAAAAAAAAGTTAACCTAATTAAGATATATAATAATTAACTATAAGTATAATAATAATGAGTATTTTCCTCCCCCAATTTTTTTGGGGGAGGCCTATGCCCAGCAGTGGGCGTCGTTCGGCTGACATGATGATGATGATGATGATAATAATAATAATAATGCGGCTGTATGGTGCAAATGTCCCTTTGCTTTTTCTGTTTTTATACACAGGAATAACTAAAGAAAAAATAAAGAAAAAAAGTTGGTAGTACCATAGAAAATCACTGCAGTAATGAATTTCAGTACTTACTTACTGCACTAAAATCAGTGCAGTAAGTAAGTACTGAAATTCATTACTGCAGTGATTTTCAAATTTAGAATGTTTACCTCGGAAAAGTGCCACGTACTGCATTCTTTTCTCAAATATAATATTATCATTTCAGAGCATAAGTGTGAAAATCATATTATCTACCAACAGACGTTGGTGTTAATACTGAAAAGTATTTTTTCAACACACTTGCTCATAAAGTGAGCCTTATTACATCGATCTTAGGGCCATAAACCGAACTATAACCCACGCGTGTATAATAATATTACAGTACTAGTTGCGTAATAGAATTGTCCCTACAAAGTTAAGTAAGTACCTAACTGCAAATTATATGCGAGTAAACAGAGACTTTTCAATTTAACCGGGTAATACAGTATCCCTACAAAGTTAAGTTAGTACCTAACTGCAAGTTATATGCGAGTCAACAGAGCATTTTCAATTTCAGCGGGTAATAGACACAGTTCTTTTTTGTAACAACAAAGAGGTTTTATACGGCTGAAAATCCATTTACGTTTTTAGAATAAATAAATGTGTCCCTAATTAAGACAAAAAACATAATTAAGTATATTATTATCAAATTATTTATAATTCACAATAATTTGTTATAAAACATTTGCGTTTTATCACTGTAACCAATGCCTTTACATACTTTCTATCTGCTTAACCTAAATAATAGATGACCTAAATATACTAACAAACCATTCTAGTATTTACTCTAAGCTAATACTGAACCTCTGTCAAGGATTCTATTAGTTACTAAAATACCTAGCTAGCTTGAACGCTGTAATACCTAACTGTTGTCCGATTAATATATAGATAACTACTATGGATGCTCTGAATCAACTCTGAAGTGGCCTGTGATGTCGTAATGGAGAACCCTGGTTGTAAAGCGTAGACCCATGATCTTTTAAATGAAGCGACAGAGACTAACCTTACTACTAACTAACTCATACTTTGAACTGCCTATATGCCTACAACAACTTAACAGCTGTTCATATTACTATGGCCGTTGCTTCTAATTTTCTAACCTCATTTATAGCGACCAAGACACTCAAAATAAGTTAATACTCTTGTATAAATCTAACATTAGTTTACCCCTACATTGCTTGGACATTTAACAGTTAGGTCCTAACCGATTCCTAGGTCCAATATACTTTGAAAACCTGGTGAGTTATTTTGCTGAGTCCACCATGCTAATTCTCTGGTTACTGACCCAAGGTTAACTGTCCATTAAAACTGGTGGAATTTAATAATTTAGGTTACAATGGAACTGAAACTAGTCATAGCATCCGGATTTGCTTGCAAGGACTAAGGTGAAATTGGCATGTGTGGTTTGAAATGAAATTTGATATACCTATATGAAGATGGAGACACCATTGCTATAATAGTACCTATTAGCTTTAGCATATATGGCTTTGCTTGCAAATTAGAAATGAAAATTTGTTATATCTATTGGAAGACTGAGTCACTATATCAGATCTATAACCGTACCTACTAGCTTAGGCATATGGCCTTGCTTGCAAAGTTAGAGATGAAAATTTGTTATATCTATTGGAAGATGGAAACACTATATCTATAATAGTACCTATTAGCTTCAGCATATGGTTTTGCTTGCAAAGTCAGAGATGGAAATTGGTATAATAATTAGGGTGAAGAGAGTCTATTGATCTTAATCACCATCTTGGCCTAATACAAATGCTCCAGCAATATTATTTAACCGGTAAAGTCAGGGCACCTCCGCCGCCCATAACAGTGGAACTCGTCACCATACTTGGACATCCCTCCTCCGGCGCTGCTTTATTACATTTTCATATAAAAACAAACTTCAACATATAAAGTCAAGCTGTCATGTTCGTCAATTCTTTATGTATATATATATATATATATAAGAGGACCAAGCTAAATGCTTCAAAGCGACTTGTTAGTCTACATGAAGAGATCTTTCTCCTTCATGGCAGCAGCAGTTACAGTTAACGTTAATTGATATATCCTTTTCCTTTTGTTGAATAATCCTTATTGGGATAAATCCAACAGGTTGAGTGCTTAAATTAGGAGCACTAACAAGTCTGACTCCTGAGAGGAGAGAACTCAAATCTAATTCATAGTAAGTACATATAAATATAGACTCTCCTAACCTTTTCTATGACCAAGTTTCCCCGTAGAACTAAATTCCCTAGTTATGTCTACGTGTCTGACTCGGATCTTATTGAACTCTTGCAACTTGTTGGTTAAAATTTGTCTCTAAAGAATCTCACTCATGGTAATATATCCTTAATCTCACCATTGGACTGGTCTTGGAAATAACTTAAGAATCCAACCAAATTGGACAGAAGCTTTCGCCTCACCCCGATAGCTTTACATAATTTATGGCTAAAATAGAACCATGTTCCAACTCAATAGGTTAGTATCTGGAAAACCTTGAATCCACATCAGCTTCCATAAGACACTGGCCAACATTACACAGAGTTCCTTCGAGTTTAAACATCTTCTCCCGCCACCGAACAAAATCCTTTTCATACATTAATATAGCAGTAGTCTGATCCAGAGAACTCTTCCGCAACCAGCTCAATTTATAGATTATTATAGGTGCCTTTTGCATCATAGGAAAATATTACCTTTTGTCAAGCCAAATATATAGGTAAATTTAGATTCTCCACTTATGTTTGATAGATTATTTCAACCTTCATATCTTTGCAATGCGTGAACCTATAAAGATTACTCTAATCAAGCTCTTTGGACTGTTCCACTAGTATTGTTACTTCACAAATCATTTCCCAAATACTGAAAGCACTAGGTATCCATTGGTCACCTTTTCCTTTTCAAATCTATTAATTTCTTACAAACCTCACTGAAAATCATACAACTTGTAGACTACATTGCTACAACGCACTAACCATTTACCTAATCGCTCTTCTTAAGATATAACATTATTTTGTTAGATAAAAGACAGCCATTTTGCTGGAAACTGTCAATCGGACTTTTCCCCACTATCTATAATCATTCTGTCAAATTGCCCGGGTTTGTTCGTCTGTCACAAGAATCTATGGCTAGGGATGTCAACAAAATTCGGATTTGATCGTAGATATATTGGTGATAACACATAATGCTACTTATAGACCTACAGCGACCCTACTCTTTCTACCTACTCTGTATACCAGACTCCCCTCGTAGCCTTGCCCCAGCAGACCTCCCCCTTTCTGCCAGAACAAAGGTCTTCGAGTTACCTAGCTCGTGATTCTAAGTAGGTACCTACCTGTCTAATTTCCGACTAAATGCGACTTTCCTAACAAACACAAACCTGGCGCCTGTATCGCCAGTTCTGACGCCCCAATTCTGTCAAGTTTGGGTGAGTGGGCCCCCTAAAATCCTATCGCTCATGCCGTGGTCCATCTGCTTGGGAAGGGAACAGATAGACACCCTACAGGTAGGTATGGTTCAATCAGGCCGCAACTGCCTCCAAATCTGGGGCATACGCCCCGCGCCATCTGACGTGTTAACTGAAAAACTGTCAATGAAAACAGCCCGCCTGATCAAACCATGTGGAAATTACTAAGCGTTATCCATTGAACGCTCATCTGACACTCCACAATGCCAGACTTTCTTTACCTAGCGACCTCCCGTGAGCCTTGCCTGGAGCCCGGAGACATAAACATGTACTCCTGAAGAAACAAACTCTATGCTTCCAACCCTCTCTGACTCAAATTAAGCCCATTTTCTAGGATTTTACTTGGGAATAATTTACTTTAATTGAAATGCTTTCTGTAAACAAACTAGACCTTTTAATTTCGGATCCAATTTACCAGTCAGAATTCCAAAATTAAAACGTTTAAAAGATCGCGAACCCAATAAACGCCTATGGTGGCAAGGACTCACTGTACACTTGCTTGAAGACTATTTCTGGTTTGATTTAAAATAACACTTCTTCAAAAAGGCCTTCCTCTTCCATACGTGTTGCCTCGAAGTCTATCCCGGAGAAATAAGGCCGGGCGTCGCGTCCTTTTTGCTTATATAGACCTACTCAAACCGCGCCAAAAAGTTAGCGTCCCACATCCCTACTCTATCGTCATAGCGCCCTCTAGCGTCTAACGCCAACCCATTTCAAACATCCCGAACGCCCCGCCTGGCCTTCGTTCAGAAACCTTTGATAGTTACAAAACTATCTTATATTAAGTTATAGAATTTACTAAACTATTCAAAATATTACCTTCTCACATAATATAAACACATTATTTTGTATGATCCCTTTTTTTTATTATTTATGAATGAAAACTATTATCAAAATGGTAATTGTTCGAACATAATTTCCGAACGAATCACCTCTAGCCAATATACATTCCCCATATTTGAAACTTTGAACTTTATCTAAGATAGAAACCAATATTCTGTACTTTTGATTATTTAACCCATATTTTTATTTAAGTTATACATAATGTTAATTTAACATTCTGTGAGTAAAAACCTTCTCGCTATATTTATGTGATGTCATTTGACTTGTCTTAGTTCTCAACTCTGCCGCTAGTTGTCGTTGCACTTGGACAGGATTATTCCATTTTGACATGACATTTGTTTACAACAAGATTTATAATTTTACTAACTAATAACAGTTCGTGTCGATTATTTCGTGAACCAATATCGAAATACAAGTATTGTCCACACTCCCGTGAAGCGAATTCGATTGACAAAACCCTCAACAAAGTGCATCTTCTTATATGAAATAATTTGTCACAGAGTCCAACTGTTGTGAAACATCATTGTTTCAATCCCTGAATCTCAGGTATTTATTAACTATATTTTCTCGCTAATTCAAACAAATTTACTGTATCTAACTTCCTCAGATTAATCATAAAACTTTAAGTGTTAACTTCCAAATTAAATGCAAATGACCACAGTTGCTCTACTAGTACTAACCCATTTCTTTTTCAGTGTTTACCTCAAGTAATCTGAAACCACTAAACAAGCCCCAAGCCTTATAGACAGAATCTATCACCTATCTACACTGTGTTGACAAAGTATGAAGCAAATTCTCAGCGCAATAACATGGTAAATGGCTAATTTTGTTCAATACAACCCAGTTGACACAACCCAATTTGATTTTGTGATTTATTCCTACACCAGGATCTATTTATACTATTAAAAAGTTATTGAGGTAAGTAACATTAATATATTTCGACTCTAAATCCTTAAAAAATATTCGAGATAGTTCAGGTGCGATTCTGAACCGTTACATCCGACCCCAAAATTCTTCAAAGGTGACAGTACCAAGTATTGGATCCGGAGTAGAATTTTTCTTTCTATCCAAATCTCTAATATTTCTTTTACACATATATTTATATATATATAGACATGTTTTTTTTTTTATATCTATATATATATATTATTATTATTTTTATATCAATATATATATATATATATTTTTATATATATATATATATATCCCTTTCTCTTATTATTTTCCCAAAATCAAAGAATTGAATCAATTTGGACCAAGAAAAACCACAATGCTCTTTGTCCTACCAAAGGACATTGCGGCCTCCGACCCCTATCGAATCAATTTTTAGTGAGCCCTAGTGTTTATGTAATTAAGAGTGTAGAGTGTATTTAGACCAAAATAATATCAAAAGTTATCAAGCGAGTTTTTAAGTGTTTTTTATTGCTTTATCCAAATTCATCGTATGTATATCCGACACCAGAGACGTACAAAGCATGGTGAAAGGTACGGGTTGTGAATCCGTAGTTTAGAATAAACTCGCCTTGGTGTATAAAGAGTAATCCAACCTTACGATTACATGGCGTTCTAGCGCAGCAATTTATACCCCCAAAGTGCCCCTGCATATCTCTGTACGCCCCCTTCTAAATGAAGCATATACAAAGACCTTTTTGTCAAAAAGCTTACTCAAAACTCTGGAATAGCCTCCGATATCACTTTGGAGAATGTATAGTTGTCGAGTTAAACATGGCCCGACCTGACCCAAGGAAAGTGTAAATTTAGTACAGGCGTTTACACCGGGACAAGATACAAACATAAACACTGTTTGTATATATATATATTTTTTTTTATCCTAACACCAAAGTCCCACTGTACAAAATTCAAGTCTGTTAACACGTGCTCTACGCCTATCCCTATCACGTGCTGTTGTGTGCGGATCTTATCTTTTGGGTTAATAATAATGGTTGTAATCAGGCTTCCCAATTTGTTTACACTCATGGCCTCATATTTTGAATCTTTTTTTTTTTCATATATAAAATAGATATATATATATATATATATATATACACTTACATTTTTTTTTTTTCATATATACAGATTCCACTCTTCTTCACTTTTTAACAATTCCGTCCTTCCTCAAACTCACATCCGCGCCACCATGAACATAACCAACGTTTCACCTGATTACTTGTAGTATATTGCCCTAAAAAGCTATTAACATTAATTTGTAAAATTAATACTACCGATCCTCATAATACTGTCACCTCTTCTATTTTCCTTTCCCCTCCCTAAAAATATAAGAACTCCTCTTTTGTTTAATTTATTAAAAAACTTTTCGCTCAGATTAGTTCGAAATTATTACTATTTTTTTTTTTTTTATAGTTAATCGGTTCATAAAAAATACATGAATTGACTCCAACACATGATTGGACTATCTACCATGGCCGAATACTTTCCCTTTCCTTTGCTAATAACGACCCAAAGCCAATTGTACATGTTCGACCAACATTTCCTACCCGTTAGCAATTGTCAATTGTCTATCTAAAACATGACAATATTACACCAATTAAATTAAAACTCTGTAACAAAATTTAACAACCCAATCCTAACATTTACCATAATTAAGAACGTAAAGCCCCTATCGTAATAACAATTTCAACCTTGAAACACATCACTACCATCACTGTTGCATCGAACTATACAACCGACCTAAGTAAATATATAAATACCCCCAATATATATTAATATAGGTATATACCGCAGTACCGACCAACCTATCAACGCTTACCCTTTTTTTTTCCATCTAACAATTTCCCTAACCTAGCCAAACTCCTAAAAGTCTATTCCCACTACTCTCTATCCGAATACTATCAGCGAATTTTGCTAACCTATCAACACTTATCACCTTCTTGCTACCATCTATTAAGTCCATTACGTGTCAGAGCTCAATTCATGTTAGGTACATAAAAAAAAAAATTATTAATCAACTAACATCCCTATATAACTCTTTTAAATATTAATTGTAAAATTCACATTATTAACATAACTTTGACATTTTAATCCCGATAAGTAATATTAAGTTTTTTTTTTTTCAAAAGTTCTACTAAGTGTCTTCCTTAACTATGCCTATAAAAAACTATAACAATACTTATTCCCTCAAATGACATATTTGGTTTTGGCTTATCCTAATTTTGGTTTAACTCCAATTCACGTTTGGTGTTAACGTCTAATTTAATTTAGGGTCAAAGTTTATTCATGGAATTCAACTTTAACCTTTCGACCACCTTTAAGTAGTACCTGACCTTATGCCCTAATTTTGAAAGTATAGAACATGAGAATTGACTTCTACTAAGAAGCGTATTTGTTTAACAATTAAACTCCTACTTCAAATTCGCAACCAACCTTTATACTATAGTACAACCTATATTGGTTCCTTTAAGATTCCTATAACTATAACCTGCCTTTATCCTGTAAAACTTATTTTTAACTCATTTAACTAATTGAAAAATACACCATATTTCAAAATTAGTAAATAAGTTTCCCCATTATAAACCCCGTTATCCATCTCTAACTTTGGTAATGATATTAATTAATAACGTTTATTTCACTTATCCCGCTCATATACTTCTATGTTACAAAGTAAGTAGGTACCTATATCATAAATACCAAACATCGACGGGTATCATCACACTTCCAAGCCCCAAAGCAACACTGAACAGTTTGTCTACGACAATCACCTGGACAGGAATCGAACCCGAGACCTCTACATATAGTGATTTCCAAACCATTCGACCCCAGCGGTTGTTAACCTATCATATGGACGTCCCACTTAATATCATTTTCTATAGCTAATTTAATTCTAAGGTCTTAATACTAACCTAAATAGAATTCCTAGTAACTTTAATTACATTAATTCTAAACCCTACTAATTGTTTAACCTGTAACTGTAGTTACACTTTTCCACGACCCCCAACCCAACATACTATAAAATTTAACTGCACTATCTATACTGATATTATAAAAAAACAAAGTTAACAATAAAGATTAACTAATTCTAATAATATTTAATTCGTTACATCAATTCAAATGTCTCATCGTTTGCCTAAACTGGAGCCATCATATATTTTTTCCTTTCCCTATAATTGCAAGTACCAATTTCTACCCTAAGGATGATAGTCGAGAATGATGTTCTCTCAATGCAACTAGTAAATTTTTAATTTAATAATTTTATGTATGACTAACATTCTAATAAAATATTCCCCAGTGTCCACACAATGGTACTCTTAGCATAGCGACAATTTCCTTACTTTTTCTACCAGCATCTATCAGTTGTCTCACTGCTTGTCCGAATAAATAAGAATAATAATAATAATAATACCTAATAACACCCAAACCTCGACCATATGTTATTTCTTTTCAAACATAACGTACCTATAGTCCTATCACAAAATAATTTATTAAGATTAACCAATGGTTCAACTAAGAATGTATATTTAATTACTAATATAGAACCAAGATTGATAAAAAGAACAACAAACCAATCACGTCGCCTGTATGAAAATTCTTTCTCTTCTCCATTCGCCACCCCCTATTCAACATCATCATGTCAAGTGAACGAGGACCACTGCTGGCATACTATGTTTCAATTAAATCCATCTGTTTTTTTTTCTATATAGAGAATATACAACTAGTCTATGAATATTCCCAGCATACCTGTAACACTAATGCTACCCATAACTAGTTATAAATAGTAAACAGTTGTTCACTACATCACGCCAGCGACCCCAAACTGTCAGACACACTTGGTTCTTACATTATTTACCTATTTAAGCTAATTTGTAATATTTACTACCTACTTTTAGACATAGCAACCTATAAAACTTAACTGGATACCTAAGAGAAGCAATATTAGTTAGGCAAGCAATCTCCTATAATTCTCATTGACATAAGAATAGTTACTTGATTTATTTTATAACATTGTTGTATTCCTTCTTAAACCGTCGTTGAATTTTCTAACTCAAATTTCAACGAAAGGTAAAGAATTATTTAACCCTATTTTATTCTTGTTAAGTACCTATTTATCTATAATGTCTCGGACTAACACACAATCCCACCCTAGTAAACCCTACTTGTCCATCCATATCCTAACAGTATGTATGACTACATTAGTTTAACCGCTGGATAACTATTACTATAACTTGTTGCACTTGTGTACATACCCTAACTTTGACATCTTAAACTGAAATAAATCTACTGAAATTAACATGTATAAATAAGTTCCCTTTTCTGCATCTGTATAATTGCTCTGGTTTCTAGGATATCTTTTTTTCATCCAAACAACAACTCCTACTGGAAATCAAAACCACTGTAATTAAAATAATAAAATTTCTGCAAGTCTTATAACCAACATCTAAGTTTCTTTTATGTTCCCGGATGAAAATTTTGATTACTTACCTAAACCAAGTAATTTTTCCCTTCTTGTTCATATATTAGATTGTTTAATAATTATGAAATTATCCTATTATGGTTTTTCCAAACTCACTGAACCATTTTAGATGAAATTCTCTCTACTTGCTGTTCAAATTAGAAACCATTGAATCTAATGTTTCTAATCTAGCCAATCCAAAATCTTCACTAACAAATTCCTTTTGGTTCATATTTCATGAATTCCAATACCTAACTATTAGTAAAAGAACCCATTATTTTACCCAAATAGCTATTTTTAAGTTTTAAGGAGTAAGAAGTAATGTTACCTCATTTTACTAACCTAATACAAAAACCACTAAACCTTACCTTTTAAATATATTCATAACTACATTTAACAATCTAGCTAACATTATTTTAGTTTGTAGCAATATAATTTCCTTCCACTAAGTTAGGAATCTATTCATTACCCACTGACGTATCTAATTTTGTTCTTTAAAACTTTATCACCGACCCCAAAATACAAAATAATACTTCTATCATTCATCGAGACAAGATTTCTCTTTAATTCTGAACTATTTTCAACTTTTAGGTTATCCGAGCGTTTGAAAAATCAAATCTTCACCTACTAAGTTATCCGTTGACTTATTTAGCATTGCAAATACCGTTCCCTTCAAACAAAATTACCCTCTTTGAGTCTAAGCTGTCCACAAACAATTCCTGTCATATACAAGTAGGTACTAATTGTGTCTAATTCTAAAAATTTTCAACAATTTAATTAAAACTAAATCTCTGATTAACTTACCAAAGTGGTTGTTATCCAATCTATAAGTCAAAAAGGGTCTCCCCTCTCTTATGTACACCATGAAAAGCCAGACCTCATAATACTTCTTCACAGTTTTCATTCATTACTTATTTCCATGAGAAATCACTCTCATAACAAGACACATTTTTCAACCAAGCCAAACTCTTTAATTATTTACCCCTTTGAAATACCTTGTACAAACTTTATATTAACTAAAATACTATTTTCTTACTTTAAATTCATAACTCTTACAATGATTTACACTAAAACCTATTTGCATAACTATTAAATGTCCTTTTTGTTAGGTTATATTTTCACAATAATGATAAACACAACCACAGATCTATCCTTGTTCTATGGGTTCAGACATTTTCAGCATCTTCAACACCCTCACAAACTTAGATGACACTCAACCTTTTTTAATTCATAAATTTTCTTGATGAAAACAAAAACATTTCTAACGTTTTTTTTTTTTTTTTTTTTTTTTCCCAATGTTTTTGGCTTGGATGTGAGTCCTTTAAGCCATGTCTGGATTTATATCCTAAAAACAATAAAAATAGCGCACCACAGAACAACGTGATCGCCCCCCTCCCCACCTAATATATGTATGTAATATTTCACCTAATGTATGTCATTATCTATCTTAAATTTTTTTTTTATAACATTTTCAAACACGCCTTTAAACTACAATCTCGGACCGCACATCACATACACGATTCTGATACATAACATAACCCATTTTAATCAACATTAATAGACCAAAATTTTCCGTAACCTACCGGTAGCGACCTCTATCACGCAGTAGCGTAATTACCCTGTTAGCTAAAAGAATTTGCCCCTTTTAAAACAAAACAAGTTTTTGCTAGAACTCATTTATCAATAACATTCTGCCTTATTTATTATTATCATTTAAGTTACTAACCAAATTCCACTCGATCGAAATTACCCGTGGCGACCCCCGTTGAGTAAAAATGTAACTATCGCCCTACCATTCTTGTGTGCCGTGCTAATGGGCGATTTCCTGAAAGCTCGATTACTAGATGGCGCTGTCCCACCTATCTATGCAGTTAGAAGGTACGGAATATGAAATTTTACTTTGACCCTTTTTTTTTGTAAAACGGAACGTCAGACAGATGTTATTTATTTACCTTAATCTTTAAATTTAACTATTTCGTTTCTGTTCCTCACAGTAGTACTTATTTAATTTATTATTAGTTTCCTTTGGGTTTTTAATTTAAATATGATTCATACCAAAATATACCATAGACATGTACATACTTCGTTCAACGCCATCTAGCGAAGCTTTTGGAAGCTAGTAAATCTATCCTGTCACTCATATGTTCTTAAATATCGACCTTTCCAAGAAACAACCTCAAAATCTAATTTTGTGAACAGAGGGCTACCGGCTAAGAAATCTGGATATGGGTATGGGCTTCAACTGTCATTTGAATTCCCTATTCTGATAGATTTTTGCTGCTTTGTTCTGTTGAACGTTGCTAGCTAGTTATCGTTATACCCGACGTCACAAAACAAGGAACCGATAGCGACTATTTTCTTTATAAAATTGACTCAAAGTTCCCAAAAACGTATGAAGTTCATACCCATAAAGTTACGCGGTAGCTCCCAGTCTTTACTAAACATCAAAACCGAACTACATTGTCATATAACGTGTCTCTATAATTTATTTGTATACAAATATGCAAGCCCATACAAAGTTTGTACTTAACAAGGTCCATACAGTTTCCCATAATTTTTCCGTTCGCCTACCCAGAGCTAACACTAAGGAGAGAAACAACCTTGTCAATGACAAATGTCATTCTTCATACATGCTCTTTGATTAGCTCCATATAACCTCTAGGTACTCAAATTGTTTTTATGTCTTTCAACTATACAAGTTTGTGAATTCACCTGCCCGGCTTTCGACAATTAAATTACCTAATTATTGACGAATTTCAACAGAGATAATATTGGTAATCTATGAAACCACAATATGATGTTACTCAAGAATTATAACTATTGTTCTTTTTAATAAGAAGCCAATTAATAGTAAGTACTTGTTTTATTATGTGATTAATTATATATGTTTATTCTCTAACAGAATGCAATCCAACTTAGCATTTCATCTAACTAAAATTCAACATTACTACCTATGAAATCTCTGAAAAGATAAACATTTTCTTATTTTGTGAATTTGCTAGCATATTACAATAATGAATTATTTCTTCCATTTCAGAGAACAAGTTGCTATACTTAACTAAACCTAATCAAGACCTATGAACAGTTCTCAAAAGACCCTTATTAAGAACCATCCTGCCGGAGACGCTTAACACAAAAGTTTAATTAAATAATTCATATTACCCCGTCGCTTCAGTTTTCCTTCTGCACTAAACAACAAATTGTGGCTATTCCAACTCAATGTAAACTAGCCACTTACCTTCAGAAATACTCAGAGCTCCAATGTAATTTATATGCTAAACTAATTAAAAAGGTTTGTAAGTATAGTCTTATTTTCTTATTCCTATACAAGATTTGCTATAATATGTGTTAATTTTTAATCCTGGTAACGGCACTACTAAATTGTAACCAATGCCTTTACATACTTTCTATCTGCTTAACCTAAATAATAGATGACCTAAATATACTAACAAACCATTCTAGTATTTACTCTAAGCTAATACTGAACCTCTGTCAAGGATTCTATTAGTTACTAAAATACCTAGCTAGCTTGAACGCTGTAATACCTAACTGTTGTCCGATTAATATATAGATAACTACTATGGATGCTCTGAATCAACTCTGAAGTGGCCTGTGATGTCGTAATGGAGAACCCTGGTTGTAAAGCGTAGACCCATGATCTTTTAAATGAAGCGACAGAGACTAACCTTACTACTAACTAACTCATACTTTGAACTGCCTATATGCCTACAACAACTTAACAGCAGTTCATATTACTATGGCCGTTGCTTCTAATTTTCTAACCTCATTTATAGCGACCAAGACACTCAAAATAAGTTAATACTCTTGTATAAATCTAACATTAGTTTACCCCTACATTGCTTGGACATTTAACAGTTAGGTCCTAACCGATTCCTAGGTCCAATATACTTTGAAAACCTGGTGAGTTATTTTGCTGAGTCCACCATGCTAATTCTCTGGTTACTGACCCAAGGTTAACTGTCCATTAAAACTGGTGGAATTTAATAATTTAGGTTACAATGGAACTGAAACTAGTCATAGCATCCGGATTTGCTTGCAAGGACTAAGGTGAAATTGGCATGTGTGGTTTGAAATGAAATTTGATATACCTATATGAAGATGGAGACACCATTGCTATAATAGTACCTATTAGCTTTAGCATATATGGCTTTGCTTGCAAATTAGAAATGAAAATTTGTTATATCTATTGGAAGACTGAGTCACTATATCAGATCTATAACCGTACCTACTAGCTTAGGCATATGGCCTTGCTTGCAAAGTTAGAGATGAAAATTTGTTATATCTATTGGAAGATGGAAACACTATATCTATAATAGTACCTATTAGCTTCAGCATATGGTTTTGCTTGCAAAGTCAGAGATGGAAATTGGTATAATAATTAGGGTGAAGAGAGTCTATTGATCTTAATCACCATCTTGGCCTAATACAAATGCTCCAGCAATATTATTTAACCGGTAAAGTCAGGGCACCTCCGCCGCCCATAACAGTGGAACTCGTCACCATACTTGGACATCCCTCCTCCGGCGCTGCTTTATTACATTTTCATATAAAAACAAACTTCAACATATAAAGTCAAGCTGTCATGTTCGTCAATTCTTTATGTATATATATATATATAAGAGGACCAAGCTAAATGCTTCAAAGCGACTTGTTAGTCTACATGAAGAGATCTTTCTCCTTCATGGCAGCAGCAGTTACAGTTAACGTTAATTGATATATCCTTTTCCTTTTGTTGAATAATCCTTATTGGGATAAATCCAACAGGTTGAGTGCTTAAATTAGGAGCACTAACAAGTCTGACTCCTGAGAGGAGAGAACTCAAATCTAATTCATAGTAAGTACATATAAATATAGACTCTCCTAACCTTTTCTATGACCAAGTTTCCCCGTAGAACTAAATTCCCTAGTTATGTCTACGTGTCTGACTCGGATCTTATTGAACTCTTGCAACTTGTTGGTTAAAATTTGTCTCTAAAGAATCTCACTCATGGTAATATATCCTTAATCTCACCATTGGACTGGTCTTGGAAATAACTTAAGAATCCAACCAAATTGGACAGAAGCTTTCGCCTCACCCCGATAGCTTTACATAATTTATGGCTAAAATAGAACCATGTTCCAACTCAATAGGTTAGTATCTGGAAAACCTTGAATCCACATCAGCTTCCATAAGACACTGGCCAACATTACACAGAGTTCCTTCGAGTTTAAACATCTTCTCCCGCCACCGAACAAAATCCTTTTCATACATTAATATAGCAGTAGTCTGATCCAGAGAACTCTTCCGCAACCAGCTCAATTTATAGATTATTATAGGTGCCTTTTGCATCATAGGAAAATATTACCTTTTGTCAAGCCAAATATATAGGTAAATTCAGATTCTCCACTTATGTTTGATAGATTATTTCAACCTTCATATCTTTGCAATGCGTGAACCTATAAAGATTACTCTAATCAAGCTCTTTGGACTGTTCCACTAGTATTGTTACTTCACAAATCATTTCCCAAATACTGAAAGCACTAGGTATCCATTGGTCACCTTTTCCTTTTCAAATCTATTAATTTCTTACAAACCTCACTGAAAATCATACAACTTGTAGACTACATTGCTACAACGCACTAACCATTTACCTAATCGCTCTTCTTAAGATATAACATTATTTTGTTAGATAAAAGACAGCCATTTTGCTGGAAACTGTCAATCGGACTTTTCCCCACTATCTATAATCATTCTGTCAAATTGCCCGGGTTTGTTCGTCTGTCACAAGAATCTATGGCTAGGGATGTCAACAAAATTCGGATTTGATCGTAGATATATTGGTGATAACACATAATGCTACTTATAGACCTACAGCGACCCTACTCTTTCTACCTACTCTGTATACCAGACTCCCCTCGTAGCCTTGCCCCAGCAGACCTCCCCCTTTCTGCCAGAACAAAGGTCTTCGAGTTACCTAGCTCGTGATTCTAAGTAGGTACCTACCTGTCTAATTTCCGACTAAATGCGACTTTCCTAACAAACACAAACCTGGCGCCTGTATCGCCAGTTCTGACGCCCCAATTCTGTCAAGTTTGGGTGAGTGGGCCCCCTAAAATCCTATCGCTCATGCCGTGGTCCATCTGCTTGGGAAGGGAACAGATAGACACCCTACAGGTAGGTATGGTTCAATCAGGCCGCAACTGCCTCCAAATCTGGGGCATACGCCCCGCGCCATCTGACGTGTTAACTGAAAAACTGTCAATGAAAACAGCCCGCCTGATCAAACCATGTGGAAATTACTAAGCGTTATCCATTGAACGCTCATCTGACACTCCACAATGCCAGACTTTCTTTACCTAGCGACCTCCCGTGAGCCTTGCCTGGAGCCCGGAGACATAAACATGTACTCCTGAAGAAACAAACTCTATGCTTCCAACCCTCTCTGACTCAAATTAAGCCCATTTTCTAGGATTTTACTTGGGAATAATTTACTTTAATTGAAATGCTTTCTGTAAACAAACTAGACCTTTTAATTTCGGATCCAATTTACCAGTCAGAATTCCAAAATTAAAACGTTTAAAAGATCGCGAACCCAATAAACGCCTATGGTGGCAAGGACTCACTGTACACTTGCTTGAAGACTATTTCTGGTTTGATTTAAAATAACACTTCTTCAAAAAGGCCTTCCTCTTCCATACGTGTTGCCTCGAAGTCTATCCCGGAGAAATAAGGCCGGGCGTCGCGTCCTTTTTGCTTATATAGACCTACTCAAACCGCGCCAAAAAGTTAGCGTCCCACATCCCTACTCTATCGTCATAGCGCCCTCTAGCGTCTAACGCCAACCCATTTCAAACATCCCGAACGCCCCGCCTGGCCTTCGTTCAGAAACCTTTGATAGTTACAAAACTATCTTATATTAAGTTATAGAATTTACTAAACTATTCAAAATATTACCTTCTCACATAATATAAACACATTATTTTGTATGATCCCTTTTTTTTTATTATTTATGAATGAAAACTATTATCAAAATGGTAATTGTTCGAACATAATTTCCGAACGAATCACCTCTAGCCAATATACATTCCCCATATTTGAAACTTTGAACCTTATCTAAGATAGAAACCAATATTCTGTACTTTTGATTATTTAACCCATATTTTTATTTAAGTTATACATAATGTTAATTTAACATTCTGTGAGTAAAAACCTTCTCGCTATATTTATGTGATGTCATTTGACTTGTCTTAGTTCTCAACTCTGCCGCTAGTTGTCGTTGCACTTGGACAGGATTATTCCATTTTGACATGACATTTGTTTACAACAAGATTTATAATTTTACTAACTAATAACAGTTCGTGTCGATTATTTCGTGAACCAATATCGAAATACAAGTATTGTCCACACTCCCGTGAAGCGAATTCGATTGACAAAACCCTCAACAAAGTGCATCTTCTTATATGAAATAATTTGTCACAGAGTCCAACTGTTGTGAAACATCATTGTTTCAATCCCTGAATCTCAGGTATTTATTAACTATATTTTCTCGCTAATTCAAACAAATTTACTGTATCTAACTTCCTCAGATTAATCATAAAACTTTAAGTGTTAACTTCCAAATTAAATGCAAATGACCACAGTTGCTCTACTAGTACTAACCCATTTCTTTTTCAGTGTTTACCTCAAGTAATCTGAAACCACTAAACAAGCCCCAAGCCTTATAGACAGAATCTATCACCTATCTACACTGTGTTGACAAAGTATGAAGCAAATTCTCAGCGCAATAACATGGTAAATGGCTAATTTTGTTCAATACAACCCAGTTGACACAACCCAATTTGATTTTGTGATTTATTCCTACACCAGGATCTATTTATACTATTAAAAAGTTATTGAGGTAAGTAACATTAATATATTTCGACTCTAAATCCTTAAAAAATATTCGAGATAGTTCAGGTGCGATTCTGAACCGTTACATCACTATTATTATAGGTACTTAATTATTTTGAAGTAGGCTGTATGGCTGTATGTAATCAATCACCTCACATTTGGCGCGTGCAAAAAAAAAATCTAGCGCGCTTTTTCCCTTAGTTAATATTAGGTTAATACAATATGTATGCAATAAATGTTTGTTTTTCCTCGCAAATGTGTTGAAAAAGTGCGTATGAAACTCGTGAGCAACTTACTCACTAGACACTCGGCTGATTTACGCCCTCGCCTGCGGCTCGGGCTGCAACCCGCAGCCTCGTGTATAATGAGCAACCTAAGCTCACTTGTATCATAATATACTATTATCGCACAACAATGGACCAAATAACCGCATAATTTTGCCTTAACTCAAAATTGACATCTAAACTACAAACTCGATTAAGTAATTATGGAAATCTGTTACGTGACCACGAGAACACAATGGCAGAGACCAAGATTTATCTAAAATATGTAATGTTAACAAGCTATTAATCTTCACTTTTAGGCCAACAATATTTGTGTAGATAGTGATCATGTTAATTCTTATTATGATATACCTAAGTATGTGTCCACGCAAATTCTTAAACATTTTGAAATAAGTTTTCTCGTTTGCAAGTGCTCATGTACAAAGGTTAAATTCTTCTTCTTTGACAGTAGACTCTTAGCAGATAAGTAGGTGATGGTGTTGTGTGTGACCCGCTTCACAATTCTTCGCCGTTCCTACCTGGTAATCGCGGAAGACACTTATGGTTCTCGTTAAAATGTTCAACATTGTAGACATCCGAACTTTAATGCAATTACTACTTCAAGAGGAGCACTTCATACAAGAAGTAGGTACATAGGTATGTACTTCTATATGTATAAGAACGAACGAAGGAAAATCTCTCTGTAATTTAAAAGCTTCGCAGGCGGTGGAGATTTTCTAATGCACTGACAGAAAGTAGAAAAATTTCACTACTCATATGGATGATCCCATTATTTTTCGATAATAAAACGATACCATTACAAAGTTTGTTACGTTAAAACTAAAACTTTTGATTATTCTAAAGCTGCCTTGCGAGATTGTCTGATTTTTGGCAACTTAATTCTTTCACACTTATAGTATATGGAATGGAACATATATAAATGATAAAGTCTTCGCTTTCGAAAGCGACGACTAAGCAATCATAAACCTATGATATGGAAGAACAATAGTTATTAGAAACCGACTACTTTTATATCGAAGTTGTTTAAACTCCCGCTAAACTACGAGCTTAATTCTCTTTCAACGAAAATTTACAATGAAAACACAATCAGAAAGCGAGAAGAGTTTCACATTTCCTTTGCCCTCCATCTGGCCCAAGTGCAAAGATATATTCTAAGATGGAGCGTGTTCATTCAGAAGAAGTACTTGCACCTTGAAGAGGATTGGGTTGTAGTACATTTCCTTTTAACAACAAGTCCCGATCATCATCGATTACGAAAACATTCTAAATGGCACTTTACAAAATAAGTACCTACTAAACTTTTCTCTGAACAAGCCTCTATTGGCCACTAGCGGTAGTGGCTGCCACTAAACGCGGCTACATGCTGCCGACGAGATTTTTTATACATTTTGTATATCTGACTGAGCGTTCAAACACTCAGCTAACGCCGATATACAAAACGATCGAGTGCCCCCAAACATGTATAAAAAAACTCGTCCATCAGTTTGTGGCTGCGATTAGTGGCTCAATGTAAGACTTTAGGATATACTTTTACTATGATGTAAGGCAAAGGGTAAGTAAGTATAGTAAGTATTTTACTATGATGTAAGGCAGCACTCTAGTACCTACTTATATAAATATCTCCTACCTACTCGATCTTCATGTTTTCATTGATACAATGGCAACCCCACTCAACAAGCTGCGACATACGGATTCAAAACGGAAAAGTGAAGCCAGCACTACGTGTCAGCCCTTTGGCGCGTGTCGTCCGCCCACGAGCACGGCACTTCAATTTGTTTAACGTTAATCTCTCGTGAAAGCAGCTGATTAATGCCGCACAGCCTAATGAGGCCCACCGAAGATACATAATCAATAATTGTATGGCGTTACGACGGGGGAACGACCTGTCACCGCCACACTATTTATTACTACACCCACCTATTACCGAGAGATTCTCAGATAAACACGTCTCAGATATCGACTCGAAACAGCAATCCCTAATGTGTGAAAACGAAATGTCTATTTCGAATACATAAATTGGGAAAGTCACCTTCATAATTCACAAAGATAACTTATTCAAAAGTTTCAATAAAGTTAGATTGTGTTACACGCACGGCTGTTGACAGTAAAATATTCGAGGTGTATTATGGAATATCTGTAAATTATAAATAATGTATTCAAACGATGTCTTTGTCAGTTCTGTTTATGAAGCTAACGATCTGCGCTTGCAAGACGGGAGTTGTTTTGTAATTAAATTAATGCATAATTATCTACAATCTTCTTAAAAGATAATACCTATTCATAAATTAAAAATCTATGGCTAGGAACTACGGCATACTTACCTACTCATAGTATCTGCAGTAAACAATTCAGCCAAAAATTAGTAATTTTGCCATTTATCTCTGAAATAGGTTACACAGACATAAATTGTAGGTAATATAATAACTATGTTTTGATTATTTTGACTAGAAGAATAAAAATTTTGAAAAGGGAGGCACAACCAACCATCCTGGACGAGCCAAAGTTCACATTGTTTAATTAAGCGAAATGGCTGCGTTGCATTTCTAGTTCAACGTTGTTTAACCTAGTTTTACGCACTTGCCTACTTTAATTTATTACATTAAATCAGTGTCAAAACAGCGCTCATTGGGTTTGGTAAGTATTTTTCTACGTTTTACCCTTCCCTATTTATCAACGTAAACTGTAGTCCGCTACACATCCATTCTATAAATTATTTGTTCTCTATTCCTATGATAAACCGATACAAATCATGGTAGTTCAACGCATACTGCGATACATAATTTAGTTTAAAACTTATTGTTTCGTCATTAGCAAGTTCAGTTTTACACTAACACTACAAAAACAAAAACTATTACGAGCGAAATAGGAATGAACTGTAAAGTTTGACCAACAGGGTATTTCACTGTTGTTGAAATATAGATATGTAATATTTCATGATAAAGTTAAAAAAAAATAGGTAACATTATTTTAAGAATACAAAATATGCAAAAATAATTTGAATATCTTTTTTTATCCACAACGGGGTAGCACTTAGCCTTCATCACACCTTGTTAAGTGGTGATAAATCTGGAGGTGGTGGTGTTCACTGTTTTATAACAAGCTAATTATGAACTGTTTAATGGCAGGTATGTCCGCCTTTTCTCCCGTTGGTGGCGCTAGTGTAGTTGGGGGTCAACTCATTTTGACAGCTCCATAGAGCGAGTATGGTATTTGTAGTTTTGACTATTTTGTTTTGTGAAAAATGGCACAAAAATACGGTTCTTGGACTGTAAATGAATTAAAAAAGGAATTAGCAAGAAGAAATACAAGAATAGCTGGGAAAAAGGAAGACCTCATCGAAAGGTAAACTTGAATAATCATCCTCTGAATGTCACAGTTTTCTCATTGCATGGCTCTGGTGCGATTGGCATTGATAAACTAGTCACAGATGGAAAATGTAAGGAATCCTTTCTGAGTGTTCGTTTCGTGATGCGTAAATAAAACAAAAATTTAGTTCAAAACAAAATTGAGGTTATGTTAGAGCTAAATAAAATAAGTTTTTAGTAAAAATCACATTTTAATGACAAGCTTTTTTGCTGACTGTACTTTAATATTGTATTGTCATCTGAACCAAACCTGTATACAAAATTTCAGCTCCATCGGACACTGGGAAGTGGGTCAAATTAGGCTTGCAAGATTTGTCCCTCACTAACCAACATACTAACTAACATGGCAAGTTAATAAAAAGCTTGTAAAAAAGCTTGTAAAAATCAGTCTGTGTATTCCTGTTTGTTTATTAAATACTATCTATGTGACAAATACACACTACTTACGATTTTCTACAGTAGAATCTAGTGGCATTGTGTAATCCGTTTGAACAAAATGTTTATTGCAAATTCGTGCATGTATTGTTGGCTCATATTTATCTCTTCTTATAGCTACGATCCACTTTTTCTCAACTGTTTATCTTTGGGAAACCTGTGTCCCGATGTTCTCGATGAGCACAAGGGCACAACACAACACTGAGGCATATTAATTTCACATAAGAAGTATTCTTATCAATATTTTCATAGAAATAAACAGAGTTTGACAGATGGAATGACCTCCAAACTCACTAGCGCCATATGCTTTAAGCTTTCGAGATTACCCCCCATTTTGACTAAGTATGTCTGTCTCTTTCTAAAACGAAATCTTCTATGGCTAGGCTATGACCACAGCCATCTCTATCGTAGAAGACGATAGAGACGGCTGTGCTATGACGCTAAGTACTGACTTGGTGACGTCACAAAGATAATCGTTCTCTCTCTGCCTAATTAAAAAGTTTGATGCCCTATAACTTTGAAAATATTCAAGATAATTCAAAATAAATACTTGTTTGGTGTAGCTGATATTTTTTTTTAATTATAAATTAATAAATATATCAGCAAAATACCCTGTTGACATTTGTGTTCGTTCACGAGCTTAACATTGCGTCACAAGTCACAACCAAGTCACGTGCTCCCGACGAACATCGCTCAACGGCCGATTCCACGAAATGACCCTGCACTTCACCACTGTATCTACCTGACAATCTGCCACTGCACCAGACAATCTGAATATCAGAATCAAATCAGATTTTCGTAAAGCAAGCTCGTCTGTTCACAGCAAGGTTTGCACTCGAATTTCGCAAGCTGTCAAAGTGCTGCTGTCAAACGACCGAAAGACCACAATAACGATAGTTTTACGTGCTAGGGGTAAGTACAGTACATTTTTATGCCTTGGATAACTCCATAACGTGGAAGTCCAACGTATATTTCAATGTAAAGCTCACATCACAGTAGGTCTAGCACAACTTGAGCGCGACTGTCTAGCACAACTTGAGCGCGACTCAAGTGACAAAGACTAGTCGCGGGCACTTTCAACTAATCAGATCGCTCGTAAGTAGATAGCACGCGTGACTTAAGGCGATGTGCTGATTGGATGGAAGGAGCGCGACAAAGAGTCGCGCTAAGTTGTGCTAGCCCTACAGGTTTCATATTGTATCACACGTCACGAAATGTGCTCCAGACGAACATTGCGCCCCGTTTCCACCACACGACCCTGCACCTGACGATCGCCCCGAATCCGCCAAAATTATGTGGAGCCAGATCGACTGCTTACAACACTATTTACACTCTAATTTTGCTGATCTAACGCCGGTAGTGAGGAACTCGTGACGCTTGACGAGTTGTCAATAGGAGACCGGACTGCAGTTATTGATACCATGTTGATACCTATATGTCAATATTATTATCTTAATCTCAATGTCAATATTTCATAGTGACATCAAGAAAGTTTGTTGTAGAGTGACATTCAGAAATTTAACATTGAATTGAAGTATAACTAAAGTGAAAAAAATAGTTTAATCTTTGATAACAAGCAAGTAATGAGCTGGTGAATTGTGACCAGCCGTAACTTTAGCTATCTCTTTCTAAAACGAAATTTTATATGGCCTGAGTATGGCGCTACCTACGTGTGACGTCACACGTAGGTAGCGCTGTCCTTGTCTAATAAGAAAGTTCGATGCTGTATATCTCTGAAAGTATTTTAAATATTTGAAAATAAATATCTTTGATGTGTTGCTGAAATTTCTTTAAAAAAAATTAAAAGTAAAAAAGTCAGTACGATCCCCTTTATTGTAGGTTGTAGGGCGCGCGGAGCTGCGCTGCACCGCACTTACCCTTATTCGTCTTAGGACAGATTCTGGTTACGACAGTGTTGTTATCTACCTAAGTATGTGTTGACTAACGAATGCTTCATCAATTCAACTATGGTATTGAAAAATTTAAAATGTAGTAGTTATTTAGATAAAATCGACCTTATATAAATACTTATTTCATTTTCAATTTTCAATAATAAAAATTGCATTGTGAATGCAAAAAGTAAAAATTTTAATAGGTAGGTAACTCAACTATGGTATGAATAAAACGAAAATCGTCAACAAAATTCCCTCTCACAAACTTTCAACGAATAGCCTTCTAAAATAATGGAACGCGTGTACTGTTACAACAATTATTTGGCAGAACAAAGTTTCAAACTCCGGCTTTCAAATGGCAGCTTTTCAATACGTCGGACGTTTATGTTTCGAATGTAACAACGTATATGTTCCGCACAAACATAAAGGAGATGTTCTCAATTCCGCGGGGCCGATTCTCAGGCAATCGAGAAAAGTTCACATTTATAGCTCGAAATTCAAATATAACACAGTTTTTGTATTGTCAGAAATTCACAATCGAAAAAGTTCGATCGAAAACCAGTCGAACGCTACGAATGGCAAAAACCAATAGATGTTCGTATACGAACTTAGCTGTCAAAATGAATTTGTTGACATGTGAGACAGCTTAGTTTGTTTGAAACGTTCTAACTTTTCAATAGAAACCACAAACAAAATGTTCGACATACGAATTACCACACTGAAAAAGTTCGAATGCCTGAGAATCGGGCCCCGCGTCATCTGGAGCGCACCTCCTCTGTTAATGTACGAACGAACTTTATGAAAAGAGAAATATTAAAATGTAAGCACATTTTAGAATCACATCTCTTCGACTTTAATCGTCTCGCCACGTTCCCTAGGACGGATGCCGTATTTTCATATGTGATTAAAATAAACTGTCAGCTGATAAAACACCGAAGTTCGCTTTAAGCAAATTAATGTTTGCCATTGGCAAAAATTATTTTGTGTTGAAAATGAAAATGAATTACTTTTATTCAGTCTAGACAGCACGTGTAAACATCGAAGAAGCTACTATGCGATTATTATAAGAATAGGACTGTCAGAACGGCCATATTTGTTTGCGTTTCGCTTCCACTTCAGGGTGTAGGATGTGCAAGAAAGGGAACAAAGATCAAAAATGCCGTTTGACAGTCCTATTCTTATAATAATCGCATAGTACGCCATCGATCCACAATCCCTGCGTGAGACCTTGGAGAAGAACCGGCAAGAAATTTGTCAAGGATTTTTTTTCTTGTCTGTTTTATTTCATACAGAGTCGTCAAATTGAAAAAAAGATCTGAAATAGTATAATAGGGTCAGTTTCCATCACAATTACAGAATAAATCATGATAAATACAATTAGGTGTGTCAACTAACGATCAAAGCAGTAAACAATTTTCAATAACCTATGTAAGTAGGCACTCTAGTATAGTGAGTATACAATGCATAAAATGTATTGTTTACGAAATCACTACTTATCACTGCAAGTTGCGCCATACAAATAGCTTCAAACATAGTACATAATAAAAACAAAATTAAAAGAGAGAAAAAAGAGAAATAAATTTCACTTTAAGAGAAGCAGATAAGGGCTGACCCATTCCCACTGGCAGCACCCGTTCACGAGCATGACCCATGAACCCAAGGCTTTGCTCAACCATATTTTAGGGAACGTCAGAAATGACGATGATGATGAGCTCACTGGTGATAATACTGAAGCCCCAAAAATCTACTACCTCCTACCTTCTGTAGTACCTACATGATGCATAATATCCTTAACGTATGTGATTTTACAACAAGTAAAAACTCAAAAACTTTTCGATCCTTTGCATTTCACAGTCTATGTCGTCTTAGTATGGAGGAGAAGCGACAGGTCAAAGACCTAAACAACAAATAAATTTATCACTCACTCTTGTACATTATGACTAGTTTAGGTAGAACAGACAATATTATTAGTGTGCTTTTCAAGCTTTATATGGAGGAGAAGCGACAGGTCAAAGGTGCCTAGATATCCGTCATCAAAATCTTCGAATTAGGACCGCGGCAGCCGCAGGTACTACATCGCACGGACGAAAACTGAGTCAGTCAGAAGGTCGTCATCACAAGGAAGGTATTAATGAGCGGCGTTGTAGACTGTTCGTTCTTTCTAATTCCGTATCTAGCAACAACCTTAAATAAATTCATATTCTCACTCTTGTATATTATCACTAGTTTATGTTTAGGCAGAACAGACAATATTATCAGTATGCTTACAACTCTATATGGAGGAGAAGCGACAGTTCAAAAGTGCACCCCGCATCAAAAATCTACGTAAATTAAAACCGTAACAGCCTCAGATATCACACCCCGCCACCGCACGGACGAAAACTGAGACGAGGAAGGTTATCATGCAAGGAAGGTCGTAATGAGAGGTGTGCTATAGACTTTCGATTCTTTCCAATTCCGCAATAACGCATCCAGTAACAATAAAACTTATTATTTTCTTACTTGAAAATCTTGTAACGTTTGACCACTTTATATTTAGACAGAACAGACATACTTATACAAGCTATATACAGGGTTAATTTTTGAACACCATCCAAATTTTTAAGCTCGTCTCGGAATCGGTAAGTGAACAACTTTCTTCTTGAAACATGAGTCGAAAGACGACAAAAATTTTTGGACTCCCCATACTAAATCGATCGCGTGATCATCAGTCTGATTTGTATGAAGAGTCAAAAATTTTATGTCATATTTCGACCCATGTTTCTAGGAGATAGTTGTTCACTTACAGATTCTGAGACGAGTTTAATTTGGATGGTGCTCAAAAATTAACCCTGTATATATAGCTATGTGTATATAAGCTACGTTACTCACACCAAATCCAAGATCAGTCCAAAGTGATTGGGTCTTTCAAAATTTATTATGTAGTAGCTCTGGTAGTAGCAAGGTGTGTCAATGGAGAAGAACATCAATTCCAAACGCCATTATACGAACGGTCCAAGTCTGGGTCATGTTTTACCATATAAAGGCGAGGTAATACGCTATTGGCCGGATATCGAGTGTCGGGCCATTTCATATTCAAATAGTAGCTATTTGTGGCCGCACCCGGACCCCAGTAAATCTGTTCCCATTATCTGACGCGGGACTATCTTAGGAGTTAGGATGGCTTGGAACAAGATATATTTACCTTTATCCACTTACCTATAGTGCAAACGGTAGTACCTACTACGGTTTATATTCGCTCTTAGCCCTAGCACGAAAAACTGTTGTTATGGTAACCGTTATCGTGAGCGTATTATTTTGTATGAAACCGAAGAGCCTCTTTCAGTCGTTTATGGAATCTTTGACAACTTTTGAAGGACGGTTGTGTCATAGTTAAGTCACAAAGTAAGTACGCGGGGCGGTCGCCGGACTCCATTACGTTATCGATAGTTTTTCATGCTATAGGGCTAAGTATAACTACTGTTGCCATTTTACCACTTTTAAGGGTAGGTAATAAAATGCGTTTGTTGTCTTACTTCTAACATCTAAGTATAATCTTATTCTAGAACCGATAGAAAGGCTTTTGCTGATCTGATTTGCAATATCTTTTGCTTTTAAAAGTACACTCTTTGTACACACTCAAGTACACACTCTCACAAGTAGAATACTTTGCTTTGCGATAGTTGGAAGATTTTTTTGACACTAAATTCATTAAACGCTAATCCATTCATGCAGAATTGAGAAAAGTTTTTAAATTTTCCTGTTTTAGAACTCACAGTGTTCTGTACATTAATAAACTAACCACTTAGCTACATAGTAGGTAGGTTCGTTCTGGGGTAACATAAAAGTGGCTGCGATCCAGTGTTCTTATTATTAATTATCTCTGAACAGCAAAATTTTATCAGTAGACTCCGTAGCACCACCAATTCATATGTGAATGAAATATTCAGAAATTTCTCCATTACAATTCAAAATGCAGCTGCACACATCATCGCATTCTAAAATTATAACCCTAATATTAATAATTAAAATGAACTTTTATATATACATATTAGTAGAATATATAGCCATTTAGCTACGTAGGTTTGTTCTGAGGTTACGTAAACAGAGGCTGCGATCCAGTGTTCTTCATTAATTCCATTAAGCAGTAGCTGAGGCCTGTAGAGTGTAGGCGTGTCGACAGTACGCGAATACGAGAATAATTAATTCACTCTCCGCTTATTAAGTTTCCATTTGTAAGAGTTTCGGGCTAAGGCATAATCTATACCGAGATGGAAGCGAAGGGCTGCTAACGACCGCTACTTTCGCGGGAACTTTCAGTGTAAAATAATTTTCTCAGTCATGCTCTGAAATGTTAACATTCCATTTTAACAAAAAATTGTATTTCCTCGCATTTCGTGAGAAAAGTTTTATACAAGCTTTGTACTGGAAGCTATTTGCAATGCTAGCTTCCAGTTCTCGGCTGTAATGTACTATTTCAACTTCGAGGTCGCGGCGCGTCGCGGCCCTTCGCTTACATCTCGGTATGTTTTGGGCCTAACGCTTCGAACGGCTAAATAATATCAGTAGTCTCACTTATGTGAATCAGATACTCTGAATTTTAACAAGGTTATTATGTCTTTGGTATTTCATTAAATGTAGGTTTGCAAAGTAACAGCATTACAAAAGTATTCTGAAAGAGAAAAGAGCAGTACCTACCTACCTATTTGGTTACGACATGTCAGTCAAACCTCTAGAATAATCAAACTAACGTTTAAGGTGATAATATCTAAAAAAATCAGGAGTGAAATACTATCTACTGTCGATGAGTCTCTCGTACGTCGATATTGAATTTATATTGCCTTTAAAATCTATATATGGAGGAGCCCGTTACTGGGCTCGGCCTGCGATCGTTGACGTTAAGTAACTTTCGCAATGGTCGGTCACGGAATGGGGACCAAAAACTTTTCATCTCGAGCTCCTCCGTACTTCGGAAGGAACGATAACCCGTCAGTCCCGGCTGCATTTGCAGCCGTTCATGCCCACCAACCCGCACTGGGCCCACGTGGTGTGTCATGGCACATTCTCCTTACCCATCCATAAGGCCAGTGTCACAGCAGTGGGGACATTAATATGGCTGTGGCTGATGATGATGATGATTAGGTAGTCAACCTAGTTTTATATTAGCCAAATAATCAGACAAAATATATTAGAAGAACAAGTACATAGGTATTTGAAAATTTTCATTTAAGTATAATTATATTTTGATTTTATATTATTTTTATGCATTCACAATTTATTATTATTTATTATTATAATTCCCTTATTTATTACAATGCAATTTTTGTAAGTATAGGAAAAATGTGATAGTAAAAATCTGAGAGATCCCACCTGAAAGCTACTTATAGGGCTCGTGGTTTTTTACTATCACATTTTTCCTATAATTATATTTTCCTCCTTAATAGGGTATTTTACTGTTGTTGAAATGTAGATATTTAATGATGACGTTAAAAAATATTGCGATTAAGAATACCAAATGTGAAAAAATAATTTGAATCTGTTTTATAATAAAAGAATTATAGTCTGTTTGATTTTGACTATAGCTGTCTCTTTCTAAAACGAAATCTTCTATGGCGTGACTATGACGCTACTAACCCACTGACGTCACTAAGATAGCGTCCTGTCCTTGTCTAATTATAAAGTTTGAAGTCCTATATCTTTGAAAATATTCAAGATAATTCAAAATGAAAACTTGTTTTGTGTAGCTAATATTTCGAAAAACATTTTAAAGAAATAAAAAAAAAACAGTAAAATACCGTATTGGTAAACTGTGAAATACCTAGTTAAGCCGTTTCCGATTCAAAGGTGGATAAGCAACGAGCAAAAACCTGAAAAATTTATTCGATACGCTATTCATGAGCAGTAATGCAGCATTGTTCGGAAAAAAAGCTTAATTAAAAAAAACAATGCATTTTGCTCTCCGGTCTGCAAAAACGGCATGAATATCTAGATAATATGGTTAATTTGGTTTTGTAATGTTTCTAATGTTATTAAAAAACAAAATTTATGAATGTGTGAGATTATATACATAATCATTGCTAAATTAAGATTCTACACCATGTATTTCAAAGCTTTCAGATCAAACTTAGTTTGCTAACAGGGATAAAATAAATAAAAAACAGAATACCTTCAACAATGACTAAAATTTATTAAATATTATTTATCGTTTTGTTTTGTTGTTATATTGTTTATTATAAAAGTGTTCCTTCAATAACTCTCAACGTATTAACAAATTAGGAACCTCCGATACATATTAACATAACTTTATTTCGTAATATTGCTAATAGGTGACAATAATCATAACTATTTATCAGGAACAAAACAGTATAAAAGTACTTAGCTTTTCAAGACCTCTCAGCTTGGCTGCTCACACAACTTGTTCTCTATGTAGTCTGTGGCTCACACGAGACTGTTCACAAATTATCATACTATCCCCACAGAGGGATCTAAAAAGGTGGGGCTGTCCCGCCATTCGTCTAAACCAATTAAAATTTGGCAGTAGTCACACAACTCTGCCACAGATGGCGCCAAACGAACAAATCAGTACTTTCATTAAGATTAATTTATAAATAAAGTTAGCTTTTTGTACAAAGCTTTGTGTAATATCAACAACATTATTTATGATTAATTTATCAAGCAAATAACAGGTTTTCTATTTGATTCATGACAGTAATATTAAATGGAAATGTGATTGTCTTTGATTATCTTTAAACAGATAGTCAAATCGTATCTTTTATCTTTTGAAACATTGAAATATTTATGTTTTAAACATTATTTAAGGAATAAATATAAATCATACGAAACTACGATTAATACACCAATAATTAATCAAAATATCTAACACGGCCATACTGACAAAAACTTCGTTCTCGAAGTTTACATAATAATAGCTCAACATGTCAAATACGATTGTCAAACAATCGTTTACTGGGATTAAATAACTTACGCTTTTGTGTCACATTTACATTCGTTTAAAAGAAATATTTTTTTGTTTTTTTTCTGACATTTTCTGACAAGTCGAAGTCACGAACGACCTTCACTGTTTAGGTACCTACTTATTTATTTTTTGTCGAACTTTTTTTTTTATTTTTTTTTTTACCGTAGTCGAGATACCTACGTTTTGACATTTAGTATTATTTCACAGTTTAGATTTATTTAGAATAAATTAGATTAAGGATTGTTTTATCACAAAGCAAAAACTACTGACTCGACCACCAGTTCACAAATTGGGAGGCCCTTCGAAGAAAGAACTGGCAAGAAAACTCACGAAGGGTAGACTGACCTCCGCGTTTTAATTTCTATTTATAAGTAGAATAAACCGTATCTTTAAGTCTTCAATTGTAATTTTAGACAGCAATTATAGCAGAAACACAAACTGACCACGATTGTTGTCATGTGTGATTATTATATTAAAGTGGCACAATGTTACTAAATTACTATTAAACCATTGTAGAGATGCTTTTCTTTTTGAAATTTAAAGAACAAGATGCCAGTTAGTGTAAGAAACAAATTGAAATCATTTGAATAATCTATCACGGCCAGACTGACCTGTACTTTGCTCTCAAAGGACATATTTCTACCATATCTTCTAACCATTATAACCAATAATCATATTCTTACATAGTCATTGTCATTATTCGTCATCATATTCATTATCATCATTCATCATAATAGCCTCTGGCCTTGACATACCAGACCTATCACCTGCTGCACATGAATTTCGGAAAGGTATCAAGGCAGTGACCGACCAGCAGTTCATAACTCAAAATAGCCTCTGGCCTTGACATACCAGACCTATCACCTGCTGCGCATGAATTTCGGAAAGGTATCAGGGCAGTGACCGACCAGCAGTTTAGTCATACGTCATCATAGTCTCCGGCCTTGACATACCAGCCCTATCACCTGCTGCACATGAATCTCAGGAGAAGGTATCAGGGCGGGACCGACCAGCAGTAAATAAAAATCTGATTATTGTCAACCTTTCTCATTAAATTATTTCAGGTTGTCTTTCATTTAATCATTTCAGTTTGTTTCCCATTCAATTATTTCAGTTTGTATCTCATTTAATGATTTTAGTTTGCTTCTCATTTAATTATTTAATTTGTTACTCATTTAATTATTTCAGATTGATTCTAATTAAATTATTTTACTTAATTTGTTTCCTTAATGGTTCATGTGTTATAATTTAATTTATACTTTATACCAGTAAATATTTCTTACTCTCTGTATTTAATTCTCCCACACTCTTATTCCATTCAACTTTATAATACTGAAATATTTTAGGCAATTAAACTTTACATGTAAATGAATTTGTAAACTGTACTACAAACGAGATTATAAGTACCTCATGATAACAATCTATCACAATCAGATATTATAACAATAATAATCTATAACAGCCAATAATGTCGTACAATCAATTATTAACTTGGAAACGTTCACTTTTATTATATTGCCTGGACTATTTAATCCTTACCTCATTTAAACTTTCGTAATAGTAACAATAGTATACACTTTAATTCGCGTGTTAAAAACAGACTCAAATTATAATTTTCACATTTGGTATTCTTAAAATGTTATATTTTGTTAACATAATCATTCAATATTCAAATTTCACCAACAGTGAAACACGCTAGGCATCTCAAAATATTCTCTGTCATAATAAACATTTTGAATCAAATCTAATTAAGAATCCAAAGATATCTTAAGGCATATCGATTAAAACAATCAGTTTAAGTATTGTATGAGAGATAATAATGTTTACCAATTTTCTCTTTAAATCCGCTCGGCTAGTCTGACATTACTTAATACATCAATGACAAGGATGAGTTTAAAGATTAATCAAATACTTTTTGATTGTTTTTTGTAAGACTGCAAAGTTACTTAAAACAAATTGAAGGTTTGCTCTCAATTTCCATGGGATCCCTTCATCAAATCCTGACTTAGTGACCGTGGGACCATTTTAGGAGTATACAATACAGGGTTATTTGTAAAACACCAACAATCTCGCTGAGTAACAACGAACCTATATACTAATTTTATAAAAAACAATTTAAAAAATCAGTCTACCATACAAATCTGTCACGCTACCTTTGGCTATCTGATCCACTGCTCTCCCAATGAGCTACCGAGATACTTACGAGCTACGAGGCTCGGTAGTTATGAGACTACTTTTAACACCACCAGAAGGAAAGCGTCGTTTTATCAATCAAAGGGATATCCTCGCATTTCATTCGATTCGATTTTGATACATAATAATCATAAGAAAATAATCTTTAGGATAGTACTGAAAATACGAATAGAATAAATTTTTTTATGAAAACTTGAAACACTTATGAACCTAGTAAATAAGACGCAAAGATTAGGCCGGTAGATGACAATATTAGTACTTAATATACTTATTACTTTAATGCCACTATCAGGATTTTACATAGTATTTCGGATTTATCTAAATTTATTTATCAAAATCTAATCAATTACGTAAAAACGGGAAAAAAAATTAAAAGATTAACCCTTTCCTAACAGTAGTAGAACATCGATCCCAAGAAAACTTACCATTTCTTTTTGAATAATCTTGATAGTTCTTTTTTTTATATAAGTACGTAAGTAGCAAGATTTAAAAAAAAAATTTTTTTGTTTCTGATATCATATCTACCTATGATAGGTAGGTGACTACTTTGATAATTGTGAAAAAGGGCGAGATTCTTACAAATAGCATACATTTCAGATTGTAGTAACATTTCAATATCTTAAAGACTACCTATTGTTATTGTTTTGATAAATGGTATATTGGTGTTGCTCAGTGCAACATAAAAAAGAAACTACTAGACCGATTTCGAAAATTCTTCCACTATTAGAAAGCTACATTCTTCCCGAGTGACTTAGGCTATCCCGATATTCCCACTGGAACGGATACCACGCGGGTGAAACCGCGAGGATCCGCTAGTTTCATATAACTGCATACTAGTATTATCAGGAACTAGCTAGCTTCCCTTCTCTACCATTCAATCTTCAGACAATGCAGAATAGTTTAAAAAGTAAATAACACAATAAAACACATTCATAAACAATAATAAAACGCCAAATTATTAAATTTGTAGTCATTCTGATACAACTATATTTACAAAATGTACACAGCATTCACCAGTACATTTTCCAAGTCCAATATCAAATTTATGTAATTTCATTGCAAAGTCCCATTCTACTGTATTTGCCATACATCCTTCAGAACAGCGCACAACGTTGCAATAGACTAATGCTGTTGGATGGATTTCGAACTTTTTACCGGAATAAAACAGCAATGGCTTTTGATGGTAACGATCGTCAAAGTATGAAGCGGCAATTTAGTTTATTTTTTAATTTGTTTTAGGTATTTCCTGAGCACTATAAGCATGTGTACATCATAAGTAACTCCAGAAAAAAATAACGCATCGTTTGATGCAATCTTTTTTCCTGTAAAATTGCAATTTGTCCATTGCAGCCCCACTCCAGGCACCCATCGACATGTATTGTATCCAACTATTTACGGACTTATAGACTTGCAGACTTGTGGACTTATGGGCTTACAGACTTATGGACTTGAATTTTTAACTTTGTTACTTTACACAAAACGCTTGGCCATTCCGAAGAATCACTAAAAATAGTAGGTAGGTACTTTGATTTGAAAATACTCTATTCTATTTGGAATACCAATCAACGTTTAAACGAATAAACTTCACCATTATACCTTTCAAAGCGGCCCGTTTTATCATGAGAAGTTAAATTTACATCGACATTAGAGTGATTATAATATAATGGAGTATCATTTCTAATTATGTACACCTCTGCCTACCAGAAACAAGTCCTAAAGATCCAATAGATATGAAAGAATCATTGAAACCTATTGAAACTAATGTGGAGAAAAAAACTAACACAAGGACAAGATAATGACTTTCGATTAATTAACACACAAAAAAAACTAGTTCTCATAGGTTCTAGCGAAATCTAGTATACTTTACATAATTTTGTATAAATAAGGTAACAAATACCAAGTTGAAGCCAAAGTACCTTGTTCTTATCGACTTCCTATAGAAAGAAAAATTATAACACGATTTGAAACACCGAAATAGATCGAGAAAAAAATATTAATTTCAGCTACCCGATTTCATGTCACAATATTAAATGAGACAATGATTTTAATCAAACTGAACTTCACCTATTTACCATAATTGAAAGTAATTTCCTTCAAGAATTTAAATCTTACTAAACCTTGAGGGTAGTAGAATAATACTTCTCATTTTTGCTTTGTTGAAAATCTGCAGTGAATAATTATAATGGCTTTGGAAAATAAAGCATTTAGAAAAAATCGACCCGTCTCACAACCAGCTCCGAGGTTGTGAGACGGGTCGATTTTTTCTAAATGCTTTATTTTCCATTTTTCTATGATAAAAATTGCATTGTGAATGCAAAAAAGTAAAAATTTAAATAACTATAATGGCTTTTGTAAGATGTCACTAGATGTACGTTTTTTGCCAAAATTGACAATCAATCTATGATATAAATTACAAACTTCTTTTTAATTCCTTCTCTTATTTTGTACCAAAGTTTGAAACAGAAACAATACAGAGCCCCAAAGGGCTTTACCAGCTTCAGCGACCGTCGGGAATTGGGATGAGGCTCCAACTTTCTGGGTCGGGCCGGGTCTTTGTTCTTTTGCACCAGGAATCGGCTCTGTTGTCAGGTTGGATCGAAGAATGACAGCGCCACCTTGCCACGCTGTAGAACCGTAGCTTGAAGCGGCAGCATCGCGGCAGGTGGTAGATTAGCCGAAACTGTGGCATCCATCCTATAACATAAAAAATGTATTAATATTTAGGTTAGGTCGTCGGCTGATCCCACTTCTGATGTGAGATTATATACATAATCATTGCTAAATTAAGATTCTACACCATGTATTTCAAAGCTTTCAGATCAAACTTAGTTTGCTAACAGGGATAAAATAAATAAAAAACAGAATACCTTCAACAATGACTAAAATTTATTAAATATTATTTATCGTTTTGTTTTGTTGTTATATTGTTTATTATAAAAGTGTTCCTTCAATAACTCTCAACGTATTAACAAATTAGGAACCTCCGATACATATTAACATAACTTTATTTCGTAATATTGCTAATAGGTGACAATAATCATAACTATTTATCAGGAACAAAACAGTATAAAAGTACTTAGCTTTTCAAGACCTCTCAGCTTGGCTGCTCACACGAGACTGTTCACAAATTATCATACTATCCCCACAGAGGGATCTAAAAAGGTGGGGCTGTCCCGCCATTCGTCTAAACCAATTAAAATTTGGCAGTAGTCACACAACTCTGCCACAGATGGCGCCAAACGAACAAATCAGTACTTTCATTAAGATTAATTTATAAATAAAGTTAGCTTTTTGTACAAAGCTTTGTGTAATATCAACAACATTATTTATGATTAATTTATCAAGCAAATAACAGGTTTTCTATTTGATTCATGACAGTAATATTAAATGGAAATGTGATTGTCTTTGATTATCTTTAAACAGATAGTCAAATCGTATCTTTTATCTTTTGAAACATTGAAATATTTATGTTTTAAACATTATTTAAGGAATAAATATAAATCATACGAAACTACGATTAATACACCAATAATTAATCAAAATATCTAACAAATGCAATTTATTATCAGTCAAAACCAAAAACATGGCGACATGACTATCTATGATAAAAAATATTTAGGATTTTCGAGTTTCAAGCTTGCTATTCGAAATAGCAAACTTACCCCTGACACAATTCTGCCACCGGACATAACAAAATGTTAGACTTCCAATCGGTTCATAAATCCGTACTAGTTAGTATTATATGTAAAGTGTGTTTGTTTGTTTGCCACCTTTACGTCAAAACGGAACAACGGATTGACGTGATTTTTGGTATGGGGATAGCTTGGGAGCTGGAGAGTGACATAGGATACTTTTCATCCCGGAAACATATCACATCCTCGCGGGATATCATCGTGTAATCCACGCGGGCGAAGCCGCGAGCGGAAAGCTAGTCGATAATAATCTTGTATCTTTAACTAGTCAGCTGATTGGATGTGTTCGATATCTCCTAGTTTGACTTCAGCGGATTACAACCTACGGATTTCAAACTCGCTTTTAGTAAAAGCTACCTCAAGGATTAATGCAAATTCGTCAATCACTGATAACAACCAGCTGATTGCAAACGAGCAGTTAGTTAATGAAAACACATTTCCAGTTAAAGTAATCGTTAGTAGACGATAAATAACTCCGACAGTGTAATAACTGTAGTGCCGCTGATCCGACGGGAATGTAGGAAGTGAAGAGAAAATGTAACTTGATATCTGGATGTTTAAATAAGACTCAATTTGTTCAGCTATTCAGCTATGCAAGGCTCTTATTACGTGTTGGGTGAGCTAGAGTCGTTGGCTACTAACGATCATAATTACTGTTGGCCGTGATGGAAATATTGCACAAATACAAGGCAAACACTCTCCTAAAATTCTTTAAAATAAATTGGGATAAAAAGAGGTACTTACATCATAACACAAGCATAGCGATCCTTTTGTTATTTTGTGACGTTTAATGACTTTAACTCAACAATGTCAGGAAAAGCCTGACATTGTGTTTAAACTTTTATGTCTTGTAATATATTGTTTGTTACATGAATAGCCTACAACCAACTGCTCATATTGCATAAAATTAACCATCTTTTTACCAGATATCAAACGAATACTTACTTATACAAAACTAAATTATGCAAAATAAGAATGAAATGCTTTAATTAAAACTCAAATGTGTCCTCACAATAACGCATTATTTAGTACTTTATATGAATTATAAGAATCTGCATAGCCATATGTTTAACGACACGTAATAGGGGCCCTCATGATGACAATTAGGACCACTATGCAATGGAACTGCATGTCAAACAAACTCAAATATACTCATGAGTCGTACAACTTCCAATTCCAATAGAAAGTCGTTAACAAAACAAACATAATTAATTCGTTTGCCTTTGACAGATTTATTTATGTGCAATTGGAGGTTTGGCAGTACAGTAAGGCAGTACCTAGTAGTAGCCTTAGTCGGCCACTGCTAACTAAACAGGCACTAATTTTACACGAAATTAAGTGACACTGATGTTTACCGCTACTGTAAACAGGAGAGGGTTATTCACATACTTACGCAGTATCTATCTGGGTCGACACATTATGCGCCCGGAGAAGATTAAAACTCTTAAAGCTAGGAGTATTCTAGACTTCTAGAAAGCCTCCAGGCTAAAAGAGTTACTTTAACCCGGTGGCGAGTCTTTGTGTAGATAGAGATAGATTTTTTTAGGTCGCAGTGACTACCTCTCCTATAAACGGGAGATGCATAGATAGCCCCTTACATTCAAATAATAAGGCAGTACCTACTTCATGATCATCATCATCATCAGCCATTATAAGTCCCCACTGCTGAGGCACAGCCTTTCTTATGGATGGAAAAATAAGAATGCCAATGCGTATTGGTGGGTATTAACGACTGCAAACGCAGCCAGGACCAACGGCATGACGTGCCTCCGAAGCACGGAGGAGATAAGATAAGATAATCATTTATTTAATGGAACATGGTACAAAAAGTTGGTCGATGTCAATTTGTGATAGTTGAGCTCATTTTCGACCGTCAAGATGGCATAGAAAAGTTTACTTAATTCACTAAAATTAATAAATTTTTCGTCATCCATTCCGTGACCAATCATTGCGAAAGTTCCTTAGCTTCAACGATCACAGGCCGAACGAGCTAACCCCTGCGCCACGAGTTCCTCAAATTCTCCTCAAACCCTGATCATCTGATCAGATCACAGGCCTTCCTTATGGAGAATGAGAACGAACCATTCGGGCCAGATGTGGTTTAGTGGGTCTTTACGACTGTAAAATGCATCCGGGGTGCCTGCTGAAACAAGGAAGAGCTGAAGATTATAAGTTTTTGGTCATCCTTACCGTGACCGACCATTGCGAAAAATGCTGAACTTCAACGAAATTCAACGTAGTAGTATGTAAGCCAGTTTGGTATGACAATAAAGCACTTTTGGAACCTGTGTGATCGATTTTCTTTCAAACACTTTCGAATTCCAGTAGAAAAACAATAAAAGTCTTTATAAAATTTAGCTCAAGAGATCTGTTTAATCGGAGGAATAGCCGGTAATCGAGAAGGCGGAGAATTAGTCAAGTAATTAAATTGTAAGTGGATCGACCGCCCCGCGTTCGCGCCTTTGGACATTATCAAGTTGAGTTTCTTCTACGAACGGACCGTTCGTGTCGTCGCTTCGTCGTCGATCGTGTCGCTCGGTCGTAAACATAAACTTATTTATACTAGGGGTAATAGACGGACAATGGTGCGAGTGAGAAACCAGTCCTTACGGCAGAAGCTATGTGCGAGAAAGAGTTGGAAGAAAATGACAGCAGAACCCGATTTGACTTATTTAGCGTCTTTTATCATCTTGATGAAAAACGTCCACTCGATTATTTTGTGATTTTTATCGCGATCGCGTCGATTTGGCTCTTATAACTATATAAATCAATAATGGTGTAGTGTTCTGTGTTGAATTGTAATGTTACTTACGACAATAAACCAAATAAACACTAATTTCACAGGTAAATAGGATTGTACAATTACCATTTTCATAGTTCATATTTTAGTTGAATATATTTCCAAATACACTAAGTGACACATTAATATCATACTATTTACCGCCTATTTTCTAAATAAAGGCTGATTTTTAAACTTTATGTGTTAGATAAAAAGATATTATATCCGTGAACTTGAGAAGATATGACGTAGAGGTTGATCAAAAATTATCGATATTATTATCGATACCCATGTCGATGGTTTCCAATATAACTTTGTTTGTCTTTGTGAATACTGATAGTTTTATTTAAAGCTGATTTTAACCGACATTTTTTAAATAGTAAATTATACCTACTTCAGTATCAATTTAACAATATTTTCAGGTTTCCTGTAAATCCAGTGATTAAGTTAAACTGGATAAAATTAATAAAAAGAATAGACTGGGAGCTTCGCCAAAACTCTGTGGTGTGCAGCAAATATTTCAAGCAAAACTGCAAAGAAACCTTGAGAAATTATTTAAATAAAATTGTTCTCTTCAGAGGACAATAATTATTGTGTACCTAAATGTTCAATGGGTTTGGGAAAGATATTTTTATTTATTTATTTTTGAAATATATACATTTTAACTTAAAATATGTCATATTTTTTTTTCCGTAGCCCTTCAAAATACTTCACAATGAATTTTTAAAGATTCGTAAAAATGACCAAGTTATTTAAATTTTTTAATTTTTGGATGCACCATGCAGTTTTTATTATTGAAAACCACTGCTCTAACCACTGAGCTACGGAGTCGTTGATCGTTGTATTCGTAGTTGTCGTCGTCGTTAACGACTCCGTAGCTCAGTCGTTAGAGCAGCCGCCCGGATAGCGTAAGGTCGTGGGTTCGAGTCCCATCGGAGCTGGTTGTGAGACGGGTCGATTTTTTCTAAATACTTCTGGGCGGTCAAAAAAGGAGATTTTAGGGGGCTAACCTGGTTCGACTTTGCTCCCGCGTGCTGGTTGTAGAGGACGCGCGTCTCTCTTCTTATTTGACTTTCCACACCAAAAGTTCGTGATCACAATAGTCAATTTTGTTAAACTCGAGGCGATCACTTGGAAGATGTTACAACTTGACCGATATGATGAGGAACAGGAGAGCTCGACTCAAACACTATGTCGCGTAAGTAGACTGGATCGGAAGTGGCTGGCGAATATGGCCGACACGACACGGCGAGATGTTGGTTTACCCCCATAGGACCAAAGGATAAAAATGGTGTGAGGGTAGAAGTTGGGTTAGGGATGTAGCATCGATACAAGTCTAACTCGATTGATAGTGAAGTGAAAATTATTGAACATGACATGATGAGTCTAAATCTACCAACTTCATTTTCAATTTTTCACGTGCTAGTGTTTTCGTGACAGCCACAATGCGTACTTGAATAATACAATATTGTATAGTCTTATACAATCCTTACTTATATTATAAATGCGAAAATGCGAATCTGTCTGTCTGTGTGTTACACAATCACGCCTAAACTGCGGAACCGATTTGAATAAAAATTGGTACAGAGATAGTCTAGAGCCTGAGAAAGGACATAGGCTACTTTTTTATGTGAACAAAGGGCTGTAGGGGGTTGAAATAGGGGATGAAAGTTTGTATGAAAATTACGTCATTTTTAAAGCTAGAAGGTTCAAAATTATTTTATAGGCTTTTGATTAGATAAATAAATACGACATTCAAAGTTTGTAAAAAAAAACTACTCTAAAGAGGGTGAAAACAGGGGATGAATTTTTTCGTGTGATGACGTCGGCAAAAAAGTTTACGGAACGGATTTTGATGAAAGTTTTTTTGTTATACAGCTATTGGTTCTTGCCAACATATAGCTATAATTTATTTTGAAGATCGCAATTTCTGATGTGGAACCATAGCAGTCCAGCAAACTATGAGAGATATAAAAATACCGTTTTAAGGAAAATTGTTAAACGTGATGAGCACTTTCTCTTGACGTACAAAGTTTGAAGGTCTGGTACACCTGATGTGGAACCCTAGCAGCCAGATTAAACTATATGAGATACAAACATAGCGTCTTAAGAGAAGTAGTTTAACGTCATGGACATTTTCTATTGACGGAAAAATATCGAAGGTCTGGTACTCCTGATTTGGAACCCTTGCAGCCCAGCTTGACTATAAGAGATACAAATACAGCATCTTAAGAGAAGTTGTTCAGCGTGATAAGTATTTTCTTTTGACACACAATATATAATAATATTATAAATGTGAAAGTGTGTTTGTTTGTATGTCCGTCTTTCACGTCAAAACGGAGCAACGGATCGACCTGTTTTTTTTAGTATGTGGATAGTTTAGGAGCAAGAGAGTCCCATAGGCTAATTTTATCCCGGAAAATATCACATTCCCTCGGAAAAACGTCGTGTAGTACACGCGGCAAAACTGCGGGCGGAAGGCTATGTGATATAAATTTTTAATATGTTAATACGTAGGTACTGTTTATGTAATATACTTACACGGTATTTTTTTATCACCCCGGATATTTTTAGGGATTATTTTACTCATGAAAACAAACAACTTTTATTATAGGACCAACACTGAAATCGCGAAAAAATATTAGCTTTTTCCATACGTTCCATACATTTTGATTAAATATTTTTGCACTTTTGTATGGAATAGCTGTTTTTTTTTGCGATTTTAGGGTCGGTCCCATAATAAAAATTGTTTGTTTTCATAAGCAGAAAAAAACGGTATTTTTATATCTCTCATAGTTTGGCTGGACTGCTATGGTTCCACATCAGAAATTGCGATCTTCAAAATAAATTATAGCTATATGTTGGCAAGGACCAATAGCTGTATAACAAAAAAACTTTCATCAAAAGTAAATAAATAAAATAATTCATACTTATTATAAAACTGTATGCGATTCTATTCAGGGGGCTACCGGCTAAAAATTATGGGTATGGACATGGGCTTCATTTGACATTTGAAGCCCATGTCCATATCCATATTTTTTTGCCGGTACAGGGGCTGTATACATTGAAAAGAAATAGAAAAAAATACCACCAAGGGTCTTCTTAAACGAAACAGATACCAAAAATATAGTTTTTTTATTTTTTGTCTGTCTGTCTGTTGTCCACGTTTCAGGCAAAAACTACTGAACGGATTTTAATGAAACTTTTTTTGTTATATAGCTTTTAGTTGTCGCCAACTTATAGGTAGGCTATAATTTATATAGAAGATCGAAATGGCCGATATGGAACCATAGCAGTCCAGCCAAACTATGATAGATATAAAAATACCGTCTTATGGAAAATTGTTAAATGTGATGAGCATTTTCTATTGACGTACAAAGTTTCAAGGTTTGAAAATTTGAAAGTTTGAAAGTTTGAAGATACGTACACCTGCCTGGCTAGCATTACCATCATTATATCACGCGATATGATATAGCACGTCTTGCTGTCTTGCTTCCACCTTAGTGGGGTAGGTAAGCAAGACAGCATGACGTGCTATATCATATCGCATGATTAAAGCCGTTCATGCTAGGCCAGCTGATATGGAACCCTAGCAGCCAGGTTAAACTATATGAGATAGCATCTTAAGAGAAGTTGTTCAGCGTGATAAGTTCTTTCTTTTGACATACTGTTTGTATTGTTTGTATATCCGTCTTTCACGTCAAAACGGAGCAACGGATCGGCGTGTTTTTTTAGTTGTGGATGTTTTAGGAGTTAGAGAGTGACAAAGACTAATTGATATCCCGGGAAAATATAACTTTCCCTCGAGATAACGTCGTGTAGTACAGGCGGGCGAAACCGCGGGCGAAAGGCTATGTGAAATAATTTTTTAATGTGTTAATATGTATCATAGCGCTAAACTAATAAGTATAAAATAAATACACAAAAAAACGAAAAACCTTATTAGCTAAAAAAATGAAAAATGCTGCCGAAAATCACTATTCCACGCGAACGAAGTCGCGGGCACAGCTAGTATTGTATAATTCAATAAAATTATCAACATGTCTTCACAAAGTACCTAAGGTATTTAAATACTGTATTGTGCCTCTATGTACGAATACTTCGATCAAAACGCAGAATAAAAATATTTATTCGTAAAAAATCGAAAAATTTGGTGCAATGCGATGAAAAGGGACTCCGGAAACTCCAGAACTAGTTTTATTAAAAAACAAGATTTCAACCAGTGCAGCTGTGCGACTAGGTAAGTATGACCGGCCGGTGCGGTATACGGGCGGTCGGGAGGAATGACGTCGAACGTGGTAAAAGCCGATTGCTAGCGAACAACCGAGGCAATAGTGTTTTAAGCAAATTATTTTTACAATAACTTTGTAAATACTTATCGTATTGAAGTGAAATGACCATTATTATAAAAAAATGGACAATGAAGTATTTAGAAAATAAAATCTATTTTCTATTTTTCAATAATAAAAATTGCATTGTTAATGCAAAAAAAGTAAAAATTTAAATAACATGAACTTTATTTTTATTTTCCAATGTCCATTGAAGTATACTTCATATAATATGAATTATTAAATCTTGTTTGTGTTTTATTTACATTATTGTTATCGACAACCTAAAATGGGCTTGAGGGCAGCTCTAAAACTCACACACACGTTTACAAATTACACACACTAGCTCATGTCATTTTCGGTCTCACAACCAAGCGAACTCTGTCCGTCTATTACTAGAGTATAATAAGTTTATGGTCGTAAAGTGAAGATTGTGCAAATGTAATGTAAGTATAAGCTATTAGAAAGTTACCTTTAGTAATTGCAACTAAAGCTTTAGCTTTATGACGAATGAAACACGTAACTTGATACTAGCACTAAGTAAAAACATAGACCTATTAGCGAGGTTTTACTTATTATGAGCATCAGATGGCAATGCAGGTAAGTAAAATGAACAAAACATTATTTTAAGTGTGTGTTGGTTAGGTACTGACCCACAGAAGGGACTCCTATGTAGTTTCGAAACTGTTGCGACACAATGCCGTTGCGAAAAAAAATATTCGCAACAGGCGTGTGTCGCAACAGCGGCATTCGAAACTACTTGACCACAGAATCTATCAAAATATCTGGAAGTGTGCGTTAGTTGAATAAAAGTCACTGCGATTTGTTATTCAATCCTAGGTATAAAAAAAAATTTATTTAGATACCTACCTAAGGTATCTAAATACATTTTTTTTTATTTGCTCATACTTTCTTCTATAAAAGTTTACTTCATCACCTTCGATCAAAAAAAAATCCTACTAGATATAGGCTCACGAACTAAATGAAAACTTTATACCTATGGCACAGACTGACTTTTTCAAACGGAGATAAAAGGTTACGAATTTTACGATCTTACATTATAAATGACAGGAAGCGTTCCAACTTTGAAATATCTTAGTATTATTGACACTGTCAAAATAATCTACCTACTTAAAATTATACTCTCAAGTGGGCGTATAACCACATGAGTACTACTTTTTTTTACCCTGTGGTATAACGCTCGGCCATATCTGTCACTCCAACATACGTAAGTACCTAGTAGTTTTTTTTACCCTGTGCCCAACTATGTATCTAGAACTAGGTGTTATTGTTTATCGAAGTTGATCACTTGAAGTTTTTAATGATGCGGTAAAGGTACGAACGAATAGCGCAGTAAAATGCAGTGAAACAAAACTGTAGTTTGTTGGGTCAACGATCGGCTGTACCTAACGGACATGCAAGGTCTCGATCTTTTGTGTATCGAGTGCTGATTCAGGAATTGTTGACTGCACCCACCCGGACTCTCAGGACAGGACCCAATAACAGCTTTACGTTTTTCCAGTAGCCGGCGCCAATGTCGCTGTCAAACCAGCGCTGACTTTGTGTAATCGATTTTTCGGGCCAGTCCAGCGCTTACGCCAGCCGTGGCATGGAGTAAAGTTGGCGCCGTGTCTGCTAAATATTGGCGCTAGGTACTGTATCAATGTAAATCCGTTTTGTGTTATACATAAGTGCCGACTGGCAGGGCCTATTGACAGCTTTACGTTTGTTCCAGTAGCTGGCGCCAATGTCCTGACAATCCAGCGCTGACTTTGTGTAATCGATTTTTCGGGCCAGTCCAGCGCTTACGCCAGCCCTGGCATGGAGTAAAATAGCTGCCAACGTAGGTAATAGCGCCGTTTGCCAAATATTGGCGCCAGCTACTGTATCAATGTAAATCCGTTTTGTGTTATTCACAAGTGCCGCTTTCAATCAGGTTTAATTAAATTACATTTCTATAATTATTACTGTTATTTTTGTTTTCCAAAGTGAACACTTAAAGCTTTGAAGGAAACCTTATCTCTCAGAACAATAGCGCAGTAAATATACTTATTGAATTAAAACTGTGGTTGGGTCAATGATCGAGTATAACGGACATGCAAGGACTCGTCCTTTTGTGTCTCGAGTGCTGATTCAGGAATTGGTGACTGCAGCGACCCGGACCGAGCCTAATTGAATTAAAGTCCGTTTTATGTTTTACACAAGTGCCGCTCACAATTATAATTAAAGGGGTTTTAGTTTGTGACTATTAACATTACTAAGAAACAGATTTTGACAGAATTAAGCGTCAAAACAATATTACGTACTTAACAAAAACGTTTTTCGCAAAAAAATCAGTAGGTACTTAAGTAGATACTTGCCACCAACACTATTTTTTATTGCGTTATTGTAATGTGTAAAAGCCACTACCGACAAAGTATTTTGAATTAACAGACATCGGTAAAGTTGAAGTTGAAAAATTGGAAGTGTTGTAATAAGGAATGGAATGAAATGGAAAAAAATGGTGAATTGGAAAATGCAAACGCGGTCGAAATCACGGGCGTACTGCGTAGGTACTTATGTTCACACAAGTAAGTAGGTACCTACCTAGTTCTCAAAATTGATTTCAGTCACGATCATGAATTAAAAGTCGAGAAACAAAAACGCCCGGCGGTGTCATCAAAGTCCATTGCGACAAGATTCGATGCAGAAAATTGCCAATTTAAACCGTATAAAAAAGGAAAGCAACAATTATATACAGCAAAGAGATGCTCTTGCGCCGACCGCTTTACAAGACGCGTTAAAGACGACGAAGAAATAATTATTTAAGAAGAACTATCTTCTCATTGACTATACCGATTGCTAATATGAAAAACTCGCGGCAATCGAACGAAGTACCTACCTATTTATATTTAAACGGCTATTGATGATGATGATGACATAATGAACGAAATCGCACTTCTATCCTTTTTTCTTAAACTACGAAGCGAAACAAACTGCTTTGCTTGTCAAGCGATTTTCGGAGAAGGGCAGAGACGGTCCTTGGAAACCCTAAAAGACTTATTGATTAGTTAGGTACTTACTTAGGTACCTATATGGAATATTTATTTGATGAGGATGCATAGAAAGGAATGGGTTTATAGATGAGGTAAATACAATTTAAAAACTCAGCACGAAAACTAGATTCAATTATTCAAATGTTTATTGATGACGTTAAGGAAATGATCATTTATATTTCTCTTGATAGATTCAAAATGTTTATATTAAATTTAATCCAATGAAAAATCTTCAACGATCAACTATCTCTTTGTGAAGTGACAAAGTGTGAAAATTTATAAATTTTACTATTGTGATCAAACCAGATTTTTATTGCTAAAATATTCAGCCAAAGGTTACCGACACCGTCTAGCTAAATTTTTTGAGTGTTCTTTTTTTCGTGTGCTTTTGTTAAATTGCCGACTTAAAAAAGCGTAGCTAATCGTCCAGCATCGGCTGTCACGTGGCCACACAATGCCTCCAAACTGAGATTTCTTTTTACGGCACTTCATTTTATTAATTACGCCAGTCATTTGTTTTACGGACGCAAACAGAGGATTATAATAATTTAATCTGAAGTTGCAGATACATCTTCCCATACTTTCTTTCGTAACGTGTGCGGTCTTTTTTAAAAGATTTTAGGTTTTAAGAAGCGCTCAACAATAAATTTCTATATGGTTAAATATTTATTAAGGCGGTGAATGCAAGCGGAATGAAAGCTATTAGCAGTGAGTTCGTTGACTGTGACTTATTGCTTATATTTCTGTATTCTATGTTTGAGACACATAACTTATTATTAAGCTATAGCTGATATCTATAGCGAGTGGGCTTAATATTTTTATTCATTAACCTTTAGTACTAAGTAAGTACATGAATTTCGCAATTAGCCTCACAGAAAAGCTCCATGTGCCTAGGTAAGTAGGTATAGTTAAAAACAAAATACTGAGGTTTAATCAAATGTAGTGTTGATTTTATTCAATACTTAATAACATTTCCTTACCAAAACACGTATTAACATAAAGTGCATAAGTATTCATATTACAGTAGTATCAACTTAAATATGAAAAGGTAGAGTTAGTGCCATATTCAAATCTGTTTACAACAGTAAAACCATGTCACTAAAACGAATGGCTAACAAAAACGCTACTAAATTAGCATAATGGTTTCCACAAATTACATTATTGTTTAGAAAAACAAGTGCCGTTGTAACGCATAGCCCATAATTCACGGGTTTGTGTGGGGTTGCCTTAATATGAAAAAGTTTTCGACCTAAAACACGCAAGTTGAATTTTCACGTAGAATGCCTGTGCTATTCTCTTTTATTCGTGTAGCTGCAATATGAACAAACTACTTTTTATTAAAGTATTTAGTTTATTACCACTGATCATAGGTAAAGAAAACGTTTTTCTATGTTTAAATAACTCGTTAAAAATGGGGTTTGGTATACAACAAGCGGCATTAAAAGAAAATACGGAAACAGAAATTTTAACCTTTTTGACAAACAGACTTTACTATCTTACTTTACTTTTACCATCGACCAAACTTAACAAACGTTTTAAAAGTAGGTACCTACTTATTTTGTCTAGGTACATATAAATAAATATTACATATCAGTCAGTCAATAACAAACGTTCATAACGACTTATTTTGTGATAATCTTTTCGGGTCATCAGGTATTGTACAGTCGAAATCCGACGTCGATAATAATCCCAGGTTTAGTTCTCAATCGCTGAACTGGTTTCCGTGACGATTGCGAACGGATACAAATGAGGTTGTCAGTATATTTGGACGGCGGCGCCAACACAATCTTTGTGTTATATACTTTGCGATATATTTGAGGACAAATTGTAATTTATCAGCTGTGTTTTAAAGATTCTATCAGGATGCTGGATCGAGTTCATGTTCATTGGTCCGTGACATTAATTGCATCTTATTTTTAAAATAATTCCTATCCTACTTCAAATAACGAGTCAAAAAATTTGAATTGGCTACAACGATTTCGTAGGTCTAAGTCTAATCACTACATAACATAACATAGTAAGTCGTTCTCCGTCTCTGTCTGTCTGTTTCTAAGCTTTCTTCTTCTATACCGCGCAACGGATTTTGATGCAGTTTTCACTGTTATTTAGAAAATTTATACATAGGGCAGAAGCCCTGGTTTTGACCACTAGACCGGTTTTGGCCGCATTTTACCACGTTAATAGGCAAGTCCAATAGACCATCTGGAATTTTGTTGTAAAAGCGTATTCCAAGACCCAGGAAAGATCCATGAACCTTCTCTAGCCTGTACCGAGGCATTACAAGTTTATTTTTATTTCTAGTATTACGGTTGTGCAAATCACTATGTTTGATATATTCATTTATATTGCAACGAACGAAAACTATGCAATTAAATATAAATTGGGATGCAGCTGTTAATATACCAATCTCTTTGAATTTGTCCCTGAGAGATGTCTTGGAGCCTAGCTGATAAATCGCCCTTATAGCTCGTTTTTGTAAAATAAAATATAGTCTGTATATTAGCTGCTGTCCACCATAACAGAATACCATAAGATATGATACTATGGAAATAACTGAAATACACAATCCTAGCTGTTTCGACATCTGTTAACTGTCTCACTTTCCTAATAGCATATGCAGCTGAACTAAGTTTACCAGCAAGCGTCGCGATATGTTTGATCCATTGAAGTTTCCCGTCAAGAGTTACACCCAAGAAAACGGTTGAATGTACTAAAACCAATTTTTCATCATTAATTTTAATATTAATAGGTTGAGCCTGTACATTAGGTAAAGCAAGCTGGACACACTTTGTTTTCTTTGCATTAAGCTTTAGATTATTTACATTAGACCAAGTAAGAATTTGTGAGAGTGCTTCATTTACATCGTCAAACTGAGTTTTATTCCTGTCAATATTAAAAATCAGGGATGTATCATCCGCAAACAAGACAATCTCACAAAATCTTTCTGCAAAGAACGGTAAATCATTTATATAAACCAAAAAGAGGAACGGCCCTAAAATTGAACCTTGAGGTTCGCCCGTCTTAACATGACAGCCGGATGATTTTTCGCCATTAATGTCAACGGTCTGAGTCCTGGAACTGAGATACGACAATAACAAATTTTGAGCATTATTCTTCACACCATACTGATTTAGCTTCAACAGCGGCGTCTGATGCTCCACGCAATCGAAAGCCTTAGACAAGTCGCAGAAAATGCCACGATCATTCTGCGACCCCTCCCAGGTCTTAAATATATGTTTGAAAAGCGCAACCACAGCAGCAGCTTTAAAATTATAGCTAAACGCACTTTTTGTAACGACGTAGGTACTATCACTGTCAAAGCACCAACAAATTGTTCAAAAGACCTCGTGCGAAGCCAGGTCGGGTAAGAAGTGGGTAAGTACCTATTCATCATAATTATCGAAAACTTATCTATACCAACCAATATGAACAAAACAAATGAAAAAAAAAACAAACAGAACGAAATGAAAAAAAACAGAATCATCTATGGAGAAAGCCACTAAAGAACTTATTTATACAGTGAGCATTAAATTTATCAGAAACAATTTTACACAATAAAAAGCTGGATTAGCTCAACATGAAAGTGGCCGATCGCCGATGACACTCGTCCACTGTGGGCGATTCTGAATTAAACAGTAATTTCCGCAAGTCGCCTCCATAAGTTCTTACTCGCAGTAAGACCGACAAAAGCCGCAACTGAAAGATCCCCATAATACGGCCACACCAAACACAAATGAGTCCAACCTATTCTGGTTATCATATCACAAGTAAACGGGAGTGTCAAATAAATAATTGAAGATATTATCGCTTTACGGCGTATTTCTTGCGCATTAGTGCAACGAGCGGTGCACTTAGCCCTGCTAATGAGATGCGGATACATTGCAATGTAAATGACAGCCGGCGCGCTCACGGGCCGGTTGAGTCACTCAGATGTGGTCATCACACCACAGCCGTTTATGATGCCTCTGCGTAATTAAAAGTAATTGATTAAATTATTAATTATTGGCGGCGCGGCCTGGTGACCTTGGCGCACGAGTCAATGGGCGGTTAACAATAGTAAGTTTGAAATACAAATATTAAAATTTACATCTAAATTGGACAATCGATGATACATCGACGACTGGACAAAAACTTTAGGCGAATGACATAACCCTCGATACCTTTTACGGAGAAGGCGCCGGATGGTTGTTTTTAAAGCTTATGCTACACAATGAGAGAGTTTCTTTTGGCGTTTCACCGTTAGTTCAAAAATTTGTGCTAAGTGACGCTACCCAACTATAGCGACCTAACTTTTTCAGAATAGTTCAGAGTATACATACAGTCTAGGCGCAAAAAATCGCACCAACAATGCTATTAATGGTATGATAAAAGATCTGAAGAAGTAAACGAACAAGTACCTAGGAGAAAATAGCATAGAAAATAGTCTGACATACTATACGAATCGTTTCCGAAGATAAACAAAAAGTTGCACAGAGCGTATCCTCTGAACAGGAGGTAAGGTGGAAAGTGTTTTAGGCTGAATGAACGAATCCTTTGCCATAATATGCTGAAAAAAGGAGGTTGTGTTACGGTTTCAGCGCCATCTAGTGCATCGAAAAATTACTGTAGGAAACTCTCCCATTTCCGTTAGAGAAACGCTCCTCTCCTACTTACATTAATAAACCAGATAAGTTCACTAACGATAGCTTGCTCTGCTATAGTTATAGTAGTAGATACCTAGATTAAAACAGCAATGAAACTCTCAAATATTAACAGTTGTCTGCGACTTCTTCTGTCTGGAATGAGGACAAAACTGTAAATTTTTGACACTTCTGCGGCCCAAGACATGAAATGATACCGGAACCACATTTCCAATCAACACAGTCTGCCGGGCAAAAATCAAACTTCCATAAATTTAAAAGATTTTCTATGACGATGTTTCTTAAAGAAAACAAAAAAGGCATAAATTTCATCTTAGATTTACTACCATTAAAATTACACATGCATGGTTATCCTTTGTAAATAGCACCCAAAATCACTAGGAAACATTTATAACGCATTCGATTCGTCGTGTAGCTTCACCTCAATGATGAAGCTTCCTTCAATTAATGCGGTGACATGACGCAGCCGTACGTGACCATGATTCAATTTATATCTGATGCTTATCCATCCATACTAATATTATAGTGCAAAATTAACTTTGCCGGTTTGTCTGTCTGTAACTTTTTATCACCTAAACCAAAGAATAAATTTGATGCAATGTTTGTTTGTGTTTCAATATGAAATTCGGCATAGACATAGATATGAGGACAGAACTCATACTTTTGTCAAGAAAATAAGAAATAGAAGAATGTATTCCTCCCTACTATTTCTTTATTCTTTTCTTTATTCACAACGGGGTAGCACTTAGCCTTCATCACACCTGATGATAAGTGGTGATAAGGCTGAAGGTGGAAGCGCACTACTCCCGGAATCCTCAATAACTGAGGAACTGGCTATCTTATCTCCAACTGCCGGAACACAATAATGCTGAAAACATCATTGTTATGGCGTCAGACTTAGATAAGATGGTGGTAGCTAGCCAGGCGGACTAAGAACAAGTCCTACCACCAACCAAACCGAATACAATATGTACCTCCACTGGGAATCGAACCCGGGACCTCTGGGTCTGAAATCGGTGGTATGAACCACTAGACCACAGAGGCGGTTACTATGCCCGAGATGCCCGCAAAAGAGTGGGACTCCCCTACCTTCATCTGTATTTCCGAAAACCGGAAATCCAGAATGAAGAGCCCCGATGTTTTTATTAAGCTTAGAGTGCACAGGTAAGTACGGTCGCCAGCACGTCGGGTTACTACAAAATTTCAAAATGTATTAATTATAACTGAACTCTATCAGTTGGACATAAGGTTGAATTTTATTCAAGGAAATTTGACAGTTTGTAGTAACCTGATGTGCTGGCGACTGTACCTTCTGGGTAAGCTCGTTCCATTGTAGATGTCATATTACTTTTCGAGAAGGATCGAATCAAGAGCAAACCCCAATACAAGATACTTAGATCTACTTTCTAAAGCCAAAGCACAGAATAAATAATAGTGCTAAGCCAAAGATAGTAAGCAAAATTTGGTAAGCTGGCAAGCATAATATTTTTTTTTATTACCAAATATACATAAAAATACAAAAGGTGTTTGCTACATTCACAAAAAACCACGTAGGTTTACATTAGGAATGAGCTGTTCAGCAATCATTCGCTTAAATTAAAACAAATCTAGGCTTAATTAACACAAACATAGTAGTAACTCTGACTTTGTATATACAGAACTAGCACACGCCTGCCTGCCTAGCATGACCATCATTATATCACGCGATATGATATAGCACGTCATGCTGTCTTGCTTACACCTTAGTGGGGTAAGCAAGACAGCATGACGTGCTATATCTATCGCGTGATAAAAGCCGCTCATGCTAGGCCGGCTGGTTTGAGAGCCAAGATAGTATTGGTATTGGTATTGGTGTTTACAGTTTTCCGCATTTAGACTCATATTTGGTCCGTTATGCGTGAACATGGCTAGTCGAGCCATCCTAGCTCCTTCCAGAAGCGCAGAAGCCTCCTGGGGCGTTCACAGGCTTCTAGGAGCGACCTCACCTCTGTGAGGATTTCTGTTCGTTGTGCGGCCAAACCTACGCACTCCAGGATCACGTGGGCGGCAGTTTCCTCTGCGTTCAGGCAACCTCTACATAGAGGACTGTCTGTCGCATTCATAATAAATAGTTGTCGGTTTAAGGTAAGGTGACCTGTAAGTGTACCAACAACTATCCGGAGGTCTGGACGATTGAGACTGAGCAGCCTGCAGGTCAAACGCGGCGAGACTGCAGTCATCGCCATCTTAGACTGTCTACAGCTTGTTAGAGCTACCCAACGAGTATTATGTGCAGCACGAGTTCGTTGCCTTACCCATGAGCGCAGTTGGCTGAATGGGAGTGGCAGAATGGGTGTAGGTCCTGCCACTATTGTGGAGGATCCCATTCTAGCCAGCTCATCGGCGGCGTCATTCCCGTGTGATCCACTATGCCCTTTAATCCATTGTAGGATTACTCCGTTGTTGGATGCTAAACGATCCAAAACTTTGTGGCATTCGTAGACGATACTGGAGTTGATGGTGTTGGCCTCCAGTGCTGTTAGGACGGCCATGCTGTCGGTCAGTATGCGGATGTTTAGTTCCTTCATACCTCTAGACAGGGCCGTGGTAGCGGCGTTTATTATTGCAACACATTCGCATTGAAATATCGAACTGTGTTGGCCCAGCGCTAGTGATATTTTGATATTCAGATCTTGTGAGAATACTCCAGCTCCAGTTCCAGTCCCCATCTTGGAGCCGTCCGTATAGATTCGGACTTCATGTATGCCAGAGTGATCTTGGTCATTTTCAAATAACTGTATTTGGTATTTCTTTTCGAAAATGTATTGCTTGGGTATCCTATCGCATGGGGCAGCGATTAGTGACTCATGTTTCACTAAATCATTCCACAATGTGGAGTGAGGACCCTCTCGATTGTACCACAGACCCAGGTGTTTTAGCCTTATAGCAGCCATGGAGGCTTCCTGTTGTATAAACAGATCCAAGGGTGTTAAATCCAGGGCTACTTCTAGAGCGGCTGTGGGGGTGGTTCGCATGCAGCCGGTTGTCGCAGAGCATGCCAATCTTTGGAACTTCTGCAGTTTGTTGATGACGGTGCTTTGCTCCGTTTTGGACCACCAGGCAACGGCTCCGTATGTGATTATGGGACGTATAACAGTTTTATACAGCCACATCGTTATTTTCGGTGATAGTCCCCAACTTTTGCCGAGTAGTCTTTTGCATTGGCAGAAGATGATTGTGGCTTTGTTTAGTTTGCTTTCGAGGTGTCTATTCCAGAGGAGTTTGTTGTCTAGTATCACTCCTAGATACTTGACTTCCTTGCTTAGGGAAAGACTGGTATTAAAAAGTTTTGGGAGTTTAAGATTTCCTAGACTCCGTTTGTTTGTGAACATGATCATTTCTGTCTTTGTTGGGTTCACTGTTAGATTGTGTTTAGTGCACCACTGTTCGACGACCTTTAGCGCGGACCTCATTCGGTCACATATCACGCTCTCAACTCGCCCGCTGATGAGTATGGTCAAGTCGTCTGCATAGCCTACTGTGAGAAAGTTGTGGTCGTTGAGCCTACTAATCAGCTCATTTACCACGATGTTCCATAAGAGAGGTGAGAGGACACCCCCTTGGGGACATCCTTTGGCTACTACTCCTCTGGTAGTATCATTCACAGTAATTTGTATGGCTCTGTCTCTTAACATGCTGTCAATCCACCCGGCAATAGTAGGATCGACACCATGTCTGGAGAGGGCCTGGCTTATGCTGGTAAAGTTGGTTTTGTCAAAAGCTCCTTCTATGTCGATGAAGGTGCCTAGTGTTGATATTTTGTGTTTGAGATTGTCTTCTATATAAGAAACCACCTTATGTAGGGCGGACTCTGTTGATTTGCCTGCAGAGTAGGCGTGTTGGTTTGGATTTAAGGGGTTCCTGACCAATACAGTGCTCCTTATCTCCCTGTCTATTAGTCTCTCCAACACCTTTAAAAGGAATGATGTGAGGCTAATTGGTCTGAATGATTTAGGTTGAGTGTAGTCTCCTTTGCCGGGTTTAGGGATAAAGACTACTTTGACTTCCCTCCATTTCATAGGAATATGGCGGTGTGCTAGGCAGCTTCTGTAAATGGCTACGAGGTGGTCAACGAGACCTCCGTCGCTCCACCTCATCAGCCCTGGGAAGATTCCGTCTAGTCCCGCTGATTTGAATGGAAGGAAGCTGTTGATGGCCCATCTTACTTTCTCTGGGTTTACAACTTTGTGGGCGGTGATCCAGTCGGTTTCAACAGGTGTAATCTCCTCTTTTCCTTCCCATGTGCGACTTTCCGTTATGCGGCATCCTGGGAAGTGAGTGGTCATTAACAGTTCTGAGGTCTCTTGATCTGTTTTGGTGTATGTTCCGTCAGGCTTTTTCAGGAAACCAAGATTATGAACTGGTTCGCTGCACAGAATGTTTTTCACTCTGTTAGCCTCGTTGTTGCTTTCAATATTGGTGCAGTAGCGTCTCCAGCATTCTCTTTTACTGAGGCGAATACGCTTCCTGTAGTCATATTGGGCTTGTTTATAGGCGTCCCAGTCATGCGCTTCTCTAGAGTTCTTTGCTTTGTTAAACAACTTTCTTACCTTCCGGCGTAATTTCTCCAGGTCAGGTACCCACCAGTGATGTTTGTTGTCTGGCCGGGAGCTGGGAGTAGAAAGTGGGCATGTTTCTTCAAAGCTGGTGATTAATGTTGTTGTTAAGCGATCAACGTGGTTGTCAATATCCGCTTTAACCGCGTGAGTTGTAGGTGTGTCTAGACACCTTAGCTTCTCAGCGGTCATAAGCTCATACTTACGTCGGTCCATCTTGCGTGGATTACGTCGGGGCTTAGGCGGTGTGAGAGTCGTATTTAGGTTGTATTTGATCCAGCGGTGATCGGAGCACGACGCCTCATCAGAGACATGCCAATCAGAAATGTGATGCGACGCGTGTTCACTTGCTAAAGTAATGTCAACGATTGTCTGGGCCCGTGATGTTACGAAAGTCGGTTCCGAGCCCCTGTTGATTATATTCATATTGGTCGCGAGTAAAAAAGAAACGAATTCCTCACCTCGCGTGTTGTTTTCTTTGCTGCCCCATAGCACATGGTGTGCGTTGGAGTCAGCTGATATGATCAGTTCTAGTCCCTCGCGCTCGCAGTGTTGAACAAGCGCGGCCAGTTCAGGTGTGGGGATATCCGCGTCGCCCGGCAGGTAGGCGGACGCAATCACCACGTCAGGCAGGCCTGGGGAGGGGTCATTACGGAGCCTGATGGTGGTCAGGTCTCTGGAACAGAACTCGGTCATTAAGGTTGTGTTTGCGTGTTTAGGTGTGTAGATACATGTACGCGGGTTGTCTGTGGTGGTGTCTAGGAGTAGCTTACCTCCGATGTTGTTTAGACCGCATATTCTGCCCTTCCTAATCCACGGTTCTTGGATTAGGGCCACGGTCTTGGGATTGACCTCCAGCATTCTGCGTATGGTGGCTGTTGCAGTCTGGCTGTGCTGGAGGTTGGCTTGGAGGACGGGGAGGTTATTGCTGAGGGGTGCTGGCAACGCCATCGTCGCTGTCAAGCATAACCTCCTCGTCTACGTCGCTCTCACCGCTTTCATCTTCGTCAACCCCCATCCCCTCCTTCTCCTGGGGGACTTCCCTGGGGTTGACTATAGGCGGCTTAGCGTCGTCGGTTGTGTGTGTTGGTTGTCGAGGGCTTTGTAGTGTGCTGTGGTGGAGTGTGCCGCTGCCTGGGTCACTAGTGACCTCCCCAGGTGCATTGGGGTTCGGCGGGGGCGTGAATGTGTTGTCAAGGAAGCGGGCGTAGATGTTACCCAGCTTCTAGTAAACTCTACGCTCGCTTGCCTTGAGCTTCTCAACGTCTTCTTCCGGGATTCCAAGCACGAGGAACAGGCATTGTTTCTCCTCCTGCTCCTCGGCGTGGTAAACAGCCCAGTTGGAGACGTTAAGATGGGTGTTTTGGCACGTGAGGCGTCTGCGTACCCGGTCTGGGGTGTCGTCCGGTCCATATTGTGGCACCAAGAGCCCCGTCTTGACGCGTTTGGGGATCTCCAGCTGTCGCTTGACAACCAGTTTGGTGCCAGGACGCGGCGAACCGATTTTCGCAGTTGTGCGATGGAGCCACTGGAGCGAGAAGTCGTCCCTGCACCAGAATTTAAGAACGCCCTCACTATAGAAGGCGTTCGCCTTAAAAGCCGGTCCGACATATGGATGGCTTGATGAACTCGGAGCAAAAATCTCCTCGTCCAGCAAACCATCCACCTGCCTCTTGACGACTTCAGCCTGCTCCTTGGTAAGGTCATGGTAGGGCTCCACCATGATCGCGACGCTTAGGTCCGATTTCAAGGCATCGGCGTATTCAATGGAGCTGGTGGTGGTGGGATGGGGCTTACTACGCTTGCCCTCGCCTCGCGGAGTAAAAGAATCGTCGGGGCGATTTCTCTTTACGGGCTTGGCGGGCGTAGCGGTATTCCCTTTCCCACGGTTACCCCTCCTGGCGGGTTTGCGTGACTCAGATGCGTTGTCGGCAGCTGGCTTCGAGGCGTCAGATGGTGCCCCTTTAGGTGCATCTTTCTCCTCGACAGGACTGTTGTCCACGTGAGGAGTCAGCGCATCACTAGTGGGAGCATCGCGGGGCTTTGCAGTCCCTTCGGCAGCTTCACGCGGCCTACTACCATCCGTAGCCTGTCGCCGCGCCTTCCTCGCTTCCAATCGGGACTCCGCTCGTTTGGCCTTGCGTGATTGGCCAGGCGGGTTGGGTGTCTGTTTGGGCTTCTGCTTCTTAACGACTACTGTGCTCCAACCGGATTCCTCCTGTTGGGGCACAGACGTCGTCGGCATTGCTGCCTTCAGAGAGGAGAGGTCCAAACTGTGTTGTGTTGGCGGCGCTACACTTGGGTTGTGCACCCGAGGAACTGCCGGTGTGTTTTGTGGCGCTACACTCGGGTTTTGCACCCGAGGAGCTGCCGGTGTGTTATTGTGTGGCGCTACACTCGGGTTGTGCACCTGAGGAGCTGCCGGTACGTTGTTTGGCGCAACACTCGGGTTATTCACCAGAGGTGCAGCCTTGGTATGCGTGGGTTTTGGTTGTTTGGTTTTGGTATCCATGAGTTGGTGATAGTGATGTTCGTCTTTGCTGTTTTCCACCCTCCTTGGAGCCCTCAAATGGGGACGCTGCGGCAAAAGGCACACAAACGTCAGAACTACAGCAAAGATATAGAGCCCCAATATAGCAGGAAGTGAGCCGAACAGAGCCGGAAGACAAGTCGTCCCGCCCGTCGTTCACTCCCACCATATCAGGACACTTGCCTGACAGCCCTCTGACGGGAAGTCCCAGCCGATTGACCTTGGATGGCTAGTCCTAGGCCGAGCCAAGATAGTGTGTATAAAGAAAAAAATCTTTCCGGGCTCTATGGTGTGTATACCACGGTTGCTATACCTAGCTGAGAAAAACTAGCCTGGTGTATTTCAGGCATAAAAAGCACGATATACTTAACGTATGAGAAGTCGTGGCAGGACTCTTATGCCCGTTTGCACTAAACTCGGGTTGAGCGTGTCATAGATAAGATACATCTTAGCTTAGAAACAGCCTAAAACAGCTGAGCTAAAATTTTTGTTTGCACTGACAGACTACGTCGTAAATTAGTCATCACCTTGCTAAAAGAATGAATGAATGAATTCAAATATTAATTGTTTATGGATTTTAAACCTGGCGAGGTAAAGTAGGTCACTGGATATTTTTTTGGTTGAAACTTCTCATTGATTCCTTCGTAAGTTAAAAGGAGACAAAAGCTAAGGCGTTGTCTATTTTATTTGGTAGGAGTAATTCACCGAGAAAAGAAAAAGTCGACTGAGCTCAACTGTCAGGAAAAACATAAATACAGTGCGCAACCTTTTCTGTTCCGGTGGCCAAAACTAGAACTAACGAGTTTTGTTTTTAATGTCATTTTGCTAATACTTTCATGTTTTGCTGCTAAACATAAGCGCCGCTGTCATGGGAACAGAAAAGATTGTCGATCTGTAATGTTTTTTTTAAATAAATGATGAATGACGTATGTCACATGTGTTGTGTCTCTCTAGATAGAGACAAACAAGAATACAAAAGCCACAAGCTTTTCTGTTCCGGTGACAGCCGTGACACAGGAGTCACTTGCAATACGAAATTAGCTGTCAAAATGGACTGTCGTATGAAAACTGTTTTAGTTCCAAAGATAATCACCGGAACAGAAAAGCTTGTCGCACTACTCTTTGCTCACAATGCCACAGACAATAATCACTGATATAGGTATTTCTTAAGCCTTAGGTGCTCGATATTGGGCCCGTAAGTTAAGAATAGCCAAAAGTGCATTTAAGAATGTCCTAAGGTTAGTGCAAAGCAATTTTTTGTAAAGAATGTCTTAAGTTAGCTAGGAAAAGACTTAGGCGATTTTTAAGTTTAGTGCAAACGGGTGTTAAACAATTACTCAAGACGAAGAATCCATTTAACCATTAGTATTTTAAAAGGCCCATCAGACACATTAAAACTACCAAATTGAAAGAACAACGTGAAATTAAATCTAGAAATATTTCAATCATAAAAAAATTTATTACCACAGGTAAAATATTAATGAATTCCATTAAATTGAAACATTACAATTGGTAATAACTTTAATTTTTTAAGAGATCTAAATAAACGATGATAATTTTTAACGTTTAGAAAACTCGTATTTTGTTGAAATACAACATCTTTAATAATACTTTTTAAACTTATATGGAATCTGATAGTAATCTTCTTTAGATAAAAAGTCCGTTTACGGTTAGTATTTTGCTTTGAAATTCTTGCCAATTTCGCTTTGAATTCAAATATGCGCAAGCGCAAGTCTGTGCGGTAGTCAGCAAAAATGCATTTTCCGATAGATAGAAATGTGAAATTTCAATAAAAAAGTATCCCAAATCTTGACCCGGTCAGTCTCTATACCTAGAATTTCAGTATACCTACCTATCCCTTTAGTTAGTTTTTGCCTGAAAAGCAGAAAGACAAACTAACATTCTACTTAAAAAATGGAAAATTAAGTATTTAGAAAAAATCAACCCGTCTCACAATCGATTTTTCTAAATACCTACTTCATTTTCCATTTTTCAGTAATAAAAATTGCATTGTGATTGCAAAAAACTAAAAATTAAAATAACTAACATTCTACTTATCTACATTGTGTTGCAGTCATTATTTTAAATACGTATTTTATGTACGGATTTGACTTCGTTACCATTTATTATATTATAAATAGCTATATGTTAAAAAGAGATGTAGACATTCATTGCATTCATGAGTTTTAAAGTTATTTTAGAATGTGTGAAATTGTAAAATGTTATAGGGAGAATGTATTTTCGTATGAAGTCCATGATTAAAGCTTCAACTCATCAATTCACTATAACTCTGTAACATTGCATTTTCCTAATATTATAGTTTATAGAAACTTCTTTTTAGGGTTCCGTACCCAAAGGGTAAAAACGGGACCCTTTTACTAAGACTCCGCTTTTCGTCTGTCTGTCTGTCATCAGGCTGTATCTCATGAACGGTGAATATTTACAGATGATGTATTTCTGTTGCCGCTTTAACAACAAATACTAAAAACCGAATAAAATTAATCCCATACAACAGACGTGTTTTTTTACTGTTTTTGCTCGATATTAATAACGGCAACAGGTAGACGGTTGAAATATTCACAGAATATTTAGTTGTGTATTCACTTTAAAAATAAATAAGTAAATTAAAATAAAATGGTTTTTAAGGGGGGCTCCCATACAACAAACGTGGTTTTTTTGCCTTTTTTGCTTGATATTAATAACGGCGACAGGCAGAACGCTTGAAATATTCACAGAATATTCAGTTGTACATTAAGGGGGGCTCCCATACAACAAACGTGATTTTTTGATGGTACGGAACCCTTCGTGCGCGAATCCGACTCGCACTTGGCCGGTTTTTTTTATTATAATTTATCTTTTGTTGACAGTTTAATATAATTCCGTACTTACATACGTTCGAAAAGTAAACAGTACTTATATATTTATGTGATTATTATGTTTAAAAAGGTAGGTGTAGAAATAAGCTTAATTTTGACACAATTTTTTGTCTTAAACACAGTAGAAAAAATAGATCAGTGCATTTCCTTTCCGGAACTATATTCTCTACTGCTTTTCTATCTATGGTCATCACCAAACATATAACACCTTCTCTTCAAGAAAACTGTGGAAACTGTATAGCGATTATAAATCTCGCTGCCATTTTGTAAGACATTATTTTAACAACGGCAACAAAACGGGAGTTATCGGTGCAAGCAATAACTTGCAGCGCTGCATATATTAGGGGCTGCTTTGTACCAGCAACGCTAAGTTAGCGCTAACAGCGCCGTATTTCCGCTGAATTATTAAGGAAGCGCGCAAATAAGTTGCCGTCAGATACTATAATAAACCACAAACGGATGGCAGAAGTGTTAGAATTATGGCGCGAACAACATATGAGACGCCATTTTGGTAGGAACAGCTGAGAGAGGCCAATGTTTAATTTACACTTTTTCAATAGTCAAAGTCAAAGTCACATTTGTTTATTCAATTTAGATTGTTATTTACAATACTTGTGAACGTCATAGAAGCTACGCCATCGGTTCGCAAACCCTACGAGTGCACTAATTGAGTGCGACAAACGAATGTGCGATTAACGTTTGTGCGAAATTACTTTACGTCGCTTACCTATAACTCGAAATCACGCTAGTGCGAAACACTGATCTTCGACATCACCCTTGTGCGAAACTTCTCTTCTTTTCCTTAAACCAATCCAAAATGCGGGCCCAGTGTGGTAGCGACTGTGGGTGCAGCTGAGACCAGCGATATAACGTGTCAAAACAGGGAGGGGCTCGAGATAATATGTATATTAATGACTAGCTGTGCCCGCGACTTCGTCCGCGTAGAATAGTGACTTTCAGCAGCATTTTTAATTTTTTTTGGCTAATAAGCTTTTTTATTTATTTATTTAAAATATATTAGTACAGCGCTATTTTACATTATTGACACATTAAAATTTATATCACATAGCCTTCCGCCCGCGGTTTCGCCCGTGTATAGTTACTACACGACAATGTCCCACGGGAAAGTAATAAGTTTCCGAGATAAAAATTAGCCTAGGTATATCACTCTCTAGCTCCTACACTACCCATACCCACATACCCAAAAACACGTCGATCCGTTGCTCACTTATGATATGACGTGAAAGACGGACATACAAACACACTTTCATATTAATAATATTAGTTAGTACCTATAGATTGTATCGCAAAAGAAAATACTTATCACGCTGAACAACTTCTCTTAATATGCTATATTTGTATCTCTTATAGTTTAGCTGGGCTGCTAGGGTTCCACATCAGGTGTACCAAACCTCGGATATTTTTCCGTCAATAGAAAATGTTCATAACGTTAATAGTAGATTGTATAGCAAGGGATGTATGGGGTATAATAGTCGAGTGTTTTGGCGAACGAACGAAGTGAGGGCGCCGATAGTTCGAGACTGTTATGGGTCCATACGCCCGAAGTAAACACTCTACTTTTCATTTTGAATATGAGGAAAGTAAAAATAAACAGAAATAATCTAAAAAATATTTTTCCTATGGCCGCGGAATTTTCGAAAGACTATAACTTTTTTGTTCATTTTCTCTGTCTTAGGGAAGGCAAGGGAAACTAAGTCCATACAGTCTTGTTTGGTGTTTGACCCGTACTCTATGTAATTCCATGAAATTAATAGCCTGATTTTTTATGTTACAAATAACTTACTTGGTTTATTCTGTTTCTAAAAACGCATTCTTTAAAAAATACAATGTTTTAGATATTAAAATAATAATTCTACGATATAAATTATTTTATATAATAGCAAAACATGGCTGTATAGGCTTCTGTGCCTTTGCCTGCATACCTTTGGTAAATAAATTTCCAAAGTGATACTTAAAGACTCTACACACGTTCCTATCCGACCTCCGATTCGGTCTGCTCCCAGACCAAATCGGAACGTGTGTAGCACAGATTTGGTCTGGGAGCAGACCAAATCGGCTGTCGGATCGGAACGTGTATAGATGCTATTACAGATTTTGACATGACCCCTCCTATTCCTTTTTTAAATTTCATAACGGCCCTAGGGCTGCCACATACCACTTTCAACCCGCATTTTAGGCAAGTTAGGAGTTACTTTCAGAATATGAGACATGAAAACTACTTTCTTATGAAGCTATGTTTGTATCTCATATAGTTTAACCTGGCTGCTAGGGTTCCACATCAGGTGTACCAGACCTTCAATCAGACTTTGTACGTCAAATGCTCATCACGTTTAACAATTTTCCTTAAGACGGTATTTTTATATCTCTCATAGTTTGGCTGGACTGCTATGGTTCCACATCAGATATTGCGATCTTCAAAATAAAGTATAGCCTATTATGTTGGCGAGAACCAATAGCTGCATAACAAAAAAAATCATCAAAATCCGTTCAGTAGTTTTTGCGTAAAATGCGGACAACAGGCAGACAGACAGACAAAAAACTCAAAAATTATATTTTTGTTATCTGTTTCGTGTAAGAAGACCCCTGCAGGTATTTTTTTCTATTTCTTTTTACAGTTTTATTATAATTAGTTAAGATAGATCATTCATAATTTGCTTATTTTTTTTTAACGATTCTCGAAATGTAATTCTCAAATAACTCAAAAATCATTAAGTTTTATTTCATACAGAGTCGTCAAATTGAAAATTGACCTTAACATGGTATGACTAAGGTCAGTTTCCATCACAATTACACAAGGAGTTATGATAAATACAGTTAAGACTCGCGAACTAATGATCATAGCGGCGAACAATTTTTCACCGCTATGATCATTAGTTTATTTAAAGCTTTAATATATTAGTTAAAAACAAAAGATAATTCTACTATATACTGCAAGTTGCGCCATACATGTTTAATAGGTAGATATGGGAGATTTTTAAACGATAAAAAGATACCTGTCCTAATCTAAATTGTTCCGGGTGGTAAAATGCCCCACGAAATTATGTTAAAATCACTTTAGTAGTTTTAGGATGAAAATCAAACAAATGCACAGAAAGACAAACAGATTATTGACAAAAATTTCAGAACCAATATGCGATGTCTCTCTCTACCCCACCAACAATACAAGTTAGGTAATATTTTACTTGATTCTAAGTAATTAAAGCTTTGCAAAATAACGTTGTAAGCCTACATAGTTTAGCCTACTGTGATGTTCCTTTAGTTTGCAAAATGTTGGCAAAGTCAAATTAGTTTGTTCGTCTACGCGTCTATAAATAGATAGACACAAATAGGGTGCGACTATGTTTCCTAGCAAATTAACATCTGTATGCTAAACTAGCCAATTATTATATTTGAATTTTAATGATTCACATATATCTACTAACTTAGTATAATTGAGGTAATTTCTAACTTAGGAACATTATTTTTTACTGCCGTCATGTTTATAACTCTATATATGAGACTTAAGAAAAAAAATTCGTTCGTGAAGAAGTCTCGTTTACTTCATATTAAAAGTACTAATTTCATAAATAGTAGATTGTACAACAAGTGCATAAAACGTACCTTTTTACCCGAGACGTATATATCTGTCGCAGGGATTTTGTCAAAGTCGTGATATTATAATTTCACGAAGACTATAACGTAAAGGAGGTTGTAACGACAACGTTACAACATAAGGCGCAAGGACACAATTATTTTAATAAATCAAGTTTTACAAGTATTAAGACAAGTTTTATCATGAATGAAACTGTCTCTTGAGTCTGGATGTAAGCTAACTGTTTTCAGTAGGTAGGTACATGTTATTAAATTTTTTATTCCCTTCTTCAGATTTTTATGCCGCCTCTGATCACCTCGGTCAGTACCCAACTCTCTGCTGGTGTAGAGAATGACGCAATAAAGTTTTATTAAAGTAAGCTCAGCTTAAAGTCGAATGAAAAGTTTAATATCTCCATCTAGAGTCAAGAGATAGATAGTATAGATATAGATACCCTATAGCTAGTATTTAAGTCTTACGGCTGGTACATATGAAATGAATCCCCGCGGGCGGAACACCCTCATAATCTCACATAAAATAAAATAAGTGATAATTTTATACGCAATAAACACCGATGTTGTGTGAAATCGCAATTTCGCTTTACGGTCATAATAAGGAGTTTGAATAGATGCAATAACCGTTGAGATATTATCTGGAATATCTAGATTTTATAAACGGAAAATCTGACTGACTGACTTAAAGGAAGGTATCATTATATGAAAACTTTTTTTACAGGGGATAATTTATCATAGCATTTTTGAAATTGAAATTCCTGTCATGGGTTTATACGATACCGTACAATACAAAACGGTCATATCTTCAAAGGCAAAATGAAATTAAATGAAAAAAAAAACAAAAGGAGAGAAGATTGAGAACTGAAAATATTCTGCTACCGGTTAAAAATATGAATATGGACATGGGCTTCATTTGTCATTTCATTCCCTTATTTTGATAGATTTTGCTGCTTTATTCTGTTGAACGTTGCTAGAGCTATTAACATATCCGACGTCACTAAACAGCATGGAGCTAGACTTAATACTGAGGTAACTGGAGTTTTCACCCTGAATAAAAATGTGTGCCCAGCAAATTTGACATTTAGTATGTAGTGGCTGTCAGTTGTCTGATATGACCATACGTATATTTTTTCAAAGTGTAGGTGAGACGGAAGACAGCCACCCTGTAATTTGTGGTGACAAAAAAGTGTTAGTAGGTACTGCACTCTCCAGTTACCTCAGTATTAAGTCTAGCTCCATGCTAAACAGGGTCGGACAAGGCCAATTTTTTTTATAAATATTTGATCAATATTCAAAAAACCGTATGATGTTCATATTCATAAAGTTACGTGGTAGAGCCCCCTGGTTAAACTAAAATAGTAAAATTATTACATACCAAAATACAAACGTTTGCTGCGTAATCTTTTTGTCCAAAATATTTGTACGGCACTTGAAACTTTGTCCTATTACGATTAGTTAAAATCCTCGGGATTTTAATTATTCCGACAAAGCCTAAGGGCGTTTGTGCAATACACTACACTGAATTTTACCGATCCGAAAAAAAAAACGGATGCTTGTATTTTAATAATTTAATCATTTATAATAGTAAGAATTTATTTATTTCGTGTAATAGTTTCAATGTTTCGAACCCTAAACTACACGAAATAAATAAATTCTATTATTTATAATAATTAACTACCTATTAAAATACAAGCATCCGTTTTTTCCGGATCGGTAAAATTCAGTGAAGTGCACAAACGCCCTAAGTATATAAAATGATAACTAAAGAACATCCGGATCAGATGCATCTAACGGCTCATTAAGGTATATGCAGTGAGTACCTAGTTAAATATTACAAGGTCAGCCACAATCATAGAGAAGGCTGTGGGTCAGCATAAGCAACCTACTACTGGCGAAATATACCTACATCCACCGGAGCATCATTTTTTAACAGTACTATTAGTTCTGATTGCCTTATTATTGAAAGCATAGTAAAAAATAAATAACACAAAAAAAAACTAGGTACCTATGTTATTAATCATTACTTATTATAGACACATAAATATTTTATTTCCATCTTCATTATCAAAGGTGTTTTAAAATAAAAATATATACACATTAACACTTTCAAAGCGTCCCGTAACCCGTTCCACCATTTGTTTTCAGATAAATCTTTCATTTTACGTGTAATATATGGTATAAATTCCATTAGACACAGAATAATGTAAACATTCTCGACACGCATCGTTTAAAGTACCTACTATGTCTCATGAAATATCAACATTTTATATGCGAACGAAATATTAGCTGTCATAATAATTAATACTGCGGGACCCATTAGCTGGAAATCTCAAAATAGACTCCGTGAAAGTTGTACTCAACGAAACGATGGAAATGTTAACTGTGTAGTCAAGTGTCAATAAAACGGCTGCACAGTGGCACGCGCCTCGTAAAATAACGAACATATTTAACACATTCGGTTTTAGTCGGGTTGGCTATATGTTTCTAACGTTTATTGGTTAAATCATAGATTAAAATTATAATTACCGTTGGGCGCGCGCCCACCGAAATACACGGCGGATGACACAATTTTACGCTAGGCTTTCGGTTCCGTATAAAATGGAAGTTTTTTGAAGTGAAAACTTCTTTAGCGCCGTTGCGCACTTTTTGTTTTGTGATAGGTAAAAAATGTTAAACTCGCGTCAGGATCACGTGACCGTTAGATTTTTTGACAAGAAAATTCATAAGACGGACAAGTGACCACTGTTACAATGTCTTTAGAATACGAAGGCCGCCACCGTTTCCAACGTTGTGATAGCTCAGGTTAGAAAACCGGCGGAATTGAAGCCAGAAGACCTCGGTTCAAATCTGATCCGTATTTTTTCTTTTTTTGTTCTAATTTTTTCACACCACACACACACACACACACACACACACACACACACACACACACACACACCCACACACCCAAGTGCACATTTTTACTATTTTTACTATTTTACTAAGTTTTAAGTTATGTAATAATATAGTATTATAATCATGTTGCTTGTCCATAAGGAGGTGGGCGCTAGTAACTGTGACACAGTCTTTGACTTCTACAGTTATTAACGTATTATATGTTTCTGTACCTATGTCATGATTATAAATAAAGATTTTTATTATTATTATTATATTTTTTTTATTTAATTCCTTTTTTTTGTGAAAAAGTCCAGGAAGCCCTTTTAACTTCATCCGGCACTTCCAGAGTGCAACCCGTTTTTTTTTAAACAGTCTACTAATGACAAATTTTTACATTTTATACATATGCGTTTAGTTAAGCCCTCTGTTTTATTTTATATCACAATAATTCCATTGACATCATGCAAAAACTGCTAGAACTTCGATCAACAGACCTAGGCGTGCTAGACAATTTTTAAAAACAGATGTCCAGTAGCGTAACCCTAATAAAATGCAAAATATTTCTTCCGAATTCGTGTTAATGGGCTCCCAAGCGCCAGGCGCGGTGGGTCGCAATAATATTATTATTTATAAGCCCATGACCGCCTCCTACGCACCACGACCGACGACCGGCACCGGCGAAAGAGACCTCATAAGCTTATAACATGTAAATTCAAAAGAATCACCTATAATTATAAATAGTCTGGTTTCTTTACCGACGATACCTATCTATTTCTATTTCAACTACCTAAGAAGCTTTTTCAAATTATTTTTACTTTTTTTGCATTCACAATGAAAGTGAAGTATTAGAAAAAATCGACCCGTCTCACAAGTAGCTCCGATGGGACTTTATAAAACCACGAGTCGACCTTTCACTTGGAGAGCATTCGCCCGGACAGTGAAAAGCCGTGGGTTCGAGTCCCATCCGGAGCAAGTTGTGACTTGTGAGACGGGTCCGTATTTTCTAACAGTGTCTATGTCGTAGGCGGATGGTTGAATCCGGCGGATGGTTAAGTATGGCAGCATTGTACCGGTACGGAAAAATCATCGGCCTAGGCGTTTAATTGAATGGTGGATTCAACCAAATGGCTGCGACATCTACACACGTTCCGATCCGACAGCCGATTTGGTCTGCTCCTAAACTAAATCTGCGCTACACACGTTCCGATTTGGTCTGGGAGCAGACAAATCGGAGGTCAGATAGGAAAGTGCGTAGACACTAATACCTACTTCATTTTCAAAAACCCGAGCAGAACGCAAAATATTTTTCCGGATTCGTGTAAATGGGCTTCCAGGCGAAGCGCAAATTTGCAATATTATTCATATAATACTTATTTACCAAAATTATTATAATTAACCATGCATTTGCATGCATATTATTTATGCAGTGAGTCGCCGGGGTGCGAATGTTTTGCGTTCTGTTTATGCTATTTTTAATTACTAACATAGTTGCTAAGTAAGTGTTTACTAATTTATTTTATTTGTTTTTAATTTATGAATTTAATAGGTAAGTACGAGTATAAGTATGAATTTGGTTAATGTTATGAATATGGACTTTTATTTCAGCTATATTAACTACTATACTTAGATATAGCTAGTCTGAAATAAATGCTTTTTGTTTGTTGATATAAATTTATAACCCCGTGACCGCTGCCGCCCACGCGATCTGGCGAAACCGGCGAAAGAGACCGCATAAGCTCATAATAACATGTAAATTCAAAGGTGCTAAGGCGAAAATACAGAGTACGACCTCTGTATTTTCGCCTGTAGAAGAAACGCACGCGTGTTTTTCTCGTAAACATGATGTTGTTTCACAGACACACAAAAAAATATCAACATGTAGCTTCGCAAACAGATACTTACAATTAAATAATATCTATAAATAAATAATAATAAATTTATTTATAAAAAGTTTACAGCTGCAAATATTAACGTTAATATCTACATTAGTATCAACTGAGTCGCACGCATCAGTTACAGCGCCCACCTCGAACATATAGGTAGTATTAAGGCGAGGAATCCCGACCGAAATAGGCACGCTAACGCTTGCTCGGCCGCGCTCTATACACTTCGCGCGGACCCAGCGGCAGCCGGCAGTGAACTGTGAACTCGCAAGCGCCCCGCGAATCGAAAATCACTTAAAATTCAATTAAAAATTAAATAAGTAATAAAAAAAATACATTTATGACGGCCGGAATCCCTCGGCTATTCAAAGACAATTATTTTCATATGTTTTTCATTAACTAAAACCAAGTATACTGCAAGTAATATGATATTTGAATTATTATTAAACGGATGTTTGGGATTTTATTTGACACAGTAAAATATCACCAATCGAAAAAAAACGGCCGGAAGCACTAGATAAATAACTGTAGAATAACATATATTTTTTCCAAATTTTAAGTACTTGTGATTTGCGAGTAATCCATAATTTAAAATACCTTATTTTGGGGAATCGGCGCCTTAATAACATCCATACTAATATTATAAATGTGAAAGTGTGTTTGTTTGTTTGTTTGTCCGTCTTTCACGTCAAAACGGAGCAACGGATCGACTCGATTTTTGGTATGGGGATAGTTTGGGAGCTGGAGAGTAATATAGGCTACTTTTTATTCCGGAAAATTATAAAATAAAAATGATTATTTTGTATAGAAAATCGATAAACTGTCGTACTATACAAAACTGTCATTTCTTCCATAGCCGCTTCCAAAGAGGTATGTCAAAGAGTATTGTAATCACTGACGTTTTCTTTGGATTACAGTGCCACAACCTTTTCTGTTCCGGTGACAGCGGCGCTACGTACGGTTTTCTTTTTTTTGTAACAATTTAACCGGCCCTGACTTCTAAGAACTTCAGCCGCTAGCAGCGCTATGGTTGGACATCAACTTGACAGCAAAATGACATTAAAAAAAACACGCTAGTTTCACATTTTGCCCACCGGCACAGCAAAGTTTGTGGCACTGTACCTACTTTTTAATAAGTGACATTTGTTGCAGGCAGTGTATAAAACTTCTTCGCGATCATTTATTTTCATCTGTCTATGTAGGTATAATAGATGTTGGTGATACGAAGTTTACCGGGTCCACTATAATTAATATGGCAAAACAACGTTTGCCGGGTCAGCTAGTACTTAAACAATAAAATAAATAAATCGTACAAAGGAAAATGTACGATTTTACTTTTATTTATTTACGTATATTAGAAGTAGTCTACTTCTAATATATACAAATTATATACAGGGCGTCCCACGACTATGCCACATGGAGGGAAAGTACCTACTTTAAATACTGAAAATATATAATTTTACTGAAAGAAAGCTTGAAGTTGCTATTCAATCAATGAGTCCACAAGCTTAAGTTTTCTTTTGGTCTAGTCCATGCTTGATTGAAAACTATACAAATAGATGTTTCTAGAGAGATATTATCTGCGGGAACAATTAATATTAATATTCAGACAGCCAGATAAATTTTCCTTGCTTAGAACAATGGTGACTAGCATTTTTGAGGATGCTTTCGGTTTATGGCAAAAGCGACTGCGGTAGCTATGCTGGCGGTAGCTATGGGAGCTGACTGCACATAATCGTGTAGCGAAGGTTAATCCGACAGCCGAAAAAAGTAAATCAGACTGCTTCAACCTGGCTTCAACCACCTTACTAAACGAAAATGCATAAAGGCGCGCGTACACGGGCAATTTTTATGGCAATAACCTTACCAGGCTTACCATATTTCGTGGTATTGTGTGGCCGTATCTCAGCAACAGGTCTCTACATTTTGACATTTTGCCATCGTCCATAGTAATTGTTGAAGTTGTCGTGACGTGACGTAGGTAATATTTGGCGAGGATTGACCGGAATTGAGGACCTTGCAGCAAAAGATGAAAAAAAGAGTAACGGCTAATATTTGGATCTTTTTTTTTTTTTTTTTTTTTTTTTTTTTTATAGTTAGGGCAAATACGCCCGATCCAAATATTAGCCGTTACTCTTTTTTTCACCTATAATTTGAACGAAAAAATAAAACCGCCTTCTAAAATACCACATCAAAAAAGTAAGAAATAATTCCTCGCCAAATAAATAACGTAAGTACTTTGAAGTCGGGCGTGAAACATGTAAATTTTTTTGTTGTTTTTGTTAAAACCCGCCCGACTTCAAAGTACTTACGTTATTTATTTGGTGAGGAATTATTTCTTACTTTTTTTATGTGGTTTTTTAGAAAGCGGTTTTATTTTTTTATAAAAATAATTTTTATTTCACTCTTTTTAGTGCATCTTGCAGGCAATTTGCGTGTTTTCTGGTAAATAGGTATGTGATCAAACTCAAAACCTCCTTTTTCGAAGTCGGTTAAAATACCTTGAGGTATCCCCTTTTTAACAAAACAAGAATCATCTAAATCGGTTTATAAACAAAGGAGTTATGCCTAAAGATACGTATTAAATTCACATAAAGTGGTAACGAAAACGACAGTATTTTCAAGATTTCCTGAAAACTACTGAACCGATTTCAAAATTTCAAAAAATGGGACCAACTTGGAAACCAACCTGATGTAATAACGTTTGAACCATTTCAATCGGTTCAGCCGTCTTCGAGTAATCGGTGGACATACACAAAAAAAAAAAAAAAAAAAAACGTTGTTTTGCCATATTAAATTATACCCGACCGGACACCGGACCCGGTAAACTTAGTATCACCAACATCTATTATAGACAGACAGATGAAAATAAATAATCGCAAAGAAGTTTTATACACTGCCTGCCACAAATGTCACTTATTAAAAAAGTAGGTAATCCTAAGCGCCTAACTAAAACGTCAGTGATTACAATACTCTTTGACATTCCTCTTTGGAAGCGGCTATGGAAGAAATGACAGTTTTGTATAGTACGACAGTTTATTGATTTTCTATACAAAATAATAACTTTTATTTTATAATTTGCCGGAATAAAAAGTAGCCTATGTTACTCTCCAGCTCCCAAACTATCCCCATACCAAATATCACGTCGATCCGTTGCTCCGTTTTGACGTGAAAGAAGGACAAACAAACAAACAAACACACTTTCACATTTATAATATTAGTATGGATGCAGATCTGACGAAAAACAAGCGAGCTATAACAACATTTTAATCTGCCACCCTATTATATTTTATATATTCCGTTTGGTGCAAGAAGGAAGCTCCGGACTTGTCTAACTTTGATTTTAAGCTGTCCTTATTTTTTTTTTTTTTTTGTTATAAACGATATATTTTTTGTTATACCATTTCATTGTTTAATTAGTTAGTTTTTGAATTAATAAAGTACATTTATATGTTTTTCTATAAGTTAATTTTTCTTTAGTTTTCGGTGCAAAACAGAGGCAGATCCAAACTTTAAAAAATCGAAGTAATTCCAAAACCTAATTTTTTACCTTAGTAACTTTAGTAAAATATGTAAAAATGTCTGTGTTTTATACCATTAAATTCTAAGTCATTATTAGTGTAACAATTAATTTTTGAAACCTTTTTTTCTTAATACCTTTCAATTTTGAAACTTGGACTAGCCTCCATTTTGCTGCAAGGTTCTCAATTGCGTAATTTTAAGTTAATGTCCCGATATGGGAGTAAGCTTGAACAGTGTAAGCACTCGACTACTATATCCGCCGTCAGTGGTCGTTCCCACGACATAATCCGACACATCCTTCTTAGCCGACCAAAAAACCAAGCTTAATGACATCTAGCGCGCAGAGGCGGTGCAAAAACCGCGTACGTGTTCTTAATATCCGTGTACTACCGATATTCGGCAAAAAGCTCACGCCATCGATAGGAAACAGCTTTTTGTAGCATATCATGGAAAGTCGATGATGATGGTAAAAGTGATATAATTAACTAACTTGATGTTGAAAAATGGAAAATGAAGTATTTAGAAAAAATCGACCCGTCTCACAATCACTCCGTAGCTCAGTGGTTAGAGCAGTCGCCCGGAAAGCTAAAGGTCGTGGGTTCGAGTCCTATCGGAGCTGATTGTGAGACGAGTCGATTTTTTCTAAATACTTCATTTTACATTTTTCGGTAATAAAAATTGCATTGTGAATGCAAAAAACTAAAAATTAAAATAACTAACTTGATGTTGTGCTTGAATACGATTACGATACGGTTTAACGAATTAAATGTTATTAAAAACTGTAAAATTTAAATAAATTTTACTTTTTTGCATTCACAATGCAAGTGAAAGAAAGATTTTAACGACGACTCTTACGATACGACTAACGACTCTTTATCTCAGCGGTCAGAGCATTCGTCCGGACATTGAAATGTCCTGAGTTCGATTCCCGGTGGAGCTACGTGGAGGATTGGTCGTTTTTCTGATATTTAACTTTTAACTGTAAAATAAAATTAAACTTAATTTTTATGTCAAACATCTCGTACTTCATAAGACAACAACGCAAAAATGTTTGGTTGCATGTTATTTATTTAATCCATAAAGGATCAGACAAAACTAAAAAAAACATTCAAATTTCGCTTAACCGCCCTCGATATTTTGAAGCGATCTCCTTACCAAACTTCATGCAAATTGACTCAGTCAGCCACATATAATTTAAAACAAAATCAGCGTTAACACAAAGCTACAGGCAGAGTTACTTACGCATCCACATTAATTCTAATATTACGTAGAAGTGATGAGATCCACTAACACTACCTCCCACAGCCGTCTCTATTAGAGATGGCTGTGCTACCTGCCTATTCAAAAGATATTGCATCTGAACGAGTATGAACTATTTTCCGATTCTTCCTCCTTCCGAAACAAAGAAGGTCATATAAAATTAAAACTTATGACAGAAACATCTGTGATTCTTTAAAAAAAAATAACAAAAGTGTCCGAACCCTCACCATCGGCGTCAACCCAATACCAAAACGAAGGATTAAAAACAAGATTTAAAAAGGTACGCCGGCCGTATCTGAGCAACACATGCGGGCCATATAAAATTAAATCACAATGCAAAAGTACAAAACGTGCAGGTTTTATATCGATGTCCAGATTCCAAGGCAGATAAACATCTTTTCGGCTGCAAACACCGAAACAGGTTTGCGACCCAAAATTGACCGGCCCACGTCATTGTACCTATTTCGACTCATTTCGATATTTTAAAGTCTGACATCGAAGGTAAAAAATATTGTTTTAAGTCCATTCGTATGTTTGCGCTGGCGCCAACTATATTTATGCCTGTGAATAAACACATTTATTTCGATATAATATATCAAATTAAACAACTCAACCGCATTGTCACAGTGGACCGCAAAATATATTGGCCCACATGGATTTCCCATTAGGCAGGTCTCTACAGCCAGCCGAACAGTTGACGATCGCATCTAATTTGAATAAAAGCTCGGTTTAAATAAATTTTCAACCAGTTACACCTTTCTGTTTTTGAGAATGACCGCCGATAAATATTGTTTTTAATTAACCATACCATTTTCAACTGCGTTGTGTTGTCGCTTTTGATTATATCTACTATTGGGATCTGGATTCAGTCTGGATCCCACATGTAATAAAATTAAGCCAGCGAAAATGCAACTAAATCAGACTATAACATGAGGTGGGTAACCCAGACGCATATATAGTTTGAATAGAATTAGGAAAAATCATTTGGAGGTCCATATCCAACTCTAAGTCAGCTAACTAGTTTTTTCCCGGAAAAACACGCAAAATGCACGCTATTTTCGATGCTTGGTATTGCACGATCTTACAACTCTTGAGGATGCCCCAGTTGGGGGCGAAATTTTTTGTGAGAATTTAAATGGTGGGTAGTTGATGATATTTACCTGAGTCACTTTACTCAGGAAAATAAATCTACCTTATTTATTTATCGCGACTAAAAGTCACTCAGATATACCAATCTTTAGTTTCACCAACTGGACACAGGTGTGTCCAGCCCCTCGTGTCGAGTTGGTGAAAAACCCAAAATACGCTAACTTAGGAGGATGTGTACATTAGAAAAAAGTCCGTACGGTAGAAGCCACAAGCGGTCGCTAGTATACCTAATCCATGTGGATGCTATTAAAAAACTATTATTTATTCTGTACCCATAGAAAAAGACATAATTAAGGTCACCATCCCCAAAACTATAATTTCTCACCACGTCAGTTCCGTTCGTGAAAAATCGTCAAAAGCGCGGGAAATGGGCCTTTCAGAGCTCGCGCGCTGACGAATCAGGCCCGGAAATGGACCATCAAGCTACACATACAACCTGCGGTGCACACAGAGTACCAGTTGCTCTATTACCGTGGAATAGAACTGCAATTGCTGTAATTTAGGGTCGAATTTAGCGACGAGCGACATCCATTTATTTTAAACATTTCAAAAAAATTAACTGCATTCACAGTGTTATGTTTATAACATTACTAAATTTTCATACAAATAGGCCTTCAGAGCGAGCTCCTGTTACTGAATAACATTTTACTATATCTATCTAACATCTATTTCAAACGCTTTCCCCCTTATTACAAAACGTGGACTAAAATAGTCCTGGTTTAAAACTGGCACTAAACTGGTGCTGACACTTTCATTTTCCAAATGAAAGACAGAATTAGCCTGAATTTTAAACCAGGTCTAACTTTAGTCTACGTTTTGTAATAAGGGGGTTTATAGGAAAAATGTGATAGTAAAAAACCACGAGCCATATAAGTAGCTTTCAGGCGGGATTCGAACCCGCGCCTCCGGGAATCCGGCCCGATGCTCTGACCAACTAAGCTACCGAAAGGCTTACACGACTCGTCGAATTTTGCTATCACTTGTTACGCTGTAGGCCAGCGTTGCTTCATCAATGTGAGGAAACCCTCGCATCGGAAAGAAACATTTTTACAAATGTTTAACAATCGATTAAGATGAAACAGCCATAATTCGACGAGTCGTGTAAGCCTTTCGGTAGCTTAGTTGGTCAGAGCATCGGGCCGGATTCCCGGAGGCGCGGGTTCGAATCCCGCCTGAAAGCTACTTATATGGCTCGTGGTTTTTTACTATCACATTTTTCCTATACTAACAAAATTGCATTGTAAATGCATAAAAATAATATAAAATCTCAAGGGGGTTTATATTTAAGGAAAAACTTATTACTTACTAACTCATGTAACTAGTATTGTTATTACTATTTTATACTTGATTATATTTTATTCAGTTAATTTTAATGCGAATTATATGGGCTTTTCACCTGGTTATTTTTTTTTAGAATAGCGGACCTTTAAAATCGAACTATTCAGTTTAGCTAGCTGTTATACCATCTGTAAATAAAGCATCTTTAACCCTTGTTTTATGAGTTTCTTAATCAGGAACGCAAATAAGTAGGTACCTACTGTATACTCTGTACAACGTGCCAACACATTATTAGAATGCTGAATAACATAATAGTTAAACAGTAATCGTAAAAACAACTGGTTTTAATAGGCAATCATACACTTATTAAAAATGAAATATTAGAAAAAAACGCCGCCCCATCCACCAAGTAGCTCCGCCGGGAAACGAACCCGGGACCTTTCACTGTGCGGGCAAATGCTCTGACTGATGAGCTATGGGACCGCGTAGCTCAGCAATCAGAGCATTCGCCCGCACAAAGAAAGATCCCGAGTTCGATTTCCGTCGCTACTTGGTGGATGGGGCGGCGTTTTTTTTCTAATATTTCTTCATTTTCAAAATTGCATTGTGATGTGAATGCAAAAAAGTTGTTGATTTTTATTTGCAAAATGCAAAAAAGGCTATGTCTTTATCGTGAAAATTTAATTGGTGGTTTGGGAAAACCATCACGTTTTTATAGCCCCTCGCAAATGGGGTAAATAATATAATTTCAGCCTAATGGAAGGATCATACCGGGGCGAAATTTTAGATTTCATAACATTCCGCCGAGTTAATGAGATATGTATTTAATTTAATGAGTACCTATCTGACGTACGTGAAATGAAAATGAAAATGGGAAAATATTCAGTGTGCGATGTAATTTATATTCGTATGATAAAATAATAAACTAAGTATGTAGATAATAAAAAAGTTGATTTTTTTCTTCATCATGTCAGCCGAACGACGCCCACTGCTGGGCATAGGCCTCCCCCAAGTAATTTTTTTTTTCTTAGTTAAGTATATTTATTTGTTAAATAAGCTTTATGAAAATATATCGTTATGCAAAAAAGCGTCAATATTTTTTTTTCTAAATTCTTAACTATGTCTGATCGTATACCTGATATGGGTTTTCACAGACCCTTTTATTACACCACTCTAACATTACGGGTTCGAAACCTGCTCGGGATATTTTTGGTATCTAAGTATTTAGTTTTGTTCGACTTATAACGACTCCGTAGCTCAGTGGTTCGACAGGTCAGTGAAAGGTCGTGGGTTCGAGTCCCGTCGGAGCTAGTTGTGAGACGAGTCGACTTTTTCTAATACTTCCATTTTCTATTAATAACAAGTGTATTGTGAATGCAAACACCGTAACCGTAATACAAGCTTAAGATATGAAACTTGCGCTAAGATTTTCTAAACTCGACTTATATTAAAATGCACAAGAAGCATAGAAAATATACATAGCGTTTATAAGTATAATACTTATCCGTAGTTGTTCTAGATTCTGCTTAGTAGCCATCTGTATTCAGTTATGGGTCCCAGTTGTGCGATATTAACATTACTGCGTTATAAATGCATAATACGTGCACTGTTGCATCGGGTTTAGTTTGCTGACTCATAAGTACATAAGGAATTTTCATATTATAAAATATATGAATAAAATTGTAAGTATTATGAATGCATTTTTTTACATTTTTGCATTCACAATACACTTGTTATTAATAGAAAATGGAAGTATTAGAAAAAGTCGACTCGTCTCACAACTAGCTCCGACGGGACTCGAACCCACGACCTTTCACTGACCTGTCGAACCACTGAGCTACGGAGTCGTTATAAGTCGAACAAAACTAAATACTTAGATACCAAAAATATCCCGAGCAGGTTTCGAACCCGTAATGTTAGAGTGGTGTAATAAAAGGGTCTGTGAAAACCCATATCAGGTATACGATCAGACATAGTTAAGAATTTAGAAAAAAAAATATTGACGCTTTTTTGCATAACGATATATTTTCATAAAGCTTATTTAACAAATAAATATACTTAACTAAGAAAAAAAAAATTACTTGGGGGAGGCCTATGCCCAGCAGTGGGCGTCGTTCGGCTGACATGATGAAGAAAAAAATCAACTTTTTTATTATCTACATACTTAGTTTATTATTTTATCATACGAATATAAATTACATCGCACACTGAATATTTTCCCATTTTCATTTTCATTTCACGTACGTCAGATAGGTACTCATTAAATTAAATACATATCTCATTAACTCGGCGGAATGTTATGAAATCTAAAATTTCGCCCCGGTATGATCCTTCCATTAGGCTGAAATTATATTATTTACCCCATTTGCGAGGGGCTATAAAAACGTGATGGTTTTCCCAAACCACCAATTAAATTTTCACGATAAAGACATAGCCTTTTTTGCATTTTGCAAATAAAAATCAACAACTTTTTTGCATTCACATCACAATGCAATTTTGAAAATGAAGAAATATTAGAAAAAAAACGCCGCCCCATCCACCAAGTAGCGACGGAAATCGAACTCGGGATCTTTCTTTGTGCGGGCGAATGCTCTGATTGCTGAGCTACGCGGTCCCATAGCTCATCAGTCAGAGCATTTGCCCGCACAGTGAGGGGCTATCCCCTCGGGACCGGAAAGGAAAATCTGTATTGGGAAATTCAGAGGTCACCGCTCTGGGGTCGTTTACAATCTTACACTCTTTACTTTTCTCTGTTGTAAAATATGTAGGTCGTTAGTTGCTTACAACGGAAAACAGGTAGGTACCTGTTTTACGTTAAGTAGGTACTTAGGTAAGTTAATAATGTTAAAAGTTTTTTTATAAGAATATTTTATTACTTTGTGAGTTTAAGCTACTATAGGGAAAAAATATTCTTTGGAAAGTATCTCCATATTTAGGTGCCTAAGGCGGTTAAAGGTTTTAATCTTATAAAACACCGTCAAAAACACTTTACAACGTATAATTTAAATTGCGTGACATCACAATACAATAGCTTAATTTTTTTACTAATTATCTAAGTATAAAATTTGTATTCTTTTTAACCCTTAATTGAGCGCGCCTAAAAAGTTACACACTCGCGTTGGGCATGTAACACCGCGAATTAGAAAATGTATCACAAATTAAAATAAAATATTAAATACATGCACAATAACGTTTTCATCAAAATGAACCTTTAATCTTACGTATGAATAAATTTTTGAAAGAATCGATACATTTTTCAACTTATGGCAATAACTTTTATCTGTAAGTACTAGTTTTCTTGGTTACAATTAAAATTTTGGCAGACTATAATCACTGCTATCTGTATGGTCATTGCACACGTTTTTGAGGGGTCGAGAACCACAAACATGCTCTCCAGGCAACCGCTTACAATCGAGTCCTGATTACGACTTAATTGTGAACTTAATTTACGAAGCTACCGAGAGGAGCAGCTCGTTAATTACAATAAAAAAAAATGTGAGGTTATGCTACCAATTAGGGTTTAAGTATTCAACGATATAATTTTTATTTCCTTATAAATATAAGTGCTTTTACCAACTTACTTACCCTTTACGATTGTGGAGATAGACATTTTCAGAGGTGAAAATGAAAAATCATATACAGTATTCCGAGTATTCGCCTTATTTCAATTACATATTAAGCCTCTTTTTCACTGCTTCGCAAGCTATACGGTATGAAATATGCATAGCTTGCGTAAATAAAATTTTACTATACAAATTGTTGGTAGGTTGGTAACGACGTAATTGGAGAGTTAAATAGGCTACTTTTTGTTCCGGAAAAATATCACGTACCCGCGGTATAATGTCGTATTGTCGACGCGGGCAAACCCGCGGGCGAAAGGCTAGTGTGATAATAGTAATAACGAAGCTAAGTTACTATTATATTCTGTGGCTAAGTCAACGTCTCTTCATGCGTCGTAATGGTACAGTATGTATATTTAATTCTGTGGCCCTACTATGAGTTGATGCAAACTGTTTACGTTAGCGTAAACTATCGGATATACTGCTTACAATCAGTGCGAGTGAAAGAGACAAAACGATAGTTTACGGTAACGTAAACAGTTTGCATCAACTCATAGTAAGGCCACTGTTTGAAACACGAGTGAGCTACTTTTCTGCGTCTGTCACTGACAATAAAACAAATTGTAACAATCTCCAGAGAGCTTCATAGAATTTCCCCTTTTGTGCGGTAACGTATTTAAATGTATTCTTTTATTTGTGCTACTTACCATCTCACCTTCTTCTATGTATCAGCCCTTGATAATAATCACTTAGGTATGTACAGACAGAAAACACTCTTAACTTTTACTATTAATCTTCCTTCGCTTGATATAAGGTGAAGCCTTCATATTTTTTATTGAATTCAGTAGGTCGCGGTTCGGTAGCGCGATATTATACCCATAGCGTATAATATCGCGCTACTCGCCGCTAGAGGCGCTGATAAAGTTTTCATACAAATTGACATAATATCTCCTTGACATAAAAACTTACACTAGGGGTATAGGTGAACGAAAGTGTATGCAATTAAAAGCATGACTTTTTTGGCTTATTTAGGTAATATCCTAAGTTTAAGTTATGTCCCCGGGTGGGACAAAGGGCGTCCACGGTAGATCTCCAGTGTGCGGTCTGTATTGAGCATCGCGTTTCAATTCGCTCTACATCTTCTCTACATAAAATATTAAAGTATCGTTCCACACTCCTGTCTGTTCCGGTGTCAACCGTGACAGGGGAGCCACTTGCAATACGAAAAGACTGTCGTATGAAAACTGTTTTAGTTTCAAAAATTATCACCGGAACAGAAATGCTTGTCGCACTATAAAGCTAATTGATTTTCGTTTTAAAGACTAGATTCATCGGGATTATTAGAACCCAATTTACACCAAAATGGCTACCAAAAATCCATTCACACATTTGGAAACTCCGAACATTTCTCGATCCGCAGTCGGAGTGTCGGTGTCGCGTCGGTCGCGTCGCGCATGAAATATTTAAATGTAAATTACATTTGGGCCGCAATTGAATCTGCGCCGCGTCACCCGAGGTGTTTCCGAAACAAACGGCCGTTATTTATGATTAGAATATGACATGTCACCTTGTCGCCGAATGTTTTATATTTCCACTAGTGATGGCTTTTGGAACTTCATAAAAGGTAAGAATTATGATATTAGGTTTTGGAAACTGCACATTTACACTGCAGATTAGTAGGAATTTCAGTTTTAGGTATTCTAGTCTAGTGGATGTCTAATGAAATGTACCTACCCACCATCTACCAAAGAGAAAGCTCTGGTAGTTAGAACCACCTAGGTATATGGGTATATTACCCTTTCAGACGTGTGACCAGCTCCCTAATTCACAAACCGTCGGAAACGGAATCGTATTCGAATTATGTGCTTTGTCTTTGTCTATTATATAGCAAGGGCCAAAGAGCATAGGTACATTCCACTGTCGGGAGCGTTTTCGACGGTTTGTGAATCAGGGGGAGGCATAAATGGATGAGGTCGAGTAGGTACGCCCGTTTGTGAACATTAGTGTGTTCAATTTCAAATAGGTACCTGATGTCAGTTCCTAATAGTTCCTATTTCTACTACTTATATTAGTCTCTTACTAGTTATATAGTTCATAGTTTAGGCTTAGGCCATTGATTTATATTTAACTCGATGGTTTAGGCATAATAATTTTATTCATAGTCAATCAATCAATCAATCCAATCATTTATTGCATGTCACATTACATAAATAGGCAAGATGGTAGTAGCTACAAATTCGGTATAGGTACATGTGACGCCCTGCTAGGGCATAGCAATACAGAGTATGCTAAATAAGCTAAGATAAAAAAAAATACATAAAGAGAAATAACATTTTAGCTTAAAATACTTAGGTAACAAATTAATTTAAATAAATTTTAAATAAAATAAAAAATTAATTACATACAAAAATTGGTTCGATAAAACATTAATGTAACAAACTTATCATTAAAAAACTCTTGCATATTGTAATAACTCTTGCTAATAAGGTAAAATCTGTCTTAGTCTGTGCAACTCTTATTCAATTTATATTATCTTTGTTATAAATCAACTCAGAGCTAGAATTTGAGCAAAGCCTTCGGGGACCCATGTGTAGATGTCACCATTAGGTATGTTAATTTCGCGATTGCTACTTAAATTACATGCGCGCGGGCTTGTAAAATTCGTTAAGAAATATATCGCCATGTAAAGGGTGTTTTTTTTAGAGGTATAGAACTTTAAGTTGGCATTACTTTTCAAGATGGCGACCGATTTGACAGCTGTCAAGTGATTTATTCTCAGTTTGGTTTGGCAATTCATCATGAATAGACTCACGCCTGAACAACGCCTGCAAATTGTGCAGTTTTATTTCGAAAAACGAAAAGGAGATAGCCCTTATTCCCGATTTTCATAAGCGAATTTTGTTTAGCGATGAAGCGCACTTCTGGTTGAATGGCTACGTCAACAAACAAAACTGCTGCATTTGGAGTGTAGCTAATCCTCAAGTGTATGTCGAAACACCGTTACATCCAGAAAAACTGACTGTTTGGTGCGCTTTATGGGCTGGTGTAATCATTGGTCCGCACTTCTTCAAAAACGATGATGGCCAGAACGTTACAGTCAATGTTGATCGGTATAGAGCCATGATAACTAACTTTCTCATTCCTGAATCCAACAAAATGGCGCAACATGTCACACAGATCGTGTCACAATCAATTTATTGAAAGACACGTTTGGTGACTGACTAATTTCACGTTTTTGACCTGTGAATTGGCCTCCAAGATCTTGTGATTTGACACCGCTAGACTATTTTCTGTGGGGCTATGTAAAGTCATTGGTCTATGCGGATAAGCCACAAACGCTTGACCATTTGGAAGACAACATTCGCCGTGTTATTGCCGATATACGGCCTCAAATGTTGGAAAAAGTCATCGAAAATTGGACGTCCAGATTGGACTACATCCGAGCCAGCCGTGGCAGTCATATGCCAGAAATTATATTAAAATGTAAAGCCACAAGATTATCTTTGGAATAAAAAAAAAATCATGTCAATCGGATAATGCATCGTTGTTTTATTGCAATTTAAAGTTTTATACTTACCTCTAAAAAAACACCCGTTATATTAGTCTATTTAAATAATATGACATGTCAGCTAAAGATGTATTTGCCATTTTTCATACAAGACCGAACTTCCGCCGCCTACGCTGGTCGTTTTGAACTTGTTGCTGCAACAACCACGTCATTAAATCTTCAAACAAGATGCCTTTTATTGTTTCGAACAAGATTTAAATACGCCTTTATTTCTATTGTCAATATTTATAGTTCACTAAAATGACACACATGCCAAGCTTAATGTCGGTAATAGAATGTAATATGAATTTAAAGAGCTATACAAAAAGATAAATTATAATATAAATGAGTTCTATTCTATTGAAAATGTATAAATGCCGAAGAAGTTAAACCATTTTAGGCACACGCTGGCATATTTGAACGGCTTTTTATAGAAAGAAATGACAGGAACAACAACTAGTTTTACCTAATTTGACTGAAGTGGGTAAGTACTAGGTACTTGTTATTTTATTGAATACAGAAAGCTTACAGCATTCTTTACAGTATTTCTAAGAACGTACCTAATACCTACTTACAAATAATAACTTTCCAGCTTAAGCGAAACACATATTACATACTAACAAAGTACAAATTGCTAATACGAAAATTCTTATAACGTCGAAATACGTGATTCAAATAAATCTGAAACACTTATTTCTTTCCATATTTACGTTTTGTTTTCAGACCTAACAAAATACTTACATAAGCTTATAGAAAAGATTGGTACCTATTCGATTTTGACCGCGCGCAGATTTATCCGGCGCACTTTAGTGGGCGTATCTAATTTATTAACACAATCAGCCCTTTGATGACGATTGTCAGAAAAAATATTCGTCAACATCAACCGCTTCAAAAACATTCGCTGAATAGCCCAGCGCTACGAAACATGAAAAGCGATAAATAAATGTATCGTAGTCAATCGTAGCCGTACATTCGGCGACTAATTTAGTTAGGGGGCGTAATGAAAGCGGCGCGGCTGTAATTGGGACAAGTTAGTACGTGTTGCGTTTAACTTTTTTTGCTAGGTAGGTTAATACGACCCAATTTGTGGATTGTACATTTGTGCTGTAAAGTCGGTCTGATAGAGCAAATCATGACAAATGGTTGAGTCTCGATGCTTGAAACGCATGTGTCTTGTACTCTTGTCATCATGAGATAGTTCTCGGTCTCGCACGGCAGACGGTCTGTCCCGCCTATCCGATCTAGGACTACAAGTGGCCTGAACGATAATTTACCACAGTTTTTTTTTGTACTCACAAGCAAAAATAGCAGGTTGGTTACTAACATAAGCGACGGTAGGTATTTAATAAACTAAAATATACCTAGCTTACTTTATAAGTAGCTAAACAATGCGATTTCGTAAATGGAGACTACTTAAATTTGCACCAAGAATTTCCATAATTTGTAGCAACAGAACTGTAAACATATATAGGTAGGTACCTACTTGGAATTCTAGGCAATATAAATTTTTCGAGCGTTCGCATTGCCAGCCACAACTTTATTAATAATCATCATTGAGATTAGAAATTGAGATTTTCCTATAATAATCATCATTATTTATTTCTGTTAATTAATGTACTTATTTGTGTATACTTACCTACTCGTACCTCAATCTCGGAAACACATGGCTAACGAAATATTGATAAATTATATATTTACATGTTTTCACTTAAACTTACATAGCCAGTACGGGCATTAAGTAGTTAAAGTGAATACCTAACAACATATTAAAACGAAACTTGTTTAAAACGTTAATGATAGAGTGTAACGTGTTGTAATAAATAACAGTTTAAATCAATATCACTTTAAATGAGTATCACTTTAAATGGCGGATGTACCAAATGATATGGGATATATTTATGGCTACTTAGTCGAGAGAAATCATTCTCAGGTCGAGTACACCTGTTCCAAGTGTTTATCTTAAACTTAATAAGTACCAATAAGGAGGATTCTATAGATAACACGATTTATGGGTCCAATTACGAAGCCTCATGAGTATGACCGGACTGCCATAAATTATATTAAGGATTTGCTAGAAATAAATATTGCAGCCGTTTTATGCTATCTTATTAAGAATAAAGAGCAGCTCTTTTTATAGAAAAGAAAAGCTTATGGGGTAAATGTGAGGGTACGAATATGATAAGGAGAAAACTAGAAGTTAGGTCTCCTATATTATTTACCCTATGGTTGTTTGTACTAAGTTTATCGTTACAAACCATTGCAGCACGAAGACATGAAAAGCTAAGGCCCCTGCGAGGCGACGTGCTAAATCCGCGGAGCAATTCCACTCTCTCTGTGATAATTGAGGTGATAACTATCTACCACCACCTATGTATGTGTCCTAGTGAATAGTCCTTAATGAAACAAATTGCAATTGGTGATTTTAGTTCGATCTACTGAATAAATCTGGTCAACTAGTACCTAGTAGGTACACTATTACGAAATTTGGCATTCTTATAATTTTGTTTGGTTTAATATAACTCAAGTAGGTATTACACGTTTCTCTAAGCGACACCAATACATATTTTTTAAATTAAAAGATTTGATTGGTAAAACTTTTATTATAGTACTTATACTTATATTATGTAAACTTATTACTGATTAGTTTTTACTATTTTCAATTTTATCAATGTTACAGACAAAATTTACTAAATGACGCGTTTTTAGGGTTCTGAACCCTTACAGATTCGTCAAGTCTGTCTGTCTCCGTCCGTCCGTCTGTATGTCACAGACTTTATTCCAAAACTATTAGGACTAAACAGTTGAAACTTGGTAGGTTGATGTATTCTATGAACCGCTTTACGTTTTAATACAAAAATATAAAAAAATAAGGGGGCTCCCCAATCTCCCCATACATGGAACTGAAACAGATTTTTTTTAATAGTCTATTAGATAGATCTTTAAAAATGACATAAGTACCTAAAGGTTTCTCAATCCATTTTTTCGCAAAGTCAATATTTTGAAAGAAAGACACTTCCAAAGTGGTAAAATGTGTGTCCCCCCTCTAACTTTTGAAATAAATGAGTGAAAAATCTACTTATACAACAAAAATAGGTACTGTAGATCTTGATAAAAACTTTTAACGAAAATTGGTTTGAAAGAGATTATAGTTAGCACTTTTTGAGATATACTTAACACATTTTCAAAAACGGAAAATGTAACTTAGTCATTCATACAAACACTATGAAAAACAAAGTTATAGGTATTTAAAAAATTTAGTGTAATTTTGGCTGGGAATAGGCAATCGGCACGCTAAGTGGGTACAGTGCGCGCAAAATGACTTGGCGGGTGTCGATATCTGGAACTAAATTATGACATGGGAATAAGGCTTACTTTAGACGATCAGCGCCCTCTGACACACGCCAAGTTATTTTGCGTGATTCTTACGGAACCCTTCAAGGGCGAGGCCAACTCGCACTTGGCCTATTTTTTGAGATCCGTTTCAAATGAAATTCCGTTTCCGTTTGTTAAATAACAAGCTCTGCTGGAAGTCAAGTTCAAACCCGCACTCTATTTTTTAACCGACTTCTAAATCAAGAAGGAGGAGGTTCTCTATTCGTCTGTATGTATATATGTCTTTTTTTTATTGTGTATGTCCACCGATTACTCGGATACGGATGGACCGATTGAAATGATCGAAACGTTATTACATCAGGCTGGTTTTCAAGTTGGTCCCATTTTTTGAAATTTTGAAATCGGTTCAGTAGTTTTCAGGAAATCTTGAAAATACTGTCGTTTTCGTTACCACTTTATGTGAATTTAATACGTATCTTTAGGCATAACTCCTTTGTTTATAAACCGATTTAGATGATTCTTGTTTTGTTAAAAAGGAGATACCTCAAGGTATTTTAACCGACTTGAAAAAGGAGGTTTTCAATTTGATCACATACCTATTTACCGGAATACAAGTAAATTACCTGCACGATGCACTAAAAAGAGTGAAATAAAAATTATTTTTATAAAAAAATAAAACCGCCTTCAAAAAAAACACATCAAAAAAGTAAGAAATAATTCCTCACCAAATAAATAACGTAAGTACTTTGAAGTCGGGCGGGTTTTAACAAAAACAACAAAAAATCGTACATGTTTCACGCCCGACTTCAAAGTACTTACGTTATTTATTTGGTGAGGAATTATTTCTTACTTTTTTGATGTGATTTTTTTGAAGGCGGTTTTTTTTTAATATTTTTTTCTCTGTAAGACATTTTAAATCAATCTGATGTAAACTGTGAAAACCGTTCATACTTGATTAATTTGACTAGGTAAGTTATTGATCTATGAAGCGAATTTTGACATAATAACATAAAGATTGTAAAACGTCCTACCTACGATGATATCCTGTCTTTGAAGCCGATATTAAGAGGAAGAGAAGTGGCCACCCGCATTTCCGTATCGCATTGTAAAGCGAATCAAATATAAATTAGGAGCTTCTGATTCAAATCCGTTCTCATACTGACAAAATACTAGTTAGGTAATTCGTGTGGGAGAAATTGTATAGAAATGAACGTACGTATATAACTACGAGTCCTACAGGAGTTCTACAGGACTTCCGAGGGATACATGCTTCCATACTTAACTATCCGGCGGATTCAACTATCCGCCTGCGACATATACAGTGAAATTTTACTTGTGTACTTCCCGAAAATTACTTGAAGTAGGGCAGAGGTACCCTTTGTGGCCACTTTAAGAAATTTTTGTTTTTTAAGCACTAAGTACTAGATGGTCTTAGGTATTTAAGACACAAATTATATCTTAAATTATAGATAATTTATCTAGCTTTAAAGGTACATTTTTCAATTTTTTAAAAATTACATAGTTTTTTGTATATAATACAAAATGTGTGAGAGGTTCCAAATGTACCGGTTTTGGCCACTTACTGATAGTTAAACTTTAGTAAGTATTGCGAAAAATCAAAACCAAACCCAGGTTAAATCAATATATTCTAATGCGCTAGAAACCAGTCAATTTTAAAACAACAATTTAATTGTAAAAAACAAAGGTTTATAAAGTATTTCATCCAAAACAAATTTCTTAAAAATTTCATACAAAGCATTTTTTTCAAACAGAAAATGGAATTTATTGATAAAAAATCTTATGACATATAAGGAATTCTAACGGTTGTTATTACCTTAAAATACCTTATTTTAATTGCCTTTATCAGAAATGGCTAAAAGTTGTGTATAAAACTTTTAGAGCAAAAAGTGGCCAAAACCGGCACAGTGGCCAAAACCGGTACGCCTGCCCTACTCCTCAATACAAACAACTTTTACTATGGGAACAAATCTGAAATCGCGAAAAAAAATCAGCTGTTCTATACTAATTTTCAAATCAACTGATTACTGACAGTCGTCGTTACGATCGACTCCGTAGCTCAGTGGTAAGAGCAGTCGCCTGGATAGCGAAAGGTCTTGGGTTCGAGTCCCATCGGAGCTGGTTGTGAGATGGGTCGTCGATTTTTTCTAAATACCTACTTCATTTACAATTTTTCAATACTAAAATTGCATTGTTAATGCAAAAACAAATAAAAAATTTAATAAGATCTCAGAGTTGTAAAGGTTCCCATATTAGTAAAGGTTGTTTATATTGATGAGTATTTCAAGTCATTTTCGACTTCCATAATACATTTCACGGTGTATACAAATTGTTTTATTTATTGAGGTAAAGGCCCAGGTTCACCAACAGCCGGTTATGTTGACCTTTGGTTATTTGGTTGGTTAACGAACCTGATTGGTAAAAAAAATCTTGAAAACGCTTTTTTTTCTAATCTGGAATTATTAAAAAAATGGGAAAAGAAAAATTAAAAAATTTGAAAAAAAAAATTTAAAAAAAAGTTTGAAACTTGAAATAATTTAAAATAGGATAATTTAATTTAAAAGGTAATTTGTAGTTAATGGAGTTATACTAAACTGTGGTAAAAATATTACTATTATAAATGTAGTTTGAAGTTACTGAAGTTATCTACTTAGATTATTCTAATTTTGTACCGTAATCCTTAACTAAGTAATAATGCCGCGCAATAAACTAGGTACCTTTCGGCACCTTTCGGCGTAGGCTCTCAGATCTCAGTTGATACTAGGTACTCTCTGGGTGGGCAATTCACACAGCCAAAAGTCGAACTTTGACAGATTTTATTGCACGCTCGAAAGCATTAACCATAAAGTGGAAGATATTCAGGTTTACTCTTCAGAGACACGGCGAACAATCTCCAAATCGGTAATATTTACGTGTTGCTTTAGTATGACCACGCTTTTGAAATAATAACCACACACTATTCGTTTATTTATCATCATCATCAGCCATTTAAGGCGATACTCGGAAAAATTATGCTGAAGCGAGATAGCAATGAGAAAACGACGTGCGCGGGAATGAGACCGATTTTGCAGATTAGGCAAAAATAACAAAATCACTTCGAATTAAAAAACTATAGCGATTTTTTAAAAATGCTTCTATATGATCCTAAATATTATTGGTGTCCACTAATTAAACCAATATCCATTAGTAAATGTAACCCCATTTAAGAATAATCTTGAATTTTCGTATTTTTTAGAGGTATTTTCGACAATAAAAAGTGTCGAGGCAAAATCATAAGATCGTGTTTCTGAAACTATACGAATCTAGAAAAAGGTATGAAGAAATATATATCTTATTACCAGATTTGTAACAACTCTAACCGTCTTATAGTTTTTTATCAAAAAGTCCATACTTTTTCCGAGTAGCGCCTTAATGCCCCTACTTCTGGCGTACCGGCCTTTCATATGGGTGGATAAGGTAAATGGGCCCATAACCCACCACGCTAGCGCAATGCGGATTGATGAGTTAACTATGGAGTGTAGAGGTTAGGAAGGAGAAAAGTCTTAAGGGGGGAAAGTCGAAAAAGTGTCCAGTCCGAAAACCGAGATTTTCTCTTAATAACAGTAAATAGCGGTGATTTCACATCTACTTACATACATGTAACCATGACTCGTGCAAAACAGTAGTCTCAGACTTAAATTTGTCCAAGAAAATTCAGTTGTTCTAAAAGTCTGCGCTGTAAAATAGGTAATCAACCAACGAACCAGCTATAAATCTTCTGCCCTTAAATTAACGAGAATACGAAATATATTCCTGTAAACATTTCCTTGCTCATGGCTATCCTTCTTAAGCTTTGTAGGGTCGACATAAAAAAGGAAGTGGCCTTTCGCCGGCAGAACAAGACTACGCGCGCCGTCAATACCGTTTTATGACTCTCACAAAATTACCTTCGCACTTTTGTATTACAACAGTGGGAAAACAATTTTGACGTTTGCACATCTCAGAGGAATGCTTCATTCTTTAGCTTCGGCTGCAATTTCTAGCCGATAGGAATGTTTAACTTATTCACAATGGAAATGTATAGATACAAAAAGGTAGAGGTGGTACCTATGTCTTGATTAAATTCCGCTTGGTGTAAAGTTTTAATGGCAAACATACAAGGTATACCTACTTATCCTATTTTTAAAGTTTGTGTCTTTTTATTTGTATGAAATGTATAAAAATATTGATTATTTTATTTACTGTGATATACCTGTTTATAGAAATTATTATACTTTGAAATTACAACTTGAATAATAAGTAAATTGAAACGGGGTGCCGCCGCGTCGAAAAACTGCATTTTGCATCCTAAATCGATTAGCTCGAGTTTAAGTAACCACCTAGTTTCATTACGTCACTATTAAACAAATAAGCTGTCAATAGTTCTTAAGGTTGACTTCCGCGGATCGCGGCCGATCGCAGCCGCGCGCGATCGGTCGCGTGCGACTGACGCGCGCGGCTGATGCGACAATAGTCAGTGTATGAAAATGTATGGCGCCGCTTCCGAGGTATGCGACAGACGCGTGCGGCCGACGACAGACGTCGGCCGCACGCGGCCGTAACTATAATGAAAACTTCTTTGTATTGTATAGATACTCACTTATCAAGACTAAAATCCATATTGTTTCTGACTTCACGCTTAAAAAAAGAAATTTCAGTCTCTTATATCTCGGTGGGGTCGACAACGCTTCGTACCGCCACAATGTCTGGTTTAGTATGAGGTCTAAAACGCCGCGTACCGCACCAATGGAAAGAATAGCTAATTCAGTGCCGCAGTAAGCGTGTTACAGAAAGGGCGTTTGTGCACTACACTGAATTTTACCGTCCGGCGGTCCGTTTTTTTACGGACCGGCGTGGCATGAAAAACACGAATGATTGGCTTGTGCGCTTGTCCGTCTTTTTACTCGCCGGGGCATTGCAGTGATTGCCCCCTCTCCCGCCTCGCCCGCTCATGAATATCACGTTTTCAGTTCAATATCACAGTTTTAATATTTCATAGCGAAATAAATAAATTCTTACTATGTATTATAAATAATTTATGATTAAAATACAATCATCCGTTTTTTACCCGGACGGTAAAATTCAGTGTAGTAGTACACAAGCGCCCATACGTATTTCATTGCTGTTATCTCGGAACGGAAAAAAACGGACCGGAATGGGGTAAAGTAAAATGTCGGACAGTAAAATTCCGTGTAATGCACAAGCGCACATATACATTCTATCTATGGCCTGCCATATCGGACCGTAAAAAATCGGACTGACGGACGGTAAAATTCAGTGTAGTGCACAAACGCCCAAAAGGATAGTTTATAAAAATCATCTCAATCCATGAATTTTTGACTAAGAACCAAAAATTAGAGATTAAAATAAGGAAGATGACAAAAAAGTGAGTATCCATACAATACAAAGAAGTTTTCATTACAGTTACGGCCGCGTGCGGCCGACGTCTGTCGTCGGCCGCACGCGTCTGTCGCATACCTCGGAAGCGGCGCCATACATTTTCATACACTGACTATTGTCGCATCAGCCGCGCGCGTCAGTCGCACGCGATTGATCGCGCGCGGCTGCGATCGGCCGCGATGCTCGGAAGTCTACCTTTACTTCCAACATTTTGAAATGTCTTTCACTAAATGTAGCTAGCTAGAGCTAGCTAGCTAGATTATGGGGCTATGAGAATAAGTTTTTGAACTCGAAAATGACAGACTCCCAGACGATGCGCCCAGATCCCACTAAAATAGATGGATATTTTTATGAGTAGGTACTTAGTTTCTGGACTATTGGTAAATACTTACCTAACTAGACCTAATATCACTCTTCCACGTTTATTGCCAATAACGGAATCACAGAACTTATCACCTCTCTCTCAACCATTCAAAGTGAATCAGTGCCTGATTTACCTATAAAGGTATCCGTCAGTGTAGCGCCCGTGAAATTGCGACAATGCCGCCACTCAGTCAAGCTTGTACAAATGTACAGGCAGAACGCCCATCACACGACTTGACTTGAACCTTCGTAATTTATGTTGGTTGCTAGCATTGAGCTTCTGAAATTGGAAATATCCGTAACACAAATCTGCAATTATCACCTACATACTTTAGAACTTAGTGCTGAAACTACTTGATCACGGGATTGCCAATAATTAAAAGCACATTGGTAGTGGAATCACAGAACCGAAAGCATGACTCAAACATATCTTTAATCATAATGACTGTAGGTAGTTAAAATAGATCTAACTTTCACCATGTTCATTTCAAGGTTTATGATATTGTTCACGCCGCGCGTGATTCATTCATTCACGTTCATTCGTGGGGTCGGCGCCAACCGCCGCCCGCGCGACATCGCGACCAGTTGGCCGTAAGCAGCCGTGAGGAGCGCCCGGTCCGGGTACGGACTTGTGACCCGTGTGTGTTCGCTTTGAAAAGCGCCGGGAAGTTTTAGCTGCCTATTAGGGCATTGTGTAGTATAAGAGTGTTAGCTGTAAGAGTATCCCATCGGGGGTTGTGTGGAGATCGTTTTGTCAGGCGCGCGCCGGCGAGACAACGTTCAGCCCCCCTGGATTACGGACACTATTTTCTAGTAAGGTAGGATTAGCTTAATTTACTTAATTTTGCATGAGAAACCTTCGTTTCAATAAACTGTGGAACACAGTAGATGTGGTCATCACAATTGTGCGTGATCATATTCTTGGTAGCAGAGCTTAGTTGATATAATTAATTTTCATATTAAAATTAACTACATAAAATTTCATAGTAAAAATAAAAAGCGTACCTAAAAAGCGTACCTAAAAATTTTTTTTTTTTTGTTGAAATCTCGAGGGTATTTGAAGATCCCGAGACGATTTGAAGTACTAAGAAATTGTTCTAGTAAATTCTCGAAGCGAATGTTTCTCACTTGGTGGATCCGATAATAGATAGACACTTATATAATTGTTGTCACATACTAGTGATTTGATACGAGTTTACTCGCCTAGATGTGTATATTTTTTTTGTGTGTCCGGATTTATTTGACGAATAGTTCGTTCGAAAGTGTGTTTATTAGTACCACATACTAGTGATTTGATACGAGTTTACTCGCCTAGATGTGTATATTTTTTTTGTGTGTCCGGATTTATTTGACGAATAGTTTCGTTCGAAAGTGTTGTTTATTAGTACCACATACTAGTGTTTGTTCCGAGTCCGCTTGCCTAGTTAAAAAAGTGGAACTAGTTTTAATTATTAGTAGTATTAAATTACGAGTATTATTATTAAAAATAGTTTTGTTTTCGTTTGTTGATAACGGTTTAGTAGTTGATTTGCGAGGTTGACTTGGCCGTGCCGTTATGCCATACCGTTAATCCTATACGTTTTGTTTATACCGTTATATTGTTAGCCCTTGAAATTGGTAAGTTGCTAATAATTTATGAAAATAGTAGGGTCCGTGTATGTCGTCCGAATTTTAATTGTGTTTTATGTTATCGTGACGCGACCTATTTCTATTGTTTTTTTTGTTGATGTTTGCCACTGTTATATTTCTTTGTTTGCTTTGTTTATTAAACGGATTATAAATGGCTCCTACGAATCCGACCGCCGTATCCAGGGCTGGCATCCAAGGAGCTTTGCGTTGGCTTGCTTGTGCGGTCACATTAATAGACCGAGCCGACCGGGTAGGCGCGTTGCTAGCTCGGTATGGCGGGCTGGCAGCTCGGCTGCAGGACCTGGAGCGCCACGCCATGGAGTGTCGCGCGTATTATATGGAGAACCCCCCAGCTGATGATGCCGTGTCGGAACAGCTGGAGCAGGATGTAGCCCAGGCCTATGAGCTGGCTGACCAGTTCACGGAGGCGGCTGAGAGGGCCCTGGCTGTTCGGAAGGGGGAGCCGGTTTTGAGCGGGGAGGTCAAACCTACCCCGACGGCGTTGCTAGGCCGATTGCCTACCTTGGAGATTCCCACTTTTAATGGGGATCTGTCAGCCTGGATGGGCTTCATTAATTTGTTTGACAGTTTGGTGGATTCACGACGGGACTTATCCCCTAGCGAGAAGTTGGCCTATTTGCGCTCCTCCCTGCGAGGAGAGGCCAGCGCGGTAATCCAGCACCTGCTCATCAGTGACGACAACTACCAGGTGGCTCGCCAGCTTCTGGTTAGCAGGTACCAGAATGTCCGGTTACTGGCGGACACCCACGTGGCCACGATTTTGGCCCTCCCGCGAATCACGCGGGTACACCTGTTACGGAGGGAGTTGCTGAACCCGCTACTGTCAGCGGTCAACTCCCTAAGGCGATTGGACCTGCCGGTGAATCAGTGGTCCTTTGTACTGCTGCACATAGTCCTCGCCAAATTGCCCGCTGAAATGAAGGGGCGTTTCGAGCAGAGGTACGGAGGCGACAGCGCCTCGTATCTCCCGCCCTTCGCGGACCTCCTTCGTTTTTTGGAGGACGAATGTAGGGTGACGGACCACCTGGAGCCTGCCCCGGTTCCAGGTGTTGGTCGTATGGTGGCGGCGAGGGAACAGCCCCGTCGCCCGACCAATCGCTATGCTGCCTTCCAGCAGTCCCCTCCCCCCGCACCGAGTGAGCGGTGCAGGTATTGCAGGGGAGATAGGCACATGGTGCACGAATGTGCCAAATTTAGAGGCCTCCGCCCAGAGGGACGGAGGGCCGTTGCTAGACAGCGCCAATGGTGCTATAGGTGTTTGGGGGGACACATGCAGTCGGCGTGTCCCCAGACCGAGGATTGTCGTCTTTGCGGAGGGAGGCATCACCCCCTCCTTTGTTTGGACCGCAAGGACGCCGGGAGCGACCGGGGTTCGAATTCCTCGCGCACGGGCGGGGGCCCGGCAGCCCGGAACCGGTCCCCTAGAGATTCGGCGGGGCTTAGCCCCCCCGTTCAGTCCCCCCCGGAGAGGGGGAACTATAGGAGAGACGCCCCCGCCACGGGCGGGGGTAGGGGGGTACCACAAGAGTACGCCACGGTGGCGATGGGCACGGGCCCTATTTGCTACTCCCCCCCCCTAATGGAGAGGCCTCGATTGGGGTACTATGTACCGAGGCACGCCCCACACGGGTATTACCCTGCACCTAGGAGTGCTGTTGGTCGGGGCCAGTATGTACCCGATTGGGACCCGCTCGCCCGGTACGAGCGTCCCACATTTGGCGCGCCGACTCAGGCGCGAGGGGGACAAGTACCCCCCCAAAATTTTTAATGGCGCCCCTGTCGGACCCAACCACCCCTCCGGAGCTTTGCTGTTGCCAACAGCCTCCGTGAATGTTTGGGGACCTAAGGGCAATGTTGTCACGGTGCGTGCCCTTTTGGACTCAGGTGCCCAGGGGTGCATAATGTCCAGGTGGCTTGTCCGACAGCTGGGTCTTTTGCTTGTGCCGCATCACGAAGCGGTACGGGGGGTGGGAGACTCGCGGATCCCTGATCCGATTGGTCGAGTTGAGTTCTCCTTCTCCCCCCACTTCGCGCCAAGGTCGAAGATCGGTGCTTCGGCGATAGTTTTTGATAAGGTGGTTGGACCACTCCCGCAAGTGCGAGTGCCGCCATCCACGATTGAGCTGACGTCTGGACTGGCTTTGGCTGATCCTTCCTTCCACCGACCGGGCCCAATACACTTGTTGATTGGTGCGGATGTCCTCGGTCGTGTACTGTGTGGAAGCAAGCGAGTTTTGCAGACAGCCGATCTTGTCGCCTTGTCCTCGTCGCTGGGTCATGTGGTGATGGGAAAGGTACCACAGACACCAGAGACCCCGTCGGTAGACCGCCAGACCATTGTCGGTTCTACTTTGTCCGACGTTCTCCAAAAGTTTTGGGAGGTGGAGGAACCCCCCACTGCCAAGCGGTTGGATCCGTTAGCCGAGGAGTGCGAATTGTTCTACCAGAACAACACTGGGCGCCTCCTCTCGGGTCGCTTGATTACCCGCTTGCCCTTCTTGGCGGCTCGCCCTCCTTTAGGGAGCTCCCGACCGATGGCCGAGAAGAGATTGTTGTCCATGGAGCGTAGGATGGCCAGGGATCCCGCATTCAAGGAGAAGTATATAGACTTCATGCGGGAGTATTTGGACCTTGGGCACATGTCCATCTCGCAGTTGGACTGGCGTAATGTGGAACATTACTTCCTGCCACACCACGCTGTTTTGAAGACTTCCAATGGGAAGATCCGCGTGGTCTTTGATGGTTCGGCGCCCACGTCAACCGGAGTGTCGTTGAATCAGTGTCTGCATGCGGGGCCGAAGTTGCATCACGATGTCTGTGATGTTTTGACCAACTTCCGCCGGCACGCTGTCGTCTTTGTGGCCGATATCCGCATGATGTTCAGACAGACCGTGATTCACCCGGAGGATAGACGATACCAGCTCATCCTTTGGCGTGAGGATCCCCAGGATCCGATGTTGGCTTACGAGCTGAACACCAACACTTATGGTTTGCGGTCGAGCCCCTTTGTGGCGATCCGTTCGCTTTTGGAGCTCGCAGAGCGCGAACGGCTACGCTATCCCCGGGCATCTGCTCTTATTGAGGGGGGGGCCTTATTTGTCGACGATATCTGCACGGGGGCCTCGAGCTTAGATGAGGCTCTCGTCTTACGTGATGAGCTGATTGCGCTCTTGAGGGCTGGTGGCTATGAGTTGCGGAAGTGGCTGTCTAACTCACCGGACCTATTGGCAGATTTGCCTAAGGACCACCAGCAAGAGCCGCTCCTCTTTGAAAATCCGGAGACTCCAGACATGCTGTCTGTTTTGGGAGTCCAGTATCGACCAGTCCCGGATTTGTTCACATATAGATTGGAACTGCCAGACCCAAAGGTCTGGACTAAACGCACGGTGCTGTCTACTGTAGCCCGTACCTTTGATCCGAACGGTTGGCTCAGCCCTGTAGTGTTTTCGATGAAGTGCTTCCTACAGGAGCTCTGGGCTGCGGAATTGTCATGGGATGAGCCCCTCTCTGGTAGCCTCCTACGAGAGTGGGTGAGGTTCGTGTCATCCCTACCCGACGTCAATCGGGTTTGTATACCGAGGCAAATGCTGCCTTCGGGAAAGTTTAAAGCCTCCCTGCACGGCTTTTGTGACGCGTCCGAAAGCGGATACGCGGCAGCCGTTTACATCCGAACGGTGGATGCAGCAGGCGTTGTCGCCGTACACTTAGTTACGGCCAAGAGTAAGGTCGCCCCCCTTCGGACTAGGCTAACCATTCCGAAGTTGGAGTTGTCCGGCGCCACTCTCTTAGTACGGCTACTCAATCATGTTGCCGACACCTTGGGAAACGGTGTCGACTTGGGGTCGATATTTGCGTGGTCTGACAGCCAGGTCGTCCTTTGTTGGCTGAAGAGTTCAGTCCACACCCTTGAGGTTTTTGTGGCCAACCGGGTCTCACAAATTCAGACTTCAAAGGCCCCGTTGATTTGGCGCCACGTACCGGGCGAACTGAACCCCGCAGATTGTGCCTCCCGCGGCTGCGAGGCGCCTGAGTTAGTGGACCACCACCTATGGTGGAGTCCATCATGGTTGTTACGGCCTGAGCGCTCATGGCCTGCCACCCCGGCTGTGGCCAGAGTCCCAGACCTAGGCATACGTGTTCACGCCGTGGAGACGGTGGCGGCTCCGCAGATGGAGTTTTTGTTAGACCGCTACAGTTCTCTTGATAAGTTGCTCGGCGTGACTGCTTGGATGAGGCGCTTTGTGCGAAATTGTCGCCAGCCTCAGGAGAAATCGTTGTCTCCGGTCCTCGCCCCACAAGAGCGGCAAGACGCTCTGTTGCATTGGTTGCGAGTGACGCAACAGCGATAGTTTGAACCGGAGCTGAAAGCCCTGCGCTCAAGTAAGTCCAAGTTGAAGGGACCCTTGGTGCGGTTGAATCCCTTCTTGGACAGTACCGGATTGCTGCGTGTCGGAGGTAGGCTCAGACATGCCAACCTGCCGTACGGATCACGCCACCCTTTGTTGCTCCCCAAGGATGGACCGTTAGTTAGACTGTTGATTACAGACCGACATGTAAAGAATGCTCATGCCGGTTGTAATGCTTTGACCGCGCTCCTCCAACGAGAGTTCTGGATTTTGTCAGCGCGGAGAATAATCCGATCCGTTATTTTTCGTTGTCTCCCGTGTTATCGTTTGCGCGCCGATACGATGCAGCCCCAGATGGGTGATTTGCCTGCCGATCGAGTGAACGAATCGATGCCCTTCTCAGGAGTTGGAACGGATTTTGCGGGGCCATTTACCGTTAAGACATCGCGGCTTCGTAATGCTAGAACGGAAAAGGCTTACTTGTGTGTATTTGTTTGTTTGGCCACTAAAGCGGTCCACCTGGAGGTGGTTAGTGCCCTCACCACAGAAGCCTTTGTAGCCACGTTGAATCGTTTTGTGTCTCGCCGCGGAATGCCGTCGTTAATAAGGTCCGATTGTGGAACCAATTTCAAGGGCACCGATAGGTATTTAAAGGAAGTTTGTGAATTTTTGGATAGGAATAATTTTGAGATCGGATCCACACTCTCTCGCAGAGGGGTACGATGGCAGTACTCCCCGCCATCCTGCCCCCACTGGGGAGGGATTTTTGAAGCAACTGTAAAGGCCGCTAAAACTCACCTTCGTCGCGTTATTGGGGAGACGGTCCTCACGTTTGAGGAACTCGCGACCGTATTTTGTAAGGTTGAGGCGGTCCTCAACTCGCGTCCGTTGTGTCCGTTGTCTTCGGACGCGAATGATTTAGAGGCCCTTACGCCGGGCCATTTTTTGATTGGCAGACCGCTTAACGCCTTGCCGGAATATCCTTATCCCGAAGTGCCCTCCGGACGGCTCTCGCGATTTGAATTGCTCCAGCAGCTTACGCAGAGTTTTTGGCGCCGTTGGCATCTGGAGTATTTGCACATTTTGCAGCAACGCGTTAAGTGGTCGGATAGGACGACCCCACCCAAGACTGGAGACCTCGTGTTGGTAAAGGATCCAAACCTGCCGCCCCTCCGCTGGCGTTTAGGACGCATTGTTCAGCTTCATCCGGGGTCGGATGGTGTGCCCAGGTTTGCCGAGGTCCTGGTGGGGGACTCTGTTTTGAAGCGAGCGATCGCTACCCTCTCTCGCCTTGACTTGTGACCCGTGTGTGTTCGCTTTGAAAAGCGCCGGGAAGTTTTAGCTGCCTATTAGGGCATTGTGTAGTATAAGAGTGTTAGCTGTAAGAGTATCCCATCGGGGGTTGTGTGGAGATCGTTTTGTCAGGCGCGCGCCGGCGAGACAACGTTCAGCCCCCCTGGATTACGGACACTATTTTCTAGTAAGGTAGGATTAGCTTAATTTACTTAATTTTGCATGAGAAACCTTCGTTTCAATAAACTGTGGAACACAGTAGATGTGGTCATCACAATTGTGCGTGATCAGATATATTGATAAAAATTTAAAAAAATGGAAATCATAATGAACATCTGAAAAACAACGGCAATTTCATAGGTAAAGGAAAGATTATTATTACAAAATGCGGCAACGAGCAAGCGTAGTAAACAAACAATGAAGGGGGTAGACCGATTCGTCTGCTCATAACATCCATCTACCCGCATCAACTTTATTCGTTACTCCATGAACATGGCGCATTGCAACATGTGATGCAACTGTGCCGAAATATCGGGGACTCGACAATCACACTCACATATCAAAATATGGTAAAAATCCCGCTTTTCGTATAATATTTACAGTCTATATTAATTCTTACTAACTAATATAATATTATAAATGCGAAAGTTTCGATGTTTGTTACTCAATCCCGATGAAAAGGCAGAACGTAGATGAAGTTTGGTACATAGGTATAGTCCAGAATAGCATGCCTACTATTTTACCCCGGGAAAATGTCTCATTCCTTCGGGAAAACATAGTGTAGCTCACGTGGGCAAAGCTAACAGCAGAAAGCAAGTACCTACCTAGATTAATAAGTTAACTAAATTAATAAGTGCCTCATTTAAACTTCAGTGTAGCGTAGCGGCCGGGAAATTGCGACAATTTTAAAATGGCATCTTTCAATCAAGCTTGTACCACAGAATAAATAATAGCTTGTACTGACAGAATCAAATCATCGTGACTGGCGACCGACGCGATATAACCTACTGACTGCACTCCTTTGTAATTTGAGCTTTTAAAGCATGCCTTATCTGGCAAAAGCATTGAGATATGGCAATCGAAAATGACAAAGACCAAGTCCCCGCAAGCAATTAAAACACATAAAAGCTGTCAATACGATGGCTTACCACATTGCTACAACAGTAAGCCTAGCATGACCACCCAAAACGTGACAACTATGTATCGCATGATAGAGCGACTTATCGACATTCAAACGTCAAAACCCATAGTCTTGTGGAAAGATGATGCAACTTGGTAAAGGAAGACTGATGGTATGTCTTCCTTCCGGGCTAGGGTGTTGTTAGCCCGGGGACAACTGTCCGATGGTTGTTAGTTGAAATTCGTATATATGTTAACTAGCTGACCCGGCAAACGTTGTTTTGCCATATAAATTATAGTACATACCTAATATGGCAAACGTTGTTTTGAGATATAAATTATAGTACATACCTATACTTTAATTTAATACTTCGTATCACCATTATGTAATAAACAGATAAAAATAAATAATCACGAAGAAGTTCTAGAGGTACGTGCGTGACAGATAAGTCTGCGCGCATGCGCGTCTGGGGCATTTTTGGCGCTAGCTAAAGTACATTTTTTTGTTCTAATTTTATGGAAAAGATTAGTATTCAATTTTGACCGCGCGCAGACGCGGAAGCGGCTATGGAAGAAATGACAGTTTTGTATCGTACCTTACGACAGTCAAAACTATTTTCTATACAAAATTATCATTTTTATGTTATAATTTTCCGGAATAAAAAGTAGCATAGCTCTCCAGCTTCCAAACTATCCCCATACCAAAAAGCAAGTCGATTAGTTGCTCTATTATGACGTGAAAGACGGACAAACAAACAAACAAACACACTTTCACATTTATAATGTAGGTAGTATGGATAAGTAGGTATGTTGGCGAGGACTAAAAGCTATATAACAAAAAAGTTTCATCAAAATCCGCTTAGTAGTTTTTGTGTGAAACGCGACAACGTCGCGACGTTGTCTGGACAACCGACCGTCGGTTGTCCACCGACAGACAGACAAAAATTCAAAAACAATATTTTTGGTAAGTAAGTAAGTATCTGTTTCGTTTAAGAAGGCCTCTGGAGGTTTTTTAGGGTTTCCGTACCCAAAGGGTAAAAACGGGACCCTATTACTGAGACTTCGCTGTCCGTCTGTCTGTCTGACTGTCTGTCTGTCTGTCTATGTCTGTCTGTCTGTCACCAGGCTGTATCTCATGAACCGTGATAGCTAGAGAATTGAAATTTTAACAGATGATATATTTCTGTTGCCGCTACAACAACAAATACTAAAAACAAAATAAAATAAGTATTTAAGGTATTTAAGGCTCCCATACTACAAACGTACATTTTTTTCCGTTTTTTGCTCAATATTAATAACGGCAACAGGTAGACGCTTCAAATGTTCAAAGAACATATAATTGTATATTCAATTTAAAAATATTGAATTAAATTAAAATAAAATAAGCATATAAGGGGGCTCCCAAACAACAAACGCGACTTTTGCCGTTTTTTTCTCGATCTTAAATATAGTGTCTAATGTTGTATAGATTAATATTGTACGTTATAAATAGTGTCTAATGTTGTAGTATAGATAATGGTACGAAACCCTTCGTACGCGAGTCTGACTCGCACTTGGCCTATTTTTAATTGTTTTCTATTTCTTTTCAGTGTACAGAATTGGCTCGTTTACAGTTGTATTATAAGTATAGCGGCCACACGCGTGGTTCCCATTTTTGTAGGAATATCAGGAGATTATAGGCTGGAATAACACATAGGATACTTTATAATATAACTAGCGGCCGCCCGCGGTTTCACCCGCGTGGTTCCCGTACCCGTGGGAATATCGGGATAAAAAGTACATATAAACCTTCCTCTTGAATCATTCTATCTATTTAAAAAAAACGCATCAAAATCCGTTGCGTAGTTTCAAAGATTTAAGCATACAAAGGGACATAGAGGGACAGAGAAAGCGACTTTGTTTTATACTATGTAGTGAAGTATCCTATGTGTTATTCCAGCCTATAATCTATATCTGTTGCAAATTTCATTCAGATCCGTTCAGTAGTTTTTGCGTGAAAGAGTAACAAACATCCATAATTATATCCATACTCACACAAACTTTTCGCGCATTTAGGGCGCTTTACAACCGACAAATCTGAATAAACGTTTCAACGTTTCATTTGATTATTACGGTTATTACGGTAAAATATCTATGGGTAAAATAGACGCGAAACGTCAGCTCGTGCAGTGACAATCAATAGTCCCACATGCCCATGAAGTTCGACTTAATACTGCCTCAGAGTATTAAGTCAAACTTCATGCACATGCCTGTCTGTTCCGGTGTCAGCCGTGCGTGACAGAGAATATTTGTTCTTGTGACAGAGGAGCCACTTGCAATACAATATAAGCTGTCAAAATGGACTATCGTATGAAAAATGTTTTAGTTGCAAAGACCAAAGAGAATGTAATACTACGTTGAGATGAGAATAGTAGATTTCATTACAAGTGCGGAAAGCCTGTCATTGCAAAGAGTTCCGACAAATGTCTACCCGAGCCGAGGCGCAGCCGAAGGTGAGGGTTGACAGTCGGAACAAGTTGCAATGACGGTTCCGCACGTGTACTGAACAACTATTTTTAATACAGTTGCGAAAAAATGAAGCAATTTAATAAAATAATAAAACACAATAAACTCAACTAACTAATCGTAAAAGAATTAAGCAGAGACTTTTTTTTGTTTTCTTCACCCATTCTGGGTTCGCAAAGGAAACTATGATCATACAGCCAAGGCTTCAGTAGATTTTTTTTTTGACATGAAATGAAAATTAAATTAAATGAGATGAAATGAAATGAAACCTAACAAAAGCAATCCGAATCCTACAGGAGCGCCTTTCCTTGTTTCTCTCTTTTACCACATCGTTTTCCATTATTCGATATTGAAACGGCTAGAATAGTCTATTTTAGTTATTTTCATAGTGTTATGTCCTACGGCCTTTTGTTGTGGGGCTCAGCCGCTAACATCCAAAGTATATTCGTGCTCCAAAAAAGGGCTATTCGCGCCATTTACAACCTCCGATCGAGAGATTCTTTAAGAGATCTATTTAAAGAAATAAACATTTTAACTGTTGCAGGACATTACATCTATGAAAATATAATTTATGTGAAAAAGTATTATAATACATTTGTAAAGCAGAGCGATATTCATCGCTTTAACACAAGAAATAAAGATAAACTTGTCGTTCCCAAGTTAAGGCTAGAAAAATCCAGAGCCTCATTTCTGGGGAAAAGCATAGCCTTTTTTAATAAAGTTCCACAGCATATAATTGAACTACCATTGCATAAATTTAAATGTTACATTAAAGAGTCGCTGATGAGCAAAGGATACTATAAAGTAGACGATTATTTGAATGACCGCAATGCATGGTCATGATGTAACACATAACATAATCACTATTTAATATGATGTATTTTTATACTAAGCAATTGTTGTATTAGTAACGATATGTTTTTTTTTTTGTAAATGTCGTTACCTTACTAAGAAACGCTGGCAAGTTTCTTGCGCCCATTCTTCTTGTCAGTTAAAAAAGTCTTGAATGGGTGGTAGGAAAATATTGACGATTCATAAGTACATATTTATTATGTCTAAGTGAATAAAGAATATTTTTATCTTATCTTATCTTTTATCTTATCTTATTAAAGCCACATTATTGCACTAATTCCACCATACTAAGTACCTACCATAAAAACCAGAAAAAACTAATTTAGAAAATTAAGAAATAAGGTCCCTCATTTTCTTTTCACTTACTTGCGCAAACTCCTATATGCAGATACTATGGTAAATAGTGCACGTCATACCATATTTAGTAATCTGTGGTCATACAGCCAATTTTATGTATTTGTTATATTCATAAATTTAATTTGGCCGATACTAATATCAATTTAATGTATAATTAAAATTACTTTTAAATCTGATATTGAAACAAATTATTAGCTTCTTTTTAGAAATATTTGCATGAATCATAAAAACTTCTATGATTTTTTTTTTAGTAAAAACTTCGTGGTTGTTTTTTTCTTTTTAATAGACAATATTTTGACAGTTGGGAAAGAAAACGCACGAGTTCGGGAAAGGTAAAGAAAAAGTTCGAGTGTGTAATAGCCCACATCCCGAACGCTATACGTCCCTGCAATACGCCACTTTTTGAGCAACTGTATTAAAAATGATATTTATTTTTCTTAATTAATCAATCAGATGCACTAAGATGTTTCAATTCCGACATCGAAATCAATAACCCCAAAAGTAGCTTTTTACCACTTTTCAACCCTGTTAGGGGATAAATAAAAAAAAATACGAAATACATGTTCAATTAATTTTGTGAAAGAATGTCTATGCCAAATTTCAAGTCAATCGGGCCAAGGAATCGCGTTCTCCCATACAAACTTTGCAACCCTGTTTCACCCCGTTAGGGGTTGAATTTCGCAAAATCCTGTCTTAGTGAGCACCTACGCCCTAAAAGGAGCCCCCATGCAAAATTTGAGACTCTTAGCACTTGTAGTTTCTGAGATTTCGTGATAAGTGAGTGAGTGAGTGATTTTCCCTTTTATATATATAGAAGATAGTTGCGCGATGAACTTTATGAGCGCGATGTAGGTCTTTTTGACAGTTAAACCGGATAACTTATCATAACATATCGAATTTTGTTGGTCATGCTAGGGGGGCAGGTACCCTCATATTGTCAATAATTAAAAGGCATAACGAAATTACAGAACCACACTCAATTCAAAGTTGATTTAAAGTGTCACTGCCTGATTATCCGTCATAAGCGTAGCGGCCGTGAAATTGCGACAATGCCAGAATGGCAGCTTTCAATCAAGCTTAAACAGGCAGAAGGCCCGCCTCACGACTACCGACTGCTCTAATTTGTAACTTGAGCTTTTGTAGTTTAAGTAAGACCGGAAAGCTTGAAAACCCAGACTGCATAAGTTATGTAAGAATGAACTTAAAATTGAAAGTAATCGACCACGGTAGCCACTATTGCTATAGCTTCAGACTTAGATAAGACGGTGGTAGCCGTCAACCAACCAACCAAACCGAATACAACATGTACCCCAACTGAGAATCGAACCCAGGACCTCTGGGTCTGAAATCGGTGGTGTGAACCACTAGACCACAGAGGCGGTTAAATCATAAATCACCAAAATCATCCATACATGTAATAGTAGATTGTTTAGTAAGGGCTGTATGGCACCCATAACAGTTCGTGCGCCGATAGTTCAAGACTGTTATGGGTCCATACACCCGAAGTAAACACTCTACTTTTCATTTCGAATATGAGGGAAGTTAAAATAAACAGAAATATTCTAAAAATTATTATTCCTATGGCCGCGGAATTTTCGATAGATTCGAATTCTCATAACCTTTTTGTTCATTTTCTCTATTTTAGAGAAGGCAAGGGAAACTAGGTCCATACGGCCATGTTTAGTGTTTGACCCGTACTCTATGCAATTCTATGGAATTAATAGCCCGATTTTTTATGTTACAAATAACTTATTTGGTTTAATCTGTTTCTAAAAACGCATATTATTAAAAAAAACAATGTTTTAGATAAAAATAACAATTTCTCTTTTTGTATGGTGTCTACGATTTTAGTTATTTTATATATAGTAGCAAAGCTGGCTGTATAGGCTTCTGTGCCTTTGCCCACCTTACCTTTGGTAAATAAATGTCCAGAGATTATAGATCATTTTTGTACATAAGTACTCTTTAATTTACAGATTTTGACATGACCCCTCCTGTTCCTTTTTTAAATTTCATTACAGCCCTAGGGCCGCCACATACCATTTTCAACCCGCATTTTAGACAAGTTATGAGTTACTTTCAGAATATAAGACATGAAAAACTCTTTTTCATGTCTCATAATCTGAAAGTAACTCCTAACTTGCCTAAAATGCGGGTTGAAAGTGGTATGTGGCGGCCCTAGGGCCGTTGTGACATTTAAAAAAGGAATAGGAGGGGTCATGTCAAAATCAGTAATAGCATCTACACACGTTCCGATCCGACAGCCGATTTGGTCTGCTCCCAGACGTTCCGATTTGGTCTGGGAGCAGACCGAATCGGATCGGAGGTCGGATAGGAACGTGTGTAGAGTCTTATCTCTTTGGACATTTATTTACCAAAAGTATACAGGCAAAGGTACAGAAGCCTATACAGCCATGTTTTGCTATTATATAAAATAATTAATATCGTAGAATTATTATTAATATCTAAAACATTGTTTTTTTAAAAGAATGCGTTTTTAGGAACAGATTAAACCAAATAAGTTATTTGTAACATAAAAAATCAGGCTATTAATTTCATGGAATTGCATAGAGTACGGGTCAAACACCAAACAAGACTGTATGGACTTAGTTTCCCTTGCCTTCTTTAAAACAGAGAAAATGAACAAAAAAGTTATAGTTTTTCGAAAATTCCGCGGCCATAGGAAAAATATTTTTTAGATTATTTCTGTTTATTTTTTCTTTCCTCATATTCAAAATGAAAAGTAGAGTGTTTACTTCGGGCGCATGGACCCATAACAGTCTCGAACTATCGGCGCCCTCACTTCGTTCGTGCGCCAAAACACTCGACTGTTATGGGTGCCATACATCCCTTGCTAAACAATCTACTATAATTGATTGATTCATTGATTGTTATGATAGGATAGGCGTACAGCCCTAACAGCTGAAGGTAGAGACATCATTATTGGAGGGTAGATTCCTTTTATAATGTTTATGAGCACTACGAATGGGTTTTGGAAAATTCCCGTTATACAGGGTGCTACAGAGTGTTCCAGTTTGTATGGGGATTTGTATAGGGCTGAAGGTAGAGACACCATTTTTGGAGGGTCGATACCTTTCATGGTGTAGGTGAGCACTAAGAAAGGATTTTGGAAAATTCCCGTTATACAAGGTGCTACAGGATGTTCCACTTTGTATGGGGATTTGTATAGGGCTGACGGTAGAGATACCATTTTTGGAGGGTAGATACCTTTCATGGTGTAGGTGAGCACTAAGAAAGGGTTTTGGAAAATTCCCGTTATATAGGGTGCTACAGAGTGTTCCAGTTTGTATGGGGATTTATGTAGGGCTGAAGGTAGAGACACCATTTTGGAGGGTAGATTAGATACCTTTTATGGTGTAGGTGAGCATTAAGAAAAAAAATTGAAAAAATCCCGTTATACAGGATGCTACAGGGTGTTCCAGTTTGTATGGGGATTTAAATAGGGCTGAAGGCAGAGGCACCATTATTGGAGGGTAGATACCCTTTATGGTGTAGGTGAGCACTAAGAAAGGGTTTTGGAAAATTCCCATTATACAGGGTGCTACAAGGTGTTTCAGTATGTAAAGGAATTTCCATTTAGGTTGAAGGTAGAGACACCATTTTTGAGGGTAAATAGATTTCCACTCCGTAAACTTAATTCACCTGAGTTAATTCACCTAGGTGAATTAAGTAGGTATACTATTCGTAAACTTTAATCACCTGTGCCGCTGGTCACAAAACAAAAGACATATACCTACTTAAAATAGGAAGTAAACTTAATTCACCCAAGTTAAAAGTTGATCACCTAGGTGAATAAAACTTACACTTAGTAAACTTTAATCATCTGTAAGTACCGCTTGTCACAAAACAAAAGAGATATTTTAAATAATCACCCCAGTTAAAAATGAATCTAACGGACCATTTATAGAAAATGGCTTACATATATATAGAAAATGGCTTATTTATAATACTTATGACCATTTTTTAGTTGAACGCTGAATCTGCGTTGTTTTAGAGTGCGCTTGGTGTCTGCGTTTTTTTTAAATGCCGCCATCAGATCAGGTTGGTTTCTATTAAACTTTTTTATTCGTTTAGGTACTTGGAGTAGTGTGGAAAGTTTGCTTTGAGGAAACACATAATAAACTCATAATAGATTGCAGGAAAATTGTGTGTCAATATGACATTCATAAATTATCATAAGCACTTATTGAGCCAGAGTTTCACTGATAAAAAACATTCTTCATAAAAGTGAATAAAGTTTACTTAAAAGTATACTTAATGCACCTAGGAGAATAAGGTGAATAAAGTTTTGTGAAAGTAATTTTAATGCACCCAGGTGATTAAAGTTTACGAATGGTATACTTAATTCACCTAGGTGAATTAACCCAGGTGAATTAAGTTTACGGAGGGTAGATTTCATTCATAGTGCATGTTAATTGATAGTAAAAACCAAGCGAACAAAGACTCTGACCCACAATTTCAGAAGATAAGTGGACTTTGGGGACTTATATAGGTATAGCTTATTTAGTTAACTACGTAGACGACGGATTCCCAGGGTTGGAATTCAGTCCTAAAATCTGCTATGGTGTGTTTTTTTCTATTACAACTGTTCCTAATATTGCACCATGCATGATGCGATAAAAATCATGGAAAGAAGTATCCAATAGCTCTTTCCATTACATTAAAACAAAAACAAAGTCCGATGGGGAACAAGCCCAAAAGTGCAACATAAAATTTTAATAAAAAAAACATAATACAATTTCAGGCGGTTATACTTGGGAGTGTAATAAAAATATTATTCGCTCAAACTTACCAACGCCTTTCTTTACACCTAATAGGTAGTAGGAATAATAACGAAACTAAAATTTCCAAGTAAGTACCTACTTATTTACTGCAAGGTACCACGGTACGGTAGGCAGTAGAGCTCGGCGAAACTGTCTCTGTCATATTTACCTACCATTGAAACTTACATTAGCCTGGAAACTTCCAGCAATTAAGAGCCTAGATAGCACTTTAACTAGTTCTGCACATTAACATCCCGTCGGAAACTCGCGGCGGTTTTCCAGCATCTGTAGATACCGCTAAGAAGACTTCCACAGTACTACCTACTTAGGTAAAAACACTCGAACTGCGTTATCTAATGAATCGCTTACAAGCCGTGAAGGTTTCTCTAGTTGGAATAAAAGCTTAGAGTTGTATGTTTGTAACCTGTTAGATGTTAAACTCTTCTTGTGAATTTAAAAATGGAAAATGAAGTTTTTAGAAAAAATCGACCCCTCTCACAACCCCTTACTCCACGTAGATTACTTACCAAGTTTCATAACTGGCTTTCTACAAGGAAAAATAATTCTTCCTAGCTTACCCGGTTTTCAAATGGGAATTTTGGTTCGTAGTAGAAAACCGTAATTTTATTTATTTTTCTACGAAGAATTTTTTTTTTCTTCTTAGCTTACCCAGTTATCAGATGAGAAGCTGATATTAGGGGAGGGTGGGGACAGTTGAGACGATTTTTACTTTCCGGTAATTTGCATCAAAACTGTGATACTTGGAAGAGAAGTGATTTCCATGTCCTTTCAATTATTTATAAAGGTACATAAAGATTAATACATTTCTGTTCAATATTCAATAGTTTGGAAGTTATTGATCAAAAACCAGGGCGGGGGACATCGTTTCAAATTACCCCTCAATAGGGACAGATGATACGAATTTTTAAGTTCCTGAAAAACTCATTTAATTGCATAACTAAGCGAATGCTTTTCATAGAATAGAAAGGAAATTTCATGTTTCTAAGCTACAATGTGGATAAAAAGTGCAGAACTTGATATTTAGCTTACAACAAAAAATATCAATAAAACGTAGCTAAAGTTCTAACCATTTCATTTAAAGCTATTGGAAAACAAAGGCTTGACGTACTTTTATTTCATGTTTTCAAAATACTCAACATATCTATCAAAAATTGTATTATAAACTAAAAATATTGGTGCAAAATGTTAGTATGAAAATATATCTGTTTCAAGTGTCCCACTGTCTCAACTGACCCAACCCACTATTCAAATTGAACAATTTATTTATCTACGTGAAATAGGATACTGAAATAATATTAAGCACTTTTTTATGTTGATTAGTTTAATTTTACAGTCTTGTCACTAATAGTATAATGAATGACAATTAAGATAATAATAATATACCTCTTGAAAGTTTGAAAAATATCGACATTTAACAACAGTTCCATGTAGGCACTTTAAAAATACCTAACAAATTATAATAGCTTAGTCTAAGACATTATCAGTCCTTTTTAAAGTTTTATATAATAAAAGAAAATATCTGTGTTCGCAATGCCAATAATAGATGGAGCTACTGCTGCAATTAACACTATTTTTTAAGCTATAAGTAGTACCTATTTATTTACAAAAAGTAGATCTACGATCAGTTTACTATGTAACTTCATCATATATAATAAATAATGTTGTTTAAAATACTTCTATTCATCTGTGAAAGTAAATTATAATAAAATTATACAAAATACTAAATTTACTTCCTCAGAGAGATAAAACTTTTAAGCAATATTTGTTATTATTTATTAAAGTTATAAACAAACTGATCGCAAGTTTACTTTATGTAGATAAATAGGTACTACATTCAGCATAAAGAATAAAAGTCCTATATAAATTATTTTGGTTATAATTGTTGTCCCTAAGCAGTCGTCAGCGGACCACTGTCTAACTCTCGCGCATATGCACATGTCTATTACTTACCTATATTGTGATTTTTAATAAAATCCGATCAAAGTTTAAGAGTTCTATTATTAATACATACATACACCGCGGTCAAAATCATAACCCTCGCTGTAGTTAAGTAAAAACAAAAATTACAAGTCATACATATTTATAGGTAATAAAATATGTAGTTTAAAAAACTAAAAAACACACTTTTATAGGAATACAGACTAAAAAGTACAAAAAAACCGTCTATTCAGTAACTGAAATTAAAAAGCGTGGTGCGCGTTGTCAATAGTAAGTACTTACTTGAAATGCATGCTTTGCAAAGGGCGCACCACGCTTTTTAATTTCAGTTACTGAATAGACGGTTATTTTGTACTTTTAAGTCTGTTCCTATAAAAGTGTGTTTTTTAGTTTTTTAAACTACATATTTAATTTTTACTTTTAGTTTAATAAATGACAAGCCATGGATGGATGGTAATGGATTTCACAGTCCATTCATGTGTGGCAGACATGTGATTGTATGTAACTATTTAGTCTTACAAATTCAAGTGGAGTCTATTAGTTACCGGATGCGCGAGCCGAACCCTTACTTCCTCCCTGCTCTATCATCAGACCTGAGGGTCTGATGATGGAGGTCCACCAAGTGTAGCGAATAGGTCTCATCAGAATGAAACAAATAAGCCCAAACTAGAAGGGTTTTCTTGTGGTCATTAAGAAGTTCTACTTCTTCCTCCCAGCTCCATCATCAGACCCTCACCACCAAGTCACCAATAGGTCTTACCAAAACAAAACAAATGAGCCTAAACTCGAGGGGTTTCCTAGCAGCCATTGAAGAGTTCTATTGCCCACCTCTTGACTCCATCATCAGATCAGCTCGATGTAGCAAATTATTGTATTGTCATCGGATTTATGTAGACTTGCAAAGTTTCAAATCAATACGACAATTAGAAGTACGTTAAAATTGAATTCCAAGATTTTCTTACATTGTGACTTAGTTACAGGTGAAGCTAATAAAAGTGTGGTAAAAAAAGTCAGGGTCAGTTGACACACAGGGACAGTTGAGACGTCTCATTTGTCCCTGCAAAAAGTATCTCATCTGACCCCATATGCCCTTTAATTTTAAAACTTCGATTTCCTTAAAATCTCTAAGCACTGTTAAATCACAAATTCCAAAAAACAAGCGCAAATAACCACGGATTATGCACATCTAGTCAAATCAACTTGTACTTACTTCAATTGGGAGAAATGAAACTAATTGCACACGACAATAAACTTACTTTGACACTCGAAAAACTTTAAAACGTCCTGTGACACAACCACGCTATCTGACGCTGCCGGCGGATCGACCATTTGTCGGGTCACTTTAAAGGCGTGTACTGTTGCCATGCACACATAGACAACGTGCGTAGTTTCCAAGAAAACGGCTTTGTTTTATGTGACCCCCGTATCAACTGTCCCCACCCTCCCCTATGAACGTCAAAGAAGTTAAGCTATTTGTTCGCAAAACCAACGCCAGGTCACTTTTTAACAAGAAGAGCCGACAAAAACACAATCGTATCTTATTTATTATTTAATAGTAAAGAGGTTAATTAATTTGTGTTCAACTTTTTTTGCAATAAAATGAGTTTTAATTAACTATTTTTAATTTTTATTAACCTATTTTTATGACGAACGCAAAGTCCAGGGGGCCAAGTCTGCTAATGTTAAGTCACAATTGTGTCTCAATCGTGTTTCAATTGTAGTTCAGTGGTAGTGCTTTTTTAAGGCGAGGAATCCCGACCGATATAGGCACGCTAACGCTTGCTCGGCCGCGCTCTATACACTTCGCGCGGACCCAGCGGCAGCCGGCAGTGAACTGTGAACTCGCGAGCGCCCCGCGAATCGAAAATCACTTAAAATTCAATAAAAAATTAAATAATAAGAAAATTTAATTTATGACGGCCGGAATCCCTCGGCTATTCAAAGACAATTATTTTCATTTGTTTTTCATTAACTAAAACCAATTATACTGCACGTAATATGATATTTGAATTATTATTAGACGGAAGTTTGGGATTTTATTTGACACAGTAAAATATCACCAATCGAAAAAAAACGGCTGGAAGCACTAGATAAATAACTGTAAAATAACATTTATTTTTTCCAAATTTTAAGTACTTGTGATTTGCGAGTAATCCATAATTTAAAATACCCTATTTTGGGGAATGGGCGCCTTAAACACTAGTTACAAGAATTAGGACAGTATGGTGTGATGTGAATGTATTGGGTGGTGTGACCATCAATAGTAATGTGAAAAAAGTACATATTTCTTGTAACTAGTTTGTAAAAAAGCACTCCAACTGAACTACAATTGGAGCACGATTGAGACACGATTGTGACTTAACGTTAGCAGACTTGGCCCCCTGTTGTAGAACCGGGTTAGCTAAGAAAGTAAAATTCTTCTTTTTGGAAAACCACATACTATCACAGCTTTCAATTTTTTTTGTGTATTTTCTAGATTGTAATATGTGTTTTTTATTATTTTATTTTTATGTTGTCGTGTGGTAAAAAGGAATAAATTATTTTTCTTTCTTTCTTTCTTTCTACGAGGACAAAATAATTCTCATCTGATAACTGGGTAAGCTAAGAAGAAAACAAAATTCCTCGTTGAAAACTAAATAAAATTACGGTTTTCTACTAGGAATAAAAATTCCCATTTGAAAACCGGGTAAGCTAAGAAGAATTATTTTTCCTTGTAGAAAGCCAGTTATCAAACTTGGTAATGAACGAGGAATAAGGGATAAAAAATTACATTCAACATTTTTTTACTCTTTGACAAAAGCGGCAATTTTTTGAAAACTACCCCTAACTCGCCTGTGGTTTTAATTCCTACAACAGATTATATAATACTATACTTCCTACGTATCTATATACTTACCTCATTAGGAAGGCAAGGTACCTACTTATTTATTCATAGGAAATATCGCAAGTAGCAATGCACAATCAATAGTGCAATCAAGTTATACTTATAATAAATTATCCAGCTGGTCTTTTAATGAGGGCTTCCGTCTTATTAACACCAGTTTAAATTTAAATATTTATGTTCCAGTCTTATAAAAATAAATTACTTGAGCGTTTTTTCCCCTGAAGCACTCTAACGTTCGTACCTACTTAGGTATAAATAATGAGCCAAAATAATAAACGGCTATAAGTTACGTCAACTTAGAGATTTAGGGTTAGAAAAGTCAGGGTTGACTCTTAGCTTAGGTTGACTACATTTACAAGCGATTTTCAAGTGCGACTTGTACCTACCTACATCGCAGTCAATGATGATCTTTTTTACCTATTTGGCACCCTCGAAATTGCTTATTGTAAACTTATGTTAGGTAGGTAGTATAGGTATATGTACGAAAGCATTTTTCTCTAATCTGACCTGAAAATTATTCTATTTCTAAGAATATCTACCTAGGTACTTAGGTATTTTTAACCATTTGTTTTTCATATTGAAAGAAAAATCGGAAATCAATCGAAAGCATCTCGTTTACTCATGCTTCAAACTTTTATTAACGAGAGGTAAAGTGTACATGCAACCTTATTCAGTTCTATTGCTGTAGGTATTGCTATTGAGCTTTAGAATAACGTGTTAAGCGTAAAAAGGTATCTTAACATTTCCATGTGGCACGGTAACCCTGGGAGGTTCATCTGAGCATTATCACCGCCCGCAGGCGCCTGTCCCGCCGCTGATTTATTCACACCCGCCATTCGAGCTTTCAAACTGTGAATTTTCATTGCCCCCACATTTAGACTCTGTAGAAAACCCAAGAGGAAATTTTCTTTCACTACAAACGACCCTCTGAAGCGAAGGGCTTCCAATTTGCCGTTGCTATACCTACTTAAAAGGGTGAATATATAATTTATTTACTTACAAATGTTGGCTTCCTCTACCATTGGATATACTATGCCATTGGTCTCGTTTTCTGTTTACGAGAGGAGTTAAAATCACGTTTCCTAACCTTATGAATTTTATTACTACTAATAAGGCCTTTCTATTTTACAAACGGTGATAAGTAGATACCTACCTAAATGCAGAAAAAAATAATTTAAAGGTAGGTATCCTTAGTTCAAAACAGTACCCAGTGTACCTACCTAGTTAGTGCAAACGTAAGGAACTATCACTATATCGACTCTACTCAAACGCGATAGTAACGTTTGCACATTAACTAACATAACTCAGCCCTCAAAACAGAATTTCTATTACACCAAACTATAACACTAACTTAACTAAGTACCTACACCTACCATGCAAGTTGTCCGAAACTTGTAAGTAGGTGGGTAAGGTACTGTGGGTAGGGTAGATACCTACTTTTGTAGTTGTAAATTACCAGCACAGAACTTTAGTATACTTGACAAGCTGTCTTTACCACAAGCCTTGGTACTCAGTGTTCCGACTTTTTTGCCAAAGTTTCCAGGCGTTATGTAACTCGGCTAGCACCATCGTTAGCCTCCCAAGCCCAAGCGGCTACGAACAATTTGCTCTGTTGAGTTATAAACAACTTCGAAAATACTTTAAGCCTTCAACTTTTAATTAACAGCCATTTTACAATCCACAGAAGCGTTAGCGTAATGAATTTTCATCCCTTTGAATTGGAAAACTCGAGATATTCATTATCGCTCGCTTTCAATAGTAAATTGATGGTAGGAAGTCTGTGTGTAGGTTAATGGGAATCGGTGTAAATTGAAAAAATGTAGGGCTAGGGAGAAATGAATTAGAAGGAAACGGAAAGTAGAGCCGGTGAGTGTATTATCCGAAATGCTTAGGATATTTTTGACTAAGTAATACTATTAGAATCTACGTAGCAGCTATAATGCAGCAATAAGATTATTGAGGAATTAAAGTACTTATCTGCGCTATTATGATTTCAAGTAGGTAAATATTAAATGAATACAGCCTCTAAAACACTTTTAAGTACTTACCTAGGTACCTAATATACTAGGTAACTAGCTAACTTAGCTAGTAGCTCTTAAAGAGTCACTATCAATTTTTCCTTTCCGTTGATTTTCGGCAAAGAATATAAATAAGGAATTTAACTCAGTCTCAGTTGAAATAAAAGCAATGAAATGTCAAAATATAACACAACACGGCAGGACGAGATTGTGTTAACCGCAATCTGGGACGGCGACGTAACAAGCTGTCGTCAGCAAACTACTTATCTAAATTGAATCACTTGATCCTAGTGGAAAACTTTGTGCCGAGTGTATTTGCTGACTCTCCATTCGTACCGAGCACTCGGAGTGTAAATAGCCACATTAAGGCCTAGCCTAACCTTAATAAATGACAACGACATAAAAAGGAAAGCGATTAAGGTAAGATCCAGGGATATTAGAGCAGTTAGTATCCATTATTTATTCATACCTATTAATTAATTTTAGTTTATTTATACATTCAAAACAAATTGACAGTGGTCATACAATAAATATGCAATGACGCGAGAGATTTTGAAAGGCAAAATGTTACAAGAATTCAGGGTAGGCCCTGCCCCACTACCATACACCTACATTATGTAGCCCAGTCTAGACTTTTGCTTTAGTATAGGTACCGATTTATCTACTATAGTTGCGACTTGCTGACCGCTAACGCTGTACTGTCCCCACAGATCACCTGTAGTAGCAAGCTAACTGTCCCCCACCTAGCTGCGCCCTCCTAATGAGCGATACAGCTCTTACAGTCAAACTATACTTTCTGGCATTACTGCGGTGAAGAAAACCCCAAAGGTTATAATAATAAAATCCAAATATGGTACAATTTAACTTTATTGCCTAATTAATTTGTTAAAATAAATAATTATCAATCATTGTAACAATTTGTTATAGCACAATACATTATTGTACATGCGGCTAGCACATCACTAATGACCTGGCTGCGTGACCTGGCCATGTCTATAATAAGTTAATCATTAAGCTGCAAATAAGTTTATACTTGCCCGCCCCGAGTGTCGCTTCGCCACGCTGTCTGTCGCCAGACGGGGTGGATTGGTCCACGCGAAGCGGAGCTTATATTTCAATCAGTACCATACTAACACATTATTGGAATAAATACTACCAGTATGCCATCTTCATTTATAAAAGGTCGGAACGCGCGGTATGACTCATCGCCTCGATCTCTGTATGATCTGGAAGGATCTCAGTATGCCCTTCATACTGAGGTCCTTCCAGATCATTCGAGGCAAACAGAACCGATCTACGCCGAATGACGTCAGGCAGCGCAAAGACCGACACGCGGGGCGGGCTAAGTATAATTGCGGCTTTATACATATTTTACATTATAATTTGAATTACACGCCGTATGTCACAAATGCGATTCGTCACATACGCAGTTCGACGTAATACGCGATTTGACACTATCGCTATACGTCACGAACGTAGTTCGCTACAAACGCCGTTTGTGATACACGCGGTTTCGCACATACGCAATTCGTCATACACGCATTTTGTCACAAACACAGTTCGTCACATAAGCATTTCGTCACTCGATTTCTTCAAACTTTATATCATTGGAATGTCTATCACGTTTCCGAAAAAAACTGCTGTGCAAGTAAGTAATGTAAAATATATCTGTAATAATATTTTTTTTTCGAATCTTCTAGTTAAGTTAGGTAAGTATATGAATTATATACAACATTTTTCGGGTCCTGTTGTCAAAAATATATTATAAAAGTATTTAATTAAAAGCTTAGAAGTTGACGAGCAATACTTGACTTAATTAAATAATATAGTTAAAAAATTAAACAATTTCAATCGCGTTTAAGACGAATTGCGATTATGACAAAAGGCGTTTAAGACGTACTGCGTTAGTGACAAACTGAGTAAATCAGAACATTGATGTCGAACTGCGAATGTGACGAATCGCGTTTGTGACATAAAGCGTGTAATCCTTAAGCCCCCAGTACAGGATGGCCGACCATGGTCGGCGACCATGACCAATACATAGTACATTGACACTTTTGAACGAACAAGTTTAAAAAGGTTCTTTCAAAAGTGTCAATGTACGATGTATTGGTCATGGTCGCCGACCATGGTCGGCCAACCTGTACTGGGGGCTTTATAATGAGCGATTTTCTGAGACTATAAAAAAAAAGCTTCCAAAAGCTTCACTAGATGGCGTTGAACGAAGTATGTACATGTCTATGGTATATTTTGGTATGAATCATATTTAAATTATTTACTTTTTAAGACCCAAAGGAATCTTAAAATAAATTAAATAAGTACTGATAGGTACTACTGTGAGGAACAGAAACGAAATAGGTAAATTTAAAGAATTATCCTTACTTATATTATAAATGCGAAAATGTCTGTCTGTGTGTTACACAATCACGCCTAAACTACTGAACCGATTTAAATGAATTTTGGTACAAAGATAGTCTAGAGCCTGAGAAAGGACATAGGCTACTTTTTATTCCTGAAAAATATCACCTTCCCGCGGGATAACGTCGTGTAGTACACGCGGGCGAAGCCGCGGGCGGAAGGCTAGTGGTAAATAAATAACATCTGTCTGACGTTCCGTTTTACGTAACAAAAGTCGCGTCAAAGTAAAATTTATAACGTTCCGTTCCTTCTAACTGCATAGGTGGGACAGCGCCATCTAGTGAGCAAGCTTTTAGAAAATCGCCGATTGTGTACGCAATTGTGAATATAACGCCTTGGCAAATGAGGAAGGCAAATCATATATCCTACTCATTCACCCACAGCAAATTCTATTCAAATTTAAATTAAAAACACTAACATTCTGTAAGAAAATAGTGTTATTTACTTGAATTAAAAACACTAAGGTTTTATTTAAATGTATAAAATAAGATCATTTACAAATATTGTTGCACTTTGTACTCTTACATTAATACATGTTATAAGGCAATGTTTCAGCAAAGTAAATATGTTGGTGTATTCATTATGATTCAGATCAATTAAGAATTATAAATGTCTGTGATGAGACCTGCGGCAATAGTCACACCTGACACCCGCAGCATAACCCGTCCGAGCTCTTTCACATCTTTGTAGCGTTCCACACAAATTGGTTTGCTCACTTCAATGTCCACAACAGCCACAGAATTGTTGCCTAAGCACCTAGGTTTCTTCTTCAGAACTTCTCCTGTGCTTTTATTTAACAAAGACTTTAACTTAATAATATTAGCAGTCTCCACCAATGACTGATGATGAATAAGAACAGGGAATCCTTTTGTGATTGGAACTTTGACATTGAATACAACTAATCTAGCTTCAAATCTTGTAGTGACCAGCACTTGCTGAATAGGATCACTAAGAATGAAACCAACAGAGACATTCTGCATGTCGATTCCTGACAAAGTCACACTAACTTGGTCTCCCGCAAAAGCAACATTATGAGTCATTTCATTGATGCTAATATTCCTCACTTCTGCCATTTCTTTTGTGGGGCATACTAAGACTTTATCCCCTTTATTTATCACTCCATTCTCAATTCGTCCAGCTACACAGAATCCTGAACCTGTTCCTTTAAATATATCATTAATAGACAATCGCAAAGGTTTGGAAATTGGTCGCTCTGGCACATTGAACTTATCAATTACATCTAGGAGACAGGGTCCATTATACCACTTCAGCAATTCAAGTTCAGTAGGTGGCTTCACAAGATTCTCACCTGTAAGGCCAGAGCAAGGCACGTATGTGACATCAGAGTCTTTAAAGCCAGCTTGCTTCAAGAAAATCTTCAACTTTTTTGATATTTCATCGAACCTTTCTTGAGACCAATTAGTAGTGTCTAATTTATTAACTGCAACTGCCAGCTGGTTGACACCTAGAGATCTGACTAGTAATGCATGCTCCCTTGTTTGGCCGCCGAGTTCAAATCCTGACTCAAACTCTCCTCTTGTAGCATCTACCACTAATAAGGCCACATCAGCCTGTCCAGCTCCGGTGATCATGTTTGGAATAAAATCTGCATGCCCAGGTGCATCAAGTATAATAACTTTTTTAGTCTTTGTTTCGAATTGAGCCTTGCCCACATCCATAGTAATGCCCCTCACTCTCTCTTCTCCTGTTTCATCTAAGACCCAAGCAAACATGAAGCTCTGTTTCCCAATCTTTTTGCTTTCCTGCTCATACTTGTGTAGAGTTTTTTGACTCACTTCACCAAGGTCACATAGTACCCTGCCCATCAATGTAGATTTTCCAGCATCAACATGGCCTATTACAACTATGTATAGATGGTCTTTATCGGACCCTCTCTCATTAGAGTATTGTTTTCTAGGGTCCATTTTATTTTCCTTAACTTTAGGTATTGCTTTGGTTTCATCTTCTATTTTAGGAGTAGAAGCTCTTTCCCCTGCAGGCGATTGATCTCTTGGTGTTTGAGAGAAACTACCAGAGCTATCACTTCTTTCAACATTAAATCCCTTCACAATTCCTGCACTTTTAGGTTCAAGATTAGTAGCTATAACTTTTGGTGTCACATGAGTAGATACTGGCTCTATACTCGGAACAACACGAACAATTGGTGGTTGTTTGACAGGCTCATTTTTAGGCTTTTCATTCACATCTTTTTTCTTGTTGTTGAGAACATCATCTAAAGCTTTATTAAAATCAAACTTATTGTTCAGAACAGACTGTATGAGTATATTATCAGATATACTATCACCTAAAACGTTTCGCAATTCATCCAAACAGGACATGAGGCGAGCCTCGTCGTCTTCGTTCAACTTGAGACTGCGTAGATCGATTGACTCGCGCCTTTCCAGCGGCGGGTGAGCTGTATCGTCTATCTCATCTTCTTCTTGAATATCATCATGTTTATCTAGAAAGTTTGATATCGCTTGTTGATTTTGAGAACGATCATACATAAATTGTGCAGTATCACTTGGTGATAGACAGCTGTCTTCTTCCACCGAATGTCCATAAACATCGTCATAATCAAAATCGTCAGAATAACTTCTGTTTCTTACATTACGGTGGCGAGCCATATTATGGACTTCGCTCAAATTCTGCAGTAATAATTAACAGTCACTATCCGATACCGAACATGATATCAAAATATCAAAATTTTATCAAACATTTTCAGTTTCACTTCAACACATTTGTTTGACACGTTTCTTTTTATTTATTTCAATTTTTTTTTATCGTTGACAGTATTTTGACATTGACATTATCGATGCATCCACGTTCCACGCTCTGAGTACTGAATCCTATGGAGATGGCATACCTACGAAAAATTGAAGCATACACACACACACAAGCACACATACCGAGAAACCAAAATGGCGCCTTTCCGTAGTGCTGCCCTATTTGTACATCGATATATTTATTGAAGAAGTTATAGATACAAGTATTTTTGTGACTACCTACCTATATCACCCTATATTTTATAAAAGCAGTTTCGTAATCACCTCGATAATTTAAAACGGAATTATAGTGTATAATTATATACCTAGTTTTTTAGAATAATAAAACTTAATAATGTGCTTAAATTATACCTACATTTGCACATAACTAAGTTCTTTATGACAATGAAAAAGTATAGTTCATGTTCATATAGTTCATTGTAAATAAACTACACGACCTTAGCTTCTATCTGTACGATTGTAGATACATTAATACTTAGCGAGCAATAAATTTGATTGAGGGCGCCCCACTTGTCGGCTCTACTCGCCTTTACTTAGAAACTGCAATTTTATGATCAAATTTTTTATGTTTTCCGAGTCACGCGTCTATACACATGCGAGACCTCCATAGAATTCCAGATCAAAGGTCGCGAGAACCAGTTTAAGTAAAAAAGGTAATGAAATAAAACAAAAAGCTCCATATTTTAAAAACCTATTATGTTTATACAACAAGGATTGTTTTTTGTTTTACATAACACACATTACAATATAAATCACAAAGGAGAATGCCTACTAGGTACCTACCATAGAAAAAAAGAAATGTCTTAAAAAAAACAAGCATTATTAACTAATAAAATAATAAACAGTTTGAATCGAGATCTTTACTAGCAAGCATATTTTTTTTATATATTTAGAATATAGCGAAGCGACATCTAGTGGTAAAAACAATATACTTACTTTTAATGTGCAAGAATGAATGTAAGTTGGACAACAACTTTACAGCAAAATGACATTTAAAAAACACGTTATGTAAAAGTATCCAGTTTTTGGCAACCGGAACAAAAAAAAACAAACAAACAATAAAAACAGTTTAAAATTAATACACTCAATTTACACTTGAAATTTGAAAACATCGATAAGTCGATAAGAAAAATGCTATAAGGGCAACCCTAGCGCAAAACAAACAAATTTATATTTTCTTGAAATACACCAACAAAACTCACCAAAATAAGTAGTAAGCTACATTTGGTATGAATTCTAAGTAAACTATTCACAGGAAAACCAAAACACAAGGCATTTATTGTATTGTTTTGGTGTTTTTGCAAAATAAATAGTACGTACCGGTGTAATGTAATGTTTGGACGATTTTCACTTTTTTTGATGCCACAAACTACCACACTGCAATTAGACATGTTCCTTGTTGCTTTCTGTCACTTATTAATACCTTTTATTCACATGAAAGTCTCAAATTAAAAGACTTTTATCACAAAACACTGCAAATACAACTCGCGTTGACAGCTCACATACCGAGAAACCTAAATGGCGACCGGCTTCAATCATGCATTACGATGACGTCACGTTTCAATGTTGCCAAAAAATAGGTCGAATAAATATATTGCTGTCTCTTTTTACATGAAGTATTGGAGGTAAGATAGAACAAGATGGCTACAGGTTTATGAGTACAATGTCGATTTAGCTCATATTTGTATAAACGATAGTTCATATAGAACAATATGCCATCTCCATAGGATTCAGTACTCAGAGGTTCCACGTTCGGGTGGTATTCCACTTATCAAAGATCTTTGTCCAATATGCATTTGATCAAAAGAATACAATGGTTGCATTTACCACTCAAAGCATTTACCAGAACTAATCGCTGACTAATCGCTAAGTCATCGATTACTTGTCTGATTACTATTTTCGATAGATTCTGCTGAACGCGCTTTAGCGTTTTTCTGGTTTTGACATGACGAATGACAGCAACAAACACAAAATCACTACGTTTGACAGCTACTTGCAACTAATCGCTGCTTCTCATCGAAAATCAAATGCGATGGAAAAAATGGCGTCCGATTGCTGTAAATCGCTGTCAGTCATCGCATTTTTGTGTGCGTTCAGCAGATTATTTGTAATCGATTAGTCAGCGATTAGTTCTGGTAAATGCAACCAATGAAACCTCGTCCAATTTCTTATATCATATATTTGATAAGGGTGATCCCTCAAGGCTGATTTACATTTGCATAAGTACAGTAGCGAGTTAAGAAATCAGTCAGTTAAGTAGTAAGTTGTCAGTAGCGTCCAAACGCATAGGCGAGTAAGCTGCCGTTCGAGAAGAAGTGTTCACTCCGCGACGAGTTAGTTTTTCATGGAGGCCGTACTTTAACGTTCAATATCTCATGCATTTTTGGAGATAGGAAAAAAATAAAAACATATTCTTTTTTCTCGAGAAACATATTTTTTAGATATGCTGATAACAAAAATCATTGGTGTGACCACAGCCATCTCTATCGTCTTCTACAAGCCATGCGCATAAAGTTGGCAACGTAGTTTTAAGTGAACCGATTTGACACCGTTTGCACCGTTTGACAGGTAAACAGCGAGTAAACCTCGAGTACTGAATCCTATGGAGATGGCATATCTTCTATACATCTATACAAATAAATAAAATTGGAGTGTCTGTTTGTAACTAGCGTTGCCAGGTGTCCCGATTTGCGCGGTACGTCCCGATTTTCAGGGGTCTTGGGACGCGTCCCGATTTGCACCTGATCGGGACACAAAATGTCCCGATAAATCAGTTGCATGACTTACAGTAAATTTTATAACAATGATTTAAAACAAGGGAACCCTTAAAGCGGCAAAATCTAACAACTTCTCAACCGCGTCCAAAATTTAATACTTAAACTGCGATTTTATATTGTAATTTAGTCTGATTATTTTATTATGTAGGATTAAATTCAGATTTACTTGTGTTTTCTCTAGAAAACCTGCGGCGTTCGGATTAATGTGATTTTGGTTTTAATCTTCGCTCTAGCTCTTTGGTTCTAAGCCAGCGCTCGACGCGAGTGGCGAAATTGAAAAAATAAGTCTCCATGAAAGTAAAAAGAAAAATCGAATTGATGTATGGCAATTTATTAGTTTCTAGTACAAATAAATATAAAGATTGAACCTGGATTTGGTTATGGTTTTTGGCTATACTTAGATACTAAAGTTCAATCAGTAAGTGGCCAAAACCGAGGCATTTGGCATTCTTCGCACATTTTGTGTTGTACAGTGTGCCCCTCGATATGGTGCACAAACGAAAAGGGCGTTGACTATACCAAATTTTATCGACAAAAAAATAGAATAAAAAAAATAAAAATAAAGATTGCTCATGTTACAATGTATTTAAAAAATAAAATTCTTTTTAGGTCCTTTTGTCATAAAAAACAAAAAGTTTTCGAACCAAAAGAGATATCGTCATGAAATAAACGCTAAAATACTTGTGAAGGATTGACAAATAAGTGAAAGTAAAATGATTTCATAAAAGATGACCAACATGCCAAAAAAGATACAAAATCAGACATTTTCGAGATTTTTTACACTCTTTTTCATTATTAGCGATTTTTGCAAAATAATCCTATTATAAATTTTTATTTTATCCATATTTTCTTGTTCTTCATTGCATCTGCTTCGTAACAAAAAAAACAACGCTCTATCCCGTCCCGTTCGCTTGCTATGCACAGTTAACTGCAGACGTCAACAAAAAAGTCAACGTTGTATAGCGTGAACTAACCAAATAAAGTTGCACTTCATGTATTACATAACGATATATCTCTTTTGGTTCGAAAACTATTAATTTTTAATGTCAAAAGGACATAAAATAAATATTTATTTTAAATAATCGCATGTGAAATATATATATTTATATATTTTATTATTATATTTGTCGATAAAATCGGGTATAGTCAACGCCCTTTTCGTTTGTGCACCATGTCGAGGGGCACACTGTATACAAAAAACTATTTTATTGCTTTGAATTTAAAAGTTGTACCTTTTAATTTAGATATATTCTCTATAATTTAACATATAATTTTTGTCCTAAATAACTAATACCATTTAGCAGTGATGTGCTTTAAAGTTAAAAAATTCTTAAATTGGCCAAAAAGGGGTCTCCTGCCCTACATAGTAATGACCAGAGGTCAAAATGAAGAAACTCCCCACACTCCTCATACATTGTTTTTAATAACCTCAAAAACAAAAATTCCATTTTCGAATAACTACGCATTTCCGCGTTAAAAGCAACTAAGTAGATTATGATTTGGGGCATTAGGTATGCCTATCGATTAAAGCCAAAATTATATAGATTCTAATACCGGAGGTTTCATTAGCCAATTCGTAGCACTTTCGAAACGCAGTTTTTTTTATTGAAAAAACGCAATACTTACCTTAATTAAAAAAAACACCTTGTTTTTTGTTTGTCCCGATTTACAACCCTAAATCCCGATTTGTTTTTCCATTATGCCCCGATTAAAATCAAATCGGACCTGGCAACACTATTTGTAACATTAAATAACCGCTTTTTACTACGTGCATATGATTAAATATACGGTACATGTACCAAAATGACATGTTTGACAATTTTTATCTGTCTGTCTGTTTGTTCCGGCTAATCTCTGAAACGGCTGGACCGATTACAACGACAATTAGAAGAAGTTTAAAATTGAATTCCAAGGTTTTCTTACATTATGACTTAGTTACACCTCACTTTTTCGTAGGTATGCCACCTCCATAGGATTTAGTACTCAGAGGAGTAAACCGGTTCACAGCAATGTTGCCGTTCCGTATCATAGCATGGCTTGTAGAAGACGATAGAGACGGCTGTGGTGTGACTCATTCTCGTGATAGTCGCCACTAGAGCTATCGACATAATAGTGGGCTTATGGAACATTCCGTTTTCTATTTGGCGTATCCCCATAGATCGTTTGTGCACTACACTGAATTTTACCGATCCGGAAAAAAACGGATGCTTGTATTTTAATAATTTAATCATTTATAATAGTAAGAATTTATTTATTTCGTGTAGTTTCAATGTTTCGAACCCTAAACTACACGAAATAAATAAATTCTATTATTTATAATAATTGATTATTAAAATACAAGCGTCCGTTTTTTTCCGGATTGCATGCACTACACTGAATTTTACCGTCCGGCATTCCGATTTATTACGGTCCGATATAGCAGGCCATAAAATGTATATTTTATCGTCCGACATTTTACTTTTCCCCATTCCGGTCCGTTTTTTCCCGTTCCGAGATAACAGCAATGAAAAACGTATGTTTGCTTGTGCACTACACTGAATTTTACCATCCGGAAAAAAACGGATGGTCGTATTTTAATCATAAATTATTTATAATACAGAGTAAGAATTTATTTAGGCTTTGAAACATTGAAACTGTGATATTGAACTGAAAACGTGATATTCATGAGCGGGCGGGGCGGGGGAGGGGGTAATCACTGCGCTGCCCCGGCGAGTAAACAGACGGACAAGTGCACAAGCCAATCATCCGTGTTTTTCATGCCACGCCGCCGTTCCGTAAAAAACGGACGTCAGACGGTAAAATTCAGTGTAGTGCACAAAGACCTTTGAGTGTGCCTTTGAGTAACAAAGACCCATGGCATGTATGAGAAACATTTTCCCATCATTTTCCATAGCCATAGCAAAAATTTTTAAACGTTGCACAACTGTCATTGTTATCTTGACAAATACAGTCATTTCATGTCACTGCTGTCATTTCATGTGATTTGATTTCATTTTCATTTCTGTCGTACGTAATACGAAAGATTTACGCCTACTTTCCATTTATTTTGATAATTATTTGAACAGTTGAACAAGTTTTGTTCCGTGCTTAAAAGTTTCCTGTTTACTATTAAAAATAGCGAGATAAATATCCAAGTATTTTTTGTTACTATAAGCAGATACCTAACCAACCCATCATTTGATTCGAGTAGTTTAGAACCCTTGACCCAGTGTACAACTTTGTCAACATGAAGAAGAAGGTGCGTATTTTGAAAACTCTTTCATTAGTGGTGAATCTGTAACTCTACATCAAGATATCGTAATAACATTTTGATAAAATAGTTTAGAAAGCAATGTAAATTTCCACTCTTCATTAGGTACTATTGATGGGGAAGAGTGGTTCAGGAAAAACCAGCATGAGGTCCATAATTTTTGCAAACTACATAGCAAGAGACACACGACGCCTTGGAGCTACCAGTAAGTGCAGAAAAAAACATATAAAAATAATGCTATTTCTTTAAAAAAATTATCATGTGATATTAATTTTTTGTCATCTATTCCAGTTGATGTAGAACACTCACATGTACGCTTTCTTGGAAACCTGGTTTTAAATTTATGGGATTGTGGAGGTCAAGAGGCATTCATGGAGAACTACTTTGCCTCCCAGAGAGACAATATCTTCAGAAATGTAGAAGTATTAATATATGTGTTTGATGTAGAAAGTAGAGAAATGGAGAAAGATATGCATTATTATCAGTCATGTTTGGAGGCTATATTGCAGGTAAAATAATTTAAAATATGTTTTTTTTATTCCATCTTAGAGTGATCTGAATGTGAAATAATAATCCGCTAACTTTCTAATATGGTATATAATTAGTTAAAATAATTGTCTTAAGGAGTAGAATTTAGGTTCTGATAGGATTCTTATTGGTAAACTAACTCCTTTCTTCCTATTTTCCTTTGACGACTCTGTATGAAATAAATCGGAGAAAAAATAGCCCTAGGTGAGTTTCTTGCTGGTTCTTCTCGTTACATGGTCTCCTGCCATAGGATTTGCAAACCCATGGTGTAGCTTCATTGATGTTCATATGTGTTGCTAAACCAACCTAAGTTGAATAAACAAAATCAAATTATGAATTAATTTTGAATGTTTTAGAATTCTCCAGAAGCAAGAATATTCTGTCTAGTGCATAAAATGGACTTAGTCTCAGAGGACCAGAGAGATGACATATTCAGAGAGAGGGAGGAAGATCTCAAAAGACTCTCTAAGCCCTTAGAATGCACTTGTTTTAGAACTAGTATATGGGATGAAACTTTGTACAAGTAAGTTTTAAACCTATATTCTTATTGTGGCTCTCCACTACTGAAAGTTAGCCATCAGGTATGCAAATACCATCCTGTCTCTTTGTTGCTATAAAAACATTAAATGAAAGGAAACTGAAATAGTAACAATATACTAATATTATAAGATTTGATTTTTTATTTGTTTGAATAATGGATAACCTCAATAACTACTGGATTGATTTTAAAAATTCTTTCACAAGTAGTATTTATTCCCGGAGTAACATAAGCTAATATTTTATCCCGATATTCTGAGGGGAAAAGGAACCACCCAGGTAAAACCGTGGGAAGCCACTAGTAGTAGATATAAAAGTTACTAATTGATAACAATATAAGAGGCTTATCTTTGTTGTTTGTAGATAATACCCAAAGCATTATGTAGTGTTATAACCTATTTCATTTATTAAATGTTCTCTTTACATTAACCTACTTTTCCCTAATACTTTGATAGTGTGACGTAAATGCAGAATACAAAACAATTTATCTTGTCAAATGTTGCAAATACCCACCATATTCAGTAGTCTATTTCGCTTTGAGGAAAAAAGTAACAAACTCTTTATAAAATTACTCTTGTATTTTTACTACTAAAATATTTGAAACATATTAAGGTTTTTTTTTTATTTTGATTTCCAGGGCGTGGTCCAGTATAGTGTATAAGTTAATACCTAATGTTAAGGCTCTAGAATCATCTCTAAAACAGTTTGCAGCTATTGTAGATGCTGATGAGGTATGTTATCAAATATTTACTCTAACCATTCTTAGGCACATAATAAATAATAGTACAAGTACAGAAGCTGCACTCCGCTAAACCGTTTAAATAAATAGCAACACTAACAGCAACACAATAAAGTAAAATTCAGCTTGTACGGCGCTAATTACGAACGGCTATATTCACTTATATGTTGCATCTCTTTCTATCGCGTATATCCTTGCTTTTATATACGGCTTGCAGCTCCGATTACTAAATAGTACTAAGTTATAGGTTACAGATACATCACTCCCATACAAAAGCGAAAATACCTTTGTTTTTAATTAGCCTACAAAACATTATTAATATGTAAAATATTCTTGCTTAACCTCAACGATCGCAAACCGAGCGCAGTAGACTCCTCAACTATGCTAAAAGACTGACCATTTTTGTATGGCAGCTGGGGCGTCTTTTTTGTTTCTTGCAGCCATCAACCAAACATTGAAATATAATTTATTGGCAGCAGTACAGACAGTATTTGCAAAGGAAGTATACCTGTAAACTCAGGCCAAACCGAGTGAAACAAACTAGAACTTAAGGCGCTACTCGGAAAAATATGGACTTTTTGATTTAAAACTATAGGACGGTCACATTTGGTAAAAATCTGGTAATAAGATATATAATTCTTCATACCTTTATCTAGAATCGTATAGTTTCAAAAACACGATTTTATGATTTTGCCTCGACACTTTTTCTTTTCGAAAATACCTCAAAAAAATACGAAAAGTGAAGATTATTCTTAAATGGGGTTACTTACACTATTGGAAATTGGTTTAATTAGTGGACACCAATAATATTGAGGATCGTATAGAAGCATTTTTTTTAAATCGCTGTAGTTTTTTAATACGAAGTGATTTTGTGTTTTTTTTGCCTAATCTGCAAAATCGGTCTCGCTCCCGCGCGCGTCTTTTTCTCATTGCTATCTCGCTTCAGCACATTTTTTCCGAGTATCGCCTTAACTTTGTTTTTCATAGTGTTTGTATGAATGACAAGACAAAGTTACATTTGCGGTTTTTAAAAATGTTCTATATACGGACGGATGGTTCTATCTTGGTTCTGCCTGAGTTTACAGCTATACTGTCTTGGCAAATATTGTTTGTTATACTATCAAGAATTGATATTCAAACATTTTGTTGATGGCCGCGAGACAAAACAAAAGACGCCAATGTTAGGCAATGCCTTTAAAAAAAATATAAACGTGTCCTAAGGTTCTTCTGTTCGAGCGCGCGACTTTCCTCGTGGTGTCGCACTGCCAGAGGCGGCCGCACCGCGACGCGCATCGCTTCGAGAAGGTCTCCAACATCGTCAAGCAGTTCAAGCTGTCCTGCTCCAAGCTCGCCGCACAGTTCCAGAGCATGGAGGTAACAATACACTCCCTTCTCATTATTATCCAGACAATATTTCCTCGTGGTGTCGCACTGCCAGAGGAGGCCGCATCGCTTCGAGAAGGTCTCCAACATCGTCAAGCAGTTCAAGCTGTCCTGCTCCAAGCTCGCTGCGCAGTTCCAGAGCATGGAGGTAACAATGCACGCCCTTCTCATTATTATCCAGCCAATATTTCCTCGTGGTGTCGCACTGCCAGAGGCGGCCGCACCGCTTCCAGAAGGTCTCCAACATCGTCAAGCAGTTCAAGCTGTCCTGCTCCAAGCTCGCCGCACAGTTCCAGAGCATGGAGGTAACAATACACTCCCTTGTCATTACCACAGAATATATATTAGTACCTTACGGTACAGAAATTTCACTCCCGAGTTTAGGTATGATAAACGCAAGCGTCCGGTCACCGGACTAGTCTCAATAGGCTGGCACTCGCTCGACTTGTCGCACACGCAGCGCACGCATCCGCATGTGTCGCCATCTGTCTCGCTTCGCGTGTATTACTTTCACAGATAAAGTAGTACCTCTGACAGCCCTAGCAGATTGAAGCGAGACGGCAGACAGTTATTGTACTATGAACGCCATACGCAATGCAAAAGGTTGAAATTAGGTTGTTTTCCAGAATAGTAGGTAAATATCGCACCCTCAGTGAAAAAAAGGCATAAGTAATCTTACTTTGAATGATCAATTTTATCATATTTTTAATTGTAACTTTTAATTTACATACATCAGCAAGAAATAAAAAATATCGTGAAACAGTAACAGTTTCATAATAATTTTTATTTCTTGCTGATGTATGTAATTTAAAATTTACATCTAAAAAAAAAAATTGATCATTCAAAGTAAGATTACTTATGCCTTTTTTTCACTGAGGGTACGATATCTCGGGGATTTTGCGCCGCTTGTATGGAAGTGAGACAGGCCTGTCATTACTATCCAGCCAATATTTCCTCGTGGTGTCGCACTGCCAGAGGCGGCCGCACCGCTTCCAGAAGGTCTCCAACATCATCAAGCCGTTCAAGCTGTCCTGCTCCAAGCTCGCCGCACAGTTCCAGAGCATGGAGGTAACAATGCACACCCTTCTCATTACTATCCAGCCAATACTAATCTATACTTTATACATACAAATAAATAAAACTGGAGTGTCTGTTTGTAATATTAAAATAACCGCTTTTTACTACATGCATATGATTATATAATATATAAGTATGGTACATATACCAAAATATATTTTTTTAACAATTTTTGTCTGTCTGTCTGTCTGTTTGTTACGGCTAAGCTCTGAAACGGCTGGACCGATTTTGACGGGACTTTCACTGGCAGGTAGCTGATGAAATAAGGAGTAACTTCGGCTACTTTTTATCCCGATATTCCCATGGGAACGATAGCCATGCGGGTGAAATCGCGTGCGGCCGCTAGTTTAATAAATATAATAATTTGACGACCTCCGTGGCTGAGTGGTGTACGCACCACTAGAGGTCCCGGGTTCGATCCCCGGTCGGGTAAATGTTGAAAACGAACTTTTCAATATTTCCTCGGGTATGGGTGTATGTGGTAATACCCGTTGTTGTTTCCAATTTCCATAATACTAGTAGTTAAGCTACTTATACCTTGGTATTTTGTATACATAAGCTACTTTTTATCCCGGAAAAATATCACATTCCCGCGGGATAATGTCGTGTAGTCCGCGCGGGCAAAGCTGCTGGAGGAAAGCTAGTAACTTTCTATTTTCTCAAAAGCGGCACCGTAAAAAAATTGGAAACGCGAATTGTAACCTATTTTGAATGAAATTAACTTAAAACTATTTAACTATTAAAACCTGAGCCGTGAGGGTAAGTTATTATAAAATATTTTTTGTTTAAATGAACTCAGAATATGAGGGAATACATTATTTGGGTTAAGAATAGCATGTTGCAGGTTGCATTTTCAAAGAAGGCATCCAATAAATTAAATGTATCCGATATTCGATGCTAAAGTATGCGACCTGTGTGACCGCAATTTCGCTATATGACATATTATTATGACTCATTCAATCTGTATCATTGACATTGTTTACTCGTAATATAACCCAGATTCCACAATTAATTATATATTATGTATGTATGCACAGAAAGGCGCGTGATTCACTTATTATCATCAGTTTGTAGATGCACCTATATTGTGTTTATGATTAATAAGCAAGTGCATACTCAGTATTATTATATTGTCAATTGGCATATTAGCTAGATTTGGTTCAATTTCACTTCTACTTTAATACTAAATCAATGTTTGTATTAAATCGAATGGAGCCCGAGGGCGAGGGCTCAACAGTTTTGACTGAATTGATGAAAAAGTGTAGCTATTTCACATTATATAAGTATTATGTACTTTAAAAATCTCTATCTATTTATTTGTGAAAGTTCAATATTTGCCCTACCTACTCTTATTCAACAAAAATCGAAATTTCGATAGCTCCGCCGCTTATTTATTTATTTAAAGGTCTTGGGCCGCAGAGGTGCCAAATATTAACAGTTTTTAGGGTTCCGTACCCAAAGGGTAAAAACGGGACACTATAGAATTAAGACTACTGTCCGTCTGTCTGTCTGTCACCAGGCTGTATCTCATGAACCGTGCGTAATAGCTAGACAGATTTCACATATGATGTATTTCTGTTGCCACTATGACAACAAATAGGTACTTAAAAAAGAGTAAAATAAATATTTAAGGACGGAATACAATAATCCTGAAAACATCATTATAATGGCGTCAGACTTGGATAAGATGGTGGTGGCCAGGCGGACTTGGAACAAGTCCTAACTCCTACCACCAACCAAACCGAAAACAATACATATATACCCCAGGACTTCTGGGTCTGAAACCAGTGGTGGACACCACTAGACCACAGAGGCGGTTTTTAGTAAAAATTTGTTGTTACAGGTCCGTAACAGCGTATTCGCAGCGTTCATCGACGGCTTCACGAGCAACACGTACGTGATGGTCGAGATGTCCGACCCCAAGATACCGTCAGAGGCCACTCTGATCAACATCAGGAACGCCCGGAAGCACTTCGAGAAGCTCGAGAAGGTGTCCTCCTCTGCTCCGAGCCAGTACCAATGAGTGGGAGGAGCAGTGGTCGGTGTAGCTAATTCATACATTTGTAAGTGCTAAGCACAACTTGCCAAATCGCTCCGTTACGCTCGTGAGGTTCTGTCGAATAATTAGGACCAGGAGCCGTACTCGCAAAATCCGAAACGTCGGTAGCCCCGCCCCTTTCACTCGATTCTGTCACGACTGGGGAGTGAGAGGGTCGGGTATTATGAAGTTTCGGAATGTGCGTTTCAGAGTAGGCCCTCGGGGACTGTACTCCGAAATCCGAAGTTCAAAACTTCGTTAGCCCCGCCCCTTTCCCGGAGAGTGAATGGGACGGGAATGACGAAGTTTCGATTTTTGCGTTCGGTGTAGACACTCGGAGAGACTGCTACTTAACTTTAGGGTTGGCCCCCGTCATAGCAGCATGGACCAGCACTTTCCTAGGCTGATCTCTTTCTTGCTCTTGCAAATGACTGTCCTGAGCGACAGAACAGGATAGCAGCATAGGAAAGTGCTGTTCCATGCTTCCACATGTGATCCAACCCTAATGGGTAGGGACTTCAGGCTTATTTCCTCATTTGAAGTCTTTGTTTTTTGCTGTTTCATTCTCTATAAAGTAGTTAGCTAGCTAGCAGTATTGTCACTGGTATATAATGCGGCCAGCCTCCCGATCCCGAATCGTCAAATATGCTACCACGAAATCAAAATGTTCTTGAAGTTCATATTCATAAGATTATGCTGTAGTGAGTTAAAGGAAGGTTGCGAGATGACTGTCAACGAACATCACCTCAGTATGGTAAATGCTTGCTTTTCTTATGTAGCAACTTGTTAAATATACCTAAAACTTGTTGTTACCCCAATGTTTTGATGGGGAAGTAGCAGTATGCAGTTAGGCAAAGGTTCTCGCGAAGTTTTACTTTTATATAATTCCTCACTTTTAAAATATTGTCTCCCATAAAATTATTTAATAAAAATTTGTCAATAAAACAATGTATTATTTTCGTAACTACTGCTTTTAAGAGCCTTAGAATTATCGCCCTGCATAAATTGAATTGGCTTTCGCCAAAACTGATTTATCTCTATAGACCTACCTCAATTTTGTGACTCTGCCTTCCACTGTCTATAAAAAATTTAATTCAGTTCACAAGTTAGATAATTTCCTAGTGCCTAACTGTAAACTGCTTTTTAGTTTACAGTAAAGTTAATTTAGTTTACAGTCAAAAGTAATTTTATTGTAGACGTTCGATGGCATCTCGTGTTGCTATGAGACCCATTTATACTGAGATGGAAGCGAAGGGCTGCGAAAGGATGCGACGCGGCAAGCACTTTCAGTGTTTAATAATTTTCAACTTTATACACCGCGAAATTTTACTTGTTGACTTCCCAAAAATTACTTGAAGTACGGTAAAACGGGGTGAATAGACACAAAATTAAAACGGATTTTTCATACTATATCCATAGACATTAAATTTATTAAAAAATTAACATGTTTTGTTTGTTTTAAACGGCAAGATTTAGAATTTTTTAAACAAATTGTTTATGAAAATAGTATTCAAAAACGCTTTTTAATTTTGTGTCTATTCACCCCAGCAGCAGCAGTTCTATTCACCCCGTTTTACGGTACTCATCAATACAAACAACTTTTACTATAGGAACAACTCTGGAATCGCGAAAAAAAATCAGCTGTTCCATACTAATTTTCAAATCAACTCGATTTAAATGTATACGTAAATATATACATACGTAAAAAGACCAGTATTGTTTGAAAAGACTGAAGTAGTCGAGCGGCCACAAGCGGCTTCTCTTTACACCTTGGTGCGCCGCGCCGATACAAGGCGCGTGGGTTCGGGAGAGCGCTAGCGGTCGCTCGTTCGCGGCCATTCGCTTCCATCTCGGTATGAATTGGGCCTAAAGAGCTGGCTACAGTTGGAATATAGATGCAAACTGTATGTTAAAGAACATGTGGTAATAATAGATAGAAGTCTAATCTCCAACCCCCTTATTACAAAACGTGGACTAAAGAAAGACCTACTGGTTTAAAATTAATGCTAATTCTGTCTTTCATTTGGAAAATGAAAGTAAGAGCACCAGTTTAGTACCAGTTTTAAACCAGGACTATTAAGGTGGCAAGTGTTTTGGCGTAAAGCCGCTTATAAGTTTGACGGTGTAATTGCAGACGCTACTGGTTTTTACCGACTTAAGGATCCCTCCTTTTTTTGTTGAAGACCTCCCGGTACTCAATTCAACCCGTATTTTTTTGTTTGATGTATAACTTCGAACGAAAAGAACTAACATTCGTATTCACAAACATTACTATAAGGTCTCACAGTGCGCGCGGACGCACAGAGTACAATTAGAAAGGGATGCAAATACATGCAATGCAACGAATACATTCATTCATTGCTAACTATACTTGAGAAAGATCTCCACTTGAGTGTCTGTCGTTCTTGAATACGGGTATTAATATTCTCCAACTCCTCCAAGGCACAGACATTATTTTAATTATCCTTTATTGCAAGAACAGCCTATTGCGGGTTTTGCTATTAAGCATTCTTATTGAACAGCTTTAATTCCGGGTACATTGATAACGAAAAAGCCATCTCTATAGCAGGGTTACATCCGCCGAAAGGCGCGCTCGAGTCGAGAGTGGAGCTTCAACTCATATCCCGGGCTTCTTCTCACGTGGGGCCCGGGTGATGGTGCCGCTAATTCAGCGGAGCGGAGCGGAGCTGACTTTTAAGAGAGCCAGCAGTCCAGCAGTGGACGAATACGAGCTGATGATGATTTCGCGGCAGTAGATATTTTTTTCTACATAGCGTATTTTTTTGTGCACCTACCGGTTGTAGTGTGTCAGGCAAACTATATAGTGACCCTTACTGTGGTGTGGTCTGTGCTAGTCTGTGCGATCGTTTGTGGCACGCCAAGTCATACCTAATACTTGTTAGGGTTGTGATTATGTCGCACAATTTAACCAAATTGACAGCAATTTCATTGAAAAACATTTCATTGAAAGTTAAAAAGTAGATCTTAACTTTCAATGCTATTGTTAAAATGTATCAACGCCATTGTAGCAATGAAATTTAAATTGAACCGTGTAATACCGCCAAAAACGAGCAATAACATGTGCTGTATCGTATCTATGTACAGTCGAATCAATTGAATCGTGACTCACCATGAGGCTTTTTTCTAATAGAGCAGCGGTTCCCAAACTTTTTTTTACTGTGACGCCTTTGAACATTCGCAATTTATTTGCGTTTTTTTTATTAATAAGAGCTACAACCTACAATGGAGATATTATAAGTATTCATTTTACTTTCTTGGGTGGGTTACTAATGAGAAGGATGTGCTTGCTTTTCTGAAAATAGCTTCTTAAAACGGGGCTAAGTTTGAATTTGTAGAAACGAAATGACACTAAATTCTTAAGAAACAGCACTCAAGCAAGACAGATGAACCTAGATTGCTTCACGACGCCCCTGGAAGTGTGTCGCGACACCTCAGGGCGTCGCGACGCACACTTTGGGAAGCCCTGTAATAGAGATTAAACTCAGTAAGCTCTAATTTCAAGCTTATAGACACTGACGTGTATGGTCGCTTGACGCTTTCAAACAAATGATTAGCAAAATGGGTCGCAATTCAATTAGATCGACTGTACTGCGCGCCGTTTCCACGTTTTATAACGGCTGAAGTTATTGTTTCCACAGAATAAATAAATATTGTCTAAGGCCTCATTTCCACCTGCAAGTAAGTCTTCTGCGATAAATGTCCGACAGTCTGTCAGATAGCAACTTGCACGTGTAAACACACTTGCAAGTTGTAGTTTACACTTGCAAGTTGCTATCTGACAGACTGTCGGACATTTATGCAGGTGGAAATGAGGCCTAATACGGTAGGTAGCTCATTCAACATTCCCAATGTAAATAAGTACCTAATTTGTTTGACACTTTGAATCTGTATTCCGACTATGTTTGCTAGCTGTGTGAAATTAGATTCATTGTAGTAAAAAAAAAAAACTACTTTGATACGTTATGACAATTTATTACGGGCTTTAATATAGCTATGTAGGTCACCTTAAGATTGTTATACTCCCATAAGATTGTACAGAATTTAATATCAATAATGTTTGAAATGCATAAATTGATTTTGTTTAAGATTTTAAATTATTTTTATGCATTTACAATGCTATTCGGTAAATAAAGGAAAAATTGTGATAGTAAAATACTACAAGCCCTGCCCTGCAAGGGGGCGCGGGTTCGAATCCCGCCTGAAAGTTACTTGCAGTGTTAGTGGTTTTTAACTATCTCATTTTTTCCTTGATTTTGTTTATTTACCTCCTAAATCCTAATTTATTTGGCACACACAATGTACTGGTTTTGTAAGTTATTGTGATTTTTAAACACATTTTATGAAGAACGATGCGAATTTGTATGAAATTTAAACAAAATTGGCTTCCTCTTCTGATAAGATCAGAAATATAAGCTTTACAATCGATGTATGTGTCTCATACGTTTTTTTACTGACATCAGACATACTGTTTTGTTTAATTAGGTTACGAAATTTATTAAGATCAGTTGTTTTCTTCATGATGTATAGTCAACAGCAACTCCAGAGTTGCTGTTTATTCCTGGGATCTCCCCAGGGTGATCCGGAACCGAAAGTGCCAAATTAAACGGCGAAAAGCTAGCTAGCAATAGTGAACACTAGATGGCGCTACTATTCACCAGTAAAATCCTGTCTTACTGACCCGTCCCGATGGATCACCCTGTATATTCTGTGCCCAAAGTTGATTAAGAAAAACTGACTCAATATAAAAGGATAATTCTGTATAAAATATAAATTTCTTATCGATATAAAGTTCCTTTATCATCATATCATTATTTAACAATGAGATATCGTCCAATCACTTCCTTTACTGAAAAGATTACATATACACACACGACGATACGACAGGTTGGGTGTTACAAGTTGTAGCGCTACACGCCGCTACTCTTTATCTTATAGATACTGTATAACGTTATCAATATTTCAATCTTAATAAAAAAATATATAAAATCAAATAAGGATATTCTTATCGCTACCTCATACACATGGCAGGCGAATAACCATATAAAATTTAAAAGTGCTTAAGCACAGCAGCGAAACCAGTATTGCATCGAAATTATATCAGATGAATAAAAGAAAGACCTATAATATAGGACATCAATATCAGATATAGTCACTAATAAAATATCTTTCTATTCATTGTTCAATATAACACGAGTCCTATGACAGCTAATTTGTGCAAAGCAGAAAGTTCTCTAAGCTATTAAAATATAAGTAACTTAATAAAAACAGCATTAAATATAAATAAATAAATAACTACTTACAATCACACCAATTATCTAAGCCCATGTTAATTTCGTTAAGAAACTATCATGGAAAACTTGATAACGGATAAATATTTACTTAAGTATATACTTTTTGTTTGTAAATACATACTTAATATACATAGTAAACACCCAGACCAAGACAAATAGACATGTTCATGCACACAAATATTTGTCTTGTTCGGGAATTGAACCCGAGACCTCTGGCGCAGAAGGTGGGTAGCCTACCCCTGCGCCAAATCGGTCGTCAAATTTATTAGACATTTTTTATGCAGCTTCGGCTATAAAATTAGACCCTATCTCTTGTGCAAGAGCAACATTTTGCTTTACTTACACACGAAAAAGAGCTTCATTACTATGTTACATTGATCACAGTAGGAGTAGTATACATATAATAGACATTTATATATCGCAGTAAGATAGATAGCCGTAATACAGCTACCTAGGTATATCCCAGTCCGTGCACTTGTCTCCCCCGGTGTCTACCCCAGTAGAGACACGTCCACTATTTTGTCGACTTGTCTCCACCGACCGGGGGAGACAAGTACACTTCAGAAAAATATTATGTTTTCATCCACTTGTCTCCACCGACCGGGGGAGACAAGTACACTTTAGAATTTTTTTATTGTTCTATCCACTAGTCGCCACTATTAGATCGAAATAAATAAATAGAAAGAAAGAATAGAAATAAAATAACTCTGCGCATGACTGGGTGTGTTTTTGGCGCTAGTTTCAGTGCTTTTTACCCAACTGCGACAGAAGGAGTGAGAGTAGGTACTAGGTATGCTGGTATGTATGTATGTAGATTTCTATGTTCCCTGATATAGCCTAAACGGTTTGGAGGATTTTAACGTATTAAAATAATTAATAAAAGATTTGTCTTAATTTTCAGCTTCTTTATTTCAGCATTTGAACAAAAATAAAAAAAAACTAAACATTTTGACCATCGATTAAGATAACACAGCCTTCACTAACATTATGATTCTAAATCAAAATCTAAATAAAAAATATTGATACTGATTGGTATAACGGTCAAGAGCAATAGTATGAAAACAACATAGGACTTTGTCATATTACAATACTAGAGATCGCCTGAGCGCAGTCAAAATCGAATACTAATCTTTTTCATAACCTAAGAACAAAATAAGCACTGAAACTAGCGCCAAAAACGCTCCAGCCATGCGTACAGTTATTTTATTTCTATTCTTCTTTCTATTTATTTATTTCGATCTAATAGTGGCGACAAGTGGATATAACAATAAAAAAATTCTAAAGTGTACTTGTCTCCCGCGGTCGGTGGAGACAAGTGGATGAAAAAATAATATTTTTCTGAAGTGTACTTGTCTCCCCCGGTCGGTGGAGACAAGTCGACAAAAAAGTGGACGTGTCTCTACTGGGGTAGACACCGGGGGAGACAAGTGCACGGACTAGGGATATAATTAAGTATATACCGTAAAATAGTTATACGAAAGCGATTTATTAATATCTTCTAGTAATATAATTATAATACGGTTCAAGTTTAGTGATATAATTATATTACTAGATTTGTTTAGTGAAATAAATTGTAGGAGTGAAGTTTATCATACCATGGACGAAATAAATAATTCGTCCATGCCCATACATACATTGTATGAACGCAATAATGTAACGGTGTGACATGGTACTAAAATATGCTTAGTAATCGATAAAAAATTACATTAGGTATAGGTAATAGATTTGTTTATTTGTTGTGCGCGCGCCCGCTCCTTTTTCACTATCAGCAAAGTAGCTAAATTGATTTTCCTGACGGAAGAATTCCACTAGAAATGATAAAAGTTTGTGTTTCCATGTAATTATTATAATGAGTAAGTGCCTATAATTTATAAAACTTATATCCTTGGGTCCTATTACGGCTCATTCGTGCAAAGCTAAATGTTACTTCTGAACAAATAATAGGATCAAGCTTCATTAAAAACGTCTAATGCTGTTTTTCTTGAGTTTTATTCCAATAGCATTAAGAACATTTTACTTAGCACGAACGAATGCTAAATTTTACAAAGTATAGATGCTTATTTTTGTTTTTCTCTTGTTATTATAGAAATTATCATTTAAATATTTTTAAACCTATTGGAGAACTGTCATTTAAATAATTTGGATTAAATTCTATGTATTATATTGACGAAAAAGCCTAGCAAAATGCTCAATGTATTTCAAAACGTTTAGTTATTAAAGTTAAAATTATAATTTAGTAAGTACTTAATAAGCCTGTCAGCATCGTGGGGTGTACCTATGCGATCATAAAAACTGTTACTGTATTTAAGTTACGAATAATGTCTAATTTTTATTACTCGAAATAATATAATTTATGTTTCCTAATTGGTATTGGTTTTATTTGCATTTCTTTAAAAGTTACAGTTTACGATAAAGATAAAACCAAAATTAAAAACAATATTGTTTGATAGAATATTAATCTTTCTAAAAGCTTTACGGTCAGTCAAACTTAGATTTAAATCTGTTCCTCAAGGTGCTTTTAACTTACTACATAATGGTAATTGGTGATTGATTACCTATGGATCTCGTTAGGAGACATGGGTTCAAACACAGAAAGAATTCATTTAGAATAGAAGTCAGGTAGTGTAACTATTGACAGGGTGGCAAGCCAAAAAAATGCCACGGGCCCCTAGCATATAGGGGCCCCCGAACCCAGCAAAAAAATTAGTAAAAGAAAGAATACGAATCCCGGGTGGTGGGGTAGTAAGTACCTACGTACGTAGTGAATTTGCCACGGGCCCGAACGGTAGATATAGATAGTTACGCCGACTTACGCCACTGATAGAAGTTACAAACTCGATCCCTTAGGGGATCCTGGTGAACTCAGCAGTTCATCAGGCGAATCTGTTAACAGTATGGGGATACGTGGTTTCATATGGTAACAGGTCCGCTGCCACTTGAAAATTTTGTGTTCAACCGAGGCCAAATATATTTATCTGCATAATAACGCGACCGTAAAACATACTTACGAAAACACCAAAAACATGTTGAGAAAATTGAAAAAAAAAATCTTGAAACTGCACAGTGCAGTGCAGTGCAAGCTCAGTGTCGCTAATTTTTACAATTAGTTGTCCTGATAACTGGCTTGTTTTCAATTCCACGGTTCATTCATTGCCATAAATGCGTGCCGTGCCTGTCACTGCTTGTAGGCCTGTAGGAAGGATCTGAATCGTATCAATGTTTCACATTATTTGTCGATAATACAACCGCTGTGGCTAGTAGGTACCCTAACCGCATGCTGTATACCGACCATGTTATCGACTTATAACTTTCAATAATCGTTTCCTCGTCTCGTCTCCCGTATCACAGATCACCTGTATGTAGTAAGGTGTTACGTATGCGTATGTCGTCCAGTTGAAAATGAGCCTTATGAGAGAGACTGCCAAGCTTGGCATGTAGGTAGGTACTATAGGTTTTCTTATAGCAGTCAATTAGTTTCCTGGAACATTACTTCTGATCTGATTGTTTTTACTTCTTTGCATTCACAATGCAATTGTTATTTGTGAAAATGAAGTATAAGAAATAATCAACCACCTAGCTTCGATGGGACTCGAACCCACGACCTTTCACTGTCCGGGTGAAGTTCCGTTTACTTTTCTGACTGATTATTGCGTAACTTAAAAAAATAGACCAATATAATTATGTTGTGAATGGAAATAATGACACGACCTTCAAGCCTACTCTAATTCAACGAAAAACGAAACTTCGTTATACCCGTCCCTCTCACTCTCCGGGTGTGACAGAATCGAGTGAAAGCAGCGGGGCTAACGAAGTTTCGTTTTTCGTTGAATTAGAGTAGAGCTTCTTGTCTGTAAATTAACAGATTGTCGGTAGTTACTTAATAAAGTATGACGTCATCGTGCTAAAAATTTCTTTAACATTTTCCTTATAGACAGTGCACTCGTTACTAAGTTGGTACCCGACCAAACACACGGTACCATGCACGAGCACGTGGTTTATTACAAGTGCTGCGATGACGACACGATTTAAAAACCTCTCAATAGCGTCGGCGGACGGACGTAGGACCAAACAGTCGTTCTTTGAAGGCCCCAAGACGCTGTAGTATCTATCCATCCATTGACGCAGACAACTCAAATATTAGGTGAGTAAACGTGAACAAGTTAGATACGTTATCTATCGGTGAGATATCGAGCAGCCAGTGAATCGGCACCTGTGTAATGTGGAATTTATTACATATGTCGAAAAATTCAGTCGGTGGCTAAAGGAAAACTTAGTGCGTTGTGAGGAAAATTGTGATCGTACGGCTGGTGCAGTGGTTATTCATAAAGTGTGTTAATGAAAACAATCGGTAAAACTAAACGCTCCTCGTAACCTTGACCGTCCTAAAATAGGAGTTTTAATAGCGGGCGCCGTCCGACATAAAACTTTTGATAGTCAGCTTCAGATAACTCGGTAGGCGACCTTCAATTTTAGTAAGGATAACTTTTTATTTTTACTATTCATGTTTTCTTACTTCTATGGAGTAGGAAAGGTCGATTTGTACTGCCATACCGGTGTAGTGTAGTGGTGTAGGTATGCCATGGCACTATACATACAACCTAGACTCTTATTTCGTATCGCGTTGGATGGATCTTGTTGTACCTATATCTTTGTGTACAGTCACCTTCGATCATATAAATCGAAGACAGTCACGATCAAAATATGTAACAACATAGAACTTTCATGTCATGCATGACTGTACGACAATTCAACTGTATAAGATACTAGCGGATCCTCGCGGTTTCACTCGCATGGTTATGGTTAGCCTATGTCACTCGGGAACACTGTAGCTTTCTAATAGTGAAAGAATTTTCTAAATCGGTCCAGTAGGTTCGGAGCCTATTCGATGCAAACAAACAAACAAATCTTTCCTCTTTATAATATTAGTATAGACAAGCTGCGCCTCGCGGTTATACTCACAAAGTGTGAATATCGGGATAAAAATATACCTAGCCTGTATGTTACTGGGGAACAATGCAGGTAGCCCTCTACTGGCGAAAGAATGTTCAAAATCAGCACAGTACAGTAGTTTAAGAGATTCCTTCCTCCATATAAACTTTACCCCTTTATATTAGACGTGATTACCTACTTATTAGAAGTGAATAAAGTGGTAAAAGTCCCTAAAATAAAATAAGAATTAAAAAAATAAAAATAGTGAATAAATTAAGCTTCAAAAATAATTATTTATTTAACGAGCTCTGATTTATCGTTTTACAGAAATGGAACAGAAACCAACTTTCGATTATCATGAAGAAACCCAATCAGAGAAGTTGGCGCGCAAATCTAAGGAATCCCCCTTCATGGTTGTCGGTAAGATAACTTCCATTATACATTACACCTAAGTACCTACCTACTTAAACATACTAAACAACTGTCTCATGCTCCCACCATCATAGTTGAGCTAAACTTACCTCCTTACACAATGTTACTGAGCTCATTGTTCTGCTTTCTATACTACTGACACAGTAATACATAATATATAAACATGCATAGTTCCTACATTAATAACTAAATTCCTATCGAAGATTGCCTAGGTTCCGGATTCTGGAACTATGTTTTATCCTTGAAACAGTTTAGGACCGAGATATACCTCCTGTTACCTTGAACAAAGTCTTGCCGGTTCTTCTCGTTACAAGGCCTCCCGCCGCCCGCGCCCGTAGGATTTGCGAACCGATAGTAGGTACGCTATCGGTTTCAATGAAGCTACGGCTTCATTGACGTTCACAAGTGCTGTATCAGCCTAAAAGGAATAAATGATTTTGATTTTTAAGTTATCTAACTAAAACATAATAGACGATTCATGGGGCACGTCTCATGCACGACTACACTCTGGGCCTGTGGCTGGAAACTGGAAACAGCTGAACTTGCGAAACTCTATGTTAAATAAAAAACTATGTAGAGCCTATCTATTTGCAGTCGATCTTTCTTTATCGATACTTACTGTGGTATAGTGACCACTAATGAGATTGGCGCATTCTTATTTTCTGTGTTAATAAGAACGGGCTAATCTCAATTGTGATTGCGAGGCGAGGAGTTTTGTTATCAGATTGGAGAGTAGATAACGTGAATGGATTTCTTAGCAGTCTCTCATTTTCATTTGTCGCAGATATTTATTCTTAATAATAAGAAAAATGGCAGGTATCACAGATAATATAATACTATTAGGTATCAAGTTGTTTGGTTTGAAAACTGTAAACGCGGTAGGTAGGTACTTACTCAAACAATAACTAGGTACCTAATTACAGTTATATGAAAAATGTGATAGTAAAAAACACTACTTACAGAAAGGTATTCACTCTAGCACTAGGATACTGACGTTTTAAATGCCTGACCCAGATGAGGGATAGTCCACGGTTTTTGTCCTTTATAATAATAGATTGGTTATACCTACCAATTTATACCTACATAAAACTCTATTTTTCTTACCTGTTCCATGTTCAATTTTACAGGAATTGGTGGCCTCGCGGCTGCTGTCGGCTACGGTATGTATTCGTACAAGAACCGTGGCCAGATGAGCACCAGCGTGTTCCTGATGCAGTTCCGTGTGATCGCGCAAGGGGCCACCGTGGGAGCGCTCACCGCGGGAATGCTCTACACACTCTACAAGAATCACTTCAGCAAGAAAGAAGTCATAGCACCCAATGTCCTTACCAAAAATGAGCACTGAACTCTCTATTCTCATCTCATGTGAAATGTTGCGTTAGCTGAGTAACGTTCCGGCAGAAAGCGGATTGTATGAGAATCTAACTGATAGATCTTAAGATATAATAATTTGTACCTAGCTTATAAATTTATTTATTTATAGACTTAGGTATTACAATGGCTAAGATTGTATTGTAAATGCTTGTGTGAAGTCCGTACAGGCGAGACGAGTAATAAAATAATTATGTAAACAACATAAAACTTTCGTCATATTGAAGCGTTTCTGCTACTTTAACTTTCATTTCTTAGTTATGGTGCATCCATCCAGCTCGGCGGCACTGCCGGCGGCTTGACCATAAGCACAGCCGCCAGAGAAGAAAGAGAAAACACCGGTTGCACATAAATGCCGGGCTGAGTGGATCCACCATTAGAATTTACTTTATTGGCAACTTAAAAATTATATGGAGGCCTGGAAATAGCCTGTAGAAGTAACTGTTATAGAATACTGAATAGAAGGATCTTTCTAACACATTTAATAATTGTGAGAAAATATCAATTAATTCTGCATATGGATGAGCTAGACAGAACACATTTAATAAGATCAATAATAACTTAATTAAAAGAAACATTTATTTCACATTAAGTTATTTGTGATTTTACTGTACTTATACTGGACAATACGAGTTGAAAATGTTAGTAATTTATTGTACCAAACAAACAGTAAACAAAATCTTTTTGTTACATTTCTAATTGGTTATGTCATACAATATGATTGGTTAGTTAAATAAAATTATTAATTAAAAATCGTTTTGTAAATAATTGCATTGTTTTAATTAAAATAATTAATCACAATAAATTACCACTACAATGCAATATTATAAGAAATTGCATAATAATGTGTTATTGTTAGTTATCGAATCATTTATATAAATATCACAATATCAATTTCATTCTCAATGGTTTAATTGCCAAAGCAATTTTGCACAAATTATAATACTGATTTACACACTGATTCCTGAAAAAAAACCTAATGATTTATTGGGAACCTACGTATGGGCAGGAGAGATCCAAAAAGAACATGCTGAATTACAGGGAACTTATCAAGTACTTCTTTTTTATACATTTTAATGAGACCCTGATTAATTTTCTGCCATGAACCTACAGCACTGATGCTCCACAGCTGGTTTGAATGTTCTGCAAATGGACCTGTTTTCACTTCTTTTATATATTTTATACATGAGAGAAACATATATTCATCTGCATATTTATCAATGATGTCATCATCAAGAAACTTTACTGGAGGAAATATTTTAGGTTGATCAACAAGCTGAGAGCTTCCCCAAATGAATGGTATAAACTGATAGTCATCTAAACTCCACACACCATGACTGCCTGCAGGTTCCATTCTGTATGTTTTTTGCAATTTTCTTGCAATGTTTATGTATTTGTTAAATATCATAAACACAGTGGCAATATTATCTTCAGCCTGTAAAGCCCCTATTTTATAAAGACAACATAAGAACATGACAAAAGACATTTCATGGCCGGTGCCATAATCTATTCTAGTGGCATTCCCAAAACTTTCCTCCAAGTACACTTTTATTTCAGGTATGGCTAGGTGAAGTTTGAGATCCAGAGCTTCTTGCAAAAGCAAAGTAGTGTTGCTTTTTACTTCAACAATCCATTCCTTAAATGCTGCATTACCGAATCTCTGTGGCTGTTCAATTGGAGGAAACACTTCAATTATATTATTAATTTTTTCAAGCATATTAATTATTCTTGTAACATTGTCTGATATTTTGCAGTCAACAGATAGTGGTTTGCCTTTAATAGCTTCATTTAGTGTAGCAATAAAACCAGTGTATTCCATAAAGGCCTCGGATTTCTCCCAAATTGCCATATCAGTAACCGTCTTGACTGCTTTTTCTGGAGTTACAAACCGATGGTTCAAGGGCAAGGTAGTTGGAACTGGTACATCCTTTTGACCAACATCACCAATAACACTTTCAGAATTCATCTGAAAATGTTTCTGAACAATAAATATTGAAGTCTTAATTAAATAGGTACACTCTTAAATAATTTCATGGCAAAACTTAATAGAGAAAAAAAATGTTATCATCAAGCAAATATTGATAATCTTGATACTGATGGAATTATTATAATAGATAAATAGTACTATCTTTTAACTTCGTACATTCATTAAAATGCGTATGATGACCCTAATGCCCACAGCGCCGTTTAGACGATAAGCTTCGTATATTGAAGGTCATAAACGTCAATCTCAAAGTAGTGCCCTAATGCAGGCTTGTGTTTCTCTGTGGGTTCGTTAACAGATGTATAAGTTGAGTTGCATTATCATTAAGCACATGAGGTAATAAATACAAATGAAATATGGACAGAATACTAAGAGGAATCATGAGATATCGCGTACTAGATCGCGCAAGCATGGTGAAACAATTTCAGGAAGTGAAAGATAGCCCTACGGTGAGTAGCAAAACCGACTGACCTTTCTCAAAGTATGTGTATTTAACGATCAACGTTTAGTGCATAACTCATTCACTTAGTAAACTCTTTTTACCCGTCTTTAGAAATTTAATTCGTTTATCGTAGGTAATAAAATTAATAATAATTGTACTTTTCTCATGAACGAATCATTGGTTGATTGACTTGACATTGACGTGACATTGACATTGACAGATAAAGTGAATAAAAAAAACAAAGGAATCTACATTCATACAGTCTATGTTTCAGTAACTAAAAGCCCCCAGTACAGGGGGGCTACCGCGTAACTTTATGGGTATGAACTTCATACGTTTTTGGGAACTTTAAGTCAGTTTTATAAAGAAAATAGCCGCTTTTAGTTTCTTGTTTTGTGACGTCGGGTATAACGATAACTACAGTCGTCACAATGATGCCCGTTTTGACACATGGTAATGACCCTAGAATGTAACTTGTTACGAAAACAAAAAAATCTAATATATGCTGATTACTTACCCAGAAGGACCGCTCCCACCGTTTTTGAAAATCTGTACCTATCCTTGTCTGACTCACTAGGGTTGCTTCTGTATTGATTCTGAATTTAAAAATGAGTAGGTAGTATAAGTTAGCAATCATACATAAATAAATTCGTTTATACATACATCTTAAACATGTTTACATGCCTTAGAGGCTGCTTAGATGGTAAACAGAGCATCTAATATCCATTTAAAGTCCCGACGCTACGTATTCCATTCCTATGTTATAATAATGTACTCTATGAACAAGATATAAATATGGTGTGATAGTTATCCCACTAAAAACATAAACGTGAAAAAGGCACTAAGTTCGACGAAAACATAAAGGTAAATAGGGTGCCAAGTTCAGCGAAAAATAGTTGAAATCTAAACGGGTTACAAGTTCCATAAATTTTTTCGTTCATGAACTTCAAATAATTAATATTTTCCTCAATGTTGAATTTATAACTTGTCATCTTCAAAAATTGAAAAACCTTTATAACGCAAGATTTGGATCCAGCAATAGTGGTAACTATTTTGAAAACAAGAAAGTGCATTTAAATACCTATGTTGTGTTTTTATCGTATATACTTAGGTAAATTAAAAAATATGGTTTAATAGTCAAAGTCAAATTTGTTTATTCAATTTAGATTGGTTTTTACAATACTTGTGAACGTCATAGAAGCTACGCTATCGGTTCACAAACCATACAGCGGGAGAACAGCGAGATGAAAACAGGGTCATATTTGTTTCTAGCGCAGCTGTTCTTTATAGTATTTTCTTGCACTCAAAAATATCGTTTTTCAGCTTTTTTTCTGGGAGAATTTGCAGAAACGTGAGCTGCTGTTTGTGAATTTGAGTCACATTAAACTTTTTCATATTGTGTACAAGATTCATTAGTCTTCACAGTTGCTTGCGCTTCTTTATTTTAATATTTTTTAAACAGGTAGCAAAAATTTGGGATTAGTGCCTTTTTCAGGACAGTTCGGTTCGATGTCTTGATTATAGAATTGGTTTCGAAATGGGCCTCACAAACTCGAAGATATGTTGACCATCTTCTCGATCAATTAAACTTAACCATAAGGTTCGTCTGAAAAGAAATCATTTGATTTTTAAAATGAACTTGTTATTTTTGCAACGAAAATAGCCTATGGCACTCCTACGATTAAGACGTTAAAATAAATAGGTATACGCATAATCGTGCGTGGTTCGTTTTCTCCCAAAATTGGCAGGCACACTGCCGTGCGCCTAGATTAAGAAAACTTTACTGCAAGTGAAATCTTATTTAGGATTTAATGATTGGCGTTCTCTCCTGAACTTGGCTGGCACACTGCCGGCCAAGCGCCTAGATAAAGAAAACTTTACTGCAAGTGAAATGTTATTTGGGATTTAATGATTGGCGTTCTCTCCTGAACTTGGCTGGCACACTGCCGGCCGTGCGCCTAGATAAAGAAAACTTTACTACAAGTGAAATGTTGTTTGGGATTTAATGATAAGCGTCCTTTCCTGAACTTGGCTGGCACACTGCCGTGCGCTTAGATGAAAAAAAATTACTGCAAGTAAAATGTTATTTGGGGTTTAATGACTGAAGTCTCTAAAATCTCTTAAGTGCTTATTACACTTGGCTAAATTCAGCATCTAATTAGGCATACATTGCTTGTTTTGATTGCATCACTTGCTACAAATGAGCTCAAAGAAAACAATGTATGCTTAATTAGATGCTGAATTTAGCCAAGTGTAATAAGCCCTTTAACACTGCTAAAATAAAAGAAAATGCAACGACAACTTTTACTTGAAAATTCGTCAACATGACTTGTGGCTGTGTTCGCTGAACCGCCAAGAAGTTTTGAGAATACTATAACATCTAAATAAGGACCAGCGTTATCATCATGTCAGCCGAACGACGCCCACTGCTGAGAATAGGACTCCCCCAAGGATCTCCACAACTATCGGTCCTGCGCAGCGTGACCCGCTACGAGTTGTGATTGTGACCGGCGGCGGCGGGCGGCGGTCGAGCGCCAACAAAGAATTTAGAATATCTAGGTACCTACTAAACTAAACCATAGAACCCAAATACTGGCGTTTTACAATGATACTTTATATGTAATAAAATTATGATATTTTATATAAAACGTCATTGGCGTTTTACCAGCGAACGATAAGATGAATGTGTATGGTTGATCGTCGTTATCAAAGCGGCTAGTTCCAAAAGTACCTAGGTTTACTCACCTATATACCAACAAGAGAAAACAGTTTGACATAACTTACCTTTCAATATCGTTTGGAAATTTAAAGAACGTGTATGCACAGTTTTTAGTCGAATTTAGACAACCAAATACAATGCAACTGTAATAATATTGATTAATTTTGTTAATTATTGGTAAAATAGGTACCTATTTATTTATGTGTCACAGTGACACGTACCTAGCGGCGCGGACGTGAAGTGATCAATTAAATGCTCTTTGGAACTTGCGTTCACTGACCTTTTTGCGATACTCGTGACTGGGTACTGTCCCAAACTGCCCCATTTTGCCTGTAAATATGACGTCTATGTGTGCGTGACGAAAATGGCACTTTGTTCTAAGCGGACTCTCTGCTAGGGCGACCGCCCGCGTAGTTACTTTGTGTCAAAGGTGTATGAAAATAATATGTTACATTTTTGAACGCATCAAAAATTAAGGCAAAGTGCATTCCGCGTATTATTTTTGCGTTTATTCTAAAATAAACGCAGATTCGATTAACTATGAAACGTCTCGAAAAACAGTTACGTTTTACGTTCTCAGTCTTTATTTTTTTAAATACTAGTGTTGTAACCGTTGTGTGCAGGATTTCTCCAGTTTCATTCAATTATATCGAAATAATCGTTATAACCACTTTAATAGATTAATTTGTAAAATTGATCTTTTTTGTCTGAAAACTAGATTGGCGTTTAAAGCATTAGTGAAATTATGAATTGGCAACAATGATTTCGATAAAACGGTTTCTAGGCAAACGCACACTTATCCAAGGAGAACGTTTCGAATGAACTGAATGAAAAAAAAAATTTTTTAAATAAAACCTAGACAACCTTGCACACCACACCACGTCGAATCGCCACGTTCACCTTTCCAGAGATTTCTTAAAACATGTTTCGTTCGGCTTGTTCGAAGCGTTCGCATCGGACAAGCGTGCGTTCACCATAAGCGGCCTGTACACGTTGGTCCAACCACTGGCCAATACATCGTACATTGACACTTTTGAACGAACAAGACGTTAAAAAGGTTCTTTCAAAAGTGTTAATATACGACGTATTGGCCAATGGTTGGGCCAACGTGTACAGGCCGCTATAATAAGTAATGTAGCTACTCTATGACCATGTCTATGCTGTGAGCTGTAGTTAAAATACTTGCACTTTTAGAGCCAACGCGCACTTGTGATTTTTAGTCGACCGATAGTTTAGTCGGAATCGTAATACGATCGTGATCAAACTGTCGGCCGATAGTTTGGTTTTGAGAACCTGCGAGAATTTGTGATTTTTAGTCGACCGATAGTTGGTCGATAGTTTAGTTGAATCCGGGCGCGCGCTCACATAGTCCTTCATGCACAGGCCGATAGTTGTATAACTGTAACTATAACTATAGTTGTAGTAACAATTGGCCAGTCATTTTCGATAGTTCGATACTGAATGCGCAGTCTACCGATAGTTGGGCGATAGTTTAGTTGAATGCAGTGCGCGCGCTCACATAGTCCTTCATGCACATTACCGCCCGGCCGATAGTTGTGCGATAGTTTGATCGTACAACTATCGGCCAGTCATTTTCGATAGCTTGATCGGTCCATAGCATAGTTTAAGCGCACTGACGATTGCCACTGCCATATAACTATATACTGAATCCGAGAACGACCAAACTATCGCCCGATTAAAAATCACAAGTGCGCGTTCGCTCTTATATAAATTATGCAATTTGAGTGGATTCGACTCAAGTTTATATAACATAAAAGGTCAATTTATACTTTAATAATGTTTATTAAAAGTATAAGTACCTATATAGTAAGTTTAACGTTTTATAATAATAACTTTAGTCTTAATCCTCATAAGTTGCAAACCTACTATAATCGATTAGTTACTCAGAACCTTAATCGATTAATCGCGAGAATCGATCACAGACTCGTATGGTTACATGCCTAATTATGTCACTTTAGCATGTGTCAAAACGGGCATCTTATTTGGTGGCGACTGTAACTAGCAACGTTCAACAGAACAAAGCAGCAAAACTCTATCAAAATAAGGAATTCAAATGACAGTTGAAGCCCATACCCATATCCCTTTTTCTTAGCCGGTAGCCCCCCAGGATGGCCGACCATGGTCGGCGACCATGACCAATACATCGTACATTGACACTTTTGAAAGGACCTTTTTAAACTTGTTCGTTCAAAAGTGTCAATGTACGATGTATTGGTCATGGTCGCCGACCATGGGCGGCCAAACTGTACTGGGGGCTTTAGATTTTTAAAGTTTGTTTGTGTAGAAATAAGGAAGTGGCTCCGCTGCCGGTACCGGTTACAAAAAAAAAATGGAACGGGAACCGGAAGTCCTGTAGAACACGTGATATTTTTTTTGCCATGCAAAACTAGGTCATCGGCAGTTGTCCAGGATGCCGGCAGGAGAGGCACAGTCTAAAAATAAAAATGTACCTAGTTTGATAAAAATTAAATTAACCCCTCAAGCGTGTCAATATAAAACAGCAATAGCCGTCAAGTGTGTATCAGGTTACAGGTATCCTGATACCAGGGCGTACCTATCGCCACTTTTTTTAATTTTTCTCGAGATCCATAGTAGATAATGAAAATCTTATGACTGCTTTGGAATGAAAATAAAATTTGCCATCTAAACAATTATGTAGGATTTATGTATAAATATTATATAGTTAAATTTAAAAGGAGGGTTAAATAATATTTACGAAAAAAAATATTATTTAATTCCACAAATATCTTTAAAAAATTAAGCGATAACTATATATATGTTTTCTATTTATTTATTTTCTATAGTCTAAAATTTACGGGGAAAAAAATATACTTATGATTTTTAAATATTTTCAAAAATAAAGTGATAAATGTATTATGTGTGTATTTTCTATAGTATTAGTTATGTAAATCTGTGGTATTATTAATTTTACTAATAGACGTTTTTTTCGATTATATAGTCGTCTCGTTTCATCTAGTACTACACGGTGACATAAGTTTATATGATATAGAAATACAATAGTTTTGTCACAGACAAGCTTTTTATAAACCCTATACGTTTCTGTCGCAATTAGAGATAGGATTTTACTCGGTTTTTTCCCATTTATGGGAAAAAACCTAGGAAAATTCCGAGAAAATTCCCAAATTGGGTGTTTATTCGGGTTTTTTTATTTTTGGGAGTGAATTTGTTAATTCAAACAATAAAAACAATTTTTAAGTAACGGTGAATGGTAGTACGTTACCGTTCAGCAACTCCGGTAAGTAATAGGACGTATGCGTTATGAAAAACATCATTATGATTTATTACTTTGACTTTACATTTTGCATTTTTAATACTCACTAACCATCCTAGACAACATATTATTATCAATTTTTTTTCGTAAAAATTTCATTTATATGACAAGCTTTTTTGCTGACTGTACTTTAGTATTGTATTGTCATCTAAACCAAACTTACATACAAAATTTCAGCTCAATCGGACACTGGGAAGTGGGTCAAATTAAGCTTGCAAGATTTGACCCGAACGGACATACATGCATACATACATACATACACTGCAAGTTAAGTAAAAGCTTGTAAAATTCAGAACTACCGGACCACTTGTAAGATAACCCCCCTTAATTAGTCTCTATTTACTGGACTATATGCCACTGCAAGATGATTTATCAGACGAGAATGGTTTAAACTCTGGTTTGTGAGCCCTCATACCCCTAAAAAGTTGCTGTCCGTGACGTTTAATTTTAGCCATCTCATAGACAGGCATTTTTTTAACGACAGGACTAGTATGGGTGATTTGTCTCAAATCACTATGAAGGTCAGGCTTATCCATATTTAGTCAAAAAGCTGCGTCTGTGAGGTGGCTAATATTAGCCACTCAAAAATATATTTTCTATTTATTTAAGTCTATTTATTTAAGCATGTCTTATAACGTAAACAAACCTGACATTGAACATATATTTTGTGTTTCCAAAGAAATCACTCAAATTTATTCACACTACATGTGATCCATTCATTAATCATATTACACTCCATCCTTTTCCAAAGTAAAAATCTGCAAAACAATCAAAAGAACCATACTCGAACCAAAATTTGTATTCCGATTTTGACAGCTCTCAACTGACTTACTAGTGATGGGGTATAAAAATGGATGGACCAATTGAAGTTTTTGGACCAATTTTTCAATAAGGTGCATTGGGGTAACTTCGTGAACGGGTAAATTTCGATAATCGTGGATTTCTACCAAACAGGCAGCAATTTAATGCTATGGCAACACTTAATTAAACGCCATGTTCACCCGTTCCCCCACTTCAGTTCGCTTCGGTCGCTAGCTGCAGGTGTATGAGTGTTGTGCTAATAAATCCGAGCCGTGAGATTTTTCGCGCCTTTTTTGCCTTTTCGAAATTACCCCGCGTTCGATTTCTCACTAACTAGGTAAGTTATTTGATTGTTTGACAGTTTTATCGATGTATTGACGTTTTTAAATCATTTCTTAGATGGTAACCACACTCTGGCTACAGTTTTAAAGGACCATTTGAGATTACCCCGCGGGAAAATTTCGAATATCATTCCTTTCGAAATAACCCCGAATTATTTTGCATAGAGGTTACCAGGGGTTCTCAACCTATAATATATACATACTATGATTGATTATGATTAACATGTTTTATGTACCTAAGTAGGTACATTGAGTTTAAATATTTTTAATACTTTTATCTATTTTGCAGGTGCCAGCCCATTGATGTTGTTCTTCAATGTATGTCTTAGGCCTAAGTAAATAACGTAAGTAGGTGTAATAAACAATATTTTTTTATAAAATCAATAATTTCATAGGTTTAATCGGAAATAACATTGGCGACGCGAAGGTCTTAGGTAAATATAGAGTGACTTTTATTGTTGATCTATTCATATGAGTAAAGCTGCGTACATAATTATGTACCTATCTATATCTAATACCTAATAATATAGACGATTGTACCTATAACTATAACTATTTATTAGAATAATTTGCCTTTCTTTAATAACTTGCTAAAAATAAAAAAAATAAAAATTGCTCATATCACAGAATGTACACGCACACACTTTTAATAATAAAAGGTTCCACATAATACCAGCGTTGCAGGTGATGCCCATGCTGCAACATTATGCTGAGTGGTAACCGTTTCGGTTTCACTGTACAACTTTTATGTAATTATTGTTTTTGTAATGTCCATATTGTGAGACTGAATAAAGTTATTTGTATTTGTATAATACACCACTAAATTTTAATTAGCATAAATATTTTAGGGGATGTTAGTGCCCATCAATATGAACAACTTACACTATGGGGCCAACCATGGAATCGCAAAAAAAAATCAGCTGCGTTCGCATCGATAAAGTAGCGATGCTGTCGCGCGTTCGCATCGATATAGTAGCGATGCTTTCGCGCGTTCGCATCGATACAGTAGCGATGCTGTCGCGCGTTCGCATCGATATAGTAGCGATGCTTTCGCGCGTTCGCATCGATACAGTAGCGATGCTGTCGCGCGTTCGCATCGATCGCTGTCTGTGCGCACGCCGTCTGCGCGCCGTCTGCTGCGCGCCGTGTGCTGCGTGCCGTCTGCACGCCGTTAGCTCGCACCCGCGCGTCGTCAGCGTTTGTATGGAACAGCTGATTTTTTTTTCGCGATTCCGTGGTTGGCCCCATAGTGAAAGTTGTTCATAGTGATGGGCACTAACATCCCCTAAAATATTTATGCTAATTAAAATTTAGTGGTGTATAAGTCAAATTCAAAAGTTAGTGTAAAAGTCTTTACTTTTAAAATTTTAATTTTTAAGAGGATTGTGTACTTAGCGGTCTCCATACAAACGGCGATAACGTTTTCCACCCTCTAAACCTTAACATACAGCAATGAATTTTCGGTATGTTGTTGAAATGAGTAGGTAATTGTAAAATATTTATCATAGATTTTGAAATATTTGCACTTAAGTCAATTCATACAAAACAAAAAAGTGCCAATATTTAAATCTACAATAAATATTTAAACAAAAACCAAACGTACCGCCCTAGTTCTTATGCATTTCAACCACATAAGTACCGAAAATTCATTGCTGTATGGGATTTGAGAGTGGAAAACGTTATCGCCGTTTGTATGGAGACCGCTAGGTACACAGTCCTTTTAAGTTTCTTGTATTATTTTTTTCTTTATATTTGTATGATCAATTTGGTCGCAATAAATGAATTTATTATTATTATTAATCAAATATGTATGTATGAATGAAGTATTTTATGAATTTCTCAGGCCTGTTAAATATAAAGTATCGTCTTAACAGTAATCTAAATAATTATTTTCAGAGTGAAAATGCCTCGAAATTATGAAAGAAAAACTGTCCAAAGATACACCAAAGAAGATATAGAAAAAGCAATTGATGAGGTACAAAATCAGAAATCGTCGATCCACGCAACTGCAAAAAAATATTCTATCCCTACTACTACGCTTTTTGATAAAATAAAAGAAAATCATCGCCTGAATGTTGGAAGGCCTCAGGCGATTCCTTTAGCCGAGGAATTAAAACTGGCGGATGGCCTACGTGCAATGGAAAAATGGGGTTTCGGACTGTCCCGAAACGAAACGCTAGAATTGGTTGCCGATTATGTTGAAAAAAATAATATTGCGACTCCATTTTCTAATAATAAACCCGGTCCAGACTGGTTTCTTAATTTTAAAAAGAGACACCGACTCTCGATAAAAAAACCTCAACCAGTTGAGTATGCTCGAAAAAGAATGACCGACCCATTCGTCATTTATGAGTATTTCGCAATGCTAGAAAAAACCCTAGACGAATTAAATTTATATGATAGGCCGGATTCAATATGGAATCTTGATGAAACCTCCCTTTGCTTGGATCCGACTAAAACAAAGGTAGTAGGTGCTATAAACCAAGCCTCCACAAGAACCACCTTCGGTAGTGCCAAAGAAAATATAACCATATTAGCGGCTGCAAGTGCATCAGGTCAAAAGACATCGCCCTTGATAATTTTCAAAGGAAAATACGTTTGGAACCAGTGGATGGCCGACACAGATAATTATGATTTTGAGCTGGCTTACGCAGCGAGCACCAAAGGCTGGATGGAGGGACCAATATTCCTCAACTATTTGGAAAAGGTTTTGTTTCCAGCTTTTGGTGAAGAACGCCCAATTCTGGTCATTTTTGACGGTCATTCCACGCATGTGACTCTTGATGTCATAAAGTTGGCCATAAGACATGGAATTACAATGTTGAAGCTGCCTCCTCACACGTCCCACTTGCTACAGCCATTAGATGTAGCAGTTTTTAAATCTTTCAAATGCAAGTGGGACGCAAAATTAGTTGCATGGCAGCGCCATAACGTCGGGATCAAAATGCCAAAAAATGTGTTTGCCCAGACTTTTGCAGACACGTGGCAAGAAACAAGCCCAGAAGTTATCAAAAACGGATTCAGAAAAACTGGAATTCACCCATTTGATGGCAACGTTATCGAGGAACATAAGTTTGATCCAGTTGCCTTGAAGCGATACAAAGAAAAAAAAACACAAAAGCGCTCGAAAATCCGAAATCTTTAAAAGAATTGTGTCTTCATGTTTTGAATGTCAATCTTCATCTCACAAACTCTGCAGTTGATTCCGATGAACAAAGCTCTCAAAACCAACAAGATGCTTATTCTGGTTCTGCTCTTAATTCCATAAACCAAGATACTTTGAATCAACATGTTGCTGTCACTGATTCTGCCCTTGATTTCGAAGAACAAAGTTCTTGCAACCAACTACATGCCAACCCTGGCTATGTTCTTGATTTCGCAGACCAAAATACTTTAAATCAAGAAGTTTTTGACTCTGGTTCTTCTCTCGAATCTGTAAAACCGAGCACTTCAAACAAAAAAGTGTCCAATTCTCATTCCGTTAAGTATGGCGTTTTAACGGTTCTCTCCAGACATGGCGAACAGAATAAAAGATTTTTAGCACATGAAGCTTCAAGTGTACCAGAATGTCTTCAATCAAAGACAAAACAGAAAAGTGAAGAACCGTCTAAGCTACAAATTCTATCCAATAAAAAGATAAATATAATCAACAGCACAAAAATCTGCTTCGAAGAACTGTTACTAGATAAAATTAAACAGGATAAAAAGGATAATAACTACCCAAAAAAGAAAACACGGGTGGCAAAAGGCGCTGAAGTCATAACTTTAGCTAAAGTATTAGAAGAAAGAGAAAAGCAGCAGCAAGAAAGTACTGCCAAAAAAATATTAAAAGAAAAGGTTAAAAATATCAAAAAAGAAAAGAAAGAACAGTTGAAGGTCATAAAGAAAAAAGGCAAAAATGGAAAAAGAAGGGTAAAGAATGAAAAATCTAAACTAAAAGTATCTGATTTTTCTAGTGAAAGTGGCGAGTCTATAGAGCTTAACGATGAAAGTGATTACGAAAACATTGAAGAATTTCGTGAAGATATTTCGATTTCTGACAACGAAATTGAAGAAGCTGAAAATATTCCTGTAGAACCCACGTTCAATTCAAAAAGCAAATATCCCAGAGTTAATAACTGGTTACTGGTGAAATTTGCCACTAAGAAAACTATAAAGTACTACGTAGGTGTTGTCACAGAAATAAATAGTGACCAAAACCCCACGGTGCAATATCTGCGCAAAGCAAATAGACGTGATAATAGAGAAGTATTTACATATCCTCACGTGGAAGATATATCAGAACTCCGACACCATGAAGATATTGTCTCATTTCTTCCCGCGCCTATTAAAGAACGCCGTGGACTTATTCGTTTCGAGGGTGTTTCTTTCAGTAATTTTAACATTCAGTAATTTGCCAAGACTGAAGAAGGAGTGATAGAAATTATTAAATTTAAATTTAATTATTGGGACGTATAGACATTGCGCGTACCGAACGACGTTCCGTGGGCAGGCTCCCTACAAGGTGGACCGACGATCTGGTCAAGATCGCGGGAAGCCGCTGGATGCGGGCAGCGCAGGACCGATCGTTGTGGAGATCCTTGGGGGAGGCCTATGCCCAGCAGTGGGCGTCGTTCGGCTGACATGATGATAGACATTAAGTGTAAAACAATGGCCTCGATTGGGACAGTCACCAACTCAACTAAATTAAGGTTATTCTGCCATTTTAATCATTAAAAAATAATAAGGGTACAAAATACCATCACCAAATTTAAGTATTAGTATTACTGTCATATCAAGCATAAAGTTCGTGATTTTCCGAATCGACGCTAATGTTAAAATAGTTAATAATTAATATTCTTACAAGATCTCAAACAAATAGTTTTTAATGTGTTGGCACTATTTTTGTTACAAATATAATGTTTTTTAATATTTTCCTAGGCCATTGAAGCAAAAAAATGTGAAGTGAGACTTCTTTGAAATTTTTATCCTAAAAACAAAAATAGATTTAGTTCATAAGAACTTGTGCCTTAGAATTAGGTAAATTATTTATACTTAGTTCTGCTTTATACTAGTTATATGAAGCTTGACATGCTCTTGACTGTACAAGCAACAGTTATATCGGATGTATATGCGAGGGCGAGCTTCCTCTTGTTTGGTTCAGCTCATGAAGCTGAAAAGCTTTAACTATGGGGCTACCTTTGGGGTCACGAAGGGAATCAGTCGTTTTCTACCTTTGTGCATTTTTATGAAACAGCTGACTTCGTGATTTCGGGTTTGGTTACGTGGTAGGGGCTGTTTAGTTTCATGGGCTGGGCCGCCGCGCCGGCCGTGGGGCGCGCCTTTTCCTATTTAGCCGAATAAAATATGCATGTATGTGATTAAAATTTGCCATACCTAAACTAATAGCAGACTGATTATTATAAGATGTTAAGTTTTTTTATACTATTATGGTAATACGAATTTTTCAAAGACTAAACTAATTAATAGTAATAATAGTGAGTAAAATGTTAAAATAAATACTTTTTTATTTTTTGTCATTGTCTTATTTCTTGGAAACTGAATTGGATACAACCTAAGTACTCGTAGTTGGAAATTTCACCCAAATGTTTAGAACCCCTGACTCCTCGTGGGGTAACTTCGAAAATAAATGAGTAAAAAAAGCATTTGAGAATATTCTATGACTGTTGTCGATATATTTGTTTTACGGGGGAAATTCGGACAAAAAAGAAATATAGTCTTTCTGTCCATATCTCATATAAACCATTTTCAAATGTTATTCGAAATTACCCAACTGCTTTTCGAAATTACCCGTGGAGTCAAAAAAATAAATCAAATTTTGAAACGTATATATTTTCTTAAATATGCAATTTTTCATCATAATATTTATAAGAGCATTAAACAACATATCCCTGAAGACAAAAATGGTTTCATTTGTGGGCTAAAATTCACTGATTGTGACATTTAAGTCTAAGCACGAAAATACTGTCTACTCACCCAAAAATATATCGAAATTACCCCAATGCACCTTAGATTATTATCATGTACAGGCACGAGCAATAATATGTATACAACATAGGACTATGTCATATTACAATATTGAATGACTTCTGTGACACTGTTTGTTTTCCGTCGGAACGCTTCTATGTGACAAAGTTCTATATTGTATACATATTATTGCTCGTGACTGTACTCATGTACATTAGTAAAATTTTTCAATCGATAATTAGGTATCACTTGTTACGGTGTAGGCCAGCGTTGCTTCCTCAATGTGAGGAAACCCTCGCATTCGAAAGAATTTTTTTTACTAATGTTTAACAATCGATTAAAATAGAACAGCCATTAAATTGAGATTTTAAATTATTTGTATGCATTCACAATGCAATTCTGTAAGTATATGAAAAATGTGATAGTAAAAAACCACAGGCTTATAGGGCTCGTATCATTTAGTATCATTTAAATTGTTAGTAATACTGAAATGACTTTGTTTTAACCGACTTCAAAAATTGAAAAGGAGGAGGTTATTAACCGACTTCAAAAATTTTAAAGGAGAAGGTTATCTATTCGTCGTGTTTATATTTTTTTTAACCGACTTCAAAAATTGAAAAGGATGAGGTTATTAACCGACTTCAAAAATTGATTATTTGTATGTACACCGATTACTCGCAGACGGCTGAACCGATTGAAATGATTTAAACGTTATAACATCAGGGTTTGTCCCAAGTTGGTCCCATTTTTTGAAATCGGATCAGTAGTTTTCAGGAAATCTTGAAAATACTATCGTTTTCGTTACCACTTTATGTGAATTTGTACGTATCTTTAGGCATAACTCCTTTGTTTATAAACAGATTTAGATGGTTTTTGTTTTGTTGGAAAGGAGATACCTCAAGGTATTTTAACCGACTTCAAGAAAGGAGGTTTTCAGTTTGATCACATACCTATTTACCAGAATACACGTAAATTGTATGCATGATGCACTAAAAAGAGTAAAATAAAAAATATTTTAAAAAAAAAAACGGCCTTTAAAAAAAATTACATCAAAAAAGTAAGAAATAATCCCTCACCAAATAACGTAAGTACTTTGAAGTCGGGCGGGTTTTAACAAAAACAACAAAAAATTGTAGGTACATGTTTCACGCCCGACTTCAAAGTACTTACGTTATTTGGTGAGGTATTATTTCTTACTATTTTGATGTCATTTTTTTTAAGGCGGTTTTATTTTTATTATTACAAAAACGAAGATTTTAAAAAGTACCTTCACAGCACCTTGGTTTAAAGTATTGATATGATGTCATAAGTATAGCATTTTTTAAACTACAGTTGTGTATCACATATCAGTTGTCTACAATTTGACCGGAAAACCTTTACCTTTTTTGTCATTTGATAATAAATATCAAAAAGGAAAACAAAGGCGATACATTTGACGCAACAATCGAACAGGGAGGAAAACTAACTTTTTATCATGACAGAGGGCGTCGGTGTTATTGAGGAGTAGTTTTGTTGATTGGTTGTGTTTGTGACGCAACAGCTGTCAAAATCGATAAAATCTTTTAATTGCGTCATTATAAATAAAAAAAAAATATTTGTCTCCCAAACAAAGGTCATTAAATCAAGATAACAGTACTTAATATAATATAGGTAGTAAGTAACTTATTCTAAATAGTATGTTACAGGATGTAGATGACCCTTGGCGGAGAGACTGGCGCCTGAAATAGGTTCTTAGAGAACCCGTTAAATACACCTGTATTGGTGACCTCACCAGTGCCCCACACCGCAGATTAAAACTACTTACTTATTTTTGAAGTGATACTATATGAGTGAGTGTAGTGTGAGCGTAAGTGTATGTTACTGTGTGAATGAGTGTGTAACGCCCGAATTCTCGTACGCAAATTATTATATGGATGAAACGATACCATCAAGGTAAGGTATCGATCCTTTTATTCGATACGGTTGCGGTCATAAGATATTGATATTTTGGTTCGAATAAAAAGTGTCGAAGCAAATATCGGAAGTAGGTAACAATTTTTCAATCGATAATTATCATTTACTCATGGTACATGAGTTCGTAAAACAATCAAAATAACCATACTCGAACCAAAATTTGTATTCCGATTTTGACAGCTCTCAACTGACTTACTAGTGATGGGGTATAAAAATGGATGGACCAATTGAAGATAAACAATTTTTCAATCGATAATTATCATGTAGGTACTCATGTACTTATCGATTTTTATTATATCGGTTTATATGTTTCGGTTTTTTACTACCACATTTTTCATATACTTACAGAATTGCATTGTGAATGCATGAAAATAGTTTAAAATCTCGATGATACTAAGTTTACTCATTTTTTATTGAAAATAATCAATAATAATTCGATAAACTATGAATAAGCATTAAACTAATGAATTGATCTAAAAAATCTAATAGAAAACGAATTGAACTCAATTGATCATTTTGTGCCCAACACTATAGTTGATTGGGACGCCAAAATGTTTACCCACAGACGCGGCTGGCAAAATCACAGACCAGAGGTTATGCAATTTATTGATTTGAATGCACCATCAATGGATGTAAATAGTAGTGATAGTGATTAAAATTAATTGTGTAATAATTAATGAAAACTCAATTAAATAAACTCTAACTAACAATAAAATAACTAACTCTTTTTGTTATTAAAATAAAATTAAGGTATCCCAAACGCTCAATCAATAAACCATAAGCAGTGTTAGCAAGGAAGATTTTTATACTTATAACGTAGGTATAGGTTTTATACCAAATTGGCACCCGCAAAACCCGCAGACAGAGAAACTATGTAGAAAATACTTGTCGTTAAAAGTCAAATTGGGTCGAATAATACTGCTTTTTGCTTGAACGTTTATGGACCCTCTTACCATCGTAATTGAATTCACCAAACACCTTCAAAACGACTGCCTTTTATGAGAAACTAGCGGCCGCCCGCGGTTTCACCCGCGTGGTTCCCGTTCCCGTGGGAATATCGGGATAAAAAGTACATATAAACCTTCCTCTTGAATCACTCTATCTATTAAAAAAAAACGCATCAAAATCCGTTGCGTAGTTTCAAAGATTTAAGCATACAAAGGGACATAGGGAAAGAGAAAGCGACTTTGTTTTATACTATGTAGTGAAGTAACAAAAAGTAAAAAACCCACACACAGCACACTTGACGGCTATTTCGAGTATGTCGCTTAGAGGACCGGGAAAATAAGTGCCGCAAAGTGAGTGCACCAAAAATTCGGACCACTTAAAGTGCTATTCTGGTGCTTAGCCGATTGCTTTTTGTCTTAGTACTTAACTAAGATCAGCGCTGCACAAGCCAAACATTATGCTGAGTCGGGATCGTTTTAGGACTGAATATTCAATATCAAATAAAGATACCTATCTTATTTTTTTCTTTAATTATAATAAATGGACATGACATGACCTCTTATAACTTTAGGGATTTTAAAGCTTCTAATTTATATAAAAAAAAATTGCTTTTCGGTATTCTTAATGCAATTTTTATTATTGAAGAATTGAAAAGGAAGTATTTAGAAAAATCTACCTTAACAACGACTCCGTAGTTCAGTGGTTAGAGCAGTCGCCCGGGTAGCGAAAGAACGTGGGTTCAAGTCCCATCGGAGCTTGTGACTTGTGAGACGGGTTGATTGCTTCTAATTTTACCTGTCCAGCGCCCCCTTTGCTACAGATAACAACCTGATAAACACAACATATTAAGTAAGATATTACAGATATGTTAGACACAGTTTAAGCCCATAATTTTTTTATTCATTTTAGCCAAAAGCAGTTTTCTACACATGCATGGATAGTAGAATGATACCAACTAGATTCACTGAAACTAGTGTTGGAGATATGTTTGTTGGTTTGTAATATATATTTTATTGTATTTATCTTTTAAATCGGATATCGAAGTCTGGCAAATTCTGCTTGTCACCTGGCTTATGAGAATAACACATTATTTTTAAAACTCATAGAAAAAACCTAACTTCTCGTCAAAGTACCTTTGACCAATGTCGGTTAGCACTCGCCTACAAAGTTATTACTGAATTAATAACTTTTGAAGGTAAGAGCTGCCCATCACCCGCTAGATAGTTTGTGAATAAAATTCAAATATATGTACATACAAACCATATGAATGTTAGAAGGAGCGAGTTTACACCAAAGAGTAATATATACTACGGGAAGTTTACACTTCGTTTACCGTTACGTTTAATAAAAATGTGCAACTTAACATTGGTAAATGGTATAATGACTCAATACTGACAAAAGGAATAGGTAGGTACCTTTCCTTTCTTTTCAAATAAAACCTGGTAATACTCTCAAAAGAGAAAAATAACATAATGATAACTGCATGAACTACTCACATTGTTTTAACAAACTATTAACATAAATTAATTCTTACAGTACGTAATGCAGGCAATCTCCTACCACATTCTCAGTTTTTTATGGATGAAATGACGAGTTGTGAACCTGCAGGCTTAGAACTTGCGTGTATAATAAACGATATAAGACACATAATAGTTTGTGGACATAGCGACTGCAAAGCAATGAATCTTCTTTACAAACTGAAAAGCAAAGAAGAGTCGAGTATAGTAAGTAGCAATTTTGAAGATTTTAGGCCTGAATTCACCAACAATCGGTTACGTTAACCGTCGGTTAACTCATACAAACACCAATCACGTGCGTTAACCAACCAAATGGCCAATGCTTAACGTACCAACTGTTGGTGAACTCGGCCAATGCTATTTACAGCCAAACCTCATGGGTCCTTCGACACTACGGCGGCGGCGGTCTAAGCTTTACCTAAATTATATTGAATTCTTTCACAATTTTTCTAACATAATGCAATTTTATCTTACAGGAACAAAGAAGAATATCTCCCTTAAAATCATGGCTATGCACACACGGGCAATCTTCCCTGGAAAAGTTCCTTGCGATGAACGGAGACTTCGCTAAGCCTATGCTTTTCACAGCCGAGACTCCGCAGCGAAAATTTGTAGCTTATATAGATCCAGAGAATCATTTTTGTATAGAAGATAAGTTATCTCAAGTGAGTTTCAAACGTCGCTTGCCGCCTTTTATTAAATGTATGTTTTTTTTTAAATCAACTAGGTATGTGTTTAATCAAATAGACGATAAATAATGCTCTCGTTCTTGCAGGTTAATACTCTTCAACAACTCCAAAATGTAGCATCCTATGGGATGCTTAAGAGGCGACTAGAAAAGCATGACTTGCACATACACGCATTATGGTTCGACATTTACACGGGCGATATATATTACTTCAGTAGAAGAGCTAAAAGATTTATAATAATAGATGAATCTTCATACGAGTTAATACTGTCCGAAGTTAGAAGATATTACTCGTAAACTCGTAACTTATGAAAACTTATTTGCTATATATTTATAACGTTTGAGTGCCTCATTAGATCGTTGTATAGTCTTGTATTGTTGGTATAATTTTATTTATATAGGTGCTTATATTTTAATATCATATTTTATACGCAAACAACTGCTGTTCGTTTTTACATCTAGCACCAACTTGTCAATCGACTTCATAAAAATCAAGAAATCCAACAAAGCAAGTTTCTGCGTAAACCGATAAAGGTGATAATTTCTGGGATTGACAAATTGTAAAAAAGAATATTAAGTAAGAAATTTATAAAGTTTTTAAAAGAGTTGTTAAAGTTAATTAAGTGCCTAAATGCAGTTTGTGGACTTGAGTTATATCTTCAAAATATTGATCAGTGGGTGGGTACCTACCTATTGCATAATGCACTGAAAAATCATTCCACTGTAGATTAAATCATTCCCTATTCCATGGAGTTTTCCGTTTCCTTTAGGGCGAGCGGATAGCAAGAATCCGCAGACATAAAATTGGGCCTGTGAAAGGGCGAATTTCTGCTTTCGAATCACACGCATATCCAGCCAGATTCGTACTAAAGCAGCCGATATTTTTAGGAAGCTTTGCCTTTGTAAGATCCAATCTGCTACATCTTTTAAATGTTTTATTATTAGTACTTAAGTGCATATGATATGATGTTCTTTTCAAGAATAAACATTTTTTTTACTTTGTTATTGTAATAACACTAGTTTATTTATTCAAGAGTATTATAGAAAGCCGTCACATTACAATCCCCCATACAAACCGCATATTATAGGGGATCGGACTGTTATTCATAATTATTGTAAATATTTAACAGTAACATTCAAAATAGAACATTGAAGAATAACAAAAATAAAAAAAAAACTCAAACTGTTCATTAACAAGCAAGTAATGAGCTGCTAACCATCTGCTAACTGTCTCTACTCCTCTACTCTAGCTATCTATTTCTAAAACGAAATTTTATATGCCGGGAGGGGAGTATGGCGCTAAGCACGTCTGACGTCACACGTCACATTTAGTTAGCGCTGTCCTTGTCCTTGGAGTAATGGGGTTGGCACCGCAAAAGTATTTGTAGATGGCGCTGCGGTCGTTGGCGCCTAAATGGCGAACGTTTCACAGTGTGTCATTTGAAAACATAACAAAAAAGGGATATTGTAAAATAATACGGTTGTCTAGCTGCAAGATGGATGAAAAAACATATTGTTCCTGGCATGTTTTTGAGCTTAAGGTTGAATTAAAACGGCAGGGCGCGTCGACAAAGGGAAAAAAAGTGAACTTGTTGAAAGGTTAGAAATCGAACATTTAAGATATTTGTTATATACTTAAACTTTGTGATGCAGTGCAGTACCTTTTGATTTGTTTCCTAATCCAGATTGGAGCTATACGACATACATTGAAGTATTAGAAACAAACAAACAAACATACAAAGATATGAAAATATTATACATAGCTAAAGATGAAACCTTCATTTATGAAATGATTAGGATGTTAGATGATTTTACAACTACTTCCTTTGAACTGAAATTGTAATTAAATACCTAAGTATATAAAGATTACCATGATATACAGGGTTACAAGACATTAAACACTTTTTACTTGTTTTATTCAATATAATTAAAATTGTACATTCATTACAACAATTATTATAACTAATATTATGTCACAAACCTGTGTTAATACTATGGAGTGTAGTTAATAATAATAGTTCGGTAACTACCTAATCATTTTCATCGAAGTGAGCACAACATAACCTAGAAGTTCTCGTCGGCTCAATTTTTTTTATTCGTATAGCTGTTATCCATTTTTCTAATGACTGGATCTTTGGGAAATCTGTATATCCTAATATTTTTGCATTCAATTACGCAGCACTTCGTCATTTTAGTGCAAAACTTTGTTTTAAAAAATATTTACTATTGACTTGACAGTTCTTTTGGAGCCAACGATCGCAGCGCCACAATGACAGTTGCCAACCCCATTGTGTTCTGTGTGTCCTTGTCTTATAAGTAAGTTTGATGATCTATCTATATCTCGGAAAATATTTAAAATATTTTAAAATAAATACCTGTGTCGTGTCGTCTATACTAATATTATAAAGAGGACAGATTTGTATTTTTGTATGTAACGAACAAACTCAAAAAGTACTGAACCGATTTAGAAAATTCTTTCACCGTTAGAAAGCTACAGTCTTCCCGAATGACATAGGCTATATTTTATCCCGATATTCCCACGGGAACGGGTACCACGCGGGTGAAACCGCGGGCGGCCGCTAGTGTTTGATATTTTTAAAAACATTTCAAACAAATTATAAAATACCAGTCCGTTCCCCTAACTATACCACATTACTTATAATAGGTAATTAATTAAATCGTAGTCACTGTAGGTGACTAATGTGAATGTGATCTACAGTGAATCGGTGAAAACTCAATGTCTAGATATTTCCACAAATTAAATAAACTTGATATTTCCCTGCTCGATCGAATCAGAAATGATGAGATCCGCGTAGAACCAAAACGACCGACATCGCTTAAAGGATTGCTCAGTTGAAATAGCAGTGGGCGGGACACATAGCGCGGAGAACCGATGGCCGTTGGGTAGGAAAAGTTCTCGAATGGCGACCGTGAACCGGACGCCGTTCCGTGGTAAGGCCCCCTATGAGGTGGACCGACGGGTCAAGGTCGCGGGAAGCCGCTGGATGCGGGCAGCGCCTTGTGGAGATCCTTGGCCAGAAGTGGGCCTGGGTGACGAACGGCTGAAATAATGATAATGATGATATAGACTAGTGATATTTCGGTCACATATTACTTACTCAAAAGAACTCTATCTTTTGGTTGTGCCTCCGCTCCCGGTATCGGCATCCTGGACCGCTGCCAGTAGTTGACTTCAAGACCTAGTTTAGCTTAACAAAAACAAAACACGAAATTTAGACGGTTATCATATCACACTGCCATGCCGCCGGTTTCTGCAACACCGGCACAGAATAATATTTATAACAGAAAGCTCACTTCCGAATGGTCGGCGACCATGACCGGCGATCATTTAGTGGCAGTGTTCACACGATCGCCGGCTTCATTCTGCGTTGGACTGGCTGTGAGGTTGGATGTGTATGCAATGACGGCTTATGCAATTGACATTTACAGCGCTTTTAATTTATTACAAGAATTATTCTATATTAATAGAGTCTGGATCTAATATAATCTGTCTAGATAAATGTAATTATGCATTAAAGTAATAATAGACATATTTATCATAACACCCAGAGCCAGACACAGAAAAAACAAATACTTACATCACAATATTTCTTGGGCGGGGATTGAACCAGTATAATAATAAAATAATAATGTATTAGCCCCCCAGGGGGGCTACCGGCTATAAAAACGAGTCCCATCGGAGCTGGTTGTGAGACGGGTCGATTTTTTCTAAATAAGTACTTTATTTTCCATTTTTCTATGAATTAATTTGTTATACTTATATGTATCGTATACATTTCTGCGGATCTGTTTTCTCATCAGATAAGACATTTCTATAAAAACAATTAAACTTCGATGGTTTCGCGCCCTCTATCAACTTTCTTCTACTAGATACTGATTCAAAACATGAAGATTCAAAATTCTCTGGGGGCCAAGTCTGCTAAAGTTATGTCACAATCGTGTCTCAATCGTGTTTCAATTGTAGTTTAGTTGTAGTGCTTTTTTCCACACTAGTTACAAGAAATAGGTACCTATGTACTTTTTTCACAATACTATTGATGGAATCACCACACGCACCACACACTACATTCACATCACATAATACTGTCATACATTCTTGTAACTAATGTTTAAAAAACACTACAACTGAAATACAATTGAAACACGATTGAGACACGATTGTGACTTAACGTTAGCAGACTTGGCCCCCTGAACAAGTGACGCTTTTTCTTTTCGGTACCCAACAATTTTTTATTCTGCAAAACTCTATCCATTGAATCTTTAAAATGTGATTTTTTGGAAACCTGTGAAGTAAATAATGTTGATGAAAGCATTATCATTATGATATATTTTATTGAATTAAAAAACTAATTTATGTGCTTTATCAGAACGCATCAAAATAATAGTTCATAGAGCATACATTCGTTCTCTTTGTAACAGCCAAGGAATTTATAAGTACTACGTACAACAGGAAGGTGCACTCCGTAATTTTGTGTATTTAAAAATACACTTTAAAATTAAGAGATAAGGTTTACATTTCAATACAAAATGTCAACGGTCCAGCTGAGACCGCAAGAACGAGGTGAGGGTGTCCCTTTCTCTGAAATTGCCAGCACTCTTAAATAACAGGTTTAGTAGATTTATGGTGCACAACTTTCGTTATAAAAATTAAATTTCGTAAAATTTTCGCTTCGTATTACTTTTAGTCAATAGAAAACATCGCATATTAATTTAGGTATTACCGTATTAAGCATAAAAATGTATCAGGTCGTTTAAGTTTTTTATGGCTTATCCTAGAAAAGAATTTGAATGATAGATTTCAGAATGTTAAAGTAGCAACATTACAAGCCGAATGACGTTTTCCGTCTTCGTTGTGTCAAGTTCGCAATTCGCTCGTCGCCGCCCGCCGCCCGTCGCGCATGTTCGTGGCCGCCGTAATGGGATGGAGTGAGATAAACTGACCTCGTTCTTACTATCTCATTAGGACCGTTTTTTAGCAGCAGTGCACCTTCCTGTTGTATTATAAATTCCTTGGTAACAGCACTATGACTTGTACCACGGTGTTTGGTATCATGTTGGTATCATTTTGCTATCGCAATGTCTGTCGTTAGCTTACACAAACAAACTCCGTTTTCTTTGTGATTATATTATAGTTTGATAATAAAATTATACTTAAGTGTGATAGGAAATTCCGTCCTCTGTAAAATTTGAACTTTCTGATCGTCTTTTGCAGAAATACACTGCACAATACACCATTTTAGCGGAGCTGCGTTCAGCGATATGTGTTCTTACAAAATGACGGATGGTCGTGACCAACTAGTTTTTATAAAGTGACACGAACTAATTGGACATGTACTTTGGTGAAAGGGGGTGCGTGTATATGTCAACTCCCGTTTTGAATACTCAAAGGCTACCGGCTAACAAATATGGATATGGGTATGGGCTTCAACTGTCATTTGCATTCCTTATCTTGATAGATTTTTGCTGCTTTGTTCTGTTGAACGTTGCTAGCTAGTTGTCGTTATACCCGACGTCATAAAACAAGGAACTGATAGCGGCTATTTTCATAATTTCCCAAAAACGTATGAAGTTCATACCCATAAAGTTACGGTAGCCCCCCCGGTACCGGCAGCAGAGCCATTGGCGTCGTTTCCTTTCCCGCGGTGATTAATTCTTTTCCGGGTTATGGTCATGGAGGCTACAGGTTAAAAAATATGGGTATGACATGAGCATGAGCTTAATTTGACATTTGAAGTCCTTATTACAGTGCATAGATGTATTGTATTCGTGTTTGACGCGGTCGGCCGCATTTTGGCCACCGGCACAGCAAAGTTTGTGGCACTGTACGTGCCACAAGCTTTTCTGTTCCGGTGACAGTCGTGACCATGAAGCTCGATTTAATACTGAGGTTACTCGAGAGTGCAGTACTAACACTTTTTGTCACCAAAAATTACACAGTGGCTGTTTTCCGTCTCACCTACACTTTTAAAAAATACGTATGGTCATATGAGACAACTGACAGCCACTTTTGTATTCAGGGTGAGAACTCCAGTTACCTCAGAGTATTAAGTCGAGCTTCATGGTCGTGACAGAGGAGCCACTTGCAATACGAAATTAGCTGTCAAAATGGACTGTCGTATGAAGACTGTTTTAGTTCCAAAGATTATCACCGGAACAGAAAAGATTGGCGCACTATATACTTGGGCATATGGTAATTTATGGTCTTTAAATTTCAAAACAAGCCTCCCCAAAGCGGTCTCTCCCGGCTGGCTGACCGCGCCGCCGAGGAGGGCTGCAAACATCTGATGGGCCACACACACCACTCGTCCGACGAACGGCCGCGCTAAGCGGCACCAAACACCGTGAGGCAGTACAGTAGCCTCACGAATTGAAGTCCAGCAAAGAAGAAGCCATATTATGTCCATATAAATCATATGAAGCTCATACTCATATCCATAGCTACTACAACAACATACAAGTTTCTTGTCCATAGCACAGAAGCTAGAACCTACCTTCGTCGGCAAAAGAAATCCAAAATGAATGAGAAATGGCTGAATGATCAACCACCTTCGCCTCTCCCGGACGTCAGTGTTGGTTGACTTGACATTGTCAAGTTGACATGACAATGACATTGACACTTTTCGTGTGTGATTTTTTCAAGGGCATCGTCTCGTATATCTTTTATTTGCTGCTGTATTGCTTTTTGTGTGTGATGCAATGTGAAGCAAAATTTAAATTATATAATAATATTATAATTCCTCTAATCACCTTATACGGAGTAAGTGATAAATCCAACAATTGGTAATTTTTTACTCATAAATAACTATTCTATCTTAGCATACTCTCGCCTCTTTTACTTTTGGATTTAATATTAATTCACTATGTACCTAATAAGTTAAAAACATTATATTTTCAGAAGCCATGGCTAACTCACAACCAAGTTTCGACTACACCGACGAATCTCAATCAGAGAGATTAGCCCGGAAATCAAAGGACTCTCCGTTTATGATAATAGGTAGGTAAATTACATACTGAAACAAAATAAGCCCTTACAAAAAAATATATCATGCAAAATCACTTAGCTATATTAAGAGGTTAAATAAATCAGTTTTCAATGATTTTTTTTGTATTTTATAAGTTATTTTCAATTTTACAGGTATAATGGGCTTAATAGGTGTATGTGGTTGGGGTGTTTATTCATATAAGAAGAGAGGCAAAATGAGCACAAGTGTGTTCCTAATGCAACTGCGAGTAGCTGCCCAGGGCACTGTTGTGTCAGCCCTGACCATCGGCCTAGCATATAATTTAGCAAAAAATCATCTATTCAAAGATGCAAAGAAAGATTAGCACAAATTAACCAAATTAGCAAAATTGCTTCCTATTACTCACTTGATGAATCTTAGTTTATTCACTAAATATGTGTAGATAGTTAGAATTTAATTTTGAAGTTAGGTGTATGAATAAATGTGTATCAAAATATTTATAAAAATGTGAAGTAGGCACATTGTCATACAGAAACTGTATAATCCAGAACATGTACAAATGTACAGTGATTTAAAGATATAGTTAAACTGCACTAGTGCAGTTTAACTGTCATAATGACTTGGAAAAGAATTCTCATTTAATTGGATATGACTGTATTTTATTGAGGCATAAAGTTATATGCCAATATTGTTAACAATGCAATGGTGGTACGTATAGGTACTTACCATAAATAAAAAAATCTACATGAGATTCTGTTGATTAAAGACTAAGATCTGGTAAGTGCCTTTTCACGTGCACACGGTCACGGCACGGTCGCCGTGTGCACGTGAAAAGGCACATTACTACTGAACACGGGCATGGCGACCGTGCCACCGTGACCGCGTGCATGTGAAAAGGGACAGTGATATATAAAAATATAACTTCAGAGAAAGTAATGTTAAGTAAATTGAATTTTATTTAGAGCCTGATAATGTTGAATCTCGGAAAAACATTGATTGGTATGTAAATCAAATGCTCTGTATTACATTGTTTGTAATAATTTAATTAAATAAGTTATTTATTTATTTATACTATCTAGTTGAAATTGGCGAATAAAGCTTAAAACAGAATCTGGAACATTATTACATAATACATATTTTAATTTAGAATAACTTCGCTCATAAAGGTAAGACCGCACTAGGCGGAACTGCACGGCAGCAGGCAGCGGAGCGACGCGACACTGCACTTCAAAATATTGAAGTAAAAATCCTCAAAATTGGTAAAAAATTCGCCACAAATTCTGGATGATCTTGAACTCCCAAAATCACGCGTTCAGTATCAATAGAGATTTTGCTGTTTGTGTACCGGACTGTATTGAATTCAATACGCTTGACGCAGCGGCTAGGTAGGTAGGACTCGTAAAACAAACACGCCCGAGCGATACGTGCCGCGCGATCGCGCCGCGTATTCCCCAGCGGCAGCGCGCGGTGCGTGGTCGTACGCCGCGCGCTAGCTAGCGGTGCTCTTGTATTTTGATTAATTTACTACGCGCCCGCCGTAATCAACGCCTGCTGACCCAGCGGACGGCCTTAGACATTACCGCACTGCGCGACACGACGACGACGACGACGCTCAAAAGTTGGGTAACCAAGCAAAGTTGTCGCGAAGAGCTGTTCCGTTGCCGCTAGGCTAGGTGCGTTATACCTATAGTGAAAATAAAAATTAAATAGTAGATTGTACAACAAGTGCATAAAACACACCATATATATCCACCCGAGCCGTAGGCGAGGATGGATAGTCAATTCGAGGGTAAAATGGGTTTTATGTACGAGTTATACACTCTGCTTTTCACTTCGAGTGTGAGGAAAATAAATTACAATATTGCAAAAAATAAAAAATAAAGACTTCGCCATATTGGCGGGAAAACTTTCTTTTTCTTTTTTTTATACATGGAAGTGGCAGCACAGTGACTTAGCATAGATCGTAGTCCATAATGCTCTTGAAATTGAATTACTTATTTCTTACAAAACTTATTTATTTAGTAATTTAACATGGATTATGTACAAAATTTAAGAAACAAAATGAAAAAAAACAAGTTTATATAACGAAGTTTAATTGCGTGTGTGACTGTTTACAAGTAAAATCTTCGTCTATGTCACAGACTCTAAGACAAAGGTCGTCAGGTCTGACGACCTTTGTCTTAGAGTCTGTGACATAGACGAAGATTTTACTTTATGCACTAGAGCATAAAAAGCGATTTTATGCAGCCTATACCCAACATAAACACGAACTTTACGAGCATGAGAAGTGAAAAAAATATTTATTCACTTACCTACACATAATAAATATGTATTTATGAATCGTCAATATTTTCCTACCGCCCATTCAAGACTTTTTTAACTGACAAGAAGTAAGCAGCGCGACCGCGACGCGTCACTTCATATTTCTTATGCCCAAGCTTCACCTGCGTCACAGAATAAATAATAGTGCTAAGGCACAGAAGACTCACTCTGCAAGCTCATTCAAATAAAAATAAATCTTTCTGGGTGGAAATAAAGTCCAATTCCGGTTGCTTTGTCATCGCTTGCCTACTGTTATAATAACCTAGAGTTCGCGCATGCAAGCAAAACTGTACCCAATAGCTACGCGCGAGCGTTTCTATTTCTATGAATGCCTCAAACAGCTCGCTCGCTGGTTAGGGTTGCGAGCGACTTGCGAGTTCGGTTTTGTTGTTTCTTTTATTCTTTCTTTTATTTAGACATCCGTAAACACAACAGTATCTTATATACGGATTATAAGAAAGTTTAGTAGTCATTGTTCGGTGCACAAAAATCACAGAAATGATCGATCGTTTTACGCGCGAACGTAGAGCGTACGAGCCGAGCGGCATCCTTCTGCCAGTCGCCTGCCCGGCAGGCGCGCCGGCCGAACGTACCTAAACTGCGGAGTGACACCCCCCTGCCTGCGTCTAATGAGCGTTTTCACATTGGACGATAACGGTAACGACACGATATCGTCGGACTGGCAATTTGATACAATCACTACTAAATGCTTTCACACTGCGTCGTTACCGTCAACGATATCGTCTGTCGTGCCGATATCGGTGACGACACTGACGACACAAGTGCGGAAGATGCGAAGCCGGTTATTAACGAAAGTAACCAAGCGTTATTAACAGTTTATCTGTTGTTTACTGCATTTTTTGGTTTTTACGCTAAAAACCACCGCTAGGTAGCGCTTGTTGCTTGTTTTGCTAGGTGTGAGTTCCGCGACGATGATGCCTGCTTGTTGATTGGTGGAGAGGAGAGAGGAGGTGGATCTCCCCTCGCCTTACCTCTCCCTTCTATTTCGAGTACGTTATATCGAATGATCGAACGATAGTAATAATTTTTTCACTTCTCATGCTCGTAAAGTTCGTGTTTATGTTGGGTATAGGCTGCATAAAATCGATTTTTATGCTCTAGTGCATAAAGTAAAATCTTCGTCTAAGTCTCAGACTCTAAGACAAAGGTCATCAGGTAAACAGTCACACACGCAATAAACTTCATTAAATAAACTTGTTATTTCACTCTTGTTTCTTCAATTTTGTACATAATCCATGTGAAATTACTAAATTAAATAAAACTAGGCAAAATTAATGAGTTTTCTAAGAAATATTAAGTATTTCAAGAGCATTATGGACTACGATCTATGCTAAAGTCACTGTTCTGCCACTGCCACGTATAAAAAAAGAAAAAGAAAGTCTTCCCGCCAATATGGCGAAGTCTTTATTTTTTCTTTTTTGCAATATTGTAATTTATTTTCCTCACACTCGAAGTGAAAAGTAGAGTGTATAACTCGTACATAAAACCCATTTTACCCTCGAATTGACTATCCACCCTTGCCTACGACTCGGCCGGATATATACGTCTCGGATAAAATGGTACGTTTTATGCACTTGTTGTACAATCTACTATTAAGTGACTTCAAAAAAAAGAAGCTTCTCAGTTTGTCCTGTATTTTTTTGTATGTATGTTTGTCCGCGATTATCTCGCTTTTGGCTAAACTGATTTTGATGCGGTTTCCAGGAAAGTATTTGTTACATTTAGGATAAGGTTTTAGTATTTTAACCGACTTCAAAAAAGGAGGTTCTCAGTTTGAAAATCTTAAATTGTCAATCTTAAAAATTGTCAATCTTAAAAATAGTGCATAAATTTTTAAGATTGACTCAGAATCGGTAAGTGAACAACTTTCTCCTAGAAACATGGGTCGAAATACGACACATTTTTTTGGACTTCCCATACTAAATCGATCGCGTGATCAGTCCGATTTGTATGGAAGAGTAGATTTTTATTGTCAGATTTCGACCTATGTTTCTAGGAGAAAGATGTTCACTTACAGATTCAGTGTCGATCTTAAAAATTTGTTCACTGATAAAAAATTTACCCTGTATGTTACGTATACATTTCTGCGGATCTGTTTTCTAATCAGATAAGACAGTCGGGTATCTGTGTACTTTTGCATCACTAATCTTCCCAATTCCATATTGACTTTCTTCTTTAAATATCTGTTTTGATCTTGCAATCTCTTAATCTTCTTTTTTTGGAATATTATTTCTCTTTTCAATTTCTAGACGTATTACTCAGTTGAGTTTGAGATGATGACTGCATAGGATTTAACAGCGTGTTACTTGGGCTAGAATTTGATATGGATTCCAGTAGAGTTTGAGATGATGACTCTGACTGCATAGGATTTGACAGCGTTTTTTTTTAATGTATAATGGGCTTGCTCTTGGCTTCACACTGAACCTTAGGGTTGAGAAGAAGCCTAAGATGGAGCGAGCTTACCCAGAAGCAGCTTATTCACTCTAGCTTTAAAAATTTTAGGGTTATAGTCATTCGGGAATATAGACACAGGCAGGGTATTCCATTCCTTGGCGGTGCGCATCACAAAGGATGAAGAAAAGCGCTTGGTACGCGCTTATTCGCGGGATGTTGACCAAGTAAGGATGATAGCCCGCTGTGCGTCTAGATTCTCGGTGGTAGAACGAGAATGGGCGTTTTCACACTGGACGATAACGGTAACGACACGATATTACACCGATATCGTCCGCCGATATCGGCACGATATCGTCACGATATCGGAACGATATCGGTGTGTGAAACGATAACCAGCAGTTTGCTATGCGGTTAGTCGCATTACGCCAGCTAAAGTAACCGCGCGGCTCCAAGTTTTATATTAGTTATTATACTAGTATAGGTATTCGAAGTAATAATGGCAGCAGTAAACAAATTACGTTTGCTTTATCTTTTATATTTACGGCGAAAAAAACGATATCGTCAAATAACATTTTGAGTTGATCCTATTCTTCAAGTGCGATATTTAGAGGGAACATATTACCTTCTCTTCGATAAACTGTGTGCGCGAAGTAAAATGTTTTATAAATTTTTTCGAATAAGCCAGGACACTTTCGAGGACATTTTATTTATTTGGTGGATCAACAGTTAAAATACCAATTATGAAACTATTAATAGCTACAGTAAACCAATTATAGATCCACACCAATAAGGCACATTATTTTTACATGCACATATTACTTACCTATATAAAAAAAGCGCCTTTAAAAAAATGCCACCAAAAAGTAAGAAATAAATAATACCTCTATACTGGATTAACATCAAATAACGTAAGTAAGTACTTTCAAGACGTCGGGCACTTCAAAGTACTACTTAAGTTATTTGTTGTGAATACAGTATTAGAGTTAGAGGTATTATTTCTGACTTTTTGGCGGCATTTTTTGAAGGCACTTTTATTTTTTATAAAAATATTTTTTATGTCATTCTTTTTAGTGCATCATGCAGGCAATTTTCGTGTACCTACCTATTATCTTGGTAAATAGTACCTATAGTATAAACACATCTTAGATTTCTGCGCGAACTGTCCATATAAATAAAACACTTTCACGGATTTTTTCACGCAATTTATTTAACAACTTGGTTGTTGTTAAATAAATTGCGTGAAAAAATCCGTGAAAGTGTTTTATTTATACCTATAGTATGTTAGGATGTACACATAAACCGCATCAATCACAAATACTCATCTGATGTAAAACGTATCAAAATCGATTCAGCCAAACGTGAGATATTCACGGACAAACATACATAATGTACATAAAGGGTCAAACTGAGAACCTCCTTTTTCAAAGTCGGTTGTAATACCAAAACCTTCTCCTAAATGTAACAAATACTTTTCTGAAAACCGCATCTCGCGGACAAACCTTCATACATACATACGGGTCAAACTGAGAACCTCCTTTTTTGAAGTCGGTTAAAATACTAAAACCTTATCCTAAATGTAACAAATACTTTCCTGAAAACCGCATTAAAATCAGTTCAGCCAAAAGCGAGATAATCGCGGACAAACATACATACAAAAAAACACAGGTCAAACTGAGCTTCTTTTTTTTGAAGTCACTTAAAAATTATTACTATCGTTCGGTCATTGTCAATATTACATACTCGAAATAGAAGGGAGAGGTGAGGCGGTAGGAGATCCACCTCCTCTCTCCTCTCCACCAATCAACAAGCAGGCATAATCGTCGCGGAACTCACACCTAGCAAATCAAGAAAAAAAGCGCTACCTAGCGGTGGCTTTTAGCGTAAAAACCCAAAAATGCAGTAAATAACAAATAAACTGTTAATTACCCTTGGTTACTTTCGTTAATAACCGGCTTCGCATCTTCCGCACTTGTGTCGTCACCGATATCGGCACGACAGACGATATCGTTGACGGTAACGACACAGTGTGAAAGCATTTAGTAGTGATTGTATGAAACTGCCAGTCCGACGATATCGTGCCGATATCGTGTCGTTACCGTTATCGTCCAATGTGAAAACGCCCGATGGTGGAATGAGCTCATGCAGCTCAGAAGCACACTCACCGAAGTACCTACAGCCTGTAAAATACCGACAAGCAAGCCACTTTACGTCGATGGGTTAGACTATGGAGCTTGGTTTGAACCAGCTTATCGTCTCCGATTAGTTTCCTCGCTCTGCGTTCCACTGAGTCAAGTGCTGCTAACTGGTATTTCGTGTCACTGGTAGTTCGTGTTTATAGCGTGTCACTTGGGCATGGGCTGGAACTTGATATGGATTTCCTATAAAAACAATTAAACTTCGATGGTTTCGCGCCCTCAATCAACTTTCTTCTACTAGATACTGATTCAAAACATGAAGAATCAAAATGCTCTGGGGGCCAAGTCTGCTAACGTTAAGTCACAATCGTGTCTCAATCGTGTTTCAATTGTAGTTCAGTTGTAGTGCTTTTTTCCACACTAGTTACAAGAAATACCTATGTACTTTTTTCACAATACTATTGATGGAAACACCACACACTACATTCACATCACATAATACTGTCATAAATTCTTGTAACTAGAGTTTAAAACAAGACTACAACTGAACTACAATTGAAACACGATTGAGACACGATTGTGACTTAACGTTAGCAGACTTGGCCCCCTGAACAAGTGACGCTTGTTCTTTTCGGTACCTACCCAACAATTTTTAATTCTGCAAAACTCTATCCATTGGTTCTTTAAAATGTGATTTTTTGGAAACCTGTGAAGTAAATAATGTTGACGACAGCATTATCATTATAATATATATGTTATTGACTTAAAAAACTAATTTATGTGCTTTATCAGAACGCATCAAAATATTAGTTCATAGAGTAGAGCATACATTCGTTCTCTTTGTAACAGCACTATGACTTGTACCACGGTGTTTGGTATAATTTTGCTATCGCAATGTCTGTCGTTAGCTTACACAAACAAACTACGTTTTCTTCGTGATTATATTATAGTTTGATAATAAAATTATACATAAGTGTGATAGGAAATTCCGTCCTTTGTAAAATTTGAACTTTCTGATCGTCTTTTGCAGAAATACACTGCATAATACACCATTTTAGCGGAGCTGCGTTCGGTGGTTCGGCGATATGTGTTCTTACAAAATGACGGATGGTCGTGACCAACTAGTTTTTATAAAGTGACACGAACTAATTGGACATGTACTTTGGTGAAAGGGGGTGCGTGTATATGTCAACTCCCGTTTTGAATACTCAAAGGGTATGAACTTTGAGTATTCAAAACGGGAGTTGCCAAGAGCACTTTCCTACATTAGATTTTTTCCGCCAATTTTGGGGGGAGACGAGGTACACACGCACAGCACACAACTTCAAATTCACGCACACTCTTGTAGAAAAAGTCATATTGTTACACACGCACACGACAAAAAGACCAGAAAGTTATATTTGCGAGTGGCCAAAATTTGGAAGTAAACATCATAGTACACATTCTGACAGCTCACTCAGACGGCAGCGCCAAACTTACCGAAAAAAATTAGTCAGCTCTTGCGTCAAGGTTAGTGATGGGGCGTAAAGAGACCGATGAAATACTCAAAGGGTATGAATCATATTTAAATCATTTACTTTTAAAAACCCAAAGGAAACTTAAAATAAATTAAATAAGTCAGTACTTACTATAGGTATAGGTACTACTGTGAGGAACAGAAACGAAATAGGTAAATTTAAAGATTAAGGTAAATAAATAACATCTGTCTGACGTTCCGTTTTACGTAACAAAAGTCGCGTCAAAGTAAAAATTATAACGTTCCGTTCCTTCTAACTGCATAGGTGGGACAGCGCCATCTAGTGAGCGAGCTTTCAGAAAATCGCCCATTAGCGCGCTATTTCACATAATACGCAGGTGTATCCGGGTCTTAGCGCACTAATTTAATTCGCAAGAATTAGCGCGCTAAGATGCGCATGCCGTTATTAACGCCGTTAGGCGTCACGCAGGTGAAGGTGAAGCCCCAGCATTACAGGTTAGAACGTGTCGGACACAGAACAGAAAAAGTTTTTTCTGTTCTGTGGTGTCGGATGAGCAAATTTTATTTTCTATAATGGATGAAGAAATGTTAATTTTGTTAGATAGTAACTATCCAGAGCTATATGATTTACAAAATGAAAATTATATAAATACTACGAGAAAAAATAACATTTGGCTAAAAATTGCAAAGGAAATTGGAGCAAAGGGTACCTAAGTAAATCCTTTATCCTTTCTTCTTCCTTGCAAAGTAGTGACACTATGACCACGTCTACATCAATTTCATCCATCGCGTTTAGTGGTTGCCGACCGACTTATACACAAAAGTGTCGCGTCGCTGCAGTTTCAGTGCGATATACCGAACTTCATCTAGCCCTGCCGCGTCGCTCGCTGCGCTGCAGTGCAGGGGGCCTACTCTGAAACGCAAATCCGAAACTTCGGTTAGCCCCGTCCCTTTCACTCTCGAGTCATGACGGAATCGAGTAAAAGGGGCGGGGCTAACCGAAGTTTCGGATTTGCGTTTCAGAGTACGTTCCCAGTTCCGCCTAGTGCGGTCTCACGAGTTCCCCGTGGAACAACCGTTGGTCTAACTAGTAGTACCATGGGGATTTTCTTTTCCCGATAGACTAACTCTTCCGTGGTACAACTAAAATCATTCCCCGTGGAACAACTAAACAAAGTCAATCATCAAAATAGACGAATCGTTATCCTTATTATGGATCTAGCTGACCCGGCAAACGTTGTTTTGCCATATATATTTTATTGGACACGAACGGGCGTTTTCACATTGGACGATAACGGTAACGACACGATATCGTCGGACTGGGAGTTTCATACAATCACTACTAAATGCTTTCACACTGTGTCGTTACCGTCAACGATATCGTCTGTCGTGCCGATATCGGTGACGACACAAGTGCGGAAGATGCGAAGCCGGTTATTAACGAAAGTAACCAAGGGTAATTAACAGTTTATTTGTTATTTACTGCATTTTTGGGTTTTTACGCTAAAAGCCACCGCTAGGTAGCGCTTTTTTTCTTGATTTGCTAGGTGTGAGTTCCGCGACGATTATGCCTGCTTGTTGATTGGTGGAGAGGAGAGAGGAGGTGGATCTCCTCCCGCCTCACCTCTCCCTTCTATTTCGAGTATGTAATATCGACAATGACCGAACGATAGTAATAATTTTTAAGTGACTTAAAAAAAAGAAGCTTCTCAGTTTGACCTGTATTTTTTTGTATGTATGTTTGTCCGCGATTATCTCGCTTTTGGCTGAACTGATTTTAATGCGGTTTTCAGGAAAGTATTTGTTACATTTAGGATAAGGTTTTAGTATTTTAACCGACTTCAAAAAAGGAGGTTCTCAGTTTGACCCGTATGTATGTATGAAGGTTTGTCCGCGAGATGCGGTTTTCAGAAAAGTATTTGTTACATTTAGGAGAATTTTTTGGTATTACAACCGACTTTGAAAAAGGAGGTTCTCAGTTTGACCCTTTATGTACATTATGTATGTTTGTCCGTGAATATCTCACGTTTGGCTGAATCGATTTTGATACGTTTTACATCAGATGAGTATTTGTGATTGATGCGGTTTATGTGTACATCCTAACATACTAAAGGTATACCTAAATAAAACACTTTCACGGATTTTTTCACGCAATTTATTTAACAACAACCAAGTTGTTAAATAAATTGCGTGAAAAAATCCGTAAAAGTGTTTTATTTATATGGACAGTTCGCGCAGAAATCTAAGATGTGTTTATACTATAGGTACTATTTACCAAGATAATAGGTAGATACACGAAAATTGCCTGCATGATGCACTAAAAAGAATGACATAAAAAATATTTTTATAAAAAATAAAAGTGCCTTCAAAAAATGCCGCCAAAAAGTCAGAAATAATACCTCTAACTCTAATACTGTATTCACAACAAATAACTTAAGTAGTACTTTGAAGTGCCCGACGTCTTGAAAGTACTTACTTACGTTATTTGGTGTTAATCCAGTATAGAGGTATTACTTATTTCTTACTTTTTGGTGGCATTTTTTTAAAGGCGCTTTTTTATATAAGTAGGTAAGTAATATGTGCATGTAAAAATAATGTGTCTTATTGGTGTGGATCTATAATTGGTTTACTGTAGCTATTAATAGTTTCATAATTGGTATTTTAACTGTTGATCCACCAAATAAATAAAATGTCCTCGAAAGTGTCCTGGCTTATTCGAAAAAAATTATAAAACATTTTACTTCGCGCACACAGTTTATCGAAGAGAAGGTAATATGTTCCCTCTAAATATCGCACTTGAAGAATAGGATCAACTCAAAATGTTCTTTGACGATATCGTTTTTTTCGCCGTAAATATAAAAGATAAAGCAAACGTAATTTGTTTGCTGCTGCCATTATTACCTCGAATACCTATACTAGTATAATAACTAATATAAAACTTGGAGCGGCGCGGTTACTTTAGCTGGCGTAATGCGACTAACCGCATAGCAAGCTGCTGGTTATCGTTTCACACACCGATATCGTTCCGATATCGTGACGATATCGTGCCGATATCGGCGGACGATATCGGTGTAATATCGTGTCGTTACCGTTATCGTCCAGTGTGAAAACGTCCAACTTCGTATCACCTGCCTGACACAATGTCACTTATTAAAAAAAAAGAAATCCTAAGCGGCAAAAATGTCAGTGATTGCTTTAGTTATTGTTCTGAGGATTACATACTCTTTGACATACCTTTTCTTTGGAAGCGGCTAAGAAATGACAGTTATGTGAAGTAGGAAAGTTTTAACGGTTTTCTATACAAAATTACCATTTTTATTTTATAATTTTCCTGGATAAAAAGTAGCCTATGTTACTCTCTAGCTCTCAAATTATCTCCATACCGAAAATCTCGTCGATCCGTTGCTCCGTTTTGACGTGAAAGACGGACAAACAAACAAACAAACAAATAAACAAACAAACTAACACACTTTCACAATTATAATATTAGTATGGATGGACGGGAGATGTTTATTTCCCATATTACTACTGCCACAGAATATATAATTAGTACTAACGCTACTGCATATATAGAGAATATGCATAAACCATGTTTTCCCCATAGACCCACTACACAAGAAATGTCTTCCTCGACAGTACGAATAGGTACTTATTAAAATTAAAAAAATATTAGCTGAAGGCACCATGGTTGCGTAGCTAACCAGGAGTTATTTTAGATGTTTTGAGATTATAATTATAGGCAGGAGCATTTTAAGTAGGTATACTCGTAAAACGTTATTAGCTGAAAATACCAGGGTTTTTTTATTTTTATTTTTTATTTATTTATTGAACTTCAAATTTTACACAATAAAACTTAAATTAAACACACAATCGCCAAACTGCATGGCAGTTTGTTGGCGAAGAAAAACACTCTAATATTCAATATTATTGTGTTTACCTACACTAGTACGTCTACCTTGTATATCATTGTAGTAGCAACAAATGCATCACAATATTAATAACATTTATATGACCTGACATAATATTATATTATTACAATAAAAACAAATTAATTAAAGACCTGTTTAACATTCTGAGTCTAATTTCTCTAATAGGTAATTTTTTAACTTTATTTTAATAGCAGTCTTACACAATTTATCCTCCTCTCTTAATAAACTTATTTCGTTACATATGTCCGGAACCACATACCATGAACATCTTTTACCGTAATAGTTGTTTATAGATGGCTTTATGTATTTATTCTGTCTGACCCTTCTAGTATTATACTTATTTTTTACTTTAACTTTATATTTGTCGACATAATAGTGCTCTAACGCAATTACATATTTAATTTTATGTTCCAAAGGGAGTATTTTACATACAGAAAATAGTTTATTATAATTATGTTTACATTTTTGCTTGACTTTTTTTGTAACTAAGTGCTTAACCAATCTGGTTTGTATTTCTTTGATATCCTTAAGGTAAGAAGCAAAGGTACGACCATATGTACTCAACCCGTAATTTATAAGACTATCTGCCAATGCATAATAAACCATTTTCATAGTTTTCTTGTCTACTACATACTTTAGTTGGTAGAATTTACATAATAAAGATCTTAAACGAGCACATACGTCATTGACTTGCGATTTCCAATTGAAATGTTTATCTATATTAATTCCTAAATACTTATAGTTTTCTACTAATTCAATCTTAGTGCAATTACAATACAGTTTCTGTGAATGCAGACATTCATAACAATGACCTGTTATGGTCATTTCTGAGAAATTAACACGCTTAGCAACTGCATTATAGGGTGAATAAATATGCATATATTTCGTTTTATTTAAGTTTATTATTATGCCATTGTCATGAGCCCATTTCGTTATATTTTCAAAATCACTCTGAATAAATTGATGTATTTCTTGGATATCGTTTGAGGCGTAAAACACTTGCCGAGGTTGCATAGGTAACCAGAGGTTATTTTAGATGTTTCGAGATTTTATAGGCAACAGCATTTTAAGTATGTCCATTCGCTTAGATAGTGTCGCTCTGCCACAATGCCGTGCGGGTGTACCGACACTATCTAACCGAACGGACTTATAGTACTAGGTCTTATGGAAAAAAAGCTGCACTTTGTGATAAAGGAAAGCCGCTTTGCACAGTGATACTAGGGACAAAAATAATCGATTTCACCCGCAGCAGCGAAAGTTTCATCCCTTAGGAACAAAGATAGCGCCACTTCTTTAAAAAAATAATTAAAAAATTCTACAAGCCAAACCACCGCACCGATTTTGATAAAGTAGGTGTGAAATGAAAGATAATTACATAATCTATCAAAGAAAAAATATATTGTAAAATAATACATTTAAAAATGCCCAAATATTAGCTTTTCTTGGAAGAATACTGAGAAATTTGTCAGATTTTACTTAATTTAAAAAAATAATTGTTCCGTGGGGTATCTTTTTATCCACTAATATTGTTGACAATTTAATAGAGTATTTGATAAGAAAAACTGCTTGTCGATATCTTTAATAATTATGGAGATATAAGATTACTAATAAAAAAAAAAAACATTTTATTTCATACACAATAAGTTACTTAACAATAATCCGAGGCTAGAACCAACCAAGTAAACGTATAAAAATACGTTTGTAACAGGTGGCCCTGCTCTTCCTTAACAACAGGTAATGTATGTAAACATATTAAAGGTTTGATAACAAAAGTGCTTATTTACAAATTACTCATTTACACTTCGGTTATGTAAGTGTGTGAGTGTTTGTGCGTGTGTGTGTGTGTGTGTGTGTGCGTGTGTGCGTGTGTGTGTGCTTGTGTCTACACACTCGATTTTAGTAACTCTCTGTCTCTTCATAATTTAAAGTTACTAGTGACTCTAGTAGTATTTTTTGCATTCTCTATATTGCAGACTGTAAATATTTAATTTCTTTTGTATTTTATTATAAAGGCGTGCAGATTGTGATTGAAATTGACGCATCGCAAAAGACGTTTTACATACATGGATCGGGGCCACTCGATCTTTTCTTCGTCCACTCAATAATTTGGGGTCAAATGGTAGTAGTTTGTGCAATTTAAGAACTGTGTTTACTATATATAGTTTCCTAATAGTTAATATATTGCAGGTGTTGTAGAGCTCCTTAGTTGGAAAACGGTATGGTTTAAAAAACATAGTTTTAAGCAAGCATCTTTGCGCCCGTTCAACTGCAATAATTTTAGTTTTCGTTGCACCACCCCAAACTGATAAGCAATAGCCTATGACAGATTGCGCCAACGCGAGATATATGCGGCATATCAGCTTGTGAGAACTTACATGTCTTAAGATCTTAAATACCCAGGTTAAATTTCTTATCCTTTTACTTATGTGGTCAATTTGGAGATGCCAGGATAACCGATCATCAATGATAACTCCAAGGTACTTGGTTACATTAACTCTATTGATGACACTGCACCCACAGCCTGTTATTGTTATGTCGGTATTGCTACAGTTATGTAGTTTAAGTGTAAGATTAGTGGGAGGCTGTGACCGTCTGTCGATGGCAAAAGGGATGTAATTGGTTTTGGCTACATTGAGGGTTAGCAAAGATGACTTAAGCCAGCTTGCCACTTTAGCTAATCCGATTTCTGCTGCATTGAAAACCGTGTTCCAGCATGAGCCATGAAAAACAATAGCAGTATCATCTGCGTATGAAATGATTCGACCATCTCCAATCTCGAGGTTACTTAAACTACGTAGGTAAATAAGAAATAATGTAGGGCCGAGAACACTGCCCTGAGGAACACCATACATTATTTTAGACTCGCCGCTTATGTGGTTACCGATTTTTACGCTCTGTGTACGGTCGTGGAGGTAATCAGTTAGTAAACTCAGCGGGACACCCCTATACTAATGAGGGCAGTAATTGCTCGGGCGCACCGATTTCAATGATCTATGTATGAAACTACTTTTTTTGTCTTAACGCATATTGCATATTTCTTATATGCATTCAAAAATATATTTTAAAACGTTTGTGAAAGATTATTTTTGTGAAGTTTAAAAAAATATGTCAGAAGTTTTACTTTAGAAATACCTAATGCAAGTAAAATACATAACAAAATAATTTTATTTAATCATAATCTTCTTTAAAACCGACGATAATACTGTTTGAACTGAAAAAGAAACAAAATCTTATTATTTAGTGCAAAATGCAATAGTTTAATGATTTTAATTTAGATAAGTATCTACTCAATGATAAAGGTAAATGTTAAATTGTATTGGAAATAATTTTGAATTTTGTATCTTTTATACATTAACCTTGGATTTTCACAGCCACTATTACAAAATTTGCACTGTAGAGTATTATACATGGTAGGCCGATGCATCGACAGCTACCAGCGCATAGTATTGCAGGAAGTTCTGTACCCGCAATAGTCGAGAAGGTTTAATTTTTATTTTTTTATTTGGACACAAAAATAGGCTAGTGACAAGCCTTCCCCCGATATTAGCCGCATTCAACAAACATGCCTTGCGTGCAGCTTACCAAGCAGGCGGTATATGGGGTAACGCTTTGAATTTAAGAGCCCCAATTCCATGTCCAGCTTCTTGGGGATGGCACTAAATTTCACAAGCGGGATGGACTCCTAAATGGTTCGCTGCTACGCTGATTTGGTCAGGTCAGAGTTAAACCTTCTCGATCATTGCGGGTGCAGAACTTCCTGCAATAGGTACTTTGCGCTGTTCCTGTCGATGCATTGGCCTACCATGTACTCTACCTACTCTACAGTGCAAATTTTGCAATCGTGACTGTGAACATCCAAGGTTAATGTATAAAAGATACACAATTCAAAATTATTTCCAATAAAATGTAACAATTACATTATCAGTAGCTTTTAGGCGGGATACTACTACTACGGGCTACTTATAGGCCTCGTGGTTTTTTACTATCACATTTTTCCTATAAGTACTTACAAAATTGCATTGTGAATGCATAAAAATAATATAAAGTCTCAATTAACTTTATCATTGAGTGGATAAGGTTTTAAATTATTTTTATGCATTCACAATGCAATTTTTGTAAGTATAGAAAAAATGTGATAGTAAAAAACCACGAGCCCTGTAAGTAGCTTTCAGGCGGGATTCGAACCCGCGCCTCCGGGAATCGGCAGGCTTATTACCAAAAACAAGCAACCAGTTGCTAATTGTACAATTGCAACGCGACTGCTACTAGTTGCGGATGCTAGCTTGCGGTTTGCAATCGGTACAGTACGGTACGAGCGCTTTCATGTAATTTTAGTTCACAAATCGCTCGCTTGTGGCGCTATCGTAGCGATCTACGTTCCGTAATACGAATAAGTGTTTTGGGAGCGATTAGTTGTTAATTGTTGCGATTGCGACTGTCACTTTAAGATCGGTAATAACCCTGCCGGCCCGATGCTCTGACCAACACATTTTTACAAATGTTTAACAGTCGATTAAGATGAAACAGCCATTAGATAAGGTTTTAAATTATTTTTATGCATTCACAATGCAATTTTTGTAAGTATAGAAAAAATTGTGTGGATACTTCAAAATCATTAAACTATTGCATTTTGCACTAAATAATAAGATTTTTTTTTAAGTTCAAACAGTACCATCGTCGGTTTCAAAGAAGATATGATTAAATAAAATTATTTTGTTATGTATTTTACTTGCTTTAGGTATTGCTAAAGTAAAACTTGTGACATATTTTTTTAAACCCCACAAAAATAAACTTTCACATACTTACTTTTTAAAATATATTTTTAAATGCATATAAGAAATATGCAATATGCATAAAGACAAAAAAAAGTCGTTTCATACAATAGATCATTGAAATCGGTGCGCCCGAGAAATTACTGCCCTCATTAGTAATCTTATATCTCCATAATTATTAAAGATATCGACAAGCAGTTTTTCTTATCAAATACTCTATTTAATTGTCAACAATATTAATGGATAAAAAGATACCCCACGGAACAATTATTTTTATAAATTTAGTAAAATCCGACAAATTTCTCAATATTTTTTCAAGCAAAGCTAATATTTGGGCATTTTTTAATATATTATTTTACAATATATTTTTTCTTTGATAGATTAAGTAATTATCTTTCATTTGATACCTACTTTATCAAAATCGATGCGGTGGTTTGGCTTGTAGAATTTTTTAATTATTTTTTTAAAGAAGTGGCTCCACCTATGTTCCTAAGGGATGAAACTTTCGCTGCTGCGGGTGAAATCGATTATTTTTGTCCCTAGTATCACTGTGCAAAGCGGCTTTTCTTTATCACAAAGTGCAGCTTTCCGACGAAATATCGCCATAAGACCTAGTACTATTATAGGTATACTCGTAATAACTCCTGGTTAGCTATGCAACCCTGGTACTTTCAGTTAATATTTTTTTTTATCTAAAAAGTAACCCTCCGTCCACTTGGATCCACCGCCAGGATCCACCGGTGGAGCCAAAGTAATCGAACGAAAGACATTTGTGCAATGTGTCTACGGGGAAAACACGGTAGGTACCTATGGATATCCTTTATGCAGTAATTAATATGGGAAAAAAAATCTTCCGTCCATTCCATATTATGGATAACCATTCGTCTATTTTGATTGACTCATTGAGTTATAATGATTGACTTTGTTTAGTTGTTCCACAGGGAATGATTTTAGTTGTACCACGGAGGAGTTAGTCAATCGGGAAAAAAAATCCCCATGATACTACCAGTTAGACCAACGGTTGTACCACGGGGAACAGGTCGTGCGGTCTTACGTTAAAACCACAAAATAATATAACAAACAGACTGTGCATTCATTCGCCCAGCAAAACATTGCCGACTATTTAAGTAATTAGTTTTTAATTCAAAACAAACAAAATTCATGTTTTTTTTTTACATACCTACTTAATTATACCTTTTTTACTGCGATAAGGACCAAGCACTCAAGTCCATGTTCATTGCCAAAGGTACAAAAAAAGGGCTTAGGTTTAAGCAATCACCAGATATAATGAAATATAACGCCCAAAAAATCGTAAGTACTTACCAGAATTTAATCCCCATTTTAATATGAACTTATCACCAATAAACGCAAAGTCTGCTAACCTAAAAAAGCCAAGTATCTTCAGAATAATCGCTGAGCTACCCAAAAAGGCCACGCATGCAACAAATATGTACTCGCATTTTATTTAAAAATTTCATCCAGATATGTTACACAATTTTATCCTAATAAAGTAAATTAAGTAATATATAAAAATCATTGTTTACCCAAAAAATATAAATGAAGTTCTAAAGGTTTACCGATACTACCGTAAAATGTTTACTAAAGGCTGAGCTTCTTAGAGCTTTCAATAAAATAACGGCCCCCAACAAAAACATAAGTTTGCATTCATTTATTAATGGCTACCATTTCAAGCGGCAGTTTACATACGAATAAACTTAAAACTTAATAAGGCAGTCCTCAGTGTAATTTTAAAATTAGCGGTGGCGGTGTAGCGACGGATGGGAGGGGTGGGAATAAAGCCGCGAGACTCAACCAATTTGCCATCAATATAATATACTTATAGTGCGCAAACTTTTCTGTTCCGGTGATTATATTTGGAACTAAAACAATTTTCATACGACAGTCCATTTTGACAGCTAATTTCGTATTGCAAGTGGCTCCTCTGTCACGACTGTACCCGGAACAGAAAAGCTTGTGGCTCTGTACTTGGTTATATGAATATGTCACCGGAAAATAATAAAAACCGCAAATTCATTCTAAAAAAAATAACCACGAAATTTAAGGCAATCGCTTCGCTGGCGCTTCGCGATCGCCTTAAATTTTTAACCTATCACGTGTTCTACAGGACTTCCGTAAATTTATAAATTTCCTAGGAAAATTATAAATTTGTGGTTATTGTTATTTTCCGGTGACACATACATTTTATGGCAAACGTAGTGATATAATTGGGTAGTAATGACACAAAACTTTGCTAGTTAAAATTTGGTGCACGCGTAGCCTTTTTGGGTTATGAAAAGTTTTTGTAGTGCAGGCATGACTTAAAAAGCCCGAAAAATTTTGGTACAGGTTTCATTTATTTGTACATAATATATTTTTTTTTGATGAGGCTGTTTAGGGTAACGATTGTTTTTTTGGTGGTCATTAAATTTTATCCCCAAAAAAAATAGGTACTTTTGTTTATCTTATTTACTCACTTGATGGGTCCGGATCCGGAAGAAACTCCTTCCTTCCCCGTAAGTTAAATTAATATGAATTTATTTTGTTGTTTAATTTATAGCTGTTTATATGCGCCGTTTCCTGGTGGTAGGTATAACTCAGTATAACTACATGGACGAACTTCTATTATTTTTTTCGAATTCAATAAGTTTATATTGACACTATTAAACAGTATAACAAGTAGGACTTTTTTGTCCAATCTGTTATATTGTATAACTAATAGTGTAGTGTAGTGTAACTAGATGGACAAACCCAAAATTTCGAATATCTGTCGAAAAATTAACTAAATGGTGGGTCACGAAGTCACGATCATTGAGTTATAATGTATGGTCACGATTCAATAAGTACAACAGCTGTACCGTTTAGTCGGTCAAAAGGACCTTTTCTTGAATTTGCCAATGGGCATGGGAAAAATGAAAAAAAAGTTCATTTTTATCCTATACCAGTATAGAAGCCGTTATTCCAAAGCCAATGGTTTTTATTTTACTTCGATACGATTAGTATTTACAAAGTTATTGTAAAAATGAATTTGCTTAAAAGACTGTTCGCTGGAAATCGGCTTATTATCGTGTGACGTCATTCAGCCTGACCACCCCTATACCGCACCGGGCGTTCATACTTACCTACTCGCACAGCTGCACTGATTCAGACAGAGCAGACATTGAATTTGAAGTCTTGTTTTATAGTTGATTTTGTATTTCTACTAGTTCTGGAGTTTCTGGAGTCACTTTTCATCGATTTTTAGATTTTTTACGAAAAAGATTTTATTTGGTGTTTTGATCGAAGCTTTCACTCTCCAAACGAATCGTCTTCCTGCGTCAAAATCAAACATAAAATGAATGATTCCCCCGCCCGTCCGCAGACGAACGCGGGGGATGTTTTCCACGAAATAAGCAAACGTGTTCAAGTGAATTTGTTCGACAAAACATTTAGGCCACGCCCATTTTTTATGTTTTCGAACAATGTTCTGTTCAAAACATGGCGCAGCGGACGCGCCTTAAGAGACATATTTTATTATGGATTGATTATTGGAACTGACTGGCCATAATAGTAGTGTGGCCAAAATAAAACAGTTTGATTAAAAAAAGCTCTGTTGATTTATTTAAACTTCATAATATAAGTACCAAAATTACAAAATTATTATTTAAATATAAGTAATTAATAAACAATAAATAAATATTTAAAAATATTGCAACCAATTTAATCGCTTTTACTACTATCAGAAGGGCCTTTCCTCACTTTCAAGCTGCAATTGGGTATTGTCAAATCGCCTTTGTCTGAATTGGAATGATTACGCATTGAATTAGAAGTCACTTTCACAGATGACAAGTCGTCAGCATTACTAAATAGACCATTCGAAATATTGGAGCTGGAACTCGAGTGATACGTCATAGATTTAAAAATCTGCACTGGAGTTGAGGTACGGGCTCTGTTACCCCCACTAGGCAAGCTGTCCATCGAATGTTCCTCGCGTAAATTGATTGATGAATGTTTCATTTCATCCGGCATTTTAGTTTCAAGCAAAGAAATAAATTCATCGCCGCTTTCATTTCTATGAGACTTGTTAGTAAAAGTGATTTTCTTAGCTAATTCATTTGTCAGAAATTCTTTTACAGTCATTGATGTCCTAAAGGACGTTTGTTGTTCAGCATTCTTAGCTTTGTCTATTGAATCTTTTCCTTGATTCTTCCTTCTATTAGTTTTAGAAACGGACAACACTGAGTCGGTAACGAGTGCTGGTATTTCTTGACCCTTTAACTGATTTGTCTTGAACTGTGACAGGCTAGAACTAGAAGTGTTTGTCGATGAAGATAAAGCTAAACGTTCTTTTGTTTTCTTTAAAGTTGAAGAAGCCCATCCCATACCTAGTTTTTTAAAAGCATTTTCCAAATCAGGATTTGATGAAAAACTTAATGTATCAGATGTTTCAGATATATTTTCTTTGTTCTGAAATGCTACACTAGCTTTTTTCTTATTATTTCGTACTTTAGATAGTGCTATAACTGATAATGTGGATTCGGAAGACACAGTAGTAGAATTCACATTAGACATTGTATCAAATTTGAAAGGTTCGGCTATGATGTTTCTTTTTAGTAATTCTGCAATAACATCTGGCAGACTACCATCGGAATGTAAAGAACTAAGTTCCTCATTAACTAAATCGTCTTTAACATTATCATCCATATTCGAGCCTTCATCTAAAATTCCAACATCGCATTGCTTTGCATATTCTTGAAGAGATATGAATGGCTTGAGCATTACATCATTAAACTGTTTTAAATCCATCATTTGTATTTTGGAGTCATCTGGCAAACCGATATTGGTTTTTGTTATAGAGTTACTATTCTGGAGCAAATCTGGATTAACTTGTTGTTCTGGTCTCACAATTTCCTCCAATGTATCTTTTTTGTTGCCATTAGAACTTATTTGATTTGTGGCATCTTGAATTTCACCTTTAGAGGATTGATTTTTTAATTTCACACTCATAGGTGAATCAACTTCAACCACAGTTGACAATTCGTGTGGAATAATATCTTGACCGTGTTTAAGGGTTATGCGAGATAAAGCAGGCGGAGGTCTGGTTCTAGCTTTACTTAAAATGTGATTCTCAGGAGTTCTGGGGATTTCTAGGTCTGAGGGTGTTGTCGACTGTCCATTGGAAAATTTGAATTCTTCAGGTTTTGGAATATCTTTTAAAATTGATATATATTCTGTATTTGTTCTACTTTCAGTTTCACACTCATTTCCAGTATACGAGACATAAATCGATTCCTTTGACTCTTCTACAACGGGATTTTTATGTTGCGTGTCACCTTTGTCCGATTTATGTTCATTGTCGGATGCCGTGTCTGATGTTGATATGTGACTATATGCCGCAGATTTATTTTTCCTAACTTCTTCAAGAATTTTAGCCAAATTCGATAATCTTTTTGTACATTTCTCAGTCAAATCAGCAATTTTTTCCATATTTTGAATTTTATCTTCAGCCATTTTTATGAGATTTATTTCACCATCTACATCTTGAGTCGTTGATCTAGTTTGTGTCGATGTATTTGCAGGAAATTCACCTCGAGTTTGGGAATCCTCAGAGTCGGGAGCCGTAAATGTTGCTTTGTGGAGCGGCAACATATATTCAGTAGCTTTTCGTACAGGTTTATTGAGATGATAAGCAGCGCATTTCTTATTAGGTTCGTTTTTGTTTCTTTGTTTATGATTATCTGAAACGTCTGAGCACGTATTATCATTGGTAGATTCAAATATACTTGCATATCTGGGAGTAGGCGAACTTCTACTCCGGATTCTTCTGTTACTGGTGCTAGTAGCTTTTAGATCAGAAATAACAGACCGCTTAGTGTGCATTATTCCAGTTGATGATGGAGATGATGTACTGCAAGGCTTGTTAGAATGTGTTCTGTCAGTGGAGTATATAACATTATTGGACTTCTTGGTTCTTAATATTTTCTTTGATATATTTAAGGATTTAATTTTATGAACTGAACGTTTTGGCTTTGGTACTTTAGTTGAACTATATCTTGGAACTCTATGGCGGTTTTCATGGGACATATCCTTGAAATCAGTTTTATCTTTAACACATTCTTCCAATATTTTTTGTTTCAATAATATTTTAATTTGTTCCAATGATATTTTGTTGTTAACGTCAGTAGGCTTATTATTTATATTCTGCGAAACGTCAACAATAGAACTTCCAGGAGTACTGACTGAACTACATTCTTGATTTGCAATTTCAATCGCTTTTAGGCCATTACTGTTTAGTTTCAATAATTTGTTAATGTATTTTTCTATAACAGGGTTCAAATTAGATTTGAGCATTTTTTCGCTAATGTTCGAGTTAGTGGCGTTCGGCGGCTGTCGTGTCGAACATATGTTAGATGATATTTTCCTAGAGCGTTTTAATTTAGTATTCAAATTTAAATCGGTACTAGAAGTTACTCGACTATCACACTTACGACATTTGTGTTTTCTTGAAGATGCTTTCAGATGACAGTTATATTCTAAATTATTATTGAAATTGTTTCGGGCTGTATTAGGTGGAGTACTTGTATTTCTTAAGTCATTCTTCGATTTCATATTGCCTTTGGGAATGGTTTTGACATTGTTAACTGAAATTTGCTGATATAATAAACACTGCTGGCAGTAACACATTGAATACTGGTTTCGTCCACTTTCTGTATAGTTTTGTCTAAGACATTTAGGTAATATAGTCTCAGGTGGGCTCATGTATGCGGTCGATGTAGAAGAACTCATATGGATATAAACAGGTCTCGAGTTTGGAGAGTTCATTGTCGTTTGCGTGTAAGTGGATGTGGCCGGTCTAGGCGGAACATCAGATTTTGAATAAACACGAGACATATCTGTAGATAGCTGAGAAGTGGTGAAAACCCCAACATCAACAAATTTTCTACAGGAGTTATCCGTTTTTTCTTTACTAAAATTCAAAGGTGGTTCATCGACACATTTCTCAGTTGCTTCTGCGTTCATTTTAATACCCTCCGAGTCAGGCAAGTGCAAAGAGGACTCTTTAGGCGGACGAGGCGTAGATTCAGTATCTGGATTTTTATTAATATCAGTCTTGTCACAATCAAGCTTGTTAGTAGTTTCAACATTATTTGGTAAAGGTTCGGTAGCATTTGGTATAAGTGTCGATAACTCATCGGGGTTCTTAGTTTCCATCATAGGACAATCATTTTCTTTTGCAACGGTTTCATTCAGCTTGGCAGATTCAGATTTTTCTTTCTTTTTGAGTTGTATTGTTATCTCATAAGCATCGTCGTTAAGAAATCCACTGGCACCTATGTAAAATTTGCCTGCTTCTTGGCCATTGTCATCAAATTGTTTAATGAAATCACTACCAAGCATGGCACTCTTTTCATTCATAGCGGCTGTCTTGAATGAGGAAGTAGAAGTGGCTGCTGAGGGATGTGGCCCGGTAATGTCTTTAGATTTTAAATTATTGGCTGATATATTTCTAGACTCTACCGACTTTGATGCCCTGAAAGGAGAAATTGAACATTTCAGTCATGAATTTTTAACTAATCATTAGTATGATGCTATGGATTAAAGGAATTAATAATTTACCTTGGAACAAACTCCTCTCCATTTCCAGAGTGAAGCGCAGTATCTGAAATTATATAGTTATGAAATTAGTTCCTTATGTGGCAATAAATAATCAATTAAATTGGAATTTTAAATTTCATACCATCAACAAAGTGTTGTTTTTTATTCTTGTTCCGGCGCAAACAAGATCCAGTGGCATGATTCTGCGTTTCAGTATTATTATCTTCTTGTGAATTTTCAGAAAAATACAGTGAAGTTATGTTGTCCCTACAAGAAATAATAATAATGAGCAACATTTACTTCAGTAAACACACACTTTTTTGGATGAATGACTACAGGTATACAACAACGGCATATGAAGAGAACTGAGTATTTAATTTTCTAATCACACTACGGAAACAAAACATTATTCACCACCATGGTTTTCGTTCAACTTCAGTTTGCCACATCTCTACATTAGCAGTGAAGCAGCTAGTTACATTGTAGCTCAATCTGATGGATGTCACGAAAAAGTGTTATTGAAGTGGTTTCACAAGGAATTAATCAAATTTACTGTTCTATTGCCGATTTTAGCTACCCAGCTTACAGTTTTCATTACGTCTCGGCGTCTGTGAGGTATCAGGATTGATCCCAAACCAGCTCAATGTTGTTGTTTACAATAAAATCATTTTTCTATAAATGCTAAAGGTATACTGATAAAAGAAACAATTCGATTATTGTGTTATAGTCAAACAAATTCTAAAAACTTACCCCTTTTCATTAACCACTTTGTACACTCCTGAAAGCAAAATAAAAACAACAAAATATATATTAACATAATTTTACCAAATCGTTAAATTGTGAGAAAGTTTGATGTTAAAACAAAATTATGTAATAAATACATAGTCTTACTTATATTGCAATGAATGTGAGTAAATTTAATCTAAGAAGTGTAGATATTATACCTTCATTTATCTGTTCAAAAGGTACCCCAGTATAAGAATCTTTGTTATTATTGTTATCCTTATTTGATGTGCTCACTTTATCTTTATTCATTGCATTAAGTACTTTTGTAACATCATCAATAAGTTTAAGCCTTTTTCTTTCCTTTTCTTTTTTGCTTCTCTTGGAATTTAAAATTTTATAGATTACTACATTTTCTTCATCTGAAACATTTTGTTTTTGTTTTGTGGTCTTTTTCTTTTGCAGATTTAGATTTTCGACTGAACAAGAATCAGAACAGCTTGAAGAATGGTCAGAAGAATGTACAGTTTCAACAATTTTATCTTTATTTGTATCTTTTGTAGGAGGAGTATGCTTGTGCCTTGATCTATACTCATGATAACTGTCTACTTTACTAAACTTCACTGTGTTTCCAGACTTCCCTTCTTTCAATGTAGTAGGTATTGTATGGATTGCTAAATTGCCATCACTCTCTGGTACTGGCATCCAAGAATATAGCATATCTCTACTTTCAAATTCATCATTCAATTCTGCTTCAACTGGAGATTTCGATCGCTTTTTATTACATGAAGTTACTTTACATTTCAAAGGCTGTAACGAAGATTTGATTAGTATTTCAAAATAAAGAAACAATAAATAATAACTTTATACTAAGTACTAGCGGACCCGGCAAACGTTGTTTTGCCATATAAATTTTATTGGACATGAACTTCGTATCACCAAAATCTGCCTGCCATAAATGTCACTTATTAAAAATAGGTAATCCAAAGAGACAAAAACGTCACTGATTACATACTCTTTGGAGGCGGCTATGTAGGAAATGACAGTTGTGTAAAGTACGACAGCTTAACGATTTTATTTACAAAATTACCATATTTATTTTAAAATTTTCCTGAATAAAAAGTAGCCTATGTTACTCTCCAGCTCTCAAATTATCCCCATACCGAAAATCTCGTCGATCCGCTGCTCCGTTTTGACGTGAAAGACGGACAAACAAACAAACAAACAAACAAACAAATAAACAAACAAACAAACACACTTTCACATTTATAATATTATAGTATGGATTCCAGATACTAAAGATAGATACTAGAAGTAACACCACTGTGAATCACCTTTTCCTTTTTGCCTATATTTCTTGTTTTGTAACCTAAAAGATTTAGGAAACAAACAATACTTAATGACAAGTAAGTCATAAGGTTACCATTTCTGATCAATGTGCAAGTTAAATAAGTAAATTTCAAAACATCAGAAAGTTTTATGACATATTGTACACTGTGGTATGCAATAATGTATTGAGTAAGTATAATTTGAAATAATTATAATGTAGTCTATACTAATATTATAAAGAGGAAAGATTTGATTGTTTGTTTGCATCGAATAGGCTCCGAAACCACTGGACCTTTTTCGAAAATTCGTTGACCATTAGAAAGCTACATTCTTCCCGAGTGACATAGGCTATATTTTATCCCGATATTCCCACGGGAACGGGTACCACGCGGGTAAAACCGCGAGGAGCCGCTAGTTATAATAATAAAGCCAATAAAGGTATACTTAGTATAGCAGTGTAAACTACTTTTGATAGATTTTGTAGTCCATTGATAATTAATACTTACACATTTTACCACTTTTACATGTAATTACTAATACACTTACCAGTTCAGATGTTTTTCTGGCCTCTCTCTCAATCTTATTGAAATCACGCTGTAGTTTTAACTGATGTCTATCTTTTTGCATCTGCTGTCTTTTTTCATCCATATGAGACATTCTCTGTAAGGCCATAATATAATATTACTACCACTATCTAATGCTAATCAAAAGCTAAAAGCATAAATAAAATTAATACATTTACATACCACATGTTTACTGCATTTTTCTTTGGGTAAGGATTTTAAAAATGACATTGTGTCATTGTATTCCTTCTCAACATTTTGTTTTGTTATTGCAACTTTACTTCTCATTTCCTGCAACTTTTTTAAGTGTTCTTTCCCTTTAGCATTATTAGTTGACATTTCCTTCAAGGCATTAGCGTATGCATCTCCATCTGTTAATGTCTCTCTTACAACCAATCCTGGATCACCATATGCAATGTCCTTGGTATTCCTTGTAGAATGATTGTACATTGTTACAGATTTTTTTCTATTCAGCAATAAATCAGCATCACTAGGTACTAAAGCTTTGTCTACATTTCGTTGTGCTGAAAAATTTAAATTGTGGCAAACTGTTATACTTAACCCGGTTATAGGTTGTAGAGAACTAACAAATAGTATGACAACATATTCACCAAACCCTATAGTATACCATTTTATATATTCAGAAATCAATCAATTCCATCAAAAATAACAAATAATTTAGAAAATTAAATCTGTCAATATAAATAAAACATAATTATATCTATCTAGTGTAACACTACCTGAAGGTCTTTTTCAAAGATTAAAAGCTCTATATTTTACATATCCTGAATATGACTGAATATTACTAGCATCCTTATGAATACAAGCAATATGTTTACCAAATACTAACACAAACAATACAATATACAATAGTAGACTTTAGTAGTCCTGTCACCTGGATATTTATGAGTCCTTTGGAAACTTTTGTTTCTTCTAAAAGGACTACTGCCTCTCACAACAGGGCTGGGTTGGAAATCTGCATGCCTAGATCTAATAGAACTAAAAATCTGATTTATCTCAGAATTAGTAACGGTAAACTGTCTGACTCTATTGTAATTGTTATGACGTGAAATATGGTGTGAACAAAATTCACAAGTGCTTTCAGCTTCCCATGAAGGCACAGGAATAATTTGTTCATCTAGAACATGACATACATCATCACTAGTACCTTCAACTTTTGATGACCTTATGTGTTGTATTGTTTGTTTTAAACTATGAAGATTGTCTTCTACTCCATGTTTCTTAGTAGGAATATTTTCTCTCAGTCTTAGGGACCTACTTTGCAAGTATTCAGAGACCATAGTCAATGAAGGTCGGACATTAGTTCTCTCTTCTGAAACATTACTGAGTCCTCCTCGCAAACTTGATGGCATTTCAGAGCTTAGAGCAAAGAGATCAAGGCGTTTACTTCTATCTGATTTACTTCCTGGTATATTATTAGACTCTTTTACACTATCTCTGTCGTCTTTTGGTAATGAAAGTTCAGGTACATTAGGCTCCCATTCATTTGTTAGTTCTTCACTGTCCCATTGTGTTGCCATGTCGTTCTTGTTCACTTTCATATTTCCCGTATCGCCACTGCCATTCCGTGGAGCCTCCGTGCCAGCTGGGTCATCAATTCCTTCAGTCTGATGATTAGCTGTAGCTTTGACTAATTTATTAGCTATACTTGATACTTTCTCTCTACTTAGCTCGTTAGCATTTTCCCTAAATCAAAAGTAAACAATAGGTACAATAAATAAACAGATTCAAGAATATTTACTTATGCAATCTGGGAACTTTATCAGTTTGGTAAGTTTCTTGCTCCCATACTTTTTAAACAAAGTTTTAAATGGTTGGTGACAATTTAGTCTATTTGAATTAGAAAAACGATACTGTTTGGCTTTAGTCTTATAACAAGGATAAATAAGTGCAAATTCATTTCAAAATCATAGTGTATCCAGCTATCAATACACTATGATTTTCTTGTCTCATGCCCATAATTATTTATTTCAATAATATTAAACAAACACAAACCTTGCTAGAAGTCTTCTATCTAGTGTTTTCTTTTGTTGGTCAAGTTTCTCTTGTTTTTTTCTCCTTAGTTCACTTGCAGCCTCTTTTCCCCGTATTTTTGATAAGTCTTCTTTATCTTTTGCAATAGAAGCTGAAAAATGGATTAGAGAATATAAGCGAAAGCATGGTTATAATATGAGACAGGAACATACGAGTATTATAAAGAAACCACAAAACATACCATTTTCTTGAATTGCTGAAGCTCGGGTATGGCTAGCCCCAACACTTTTCACTCCTTGTGCATAAAGTTCTTCCAAACGTTTAACTAGTTTTGCCTGATGCTTTAAATACTCTTTTTCCTTCTTGTTCTTTACTTCGTCAATATGCTGAAACTTTTCGACGTTAGCGCGATGTCTCAATTTTTTCGCTATGTCTTTTGATTGTTCTCTCACCTAAAAATTTATGGAATTTTATTGATTTTTGTCACTTTTCATTAGTTTCAGTAGAAAATATAAATACAAAAACCTGCTGAAGCCTCAGCTTACGTCGACGAAGAAATTCATTTGTTTTCAAATGCTCACTCTCAGAAGTCATCATGACAAAAAAGAGGAAGGAGGCAAAAGAGTATATAATATAACTTCATGGATCAGTTCTGTTCACGATATCACTTTGGAGAAACAAACAAAACGATCACAGGCAAGGCATGACCATCACAATTGAATCACAAAATCATTGCATCACATCAATTCACATCACAAAATCATCACAATCATTTTGAAATCAACACGACAACGTTCAAAACGTTCCGTTCAAAATAAACTTTTTTTTTATTTAAATATTTGTTCCAGTGATTACCATAGATGTATTATTCCTGTAGATGGAGCATAAAAATATGAACGATTCCTTCTATAATCGACTCTCGTCTCTCAAATGGCGACATTTCGTGTGTTAAAAAGAGATAACAATAGCCCAACGTGTGCGTCTTAATGAGCCGCGCGCCACTTAAAAGTGAACGTCATATTTGTTTGTTAACCAGCTGGTTACAAATGCTTCAGAAAGAAAATCTTTTTTTGTAGTAAAATATAGAAAGATTTGATGGTGTGGTGCGGTAAATCTGTTGTTTGTTAAGAATGGCCTGTACTGTTCCCGGTTATTCAAGCAGAGTGAGTGTTTTAAAAGAGAATAATGAACACATATCATTTCAGAGGTAAGTCACACTCATTGTTTTGTGTTTTTGCGAACACTTTTTTATAGCTTACTGGTCCGTATTTGCAAAAAATAAATCGCTGTACGTGTATACACAGTTTAACATTGACTTGGTTGAAGAAAATCGGGTGTTTTTAGGCTAAAAATATATAATTTAAAGCCTATTGGGATTTTTTGACATTTGACCAACCTGATAGTGTTGTAGTCCGATTTTAATATGTAATATCGATAAAAAATTGTAATGTTAACAATAATTTTGTATTTAAACTTAATTTATCTCAATTTTAAACAGATTTCCCACCGCCGCGCCGCCGTCGATGTAAAGGAAACGTGAATAAGAAACGTAAGAAAAGGCGACGATTGGAGACCTTCGCAACAAACAAGAATATGCTCGATGCACTTATTAAAGCAAATTGTGGATTTATACTTAATAAAAATTATTATAATTATTTATAAAAATTAGCATGAGATCTGTATTTTTTTTTGTTGATATCATTCAGCAGATTATTTAATTTAATAAATTGATTAGAAATCTCGTTTAGTTTTACGACTATACCTCCTAGTATAAATAGTATAATTATCATCATTATCATATTAATGTCCTCACTGCTGGGCTATAGCCCAATTAGCCCATATAGCCTTCCCTGTGCATGAAAACACCACAGGTAGAATGGGCCATAAGTGCCATAACCCACCACTCGAAGCCAATGCGGATTGGTGGGTGAGGGTGCCAACGACTGCTAATGCAACCGGGACCAACGGCTTAACGTGCCTTCCGAAGCACAGAGGAGACCGAGATAATAAAGTTTTGGTTCACCATTCAGGGGGGCAATTGCGTAAGATAATCGTATTAATTTGACAGTTCATATCGAATTCAATCGGCTGCAATTTGTATGGAATGACATTTATTTTGATACAATATGAATTGCAAATGAATACGATTGACTTTACGCAATTCCATAGCAGATGTCCAACCGCAGCGAATGTTACTTAACATCAACCACCGGATGCAGAATGCGCGTACCAATGAGCCATCGATCTCTTCAAGTATAATTATAGTACCTACTTCATATTTGGCACTAATTCAAAATGAAAGGGCTTGCTTAGACCATGAAACTGAACAACTTTCTCTTTGGAGCATAGCATACGTCGAAATATAAAAAAAAAACTACCACACTAGATCGATCAGCTGAGCGTGCGCTTTTGTCTGGCTGGAGGGAAGAAATTTTTGCCATATTTCGACCTATGCCGAAGTTTCATAGCGTAAACAAAATTCTAAGGCAGTGAGCACTTTGGATCGGTTTGCCGATGATGTAGTTCTCATGGCTGAGACCTTGGAAGACCTGAACACAATGCTCGAAGATCTCAGCAATGCTTCCCAAAGAGTGGGTCTGAAGATGAACATGGATAAGACGAAAATCATGTCCAATGCCCATGTTGCATCCGCTCCAGTTAATGTTGGGAACATTACACTCGAAGTTGTTGACCACTATGTCTACCTAGGACAGAAAATCCAATAAGGTAAGTCCAACTTCGAGAAAGAGATCTCTCGTCGAATCCAGCTCGGATGGGCAGCGTTTGGGAAGCTCCGGCATATATTTGCGTCCAAAATTCCTCATGTGTCAAGACTAAGGTCTTTGACCAGTGTGTGTTGCCAGTTATGACTTATGGAAGCGAGACGTGGTCTTTTACTATGGGTCTCATAAGAAGGCTCAAGGTCACCCAGCGAGCAATGGAGAGAGCGATGCTTGGTATTTCCCTGCTCGATCGAATCAGAAATGATGAGATCCGCAGGAGAACTAAAACGACCGACATCGCTCGAAGGATTGCTCAGTTGAAGTGACAGTGGGCGGGACACATAGCGCGGAGAACCGATGGCCGTTGGGGCGGAAAGGTTCTCGAATGGCGACCGCGAACCGGACGACGTTCCGTGGGCAGGCCCCCTACAAGGTGGACCGACGATCTGGTCAAGGTTACGGGAAGCCGCTGGATGCGGGCAGCGCAGGACCGATCGTTGTGGAGATCCTTGGGGGAGGCCTATGCCCAGCAGTGGGCGTACGGCTGAAATGATGAGCACTTTGGACACGACTAGTACTAAAAACTGACAGAAAAGCGGATTATGAACCGCCCAATTACATTAAGTCTCTAGCCGCCTTCAATGCGGCGTAGTTTCGATCAGCCGTATTGAATACGGCGTATCTTGAATCCGCCGCATTACAATGCGGAGCTGTTTTCCAATACAGCTAGTTGCTATGTAATACGGTGAAATATGTATACAATACGCCTGCGATATATACATATGCATTTGATTGTAATTTTATGTATCGCATTGCATTCAAATTATTTTTAATCTTTTATCGATAACTTGTTATAAAAAAAAACCACAGCACTATCATTGCATCATCATCATCTAGCATTGCATAGTCAAAATGGAGACATTCACTAATTACGACGCAACAGATTAACATGTATGTCTCTTTCTATCTTATGACAATTTGATAGTGTTAGAAGGGGTAAAGGATGGGTGAGTTATAGCTTATTTTTGTGATCCATCTACAGGAATAATACATCTATGGTGATTACCATTGATTACATGCTCTTTGGAACAGGCTAAGGTCTGAGACCATACTGCCTCCGAGGCACCGAGGCAGTATGGTCTCAGATGCCTTTTTTTTTTTTTTTTTCTATTTGCTCTCTCGCCGCCGATCGGTCATGGGGGATTGGGGTGGCAGTCTCCCCTAAGACCCGACGACCCGGCTATCTAAGCCACCTCGCGACTGGGAAATGGCCGAGCAAATGTGGCCACCTCCCCAGACGGTGCAAACCGTGCAATGCCGGCAGTGGAACGGTCCGCTACCAGCTGGTCTCACTAAGGGGGAATAAGGCGATCGAACTGTCGCTTCCTTCTCCCCAGCCGTCTGCGGCGGATGAGAGCCGCGTGCGCATCCGCTTCCCGAGCTCTCTCCGCTATCTCCTTTTGGAGGATCACGTCCTCACAAAAGGAGACCGCCGCTTGCCAGCATCTCTCACTGTCCAGCATCCGGCTGACAACGCTGATCAGCGAGAGATCCGGCCCTACTGCTGCCACGAGATCCCGACGCCGAGCTGACCACGCAGGACACACTTCCAGTGTGTGCTGCGCAGTGTCCAGCTCGGCGTCGCACTCGTGGCACTTCGGAGTCTCCTCCCTCTGAATCCGGTGCAGGAACCTACCGAAGCAACCATGTCCGGTAAGGACCTGCGCCAGGCGGTACGTAATCGTACCCCACCTCCTTTCCCTCCACTCACGAAGCAGGGGACGAACAGCCTCAACCGTTCATGGTCTCAGATGCCTCGTCATTAGTAAGTTTTCCTTCTTAAGTTTGTTTTGCGTTTTTTTCTTAAATTATGTCTTCAGTAATGAGAGATTTTCCAAAGATGTAGTATTAAACATAGATGGATACTAAAAAGTTGAACAACGAAACGATATATCTTTCCTATCCTCCTAAATGACAGTTCAGCGTGCATTGAAAAGAGATAGCAATATAGGCAACGCTCCGTATTGAAACCTAGCGCGCCAGGATTCAGTACTCAGAGGCGCCACCAGCCGAGTTGAGTTGCTGTAGGCCAGAGTGGACTACATCAGTGTTGATCAGTGTTCGTGGTTTTTTATTAATTGTGGTTAATTTATGCAAGATTAGTGAAAAAAATCTTTCTGTGTGTATTGCCAAAACACCATGGCTTGTGCTGTAAAGAGCTGCAAAAGTTCCTACAGTAATTTAAAGGACAAACTCGGAATAATATCCTTTCATCGGTGAGTGAACCTCCGTTTTTTCCAATTATTCAAATAACTAGGCCATTTTTGGTAAGCCTTTCTTTGCAAAAATACTGTAGAAAACTCTTATCTTTTATTTTCATACACGTAACTATACCTGATGATAAAACAAATAAATGAAAATCTTTTGTTAGATATCGATCGACATTTTGTTTGACATTTCATTTACTCGCCATTGGTCTTGTAGTGTTGGTACTTTGCAGATAAGATATCGATAATCGAATCAATATTTTTTCGTTCTCAGTATTCAATCATAGTACTTTTATTTTATGTCTGTAAGTACCTATTTTTTCGTTCGTATGGCAAATTTAATTTAACAACAATATGTTTAATTTTCAGCTTTCCGTCAGACTCCGATTTCAAATTGAGGTGGTTGAAAATATAGGAAGAGCAGACTGGCTTCCCCCAAAAAAATGCAAGAGTACCTATGCAGTTAGCATTACGAAAAAAAACGAGTGCTACAAACAATATGCACGGATTTATGCTGATACGGATTTTTAAAAATCAACCAGCAAACGTTCAGCAGGTAATTTTTGTATTCTGAATTTATCTTATCTATGAAATTTCATTCTGTACCTAAGCTATTCATTTTAGAAGTGTACCTAAGTATATGATGTATGTACATAGGTATGTATAGATAATGTATGATTATTTTATAAACAAGATTTTACAAAAAATACCCGTAGGTATTTTGTTTTAAGAAATAATAGTTATTTTTAGTAAAAAAATGATAAAGTAATTGCTAAAGCGTCTACTGCGGCTATGCCCGGAGGACCCATTAGTTTGCACAACTTTGCTACCTACTTTGCATGGACGGCCGATCTTTTAGTATCCTTTATGTTTCGCTGTCGGACTAGGTGTAGCTTGGCACGTAGGTATGGGGTAGGTAGTAATAAAAAGTGCCTTCGTCTGACATAGTAAGGAACCTGCTCACATAATAGAACTAGAAAGGTTACATTTTTATACCTAAGGATTTTAGGTATAAAAATGTAACTTTTTCCAATCCGGCACTTAAATATTTAAAAAAATCTTTCTGTTTTAACTAAGATCGGTTCTATTATCGTAGGGCCCTCTTGTATTGGGCTCACTCACGTCAGGTTAACTGATCGTCACTAGAGTTGCAGTGTAGGTAACTGCATTTTTTTTGATTTTTGGTTAATTTTGTAACATGTTTTATACATACTTATGTCTAACTTTTTTCTGTTAACAGGAAACATAATGACACACGATCACGAGTACCACGATCAATGAGAACATTGACATCGACTATTTCGGAACCTACCAGATTTTCTTCACACAGTCAAGCAAGCCCCAGAAAGATTCTAATTCGTTTCTTATGAATAAAATTTTGTTAATGTTTGCTCACATACTCATTTTAAACTTATGTATTTTACTATTTATATTACAAACCTAAAAAGCGGACCCATTCAGAGAAAATTTCATATAATGTATATGTCGCAGGCGGATGGTTGAATCCGCCGGATGGTTAAGTATAGCAGCATGTACCTCTCGAAAGTCCTGTAGAACACGTGATAGGTTAGAAATCTTAGGCGATCGCGAAGCGCAGCGAAGCGATCGTCTTAAATTTCGCGGTTATTTTTTTTATGACTCCGTCAACTTATGGGAAGATAAAATAGCTTACGGAAAAAATTATCGGCCTGGTAGGCGTTTAATTGAATGGCGAATTCAACCATTTGGCTGCGATATATATAACTGTAATAATAATTAAGTAAGATTGAGAAGATGTAAATTTGTTTTAAACATAAAAGTAAAAAATAAACTGATGTTTGTTTTATCTTTCCATTACTAGAGTTTCCATTAGTAAAGTATTTATATTATGAAAACAAACGGTTCAGTTCAGTACAGTATTTTTTTATTTATTTTCTTTTTCCTCTACATCTCCTTTATTAAACAGATACACAAATTCACCTTTGCATCGTTATTTTTATCCAAAAAAGGTTTTAGATTGTAGAAAACCGCTTGTAATTCCCGAGGAAACTCTTGAAATTTCCGGGATAAAAGACAGTCTAAGAAAGGACTAACTAGCTACGAGGTCTTCATTTTGTTAACTGATAAAACTGAAGTTATCGATACTTTTCATTACGAATGGTGCATCACTATAGCTCTATATCATAATAAGTAAGTATGTATAGACAAAACGGTGCCATTTCGATATTAAGTAGCAACAAAGTTACTATGTTTGTCGCTTTTTTTCAAATGATTTCCATAGTGAGTTAAAAAGAGATGCAACCTGCATTGTACATTTCACTTTCTACTATCCATCTACGTTTATTAGTACATCTTTGAGATTTTCCAAGAGGAGAGACCATTTAAAAAAAAAGCTTCTAAAAGCTTCACTAGATGGCGTTGAACGAACTATGTACCGTGAAACCTTACTACTTTGCCCTTAGGGGACATTTTTGCCCAAACACGAAAATTAACTAAAACTACCGATAAAGGACATTATTAATATTGGTATATTATTCCTATCCTCATTAACCACGGGTATTGAAATGTAAATAGAAAGAGCATATTTTAAACCTTAATAAAATAATATGAATTATTTTATTTATCCCTTCAAATTTTTATATGGATTAAAGAGTCTTTCAATATCACCAAGGTATCTTTGACAGCCGATGGCGGCCATGTTGAGCAGATCTATTGGCGCGAGTTTTTGACAGATCAATTAATAGAAAGTTTATGTGACTGTCGCATAATGAGGGGTATTAAAACACGAGTGGGAGTTTAAAAAACGAGCCTTGGCGAGTTTTTAATAGTATTCCACGAGTTTTTAATACCATACTCATACCGAGTTTGGCAAACTCCATACGACAGGCGACCTGACTCCTTAAAGGAGCCCACAGACGGCCAGGTCGCCTGTCGGTCAAGACCGGATCGGCCGTCTGACGTACGATACGAGACCTCCATCGACCACACACTAGACCGGTCGATAATCGAAAACTGACTTTGAGGCAGCACACTAGCAGTTGATAGCCGTCAGTTTTAGTACTAATCGGTAGTTTCTGTCCGGCCGATAAGTGTCAAGATTGGCCCCGACCCCCATCGGCCACAAACTATACCTGCGCATTAGCCGTCAGTTCTAAACCTTTTAAGCCCCCAGTACAGGATGGCCGATCACGTTGGCCGACCGTGATGGGCCATCATTGCGGCAAACTGACAGGCCGTTGCCGACAGGCGAACTGACCATCTGTGGGGCGCTTAACAGACGAACAGGTGGCCTACCACAAGCTCTTAAAGCAGTTATTTTTAAGTTGAGAGAGTGAGACGCCGCTATACAGCGTGTAGAGCGGCGTCTCACTCTCTTAACTTAAAAATAACTGCTATAAGAGCTTGTGGTAGGCCACCAGTTTGACAGATAGTGCGTTCCGTATCACGCTTGTATTTGTCGCCAGATTTTATATTTTTAAGAAAAGTCTCGCGTTTAGTAACAAAAATCAAGATATATTTTACATAAGTACAATATTAATTTAAATAGAATGTATTTCAAATCATTGTTTGTTGTCAAATTGTTTTTGTGCTGTATCTGACAATAATGTACGTATTAAAATTAGCGAAACGGAACGTCAAAAATAGTGTTGTCAAGAGCTCTAAGTGTTGCAATCTAACGATTTTAAAATCCAGCTAACCAATAATTACAAAATAAAATAATTAATGTGAAGGGATAAATAGAATAACTGATTTCATTTTAACGAAGTATTTTTTTCTCTCTTTCAATTCATATATCACACATGTATGGTTAAAGGTAATTTTAATAATATACCACGCTTCATAGTATTTCAATTATTTCCTTTTGTATTTTAAGAAATGGCAACTTTGTTTGATGTCTATGGAAAACTAGAATATCTGTTTGGCAACACTGACTAATACCGCTAATACCTACAATCGCAGTTAAAGTGTGTGTCAGATAACTCTGCACGTGCCTGGTGCGTTTTTGGCGCTAGTTACAGTGCATTTTTTTGTTCTAATGTTATAGAAAAGATTAGTATTCGATTTTTACCGCGCGCAGACTTATCTGACGAGCACTTTAGCTGCGATTCGCAGCTAACTTCATTCAGTCATCTGTCAGCTACCGTCCAAAGGTGCATTGTTGAAGGTGGTGCAAAAATACTATCAGAGTTTTTCGTCCCGCATTGCCAAGAAACGCTGCGCAGGTAAGATTCGTTATTATTTACGGGTAGGGCATTAATTGTTGCTGCTTTTAATCGTGGTCTTCTTCTTAAACTCGTCTTAGTTAGCGAGAAAATTGTGTGGGTAATGTTGTAAGCAATTTTATAGACTGAGGTCGACAACATTGTCCATGTTATTAGAGTTGACACCACTGAGAACAAAAAACAAGGAAACATGTACATGTACAGGGGTGCGTTTTGTGGCTTCGCTCGAGTGCACTCCGGCGCGCGCTCTAGCCGTTCCGTGGCTTGGTGAAATTTTACTCTGACAGCTGTCAGAGTGTAGTTTCACCCGTTCTATGGCTCAGAGTACAGCAACCAAACAACCATCGAATCGAATGGTTGTTTTTCACTCTGACAGCTATTTGACGTTTGAACAATAAAAAGTGTCAAAGTTTGAATGACGTCTCGAAAAATTTCTACTTTATCGCCGTAATTACTTCGTCTATCTCATCTTCCAGGAGGATTAAAGTCAAAATGTTGCAGTAATAGCTATAAAACTCGAGCAAAATGCATCACAAGCGTCGTCAAAAAATTGAGGTTATAAAAACAAATCGATCGTTCTGTGGCTCGGTTGCAACTCAAACGGATGAAACTTTAACCAAACAACCACGCCCAAAACGACGGAACGCAGTCCTGAGGCGCCATGTGTTGCGGTGTCATGATCTCGATTGTGTGTAGTGGAGTTGTAAAGTGACCGTCACATACGAAAAGTGACCGACATTTATTATAAATGACCGGTCACATTGGTAATTTATTGTCAGATTCGTCAAATATAATTAATAGAACTGTTTTTAACTGTGACTATTTTTTTCCGTGTAAAATAACAAAGGTAACATATTAATTAGCATGGGTGTACCCAGGAAGGTGCAAGGTGGGGCGCTTGCCCCACCCTCCGACTTGACTTTAAGCAAAATTTTTAGAAAATTATTTCTATTATGCCTAAATACTTGAATAAATTAAAATTAAAAAATATCACGTGATAGAACGTTGTATTGATGAATGAATTTGATTACGGTCAATCAGCAATTACGAGTGCGTCACAACAGCCAGGAAAGAGCTTTTAAAAGCGATTAAATTGGACGAATAGTCTATACTGTAAATCTGCGCCAGTGAAAAGAAATTGCAAGTTTTTATTTAAAATAAAATGAAAGACCATCTTTTATTCTCCATATATCAAAGCGTGAACAAAAAGTCGCCTCGCTATATTCACATAATTATTGTATGCGATGTAAACCCCCAACCTCGAAAAAGCGGAGCGAGCTCCTGTCTACTGATTCATGGCTGTACTGTCATAGCTACTAAATTACCTGCATTAACTACTCGCGCTCCGATTGATACCCCGCTCCCCCAGCTGCCGCCATTCTTGGTCTCGTTAACTTCACAAAATTAATGGATCTGATTATGACACCATGGTGGCATCTACCGGTTGCACTACCAACAAAATGTAGCCAGTTTTATAGGCGGAAGGTCCTTCACCTGGTAAGTGATTGGTTGCGCAACCAATTTGCTGCTGACACAGGAGGCGCAACCATGGTGTCCTAATGAGATATATCCCATAGTGTAAAATCTGCCCGCATACAATCGCTAAAAATATTTATTTTTGCGGCTCTCCGGTTTATGCTGCCAATTTTAATCGACCCACGAAGGTGTCTGGTGAGGAAAGCCCTGCTCTTATTGATCGTCAAACTCTTTTCCTTCTAGAAGCTGATTTCCTGCTAGCGTAACACACTCAATATTGACAGAAAACAGTTACGTAAGCCTCTGCCTAAGAGTGTGCACAAAAAATCTAAATAGAAAACGATATCATCATGTCAGCCGAACGACGCCCACTGCTGGCATAGGCCTCCCCAAGGATCTCCACAATGATCAGTCCAGCGCTGCCCGCATCCAGCGGCTTCCCGTAACCTTGACCAGATCGTCGGTCTATCTTGTAGGGGGCCCGCCCACGGAACGTCGTCCGGTACGCCGTTTTCCGCGCTATTTGACACTCTCCATTGCTCGCTGAGTGACCTTGAGCCTTCTTATGAGACCCATAGTAAAAGACCACGTCTCGCTTCCATAAGTCATAACTGGCAACACACACTGGTCAAAGACCTTAGTCTTGAGACATTGAGGAATTTTGGATGCGAATATATGCCGGAGCTTCCCGAACGCTGCCCATCCGGGTTGGATTCGACAAGAGATCTCTTTCTCGAAGTTGGACTTACCTAATTGGGCTGTCTGTCCTAGGTAGACATAGTGGTCAACAACTTCGACCGAATGTTCCCAACATTAACTGGAGCGAGTGCAACAGGGCATTGGACATGATTTTCGTCTTATCCATGTTCATCTTCATACCCACTCTTTGAGAAGCATAACTGAGATCTTCGAGCATGGTCTTCCAAGGTCTCAGCCTTGAGAACTACATCATCGACAAACCGTAGGTGTGTTAGGCACTTGATATTGATGTTGATGCCGCATCCTTTCCAGTCCAGGAGCTTATAAATATCCTCCAACGCAACAGTAAACAGTTTCTGGGGAATTACGTTTCCCTGTCTCACACTTCGCTGTAGTTGGATAGGATTATAGCTCTGGTTCTGTAACCAGACCGATATGGTGGCGTTTTGGTATAAGTACCTCAGCACCTCGATGTACCTGTAGTCTATTTGGCACCTCTGGAGAGACTGCAGCACTGCCCAGGTCTCGATCGAATCAAAGGCTTTCTCATAGTCCACGAACGCCAAGCAAAGTGGCAAGTTGTACTCTTCGGTCTTCTGTACAACTTGCCGCAGCGTATGAATGTGGTCTATACGTTACTATAGCCTTTTCAGAAACCGGTTTCTTCGGGAGGTTGGAAGTCGTCGAACCTGCGAGCGAGACGATTCGTAATTCGTCGTTTTACATCTAAGAAGTTTTATTTCTTTTTTGTTTTTATAATTAAATAATTATTTCACAGTGCAATCGCGCTGTGAGCGACGACTCGCGACGACGTCTAATAACCGCACCAATCTAACTGATTGGTGCAGAGCGAACAATAAAAAAAGTTTATACAAAGGGTTTCGCTTATTCCGCTGGTAACAATAAGGATCAAAATTGTGAGAGCTTTCTCTCGCGGGCAGTGTGCGAGCAAGATAGAAAGTCTTTAAAATGCACTTAAACTGGGATTGTATTGTCCTGCGACTTTTAATAAGTAATGTGTACGAATAAAATGTATGTGACGTTACTGACAATAAGTGACTGAAAGTGACGGTCAGATTGGATAAATTACCAATGTGACCGTAATTTTCGGTCAGTCATTTATAACGTGACGGTCACTTTACAACTCTAGTGTGTAGGGAATGCAATCTCGAACCAAGATTGACCATTCAAGATCTTGGAGTCTTTTTTCTGTATCAAGATTGGTCAGTTCGAGATCTTGTCGAGATTCGGGTCAAGATCTCGATCTCGAATCAAGATTATCGGGATTATTCGAGATTGAGCAGCATAAATCAAAAAGCGTTATTTTTGTGTCAAATACTGTAAATTGAGAGTAACCAGTATTTTTGGATTAAATTATGTTATGAAATGAAGAGCAAAAAAATTTTAACATTTTGAAAATGGCTTCTCAAGAAACATAGTACACTTAAAGTGTCATCACCCAATCGGCACCGTATATCAGTGGCTAAATAGCCCGCGGCTGAAAAGGCCCTTTCTGCCTCCACACTAGTAGGGAGTGGGACGAAAGTTAAAAGGCTGTTAAAAGCTAATTTCATGTACCTATTGCTACATTCAGGTGATCTGTGACCTATTGCCCCCGTTCTCCTCCGAATTCGTAAAGATTAATATATTTTTTCAAAATTGTGTCAATTTTTTCAGAAATCAGCGCGCTACCTGCGCAGGTATTAACACTTATGACCCCTACGAGCGCTCAGTCTGAAAATCTCGAAATCTTGTTACGATCTTGGTCTATTTTGTCGAGATCGCGAACGGGATTTCAAAATTCGAGATTGATGGCCTTCAAGATTGAATCTTGGAAAACCACTCGAGATCTTGGTGGAATCTCGATCTTGCAAGATCAAGATTGCATTCCCTAATTGTGTGTGATAAAAAAAATCTACGCTGCTTATCTTTTCTCAAAACTAATACGCGCGCCGGTATCACCGTTTGTAGGTTGCGTTAGCAGAAACCTACTTGTTTTTCTTTTTATTAATATTTAATGTTGAAAAATGGAAAATTAAGTATTTAGAAAAAAACGACCCGTCTCACAACAATGTGTTAACTTTACATTATTTTTCTTGTTGTTGTTACTCATTTACTTGTAGTTTTTCATTTGTTTTTCTTTTTATAAATAGTTAATTTAACAAATATTAACATAAAGTAAAACAGATCTCTGCTAACGCAACCTACAAACACAGAAACCTGCGCATGTATTAGTTTTGAGAAAAGGTAAGCAGCGCAGAAAATTTTCCAAAGCATCCAAGAAATAGAAATAGAAATATCCTTTATTCAAATACCTAAACATTTTTAAATGTATTTTCGAATAGTCAGTTTTGCCCAAGGCAGATAAGAGTAATATTATTACTTACCTACTTTACTTATCTAACGCATAATTACACGCGCGCCTACCTACCTAAAATTTGGTAGGTACCTAAATAAAAATTATGATTTTCCTCAAAATCAGTTTATTATTTTCCTTCCATCTGATGCACAACCCTAGCACCTCAAACCCCATTGTATGAAAGTGACTAAATGTGATAAGATTGCCATCACCATAAAAACTTTAAAAAGACTTATATGTCGGAGCGTAAACGCAGTGCTGCCCTCATAGACAGCAAGATCGATTATTTTTATTTTTATCATAACGACATCTATTGAGTTATTTTGTAACTATCGACTTAAATTATTAGCGCCATCTATTTTGTTGCTTTGTAACTATTAGTTGAGTCAGTTTAAACGTTGCGGAAAGCACTTGGGTGAATTGGATACAGAGAGATGGCAGCTTTGGACCAAGTGAGTTGAATTGGTCGATGGTCTGCACATTTTGGTGTAGGGGCAAGAGGAAAAGAGTTTTATAGGGACCCACGAAGGGGTTGGACGTGTGGCGGAAGTGGGGCCCGCAAGGGCCACTTTTCTGTATCGAATTTGCCGCGTTTAACGATTCATCCATCTACATCACTTGAATCGTTGTGTTATTTGTGCCATATTGATTGTGATTGAAGAATAAGACGTTTGCTATTGAAGCACAGACTATTATTTTGAGGATCCCTCGTCACAACCATCCTGACAACGAGGGCAGACCAGGAAACTGACCCCAGCGACGTCATATATTTATTTGAAATAGAAATGTTATACAATTTTACCCGTTTGCTTACAATAATATATCTTATAATCAAACTCATAGAGCTTATAGTTGCTGAGAAATTTAGGTTGAGCAAAGATGTAAGAAAGTGGAGATAACTTTGCCCGCGTCTACTTTTGTTTCTTTCTCAGAATCTATTAAGAATTGTCACCTGGTTTTGACAGTTCATTCGGTGCATGAAGTGCCGTTTCTAAACTATAACAACCACCAATAAATTGTGGATATTTTTTTTTAATAAAAATATCCGAAAAATGTGGGCAAACATGTAATGCCGCGTACAGACCGGCCCAACGAACGCCAACGAACGACATCAGGCGTTGCCCGCTGCACGTTCCTGGGGGGCTACCGGCTAAGAAATATGGATATGGGTATGGGCTTCAACTGTCATTTGAATTCCTTATCTTGATAGATTTTGCTGCTTTGTTCTGTTGAACGTTGCTAGCTAGTTATCGTTATACCCGACGTCACAAAACAAGGCTATTTTCTTTATAAAATTGACTTAAAGTTCCCAGAAACGTATGAAGTTCATACCCATAAAGTTACGCGGTAGCCCCCCAGGCCTTCGAAGATCAATCCAAAGATAAGTAAAGTATCATTGGGAGTGATCCAAGTTCACATTTGGGTCTTTCCGATCATCTGGGGGGCTACCGGCTAAGAAATCTGGATATGGGCTTCAACTGTCATTTGAATTCCTTATTCTGATAGATTTTTGCTGCTTTGTTCTGTTGAACGTTGCTAACTAGTTATCGTTATACCCGACGTCACAAAACAAGGATATTTTCTTTATAAAATTGACTTAAAGTTCCCAAAAACGTATGAAGTTCATATCCATAAAGTTACGCGGTAGCCCCCCTGATTGAGACAAAGGGGAAAACAGAACCCCTTGGGTAGCGTTCGTTGGCCTTCGCTGGTCCGGTGTGTACGCAGCATAAGGTTTCACGGTACTTGTCTATGGTATATTTCGGTATGAATCATATTAAATTAATCGGTCATTCCCGGTCGCCACCACCAGTTTCGCCACCACTGGGGGCGACTGGGATTATTTGTTTAAAAATTTCCCGTTTGACACCAGCGGTGGCCACGGGGATTTTTCTTATAAAAAAATCCCGATTGCCCCTACTGGGGGGCTACCGCGTAACTTTATGGATATGAACTTCATACGTTTTTAGGAACTTTAAGTCAATTTTATAAAGAAAATTGCCGCTATCAGTTCCTCGTTTTGTGACGTCGTCGGGTATAACGATAACTAGATAGCAACGTTCAATAGAACAAAGCAGCAAAAATCTATCAAAATAAGGAATTCAAATGACAGTTGAAGCCCATACCCATATCCATATTTCTTAGCCGGTAGCCCCCCTGATTGTATTTATAAAATTTATATTTAAAGTAAATAAAGTAAAATACATATACATAAATAAAGTAAAATATGTAGTTTAAAAAACTAAAAAACACACTTTAATAGGAACAGAATAAAAAGTACAAAATAACCGTCTATTCAGTAACTGAAATTAAAAAGCGTGGTGCGCGTTGTCAATATTAAGTAATGAGCGATTTTCTGAGAGGCCATTTAAAAAAAAACAGCTTCCAATTGCTTCACTAGATGGCGTTGAACGAAGTATGTACAAGTCTATGGTATATTTTAGTATGAAACATATTTAAATTAATTACTTTTTAAAAACCCAAAGGAAACTAATAATATATTAAATAAGTACTACTGTGAGGAACAGAAACGAAATAGGTAAATTTAAAGATTAAGGTAAATAAATACCATCTGTCTGACGTTCCGTTTTACGTAAAAAAAGTCACGTCAAAGTAAAATTTATAACGTTCCGTTCCTTCTAACTGCATAGGTGGGACAGCGCCATCTAGTGACTGAGCTTTCAGAAAATCGCCCATTGAATGCATGCTTTGCAAAGGCCGCACCACGCTTTTTAATTTCAGAAAAAGCGCGGGAAACTTCGAGAAAGGCGGACGTGTTTCTTTTTGGCTTTAAAATTTAATTAACTAATTTGGATAGTGGTTTGTAAATAATACATTTAAGTTTGTTATTTAAGTCTATTTTTAATATATATCTATTAGTTTTTGTGAATAGTACGAGATTAGGTAAGTTTTTTATATTGTTTCTATGAACGAGCCCGAAGACCCTGGGGGGTCCGCCCCCCAGGCGTCTCATTTTGTTACGATTGGCAATGCTTCAGGAATGGATACTGAGGGATCTTTATTCGATACCGATTGCTCGGAATCTAATAAAAATCCACCGAAACGTAAACGATCGTCGGCACGCAAATTATGCAAACATTGCAATAAAAAGAAGAAAAAAAGCCAACATAAGTTTTCAGAACAAAACCCACCTACAGAATTCGATTGCCATTGTGATGTTTCAATTCCTAATGAACAATGTTTAAGAAATTCACCTGAAATTCAAACCCCCCAACCAGTGCCAACACAAAACACAATGCCAAGTACTTTGGTAACTCCGGACACCAACCCTCATACACCCGTGGGTAGGCTTCTTTACCAAACTTCTGACGCGTCTCCTTACGTTGTACACATTCAACGTGAGCAAGTATCTCCCGACGAAAACACCGTTTTACACCCAGTCGCTTTAGGACGATTTTTAAAGAAATATACTTTTAATAATATTGTGAATGGTAGTCTAAAGAAAATTGGAAGAAATAAAGCATCTATTTCATTTTCTCAGTTTCAAGATGCTAATAACTTTATAACCAGCGATATTTTAAAAACAAATAAATATAGAGCTTTCATCCCAACCCATAACATTACTCGAATGGGTGTGGTACGAGGTGTCCCTGCAGACTGGTCTGAAGAGGATATCATGAATAACATTTCAGTTCCCATAGGTTGTGGTAATATTATTAAAATTAGAAGGTTGAAAAAGAAAATTACTAATAATGGAAAAACTGATTTTACTCCCATAGAAACTTTAGTTTTGACATTTGACGGGCAGGTTCTTCCTAAAAGGATATTTTTATGTTACAATTCTCTTCCAGTCAATTTGTATATATTTCCAACTATCCAGTGTTATAAATGTTGTCGTTACGGTCACATTAAAACCCAATGCAGATCAGTTACACGATGTTTTAAATGTGGATCAGGGCATTCTGGTGAGAGCTGTCCTGTGGATGATGAAGAAATAAGATGCTGTCTATGTAGTGGTGCACATACTGCCATAAATAAAATATGCCCTGAATTTTCTAGGCAAAAAAGCATAAAAGAAAGTATGGCCAAGAGCTGTATATCCTATGCAGAGGCATTAAAACTCCACCCCCCAGTTTATAGACCATATGCAGATGTTTTAGCCTCTTCACCTACTTCACCTAGTTCATCTTCATATCTAGCACACCCTTCAAATAATAATCTTTTAAACTCTCCATATGAAACAGCGAATAAAACAACTTCATATAAAAAAACCATATTTATTAAGCCAAAAACCGCCCATGTTACAAATAAAGGCTATGACAAAACTGCTCATAATTCCTTGATAAATGAGTACAGAATTCCATCAACCTCTAATGGGACTGCTCTTAATAATAGTGACAGTCTCTCCAACATACCAATTAAAGATTTGATAATCGCACTTATAAAAACTTTATCCAACAGCAATCTTATTGCTTCACCGCCCAACGTTGCTACTTCTGATACTAATTTTATAAATCTTAATCACTTTAATGAACTCTGTAATTCAATGGAATTGCAGAAGCATCAACAGTAAAAAGTCTGACCTAATCCATTTAATCAATAAGTATAATCCTTTTGCCATCTCGCTTCAAGAAACCTGGCTCCAACCAGGTTTCAACTTTAAACTTTCCGGCTTCTCGTGCATACGAGAAGACAGGCTTGACCCCACAGTAGGCTGTGGTGTAGCCTTATTAGTTAAGCAATCTGTATTTTTCCAACATATTCCCATCTCTCAACACCGCAGTGATTACTCTATCATTGCTGCTAATGTAAATAATATTTGTTTTGTTTCTGTATATATACCTTACCCCTCTTCAATCATCTATGATGAAATTGAAAACATTATAAAATCTCTACCAAAACCTCTTTTGGTAATGGGTGATTTCAATGCCCAACATTATTCTTGGGGCAGCTCTAAATCAAATCATTATGGCAGTAAAATTCTAGAAATGTTGCATAATAACAATTTATGTTTACTTAATACAGGGAAGATCACACGTAGGACCAAGCCAGATGAGGGTAGGAGTGTTCCTGACTTATCTATTGTCTCCCCTTGCCTTGCTACTTCATTAACATGGACAACAAACAATTCCACATATGGAAGTGACCATTATCCTATTGTGATTACCTTCATAAATAACTCTATAAATCAGCCACAAAATCATCCTCCCCGTCTGAAACATAAATTAGACAAGGATAAATGGAGTGCTTTTAAAATACAAGTTGAACAAGATATAGATTCTCTCCCTCTCATTGATAAAAACAATCTCTCATCTTGTGCAACTGCCCTATCTTCTCTTCTAATTAATACAGCAAATAAAGCATTCCCAACTAAAACTGGTCATCGCAGTAATATCCCTTCTCCACCGTGGTGGGATCAGGAATGTACTGCTGTTATTAAAAAGAGGAAAGAGGCTGAAATAAATTATAATCTCTGCGCAACATCCGAAAACTTTAACATATTGTCTGATTTGAGTAATAGTACACGGAAACTTTTCAAACAAAAGAAATGGGAAGGCTGGAAGAAATTCTGCACCTCAATTTCTCCTAATACTTCTCCATCGGTTGTTTGGTCAAATATTCGCCGCTTTCGTTCAGCATTTAAAGAGTCCACTCCAAAAAATGTTCCTGAACATTTAACAGAACAATTTCTAGATAGACTAGCTCCCCCATATGTTGCTAATGATAGTTCACTACTGCAGGTTCCTTTCACTTCTACTTCTAATGCTGAAATGACAGGACTCAGTGCTCCTTTTTCATTAGCTGAACTTAAAGGTGTTTTGGCTTATGTCAAGGACTCGGCTCCAGGTTGTGATAGTATTCCGTATTCCTTCCTTAGTCACTTGACTGATAATAGTTTAATGTACCTTTTAAATCTTATCAATACTGTAATGATAACCGGCGATATTCCCTCTACATGGAAACTACAAGAGATCATACCGATCCTTAAACCAACTAAACCGGCTAACAATGCTTCCTCATATCGACCAATTGCTTTATCTTCAGTTTTGGCAAAAATTGCAGAACATCTGATTAAAATCAGATTAGAGTGGTTCGTTGAAAGTAGAGGACTGTTGAGTGACAGCCAGTTCGGATTTAGAAAAAATAAAAGTACGATGGACAGCATCGGAATTATAACTACTGATATCCGAATAGCTTTTTCTTTAAATGAATCTCTCTTGGCAGCCTTCCTTGATATCACGTCCGCCTATGATCATGTAATTTTAAGTATTCTCCAGAACAAACTTATTAAATTACAGGTGCCTCCAATAATAATTAATTTCATTATTAACATTTTGTCTGAACGAACCATCAGTTTAAATCCAGGTACTGTAAATATGAAGTCACGGTTAGTGTGGAACGGGCTCCCACAAGGTTCCGTGCTCAGCCCACTCTTGTACAATATTTATACCCACGACCTAGAATGTTCCCTTCCCGATAACATTAGCATACTACAGTATGCTGATGATTTGCTAATTTATTGTACAAACAAATCTATTGAAAACTTGTGTAACTCACTTACTCACGCTTTAAATTGTCTCAAAACTTGGCTTGAAAACAATGGTCTAAATCTTTCAATAGCAAAAAGTAATATAGTTCTTTTCTCAAGAATGCGATGCCCTCCACCTATTTCCGTATACTACGATAATGTAATGTTACCAACTGAAAATGAAGTCAAATTTTTAGGTATCATCTTGGATAGTAAACTAACTGCCCTAGCTCATTGTTACTACGTTGTTGCCAAATGTGAAAGAATCTTAAATATTTTAAGATGTTTATCTGGGGTTTGGTGGGGTTCTTATCCCTCCTCATTGAAACAACTCTATAATTCCTTAGTCAGAAGTATTTTAGATTATGGGACATATTTTCTTGAACCTTGTAGCGCCCTTGGAATACACAAACTGGATATTATACAGTCAAAAGCTCTCCGCATTGTCACTGGGGCCATGAAATCGAGTCCCACGAATGCTTTACAAGTTGAGACATCTGATCCTCCTTTAAGACTACGACGCCAATACTTATGTGACCGATATTTATTTCGAGCTTTACAGTTATACAATCACCCACTCTATAACAAATTAAGTAGACTTTTAGAACTCGTGGAATCCTCTTCATACTGGTCTCATAAACAAGTACCATGTCTTATTGTTAGTTTTAGTAAGTTTCGCTCTTTTCAAGCTCCAACGCATAGATCATCATATCTTCCAATTTTCTCACAAAACTACGAATCGTTAATTCTAATACCTAACATTATCTTCAATTTAGATTTTCATAAAAATGATTGCAATCTAAAGTATAATTTTAATTATTTCTTAGCTGATGAATGGCATGACTATCATCATATTTATTGTGATGCTTCAAAGCTCGATTGTAATAGCCATGTTGGCGTTGGCGTTTTTCATAAACAGTACCAAATTGTTCAAAAAGTAAAACTTCCACCCGAAACTTCAGTATTTACTGGTGAATGCTACGGTCTTTTTAAATCATTAGAGTACGTTTTACTTTATAAATTAAATAAAGTTATTATTTTCTCTGACTCTAAGAGCGCTCTTGAAGCTTTACAAAAATTCCCTTTTAAAAGTAATCTAAGCCATCAAATCATTATAGACTGCCGTTGTTTACTTCAAAAATGTTCAATGAAAGGTTATGATATATCATTTGTATGGGTGCCTAGTCACAGCAATGTTGCTGGTAATGATAAGGCCGACCAACTTGCAAAAGAAGCAATAGATTCTGGAGACCTGTTTCCTTATAAAAATTATTGCCATGATCTATGTGCCCAAGCAGGCGTTTCACTCAGAGAATCATGGGAATCCCAATGGCAGATTAGCAGCCAAGTTAAAGGTAGCTTTTATAAACTCATTCAACCAAATATCCCTAATAAGCCATGGTTTAGCAGAATGAAGCTTGGTAAAGTTTCATCCACAATCATCATAAGAATGAGACTGGGTCATACGTGCACTCCTGCCCATCTGGCAAGATTACGAATTGTGCAGGATTCTATTTGCGTGTGTGGCACTGGTGTGGGAGAAGTTAACCATATTCTTTTCTCGTGCCCTCTTTATGATCATACTCCCTTTTATGAATCCCTTATATCCCTCAGAATTCCTCTTCCTACCAGTATTGTAAGTCTTTTATGTACCAATGATATTAATGTGTATAAATGTATATCTGATTTTATAACTTCCAACAACATAAGAATTTAAGTTATTGTTTTTTTTTATGTATTATATTTACATATTATTTGTATCCTCTCCACTATCCAAATTTCTAAATTCCGTTTTTGTACCTAATCCTTTTGTTTTATAACGTTTCCCTACCTTTTGTTGTGGCTAATACCCAAACCGGGTAGAGCCAATAATAAAAAAAAAAAAAAAAAAAAAAAAAAAATTAATTTCAGTTACTGAATAGACGGTTATTTTGTACTTTTTAGTCTGTTCCTATAAAAGTGTGTTTTTTTAGTTTTTTAAACTACATATTTTTTTTTTACATTTTAGTTTAATAAATGGCAAGCTATGGGTGGTTGATAATCGATTTCACAGTCTATTCATGTGTCTGCTCACCCCGTAAACATTATAACTCAAAGGCGTGATTGTATGTATTTAGTTTTACAAATTCAAGTGGAGTCTATTAGTTACCAGATGCGCGAGCCGAACCCTTACTTTCTCCTTACTCCATCATCAGACCCTCACCACCAAGTGTAGCGAATAGGTCTCATCAGAACGAAACAAGTGAGCCCAAACTAGAGGGGTTTCGTAGTGGTCATTAAGGAGTGCCACTGACTTCCTCCCTGCTCCATCATCAGATTCTCACCACCAAGTGTAGCGAGTAGGTCTCATCAGAATGAAACAAATGAGCCCACCTCGAGGGGTTTCTTAGTGGTCACTAAGGAATGCCACTGATTTCCTCCCTGCTCCATCATCAGACCCTTACCACCAAGTGTAGCGGATAGGTCACATCAGAACGAAACAAATGAGGCAGAACTCAAAGGGTTTCCTATTTGCCATTAAGGAGTGCCACTGGCTTTCTCCCTGTTCCATCATCACATCAGTCCCTTGCCACCAAGTGTAGCAAATAGGTCTCATCAGAACGAAACAAATGAGCCCAAACTCAAAAGGTTTCGTAGTGGTCATTAAGGGTGCCACTGGCTTCCTCTCTGCTCCATCATCAGACTCTCACCACCAAGTGAAGCGAATAGGTCTCATCAGAACGAAACAAATGAGCCCAAACTCGAGGGGTTTTCTTGAGGCCATTAAGGAGTTTCACTGGCTTTCTCCCAGCTCCAACATCAGACCCTCACCACCAAGTGTAACGTATTCGTTACACTTGGTGGTGAGGGTCTGATTGCTACAATAGGTCTTATCAACACGAAACAAATGAGCCCAAACTCGAGTGGTTTCCTATTGGTCATTAAGAAGTGTCACTGGCTTCCTTCCTGCTCCATCATCAGACCCTTACCACCAAGTGTAGCGAATAGGTCTCATCAGAGCGAAACAAATGAGCCAGAACTCGAAGTGTTTCCTATTGATAATTAAGAAGTGCCACTGACTTCCTCCCTGCTCCATCATCAGACCCTAACCACCAATTGCGACTAAAAAGTCTCATCAGAACGAAACAACGGAGGCCAAACTCGAGGGGTTTCCTAGTGGTCATTAAGAAGTGCCACTGGCTTTCTCCCTGCTCCATCATCAGACCCTAACCATCAAGTGTAACGAACAGGTCTTATCAGAACAAAAGAAATGAGCCTAAACTCGAGGGGTTTCCTAGCAGCCATTGGAGAGTTCTATTGCCCACCTCTTGACTCCATCATCAGATCAGCTCGATGGTAGCAAATTATTGTATTGTCATCGGATTCATATAGACTTGCAAAGTTTCAAATCAATACGACAATTAGAAGTAGGTTAAAATTGATTTTCAAGATTTTCTTACATTGTGACTTAGTTACAAGTGAAGCTAATAAAAGTGTGGTAAAAAAATAGTATAGGTTTTAGAAGTTAATAATTAATTATCAAAACATTTTTGTTACATACAATAATATGTACACACTAGCTTTCCACCCGCGGCTTCGCCCGCGTGTAGTACACGACATTATCCTGATGGAATGTAATATTTTCCGGGATAAACTATGTCATTTTCCAGCTCCCAATCTACCCCCGTACCAAAAATCTCATTGATCCGTTACTCCGTTTGGACGTGAAAGACGGACAAACAAATAATACCTAAGTACTTATTGATTTTCCCGTTGGAATATGATAAGTACTATCCTGTGGTAAAAAGTAAAAGTAGCCTATTATAATCCTTGCCAGGGTCTCAAATTATTTACTTAAATACCAATCTCTGCCCCCAAATTAGCCCGCGCTTAAAGTGATTTTTCCATACAATGAGATTTCCCGCAGTAAAAAGTAAAATATCGTCGTTGCGCTTGCCAAACTCGGTATGTAGTAAAACGGTACTTTAGAGGAGACACAAAAAACTAGTTTTCTGTGGTAATGATAACTTTATTAAAAATGTATTAATGCCACAGGGAGAAAAAAAATCATGTCTAATTATTATAGTATATTATGATACAAGTGAGCTTAGGTTGCTCATTATACACGAGGCTGGGGGTTGCAGCCCGAGCCGCAGGCGAGGGCGTAAATCAGCCGAGTGTCTAGTGAGTAAGTTGCTCACGAGTTTCATACGCACTTTTTCAACACACTTGCGAGGAAAAACAAACATTTATTGCATACATATTGTATTAACCTAATATTAACTAAGGGAAAAAGCGCGCAAGTTTTTTTTTTGCACGCGCCAAATGTATAATAAATACAGCCATACAGCCTACTCCAAAATAATTAAGTATAATAATAGTGATAAAATGCAAATGTTTTATAACAAATTGTTGTGAATTATAAATAATTTGATAATAATATACTTAATTATGTTTTTTGTCTTAATTAGGGACACATTTATTTATTCTAAAAACGTAAATGGATTTTCAGCCGTATAAAACCTCTTTGTTGTTACAAAAAAAGAACTGTATCTATTACCCGCTGAAATTGAAAATGCTCTGTTGACTCGCATATAACTTGCAGTTAGGTACTAACTTAACTTTGTAGGGATACTGTATTACCCGGTTAAATTGAAAAGTCTCTGTTTACTCGCATATAATTTGCAGTTAGGTACTTACTTAACTTTGTAGGGATAATTCTATTACGCAACTAGTACTGTAATATTATTATGCACACGTGGGTTATAGTTCGGTTTATGGCTCTAAGATCGATGTAATAAGGCTCACTTTATGAGCAAGTGTGTTGAAAACTATATAATAGCATCTGACAAGGCATAGATTAAGCGAAATATTTTTTTTTATGATTTTTAGGCACATATAGGATTTGGTTTGACCCTGTAAAATGATATATGTGAAAATAGTGCACATAAAGGATTAGTTTCATGTGGAATATAGGCAAATTAATTTCCGTCATGTGCATCATGAACACCTTGTAATTAACTTTTCACTGAATTACTGAAGTAAAGTAAGGTAGATACAATATAAAAAAAACACATTAATACGATCGGTTCAAATCAGACTTTAATATTAAGTAAATACTTAGGTACTTATTTCAACAACAAGAAGTGTTGATTACAAGAGCCATTGCCAGTAATCAGTGTTTTAATGGCTTGATGTCTTAATAAGAAAAATTTGGAACTGTATTACAATCGTTAACTCACACAAAATACTTTGCTTAAAATTATGGCACTATTAGAAATGTCTGTGCCAACAATGTTTGTGTCTAAGCCAACAATACATAACATAAACAAAAACAACAAAATCAAAAACATCCTAAACAACTTAATCATCTTAAAATGGCACTGTTAAGGAACTTGTTCATTATTAATAACTAAATTACTCCAAAATAAATAGACCGTCTAAGCACAAATTGATAAGTTATTACAGACACTTTCCAGAGTGTCTAAATTTGTCAGAATGCTTAACAATAATTGAAGCAATATTCCAGAAAATACTTAATAATATTTTTTGATTAATTACTTAGGTATTAATACTTTCACTTTTTAACTAAAGGCACGAGATCAGTCTTATAAGTAGGTGGTACATTAGAGTAGTAGGTATTATCTTAATTGATCAGCCTTCTCAGCATTATCAGCAAATTGAATGCAAAGGTATTGATTGAAAGAGTGATGCATGAAACTGTTCAGAGTATTTGGGATGTGCAAGCAGGATTCAGGAAAGGAATGGGATGCATGGATCAGGTCTTCTCCTTGAGGTGCCTGACCGAAAAACACCTGGCTAAGCACAAAAAGGTTTACTGTGCCTTTGTAGACCTAGAGAAGGCCTACGATCGAGTCGAAAGGAATGAGCTATGGAAGGTGTTGTCTGAATACGGATTGGAGAGCAAACTTATTCATGCACTGAAATCTCTCTGTGAGGATTCCCGTGCATGTGTCAGGATTAACGGTGCGTACACTGACTGGTTTGGCATCTCTAGAGGGGTCAGACAGGAATGTGTTGCGTCGCCATGGCTCTTCAATTTGTTTTTTAGACAGTTGTATGAAAGACCTGAGAGAACGTGACTGTCTGTGGAATTATGATGAATGGGACCCAATTCAATTGCCTCCTCTATGCTGACGACCAGGTAATACTTGCATCTTCTGCGGGGGAGCTGCAGGAGATGTTGTCCGTTATGAATGATGATTTTGTGAGAAAAGGGCTGAAACTAAATGTATGTAAGACGAAAGTGATGGTTTTTGAGCGAGATGAAGAAATGTCTGACTGTACGGTAATGATAGGTGGTGAGAAAGTGGAGCAGGTGCGTGAGTTTGTATATTTGGGCAGTTTATTTACAAGGGATGGAAAGTGTGAGGAAGACATAGAAAGACGAGTGAAGAAAGGGAATTCAGTGAACGGCGCTATACACTCAGTTATGAGTAGCCAAATCGTATCTGAAAAGGCGCGAATGGCTTTTCATAACGGGAGTGTTGGTGCCGAAATAGATGTTCTAGAGTCGAGTGAACACTATCCACCTCCATCATGGTATGGCCTTTCTCAAGTATCCTTTGTTCAATTTCTACATTTTGATTTTGTTTTTTTAAAGTGACCAGAGCTGAAGACAGAATTTTATTACTATTCTGGTATGCACATCCATCAGAGATCACTATGATATTCTTGTACCCTATAGGGTACAATTCTATTAGGGTTCTTCAATTTTGATCGTCAAAAAATCTAAGAGGCACGTAGTGAATTGATTGGCCGTCACGCCACCGTCTCCTTCGTGCCACAAATACAGGTGAACTTCTTTGTCATTGTTACAATAAATCGTATAATTATGGAGTTGCAGTTTTTGTTTGTAATACTGTACAGATACTGTGAGTTTACGACATAAGAGTACACTTTAAACATCAACGGTAATTACCAAAACTTCAGACGAGCACATAGTTTTTGCCTCTTCTTTTGCAGAATATGCTTTTTCTTTCATTTCTTTATGTATGTCATATTCTTCGGCTGTTATGTTTCCTTATTTGAAAGCAGTGCATGTATCACACTGATCTTTTCGTGGCTTAAATATTGAAATTTTTTCCTTCTTTAAGACTGAATAGAAAAGCTTACGCTGTACAGCTCCTTTGTTATTTTGGACACACCATTTTTTGTACTCTTTAAACATATGGGACTTTGACCTAAAAGCCTCTTCAACATAAACTCTATTAGTACTGGATCGGCAATAGTGGCTGGGCACCTTTGGCAACAAAGTCAGCCACTCTTTAACTGTAACAGATTTTCGAGGAACGTCCTCAGCAGAAGCATTAGCGCAATGTTTTCGTTTTTTAGTTCTCACTGAAGGGTTAGTTTTTCCAAATTATCTGCATTTAATTCTTTTACCCAATCGGTTAATGTATCGTTTTGCATGTCGATTGTACACACCCTCACATGCTCACCATTATCACCTGGTAAATAATAATCAAATCCTAATTGTTTTTTCGTTGAGTCTGACCTAGAATTTTTGCGTCTCTTCAAGATGAGTCGAATAGGTACGTATCAAATTTTTTAAGTAAGTAGGTAATCTAAAAGCTTGCCATGTGTCTAAATCCCAAAAATAATTAAAAATATGATCTCTTTGTTCTTCGCCTAACGCTCCACAATAATTACTTCTAGATGTTTTAAATACCGTTGATTCATACACTACATGGCTTTAATTTCTTTGCTTTCTTTGTTTTTGAAATAATAGTAACCAAATGCTGATTTTCATTCTGATTTCTTTCTCTTTTACTTCCCATGTAGGTACTGCTTTCCTTTCACTATTTGAATCTTATTATACTGTCTGTCTTTCTTTTTTGTCAAAATGATGATGATTGCAATTTTGATGTGCTTTAATTATCAACATCATGCGGGAAATTATCAGCTGTAATCGATCTTATTAACGTATCAATAGTTATAAATCCAATTCAATCAATCAATAACGCCAAAGTGCCATGCTATTTATAGAGTTTAAGTTAAAAGCCACTTACCTGCCTGTTTGTATTTTTTTTTCCTCCAATGAGTCTCCAACTAACCTCAAAAACTAGTCAGCACGTGGCTTGCAAAACTCGATATGTGCAATACTAATCCGTTATGTGCATGTTTTTTTGCATCGTACAAAATCAGTTTGTATTTATAGTGCACTTATCGAGTTTTTCTTAGAAGTCAGCGTACATAAATATTTTTGCAGATCCATAACTATGCTGTACTTTTACAAACCGAGTTTTGCAATCGATTCCGCCTTAGAAACTAGTGCCATTTAGCGAAAAAACGAAAAATCTAAAAAATGCACATATCGGATTTGGCAAGCGCACCGACGATATGTCCTTTCCAGGGACTTAAACTGTCTCTATTCTAAATATCATCCTTCCCATGAACTCAAACTATCGCCTTAAATACCAATTCCATTCTACAGCTTTGCCCGAGCTAAAACTTATTTTACCATGGGAATAAGCCTTATTCCAGTTACAATTTGTTTATGTCCTTCCTAATAGGATCTCAAACTATCTCCATCCAAATTTCCTCAAAATTGGCTCAGCCGTTTTGACGTGAACATTACAATTTCGCATTTATAATAATAGTAGGGATAGTACAAATAGGAATATGAATGGTCGGCCGTGACTACGTCCGCAAGTACTAAGTACATCGCAAAATTTTGTGTCAATAAGTAGGTAGATAGGCATTCTCTAAGGTCTCATCCGTGCCATCAATGCCATCATCAATCTTTTTTAATGTCCCCGCTGCTGGGGCACAGGCCTTCATATACAGGATAAGGAGAATGGGCCACGAGTGCCACGACCTTCCACACGGGCCCATTGAAGTTATGGTGTATTAACCAATCCAAATGCAGCCAGACATCGGCTTATCCTGTCTTCCGAAGCACGATATATTTTTTAACCGCAATCCCGTGATAGACCATTGCAAAAGTCACATAACCTCGGCGATCGCAGGCCGAGCACGCTACCCACTGTATACCAAATTTCATGAAAGCCAGATCGGTGGTTTAGGCTTAAGAATACCTAGACAAACAGGAGCTACTTTCGTATGAATAATATTCGGACATTCTCCTACTCTTGAACTACTAAAATGCAAAAAATCAAGTCAATACTTTGCTAAAAAATGTGAATACTGATTTTCTTGAGTTTTATTCCAATGCTTAAAGAACTTCTTGCTTTGCACGAAAATGAGCTGTCATGGGACCCATGCTTCATTGAATAAAGTGAATAAAAAAAAACTGTATCCCACGGGAACTGTCTTTTTCCCGAGTTAAAAAAACCGTATGGAATTTTCCCGGCCAGAGTTCAATTATCCCGATCGATTTAGCCGTTTAGTTGTGATTGAGCCATAAACATCCAAACTCCGTATCTTTTACCCCCACCCACCCTATATAAACATTAACCCCCCCTCTCTACCCTATTAGGGTTCTTTTTATTTTGCCTACGCAGATCATTTTTAATGATGACCTATTTATCCTTCATACCAATTTCCATACTCCTAAGTCCAGAAATGAGGAAGTTTTCATATAAGTCTTAATCCCCCCTTTCTCCCCTATTAATTTATAAGTTCGCATACGCAGATCATTTTCAATCGTCGTGACCAGTATCCAACATACCAATTTTCATACTTCTAAGTTTAGAAATGAGGAAGTTCCATAGCTTAATCCGCCCGTTTTACCCCATTATGGGGGAGTTTTTTTAACTTCGCTTACGCAGATAATTTTCAATCGTGATGAGTATTCAACAAATCAATTTTCATACTTCTAAGTTCAGAAATGAAGAAGTTCCACATAAACTTTATCTCCCCATTTTACCCTATTAAGGGGGAGTTTTTTTTTTACTTTGCTTACTCAGATAATTTTCAGTCGTAACCAGTATCCAACGTACCAATTTTCATGCTTCTAAATCAATAAATGAGCAAGTTCCATATAACCTTAACCCCCCCATTTTACCCCTTTAGGGGGGGAGTTTCCTAAAATCCGTTCTTAGCGGACGTCTCCTAGTCATAACCTACCATTCTGCCAAATTACATCTTCGTTGGTCCAGTAGTTTTCGAGATTTCGTGATGAGTGAGTTATGTCCCCTCGATTTTATATATATAGACTAGCTTTCCGCCCGCGGCTTCGCCCGCGTGTAGGTACTACACAACATTATCCTGATAGAATGTTATATTTTCCGGGATAAACTATGTCACTCTCCAGCTCCCAATCTACCCCCGTACCAAAAATCACATTGATCCGTTACTCCGTTTGGACGTGAAAGACGGACAAACAAATAATACCTACTTATTGATTTTCCCGTGGGAATATGATATTATAATCCTTGCCAGGGTCTCAAATTATTTACTTAAATACCAATTTCTGCCCCCAAATTAGCCCGCCTTTAAAGTGATTTTTCCTTACAATGAGATTTCCCGCGGTAAAAAGTAAAATATGTCCTTTCCAGGGCCTTAAACTCTATCTAAGAGGCCTTAGTCACTATTCTAAACATCATTCTTCCCATGAACTCAAACTATCGCCTTAAATACCAATTCCAATCTACAGCTTTGCCCGAGCTAAAACATATTTTACCATGGGAATGAGCCTTATTCCCGCGGTTACAATTTGCCTATGTCCTTCGTAGCATCAGGACATGGGTGTCCCGGTGCTCCTATCAGTAGGAGTAATTAGTAGGAGCACCCGGTAGCACTGTCTCAAACTATCTCCATTCCAAATTTCATCAAAATTGGTTCAGCCGTTTTGACGTGAGCATATACAATTTCGCATTTATAATAATAGTAGGGATAGTAGAAATAGGAATATGAATGGCCGGCGCCCGCGACTACGTCCGCGAGTCTACTATATCTACTATATCGCAAAATTTTGTGTCAAAAAGTAGGTAGATATGTATTCTCTAAGGTCTCATCAGTACCATCATCAATCTATTTTAATGTCCCCGCTGCTGGGGCACAGGTCTTCATATAGATGGATAAGGAGAATGGGCCATGACCTTGCACACGGGCCCATTGAAGTTATGGTGTACTAACCAATCCAAATGCAGCCAGAAACATCAGATTATCGTATCTTCCAAAGCACGATATATTTTTTAACAGCAATCCCATGATAGACCATTGCAAAAGTAACATAACCTTATCCATCGCAGGCCGAGCACGCTACCCGTGGTTTAGGCATAAGAAGGTAACGATACCTAGACAAACAGGAGCTACTATCGTATGAATAATATTCGGACATTCTCCTTCTTTTGAACTACCAAAATGCAAAACATCTAGTCAATACTTTGCTAAAAAATGTGTAATACTGATTTTCTTGAGTTTTATTACAATGCATAAAGAATTGTTTGCTTTGCACGAAAATGAGCTGTCATGGGATGGGATCCATGCTTCATTGAATAAAGTGATCAAAAAAAACTGTATCCCAAGGGAACTGTACTTTTTTCGAGTTAAAAAAACCGTATGAAATTTTCCCGGCCAGAGTTTAATTATGCCCTTTCTACCCTATTAGGTGTTTTTTTTATTTTGCCTGCGCAGATCATTTTTAATGATGACCTAGTATTCTTTATACCAATTTCCATACTCCTAACTCCAGAAATGAGGAAGTTTTCATATAAGCCATAATCCCCCTTTATACCCTATTATGGGTTTTTTATAACTTCGCATACGCAGATCATTTTCAATCGTGACCAGTATCCAACATACCAACTTTCATACTTCTAAGTTTAGAAATGAGGAAGTTCCATATAAGCTTAATCCGCCCGTTTTACCCCATTATCGTGGAGTTTTTTAACATCGCTTACGCAGATAATTTTCAATCGTGATCAGTATTCAACATACCAATTTTCATACTTCTAAGTTCAGAAATGAAGAAGTTCCATATAAACTTTATCTCCCCATTTTACCCTATTAAGGGGGAGATTATTTACTTTGCTTACTCAGATCATTTTCAGTCATAACCAGTATCCAACGTACCAATTTTCATGCTTCTAAATCCATTAATGAAGAAGTTTCATATAACCTTAACCCCCCCCCATTTTACCCCTTTAGGGGGGGAGTTTCCTAAAATCCGTTCTTAGCGGACGTCTCCTAGGCATAATCTACCTTCCTGCCAAATTACATCTTCGTTGGTCCAGTAGTTTTCGAGATTTCGTGATGAGTGAGTTATGTCCCCTCAATTTTATATATATAGACTAGCTTTCCGCCCGCAGCTTCGCCCGCGTGTACTACACTACATTATCCTGATGGAATGTAATATTTTCCGGGATAAACTATGTCATTCTGCAGCTCCCAATCTACCCCCGTATCAAAACTCACATTGATCCGTTACTCCGTTTGGACGTGAAAGACGGACAAACAAATAATACCTACTTATTGATTTTCCCGTGGGAATATGATATTATAATCCTTGCCAGGGTCTCAAATTATTTACTTAAATACCAATTTCTGCCCCCAAATTAGCCCGCGCTTACAGTGATTTTTCCATACAATGAGATTTCCCGCGGTAAAAAGTAAAATATGTCCTTTCCAGGGCCTTAAACTTTCTCTATTCTAAACATCATTCTTCCCATGAACTCAAACTATCGCCTTAAATACCAATTATATTCTACAGCTTTGCCCGAGCTAAAACTTATTTTACCCTGGAAATGAGCCTTATTCCCGCGGTTACAATTTGCTTAGGTATGTCCGTCCTAGCATCAGGACATGGGTGTCCCGGTGCTCCTATCAGTAGGAGTAATTAGTAGGAGCACCCGGAAGCAATGTCTCAATTCAAACTATCTCCATTCCAAATTTCATCAAAACTGGTTCAGCCGTTTTGACGTGAGCATATACAATTTCGCATTTATAATAATAGTAGGGATAGTAGAAATAGGAATTTGAATGGCCGGCGGCCGCGATACGTCCGCGAGTACTATATCGCAAAATTGTGTGTCAAAAAGTAGGTAGATAGGCATTCTCTAAGATCTCATCAGTACCATCATCAATCTATTTTAATGTCCTCGCTGCTGGGGCATAGGCCTTCATATAGATGGATAAGGAGAATGGTCCATGACCTTCCACACGGGCCCATTGAAGTTATGGTGTACTAACCAATCCAAATGCAGCCAGAAACATAGGCTTATCGTGTCTTCCGAAGCAATATATATTTTTTAACAGCAATCCCGTGATAGACCATTGCAAAAGTAACATAACCTCATCCATCGCAGGCCGAGCACGCTACCCGTGGTTTAGGCATAAGAAGGTAACGAACTATACCTAGACAAACAGGAGCTACTATCGTATGAATAATATTCGGACATTCTCCTACTCTTGAACTACCAAAATGCAAAAAATCAAGTCAATACTTAAAAAAATGTATAAAACTGATTTTCTTGAGTTTTATTACAATGCATAAAGAATTGTTTGCTTTGCACGAAAATGAGCTGTCATGGGGCCCATGCTTCATTGAATAAAGTGAACAAAAAAAAACTTCACTTTTTCCCGAGTTAAAAAAACCGTATGAAATTTTCCCGGCCAGAGTTCAATTATCCCGATCGATTTTGCCGTTTAAGTAGTTGTGATTGAGCCATAAACATCCAAACTCCGTATCTTTAATACCCCACCCACCCTATATAAACATTAGCCCCCCCCCTTTCTACCCTATTAGGTGTTTTTTATTTTGCCTACGCAGATCATTTTCAATGATGACCTAGTATCCTTCATACCAATTTCCATACTCCTAAGTCCAGAAATGAGGAAGTTTTCATATAAGCTTAATCCGCCCGTTTTACCCCATTATCGGGGAGTTTTTTTAACTTCGCTTACGCAGATAATTTTCAATCATGATCAGTATTCAACGTACCAATTTTCATATGTCTAAGTTCAGAAATGAAGAAGTTCCATATAAACTTTATCTTCCCATTTTACCCTATTAAGGTGGAGTTTTTTTTTACTTTGCTTACTCAGATCATTTTCAGTCGTAACCAGTATCCAACGTACTAATTTTCAGGCTTCTAAATCCATTATTGAGGAAGTTCCATATAACCTTAACACCCCCATTTTACCCCTTTAGGGGGGGAGTTTCCTAAAATCCGTTCTTAGCGGACGTCTCCTAGGCATAATCTACCTTCCTGCCAAATTACATCTTCGTTGGTCCAGTAGTTTTCGAGATTTCGTGATGAGTGAGTTATGTCCCCTCGATTTTATATATATAGATACAATAGGTCATAATAACTCGTATGAGTAGGTACAACCAATTCAATAAATATTGTAAAAAAATATTTGTGTAAGTATTAATTAATTAGGAAAATATTTGAGACTCCCTTTAACATCTATGATGAACCAATGTCCCAGTCGGTCGTCCGTCACCACTTAGCCACCACTGGTGTCGAACGGGAAATTTTTAAACAAAAAATCCCAGTCGCCCCCAGTGGTGGCGAAACTGGTGGTGACGACCGGGAATGACTGAAATTAATTACTTTTAAAAACCCAAAGGAAACTTATAATAAACTAGCTTTCCGCCCGCGGCTTCGCCCGCGTGGACTACACGACGTTATCCTGCGGGAATGTCATATTTTCCGGGATAAAAAGTAGCATATGTTCATCTCCAGGCTACTAAGTATCTGTGTCCCAAATTTCAGCCAAATCCGTTCAGCCGTTTTGGCGTGGTTGAGTAACAAACATACAAACATCCAAACCTCCAAACATCTAAACTTTCACATTTATAATATTACTAGTTTTCCGCCCGCGGCTTCGCCCGCGTGGACTACACGACGTTATCCCGCAGGAATGTGACATTTTTCCGGGATAAAAAGTAGCCTAAGTTCCTCTCCAGGCTACAAAGTATCTGTGTTCCAAATTTCAGCCAAATCCGTTCAGCCGTTTTGGCGTGATTGAGTAACAAACATCCAAACATCCAAACATCCAAACTTTCACATTTATAATATTAGTAGGACTAGCTTTCCGCCCGCGGCTTCGCCCGCGTGAACTTCACGACGTTATCCCGCGGGAATGTGACATTTTTCCGGGATGAAAAGTAGCCTATGTTCCTCTCCAGGCTACAAAGTATCTGTGTCCCAAATTTCAGCCAAATCCGTTCAACCGTTTTGGCGTGATTGAGTAACAAACATCCAAACATCTAAACATCCAAACATCTAAACTTTCACATTTATAATATTAGTAGGATTAAGTAGGATTAAATAAGTACTGATAGGTACTACTGTGAGGAACGGAAACGAAATAGGTAATTAAATAACATCTGCCAGACGTTCCGTTTTAGGAAACAAAAGTCGCGTCAAAGTAAAATTTTTAACGTTCCGTTCCTTCTAACTGCATAGGTGGGACAGCGCCATCTAGTGAGCTAATTACAACGAGCTTTCAGAAAATCGCCCAAATGCGCGGGTGGTTCGTACACATTTCAATGCTCATGAGTAGGGTTGCCAACTATACTGCTAAAAACAGTATTATACTGTTTTTCACTACATTATACTTTTTACTGTTGAACAAAAAAAAAGTATACAAATATACTGTTTTCAGCAAACGTCACTGGTATCCGTAGGTCTATTCAAAAAGTAAAGGCCCAACACTGCGTTTTAAGGCCTCTCCTGTAATGATGCTTACGAAGCTTTCCAAAATGACTCAAAATTGATAAGTTGTGCGAGAAGCACAAATAAATATGTCTTCAAAACAACAAAACATTTAAAACAATAAAATACTGCTCGTTTTTCTAAAATACTGTTTATTTTTCTTTTCCGACCTTAATATACTTTTCTTTTGTAAAAAAAAGTTGGCAACCCTACTCATGAGTGCCATGAGTCATGACATGAGAGTTAACGCGGGAATGAGGGATTTTCTGACAGATGATTAAAAAAGAAAAAAGTTAGTTCCAAAAAACTCAACAGATGGCGTTCATCAGACATGGGTTTGCTTTTTTTAAATTTGCTGGCAAGGGCCCTGTTTAACCATTTTTACAAGTCTACAATTATGTAAGAAAGCTATTGTAAGATCCATTGGGACGGGTCAGTATGGAAAAGTTTGAAACTATAAGAGAAGGAGATATTTGTTCTAAGAAATCATGTCATCGATTTTTAAATTAAGAAAAACTTCGATTCCCGGGTCGTGCATGAGTATTTTTTAAATCTTTGAATGCAGTTTTTCTGAACTCTAAAATCGACGACATGGTTCCTAAGAACAAATACCTATCTCTATCTCTTATAGTTTCAAACTTTCACATACTGACCCGTCCCGATGGATCACCCTGTAAACTTAGGTACATGTACGCCTACCTCTGAACTAGAACTGCTTTTTTCCCTCCAACTTTAGCTTGGCGTTTCCGTAGTTCGTTTTTAAGGTCAGTTACCGACCAGGAACCGTAGTCCTTGATAAATGTAACAAACAATATGACTCGGAACAGGTACAAAAAACTTAACGAAAACGTGAAACATACAACAAATCTTTAACAACAAAACAAAAACTCAACAAAAACGTGAAACATACAACAGAACGTCAACAACTAAACAAAAATTCAACAAAAACGAGTTAACAAATTCAACTATAACAGATACAACTCGCGGTTCGGTCGGTATGGTATTGCAACGCAAGACAAGAGGAATAGAATTATTTGACATTTCTTTTCTTCCGTCAACGTCAACTTTTTTTTGGCCTTGCACCTCTTGCACAACTTTGAAATACAAGTGTAGGTCAGATGAGATACAAGCACTGGGCCCTATTTCTATGGTAACACACTTGTATTACAAGACTTGTATGTATCTCCGGAGTACCATAGGGGGTTGAAAATTTTGTTACATTTTAGCTTCGACGCACTGTTTTTGAGATATTCTCATTTTTATAAAATTCATTTTTGAAACAGTTCCGGCCCCCATACCCATACAACATCAGTAGAAAACTTTTTCATTGCCGATGAGGTAACTCTATGGTTGACTGTAACCAACATGAAGTTTGACTTAATACTCTGAGGTAACTGGAGCTCTCACCCTGAATAAAAAAGTGTCGCCAGCAAATTTGACATTTATGTATGTAGTGGCAGGTAGTGGCTGTCAGTTGTCTCATATGACCATACGTATTTTTTTAAAGTGTAGGTGAGACGGAAGACAGCCACTGTGTTATTTGTGGTATTCAAAAAATTGTTCGTACTGCACTCTCCAGTTACCTCAGTATTAAGTCGAGCTTCATGGTAACCAAATTCAGTTTTATTTTTAAAAATACTTTTACACCCTAGGGTGCAACGCAGAGTTTTGAACCCGCTGCTCAGTTTAAAGGCCTGATCAGACGAGGGACTGTCCGCCGAGTACTTTTTAGTCCATCGATATAGATCTCTTATAAATTGTATCGAATAACGCACACCAGGAACTAAAAGTACCGCGGACAAAAAGTCCCCGAAAGTACGGCGGACACCGAGAGACTGGACTGAACAAAAGTTCGCGGTAGTCCCCGAAAAAATAGAACAAACGTAAATAGGCGTAACAACGCACACAGCGAACTTTAGTCTGCATTGAGCGCCCGATAGTGAAGTACGTCTTCGGGCAACAAATGACCGCACACTATATGCGTTGAGTCCGCGACAAGTACCCGGAGGAAATATTTTGGACGTACAGGGACTTTTTGTCCCACGGGGACAAAAGTCCTTCGTCTGATTAGGCCCTAAATAAATATACATCACTTTTCGAATATGAGAGATGAAAAATATTTATCAGCCAATGCATTTATATGTCATTAGGTATTCCAATGACACTCTTTTTTGTTACCGTAAAAAACACTTGTTATTTACTTCGTGAAACAGAATTTACAAGTCCATGTTACATTTCGAAGCTTGTGAACTTGTAAACTTGTATCTTTCGAGAAATAGGCCCATCTCTGTGTGGTAATAAACAATAGAGGTGAGTGGATTCATGTCAGGTCAGCGCCATCTATCGAGCTAATAAATAAACTTTTTTTTTATTAATTTGCTGGCAGAAAATCAAAATTGCGTAAGGTAATCGTATTAATTTGACAGTTCATATCGTATTCAATCGGCTGCAATTTGTATGGAATGACATTTATTATGATACCATATGAACTGTCAAATGAATACGATTGACTTTACGCAATTCCATAGCTGAATGAGTTTTTTTTTGACGTTTCATCGTTAGTTCAAAATTTTGTACTAGATGGCGCTACCCCACTATAGCGACCTAACTTTTTCTAAAGAAGTAAACGAAAAAGTACCTAATAGAAAATAGCAAAAAAAATAGTCAGGCTGTAGTAAGGCGTACATTAGACGGTCATGCAACCATCAGTCAATTCCATCACTCACATGACGTCATGACTATCTAACTAATCGGTATAGAGGAACTACGGGCAGCGTTTTGAATGGTTCATTTTGATTGGCTAAAAGAATCGTGACTAATATCAAACTGACAGCAAAACCTACCGTCTAATGGGCGCCTAATAGGTCACTAGGTAGACTAATAGCAAATAAAACTATTATATTCTGTGACAAAGAGCTTAGACTAAATACTGAGGTAAAGTGCTCGTCAGATAAGTCTGCGCGCGGTAAAAATCGAATACTAATCTTTTCTATAACATTAGAACAAAAAAATACACTATAACTAGCGCCAAAAACGCGCCAGTCACGCGCAAAGTTATCTGACACACACTTTAACTGGAGCGAGTAGTACTAACACTTTTTTGTGGCACTGTGGCTGTCTTCCGTCTCACCTACACTTTGAAACAAAACGTATGGTCTTAAGAGACAACAGACAGCCACTAAAGGGCTAATACGTACTCGTACTTAGGTAATACTTCCATGCGTACTACCATGAAGCTCGACTTAATACTCAGTATTAAGTCGAGCTTCATGCGTACTACAGTCAACAGTGGCACAATCTTTAATGTTCCGGTGACAACGGCGCTATTAACTTCTTCTTTTTCTGTAGAAATTTAACCGGCCCTGACTTCAGCCGCCAGCAGCGCTATGGTTGGACATTAACTTGACAGCACAATGACATTAAAAAAAACACGCTAGTTTCACATTTTGGCCACCGGAACTTGACCGGAACAGAAAAGATTGTGGCACTGTAAATGTCAAATTAGACAAAGAGTACATTTTTATCCCATTAGAGTAGGTAGAAAGTGGACTCCAATCCATGCTCCAATCACAAAAATGCCATCTACAAAAAGCTTTGTACGTTTCTCCCCATTAACGGAGTATTCAATGCCAGGTTTTGAATCAAATTATCAAGAAAAACGAATACGCTCACAAAACACCACCAACACCAACGCATGGAAGCAAAGCAATCCGCAGATCTGACAGAAGAAAAACTTTACCACAGACAGATTAATTTGACAGTACAACCGACCGACACAAAAGTCTTTTTTAGGCTCCATGAACTAATCCTTTGCCATAATATGCTGAAAAAAGTAGGTTGTGTTAGGGTTACAGCGCCATCTAGTGCATCGAAAAATAACTGCAGGAAACTCTCCCATTGTACAGAGCGCCTTACTTTATTTCTCACTTTTACTTCATTGCTCTCAACTGCAGATCTTATTGTTTGTTTGTTATTTAAATTTAATTGATTTTTAATAGATGTCTCAGCTCTGGTTATTTCCCTATAATATGGAAGACCACCCATATTGTGCCGATTCATAAAAAAGGCAGCCAATCTCTAGTGCAGAACTACCGACCAATTTGAATCCTAAATATTCTCAGCAAACTATTAGAACGCGTAGTCCATTATCATTTATACCCAATAGTCTCAACTTTGATACCACCAGAGCAACACGGTTTCTTTAAAGCTCGATCCACAAATACAAATTTAGCTATATTTACGGATGATGTTTTGAACGGAATGGACGGCGGTGCTTCTCATTCTCAAGTAGACGTAATCTACACGGACTTTGAAAAAGCCTTTGACCGTGTAGATCATGTCTTACTTCTCAGAAAACTGTAGGAACTTGGCATAAGGGGGAGCTACATAGATGGTTTGAATCTTATTTACATAATAACAGGAGTCAGGCGGTAGTGATTGGAGGCTATTGTTCTAACTAGGTATATAACAGTTGTATCAGGCGTACCGCAGGCGTCCATATTTGGACCTCTGCTCTACGCTTGTCATTTATATGACATTTCAAAATGTTTTAAGTTTTCAAAATTTTTAATGTAGGTAAGCCGATGACACCAAAATTTATATGAAAATTAATAAACTACAGGACTGTTATCATTTACAAGAAGATTTGAATAGATTGAACACTTATTATGCTGAAAATAGAATTAATCACAGACATACATGTCTGTGGAATCAATATTAATATAGATAAATGTGTTTACATGTCTTTCACTCGAAACCCATAAAGTTCAGTTATTGTATTAATAGTTCACCCCTCGCAGAAACAAACCAACAAAGATCTAGGTATTCTACTTGATTTCAAATTAAGTAACTATTAAAGACCATATTGATAATATTACTGCAAAAGCATTTAGAAACCTGGGTTTCATTTTGCGAGTGAGCAGACATTTTTCTGATATACACTGCTTTAAAATCCTTTATTTTACTTAGGTAAATTAGGAGTGTTTTAGAATATTGCAGTAGTATCTGCAACCCACGGTACCTGATATATTTCCAAAGTATAGAGAAAATTCAAATCAAAGTACCCCGCAGCACAATGTATGAAAAAATGGTTTCAGTCAAATATCACGAAATTTTAATATGATTTAGATTCAACTTACCTTATCACTTTTGTAAAAGCATACTTACTTTCAACAGACTTATACTTTTCGAAATAGTTAAGTTAACAATATGTATTTACTCCTGGAGAAGACTCCTGTAGTCACTACCGCCTCTTAACTCTTGAAAATAGACGGAGCTTCATCGACATGTTATTTCTTTACTAGCTGACCCGGCAAACGTTGTTTTGCCATATTAATTATAGTGGACACGGTAAACTTCGTATCACCAACATCTATTATAGATAGACAGATGAAAATAAACGATCGCGAAGAAGTTTTATACCTTCGAGCAACGCGGGCCTTCCGTCTAGGAAGGGAGTAGGCATATGAAGCATTTCCCCTCTGTCAAAGTACTAGCCCAAATGGGCATTGGCGTTTATAAAAACTAGTTGCACTCAGATTTCTTCCTAGACCGAATCCAATCGCGCAAGTGAACGCCGCAGTATTAAAAATGCCGAATAGCCCACTTTTTTGCTGTAGAAAAAAGGCCTGGAACATCAAGATAACAAAAAGATGGTGTAACATTTCACAAGAAAGTATATTTTTATCGTATTAATGCTATTTAATTACATTTAAATACCAAAATCGCATATTTTATTTGTTGTAGTTGTTGGATTTGTTCAGCAACAACAGATCCGCTCGCCCGTATAACTCGGTCGAGCCAACATGTCACCTGCAGGTTATACCCGTCTCTTTCAATCGATGCCGCATGCCCGGAGAGTGAGAGGGACGGATATAACCTGCAGGTGTCATGTAAGTTCGACCGGTTTATACAAAGTTCAGATCGGTCGCGCGATAAATCCGACTTCTCGCCGACGATGGACAACACAGTGATGTAACCGTTACTTGTCATAATGTTTGTCGATAAATTTGAGTAGCGGCTGGCGACGACGCGACGAGACGTTATTTATTCACATGTTCAAATGATTGTTATTATGGTTTTATATGAACTATAAGTAGTACGTTATTATTATTGAGTAATACCTAGCATTTAATTAGAATAAAACTAAACCGATCAAGAGCAAGTCAGACTCGCGCACTGAGGGTTCCGTACCATCATGTATAAATACATTGCGATGTAGATTGTCTATACTAATATTATAAAGAGGAAAGATTTGATTGTTTGTTTGTGTGCATCGAATAGGCTCCGAAACTACTGGACCGATTTCAAAAATTCTTTTACCATTAGAAAGCTACATTCTTCCCGAGTGACATAGGCTATATTTTATCCCGATATTCCCACGGGAACGGGTACCACGCGGGTAAAACCGCGAGGGTCTGCTAGTACGTTATAATAATAATAGGCCCATCCGATCGATTACGACCACAGCGGCCTATTTTATTTTACTTAAATCTGATGAAACATTTTGAATTCATTGTTTATTTATCACACTTTTTGTGTTTACAGCTTCCCTACAAATTTAAATTAAGAAATTTATGGAAATGTTTTTGCAATAATAAGCGAACCTGGGATGTCAAGCGAACCAGTATAATTTGATCGACCCATTTCATTAGGTATATCCGATTTTCAAGCCCTTCCAAACAAAAGGAGAATACTAGCGGAGAATTCAATACTAAGTTTAATACCAGACTGCATTTGTGCCACAAGTCTTCTTTTTATATATATACGAGATTTTTATATATCAGAATATCAAAAGCTGTAAGTAAGATCCTACATAAATACCAAATAATAATTATTAGAAATCTATACCTCTATTATAAAGCTGAAGAGTTTGTTTGTTTGCTTGAACGCGCTAATCTCAGGAACTACCGAACCGAATTGAAAAATTATATTCGTGTTGGATAGTCAATTTAGAGAGGACGGCTATAGACTATATTTTATCCCGACACTCCGACGGAAACGGGTACCACGCGGGTAAAACCACGAAGATCCACTAGTTAAGTAATAATTGTTTAACCGATAAATAAACATAATATTTAATAATTATGTAAAATGTTTCAGTTTATTACCTTTAGTCCTTTTTTCGAAATTGAAATTTATCGATATTGCTGCATCGACAGTTGAGGCTAGCCCTATTTACGTTCAAAACGAGGCAATGTGTGAGTGAGTTTTGACTCATCCGTACACGAAATTGTCGCTGTATTGTTTCATTTTTTATGTGTTAGTGTCGTCTTTACAGTATTGTTTTTGTATGTAAGTATACAGAATTGCACTTGTGTGCACATTTCCCCCCCCCCCCAAAAAACGCCAGAACTATTTGAATAGAGTAAACTCGCTAAGGCTACTCCCTTCCGGGACGGAAGACCCGTGTTGCTCGAAGTTTTATACACTGCCTGCAACAAATGTCACTTATTAAAAAGTAGGTAATCCAAAGCGGCTAAAACGTCAGTGATTACAATACTCTTTGACATACCTCTTTGGAAGCGGCTATGGAAGAAATGACAGTTTTGTATAGTACGACAGTTTATCGATTTTCTATACAAAATAATCATTTTTATTTTATAATTTTCCGGAATAAAAAGTAGCCTATATTACTCTCCAGCTCCCAAACTATCCCCATACCAAAAATCGAGTCGATCCGTTGCTCCGTTTTGACGTGAAAGACGGACAAACAAACAAACAAACACACTTTCACATTTATAATATTAGTATAGTAAGTATTAGTATTTGAATTCGTAAAATTCGTATATGAAAACTAGCCAAGTCAGACCTTAGGCTTCAATATATTATCCTAAGTTATAAGAAGAAATTATATTTTAAGTTGTTATAAAACATTTTATGTAAGTACTAAATTTACAGGACTGACCGTTAAACTTGGCACCCATTTAGATCTCACATCTTTTGTCGTTGAAGTCAACAAACAAGGCATATTTCCTAATATTGAAGTTGGCTCTCACTTCACATATTTTATGTTTTTGATGAGATATCATTACATTTTGTAGAGAAATTATTAGTAGGTACTTATTCATAATAAAATTAATACCAAATGTTTCAGTATATTTTATTTGGTCAGTTATATTACTTTGCCCTGGTGTATCAGCTACTGACAATGAAACTAATTTTATGTTCGTGTTTGGTGTGGACGTAGAAATATCATTTTTAACAGATTTTCCTATTTCCAACAGTTTCTTTTTCCTAGTCGTAATAGCTTATGGTGTTTTGCTCGACGAAGTTGCAGTAGGTATTTAATGTTCCTGAGCAGATATTGCATTTCCATTTGCGTTTTGATTCTGGTTTCATTAAGCGATAAAGCTTTCCGGACAAACTACGAAACTATGTAATTGCTAACGGAATTACGGATCTTTACGAAACAGAACATAGCAAATAACAAATTTAACAAACAAAAGTATAATTTAGATTATTTGACATTATTTTCCATAAGTACACTTTACTCTCTATAAAGTTTATACTATTCAAACAACTTTCAACAATATAGTATAGAAAAAAAGGATTTTTCTCTTGTTTTCTATACTGTGGGTGGGTGTATATGGAGTCATCTATCGTTGACTTTAGTGAACTATTTATGTGCAAAGTGTGCACCTACAGGGAGAACATAGCAACTTTCGCATTTTTTGGCTTCTCGTTAGTTCCCATTTGAATGTATGAAGATTGCGCCCCCTGGTGGTCGGGTTATAAGTACTATGCTCCGTTTGGACATGAAAGAAGGACAAACAAACAAACAAACACACTTTCACATTTATCATTACGACTCCGTAGCTCAGTGGTTAGAGCAGTCGCCCGGAAAGCGAAAAGTCGTGGGTTCGAGTCCCATCGGAGATGGTTGTGAGATGAAAGTCGTTTTTTTCTAAATACTTCATTTTCCATTTTTCAATAATAAAAATTGGACTGTGAATGCAAAAAAGTAAAAATTTTAATAACTTTATAATTTATATAAAATATTAATAATTATTTTAAGTGAAAGGTCGTGGGTTCGAGTCCCATCGGAGCTGGTTGTGAGATGAGGGTCGATTTTGTCTAAATTCTTCATTTTCCATTTTTCAATAATAAAAATTGGATCGTGAATGCAAAAAAGTAAAAATTTCAATAACTTTATAATTTATATTAATATTAATCACTACATAGTATAAAACAAAGTCGCTTTCTCTGTCCCTATGTCCCTTTGTATGCTTAAATCTTTGAAACTACGCAACGGATTTCGATGCGTTTTTTTTTAATAGATAGAGTGATTCAAGAGGAAGGTTTATATGTACTTTTTATCCCGATATTCCCACGGGAACGGGAACCACGCGGGTAAAACCGCGAGCGGCCGCTAGTAATTAATAAATAATAATATGGATATCGTGCTAGATGGCGCAAGCTTGTAATTTACTTAACGCGAGGACGAAAAAGTATTTGGGTAATCTGGGGTTCAAACTTGGTTCTCTCGAGTCCTCAATATTGAATGGCCACTACGCCCCGTCGGCGCTAGCTGAACTTCAAGAGGTATGACGAAATATTGGTATGTAACAGAATAAAAACTATTACAAACTTATATTTGTACTTCATCTTATACAAGATCTTATACAGGATAAGTGCATAGGGAACGCAAATATAAGTTTGTCAACGTTTTATTTAAAAAAAATACTAGTTTCGGATTTTTTCCTTTGTATTCACCAGATTACCTGTCTACATGCCAAATTTCAGCTTTCTAGGTCATCTGGAAGTGGGTTAGAGTTTTGATTATAGGTGAGTCAGTGATAAAAATAACGATTTTTGGACGTAAATATCTAAATAACCGTTTGAGGTGTGTATATAAAATTTGGAGCACATATTTATCTCGCTAGTCTCAATACATAAGCCAAATTTGACATGTTTCTGTGTAATAGTTTTTGAGTTATGAGGGGGTTCAAAAGTGGCTCCAAATGGTTCGTGTTAAGATACACACGGTGCTGCTCGCCAGTTCTGTTTGCTTTTGAACTTGGCTGATACGCTGCCGCGTATCCAGACTAGATTATTAAAATATGTATGTAGGGGAACCTGTTGTACCTAGGCCAGTTTTTTAATTTTGATTTCTTTTTAAATAGGTAATGATGCTAGCTATACCTTTCCAGTGCGCATATTTGGAAAGATAGCTTAATTAACAACATAATTAATTAATTTAACTGTGTATATTTTCTAAAACTTGGGACCACTAGCCACTTGAAAAAATAAGGGAAAACTGACCTAGGTACAACGAACCAGATGTGCCTTGGACTGTGTCCGATGTACCTTGGACAGAGCAGGTTCAAAACGAGATTTAAACACTTTTATTAGCTATAATTTATTTATTTTCTGTTGAAATAATATGTGTTATAATTAGTTAATCATATTAGGATTTGAAATTAACAATAATTACAAAGAATATTTTTCTAATTATTGATGCCAATATTTTGACAGCGATTTACGTAATCTTAACTTGCAAACGATTTTCTTTTTTATTTTCTTATCCATTCACCAAAATTTTTAAAAATATCTTCTAAAATCGCTAGATTATACAAAAATAAATCATAAAGAAGACTTAAGAAATTATAACAAATCGCCTTCACAAATTTTTTTTTCCTAAGTTCGCAGCATTTTACCTTTTTAATACCATACCATTATACTTACTCATAAAAACGTATATTAATGATTGTTGACCTATTTCAGACCAAAATTATGTACCTTGGACAATGACCGAGGTACATCGCACGTTGGGTGGCTAAGGTACCTACAACATCCCGACAATTTCATTTAAGTAGCAAGCGTTATAAATCCACTTCCGATTGGGTTTAGGATCTAACACCCATGCCACCTAGTAGCTAGATATACTAAGATTAGATTCTAAATAAATCAGTTATCACAAACTGCATCAGTTTGAATAAATTGGCATGAAGTAGAGCCCGAAAAACTTAACTTTTGAGTGTGAAACAATAAATGATTTTTTTTTTTACTGTGCTAGCACGGCGCCCCCCGGCGAAACGCAACTAACTCCACGTTAATGTTAACAAATAACATTTCAAATGCCATAGACAACGTTACGGTTCTTAAAAGTTCGAGATTTTTGAAAAAAATATGATTGTTCTAGGTACAACCTATATTATATTTTGTATTTACTATATTTATTTTTATTTATATATTTATAAACTATTTGGTTAAAAATGTGTTGAAAAAAGATTAAAAATGTGTGTTTCCTTTTACTTCCTTTTACATTAAAGAGTCGCTGATGAGCAAAGGATACTATAAAGTAGACGATTATTTGAAGGACCGCAATGCATGGTCATGATGTAACACATAACATAATCACTGTTTAATATGATGTTTTTTTATACTAAGCAATTGTTGTATTAGTAACGATATGATTTTTTTTTTGTAAATGTCGTTACCTAACTAAGAAACGCTGGCAAGTTTCTTGAGAAGAAGAATGGTTCTTGTCAGTTAAAAAAGTCTTGAATGGGTGGTAGGAAAATATTGACGATTCATAAGTACATATTTATTATGTCTAAGTGAATAAAGAATATTTTTATCTTTATCTTTTTTATCTTACCTACAATAGTACATTACAGCCGAGGACAGGTAAGTAAGAAATTACATTGTCGAGGATGGTTTGAAGCACGAGCCGCAGGCGAGGGCTTTAATCATTCGAGGCAAGGTAATTTGCTTACCGTACAAGGCTTGTATAGTGCTTTTCGCAAGAAATGCGAGGAAATAAAAAACTGTTTAACTAAGTAAAATTTATTAAAATTATATGACACATGTTCGGGCAATTATTAAGTGTAAATGTTATTGTTTTCCCGGGCACACTTATGTATAAATCGCCCATAATAATATTATTTTAATGATGTATCATTAAAATACGCCAACAACACAGATTCCGAAAACGTATGCTCCTTTTTTTCACTTTTCCAAATCAGATCGTAGGTTTCATATACCTATCTTTCTTTTGATTTTGCTGGCAGTAAGTTTTCTGTTATTCATTTTGCTTCTGCTCTCAAATTTGGTGGAGTAGGTACATACAATGTGTGTATATTTTTCATTGGCAGAACTCATTTTGATAATTTATTACACAATATAAATAAACTGTACTGATATCAAATCAACCGCTGAAAATCATTCCCGCCGAGTTTTTTATTATTGGTTTGTGAGGCCAAGTGGAACGGTCATACAGCCTATTGATACTTACTACTTGCTACTAAAATGCGCAACTTCAATACCCGCTTCTGGGTGGTAGATGGCGCTGTACATATTTCCCATACAAAATTACTAGTAAAGGATATTTTGTCTATGATAAATCTCATTTTGTTTTTTCGATTGATGTTTGTGCTAAGGGTACATAGCGCTTGTGGTACAATACGAAGTAATATACTCTGTGCGCACCGTATTTAAAAAAAAAGTTAACCTAATTATGATATAATCATTACCTATATAATAATAATAATAATGTGGCTGTATGGTGCAAATGTCCCTTTGCTTTTTCTGTTTTTATACACAGGAATAACGAAAGAAAAAATAAAGAAAAAATTTGGTAATAATATCTTTGGGTAGTACCTTTTCCGAAGTAAACATTCTAAATTTGAAAATCACTGCAGTAATGAATTTCAGTACTTACTTACTGCACTGATTTTAGTGCAGTAAGTAAGTACTGAAATTCATTACTGCAGTGATTTTCAAATTTAGAATGTTTACCTCGGAAAAGTGCCACGTACTGCATTCTTTTCTCAAATATAATATTAACATTTCAGAGCATAAGTGTGAAAATTATATAAACATAATGTTAAATCCGTTATTTGCTTTAAGTTTCTACTATATAAAGGACATCACCCATTCTGGGCTATTTCTCAAAGTGCCGGCCAACAAAAATAAACTTAAAATATGTAGTTTAAAAAACTAAACAAACACACTTTTATAGGAACAGACTAAAAAGTACAAAATAACCGTCTATTCAGTAACTGATATTAAAAAGCGTGGTGCGCGTGGTAAATATTTAGTACTTGAATGCATGCTTTGCAAAGGGCGCACCACGCTTTTTAATTACAGTAACTGAATAGACGGTTATTTTGTACTTTTTAGTCTGTTCCAATAAAAGTGTGTTTGTTTAGTTTTTTAAACTACATATTTATTTTTTACTTTTTAGTTTAATAAATGGCAAGCTATGGATGGATGGTAATCGATTTCACAGTCCATTCATGTGTCTACCCACCCCGTAAACATTATAACTCAAAGGCGTGATTGTATGTATTTAGTTTTACAAAATTCAAGTGGAGTCTATTAGTTACCGGATGCGCGAGCCGAACCCTTACTTCCTCCCTGCTCCGTCATCAGACCCTCACCACCAAGTGTCAAAGTCAATAAGTCAAAGTCAAAGTGTCAAGTGTAGCAAAATAGGTCTCATCAGAACGAAACAAATGAGCCCAAACTCGAGGGGTTTTCTAGTGGTCATGAAGGAGTGCCACTGACTTTCTCCCTGCTCCATCATCAGGCCCTCACCACCAAGTGTAGCGAATAGGTCTCATCAGAACCAAACAAATGAGCCCAAACTCGAGGGGTTTCGTAGTGGTCATTAAGGAATTTCACTGTCTTCCTCCCAGCTCCATCATCAGACCCTCGCCACCAAGTGTAGCGAATAGGTCTCGTCTGAACAAAATAAATGAGCCCAAACTCGATGGGTTTCCTAGTGGTCATTAAAAAATGCCACTGGCTTCCTCCCAGCTCCATCATCAGACCCTCACCCCCAAGTGTAACGAATTGGTCCTATCAAAACGAAACAAATGAGCCCAAACTCGAGGGGTTTCCTATTGGTCATCAAGGAGTGTCACTGGCTTCCTTCGTGCTCCATCATCAGACCTTCACCACCAAGTGTAGCGAATAGTTTCAGAACGAAACAAATGAGCCAGAACTCGAGGTGTTTCCTATTGGTCATTAAGGAGTGCCACTGGCTTTCTCCCTGCTCCATCATCAGACCCTAACCATCAAGTGAAACGAATAGGTCTCATCAGTACAAAACAAATGAGCCTAAACTCGAGGGGTTTCCTAGCAGCCATTGAAGAGTTCTATTGCCCACCTCTTGACTCCATCATCAGATCAGCTCGATGGTTGCAAATTATTGTATTGTCATCGGATTCATATAGACTTGCAAAGTTTCAAATCAATACGACAATTAGAAGTAGGTTAAAATTGAATTCCAAGATTTTCTTACATTGTGACATTTGTGACTTAGTTACATACAAGTGAAGCTAATAAAAGTGTGGTAATATAAGAACAGAAGACACTATTCTAAACATTTTTTATTACTACAGCTAAGTTCAAAGTCCCATAGTTTAGATTATATTTAAGATCAAAGATCACCCATTCTCCATACATTTTGACTAATTTTGAAAGTGCCGGCGCACAATTAACTAACCTTATAAAATAACAGAAGACACATTCTTAAAATTTTTTGTTACTTCAGCTAAGCTCTATTTACCATAGATTAAATTATATAAAAAAATCAAAAGTCGTTATAACGAGGCCCTAGGTCACTTTTTTATCACTATATAATGTGTTTATGTGTGTGTTTATACACCAAAAGCTGCTTGCACCACAACAGATAGTGTTAGTTATGCACTTCCAATAAAGGGGCCCAAGATTGGTCTCTATTTCCTATATACAAAAAGTTACTTTATGGTGTGCATGTACATTTACACACACAAGCGTGGAGCGCTCTGGAGATAAAACATCTGTAAAAACTTCCACCTTACTTTATTTTAGCTATTTTATAAAATGGGTTTTTAAGGCTGAATATAATCATGGACAAAAACGACTTGGATGATTAGTTCCATAATAAAAATGTTTGCAAACTGCCGGCCTTTGCCGCAGCACGCTCGCTTCGCTCGCTCGGATTGAATATATGTATATTTTATGGTGACGGTAATTAACGGTTATAAGCAAATGCGGCGGCGAAGGACTTTATACTAAAAAGCATAATTATAAGTTTTTTTAACACCCTTGCTCGTAAAGCTGATGTAATTCCACCGGTTTTAAATATGTAAAGCGGGTCATAAAAAACGCGTGTGTTACCAAAGCAAATAGTTAAGTTATAGTCCATACAAATTCCATAACAGTATTATTTGCCATTTCAAATATGGAACTGATCGCCGCCGCACGACTCCAGCTAGTGAGCAGCGCGCTGTTGCTATTCAAATTTCGAACTAATCGCCGCGCGGCCGCGTAAGTGTATATATTCTTTGGCGCGGCGCCAGTCAGTAGACAGTGTGCATTCACAGATTGAGTTTATTTAAAATAAAAAAAAAACAGTTTAAGTATTCGGTAATTTAAAAACTTGGCTGCATGCTCTAGCGTCTTTGCCAACATTTTCACGCAGCCACGGCAGAAAATAATCCTCGCGCCATTTTCTCAAATTTTCTTTTCTTTGTACTTGTATTGTGAATATCTAAAAATGACAACTTTCAATAATGAAGATGAGCAATATATTACTTCAACTCCACCGGATATACTAACAGAAGCGCGAACCGCATGCGACAGCTTGCTGCCGTCAATATCCAAGGACAGATACATAACATTTTAATTTCCGGACTTAGAGAACGCTGCGCGGTTGGGCCGGATTTAATTTCTGGCAAAATCATTAAACGTTACGCACAGCTTCTTTTGCCATCTATTGCTCACATCTGCAACCTGGCTATCTCAACTGGTGTATTTCCATTGGCCTTTAAGATAGGTCAGTCAGATTAAACCGATCTTCAAGGGCTTATCTTTTAGGCTTATTTTTATCTTATAGGCCTATTTCAATTCTGCCTACTCTCTCGAAAATCCTTGAACGCCTAATAAACATCAGACTTGTTCACTTCTTAGAAGCTAACAATATTTTGTCCCCTTCACAATACGGATTTCGTAGAGCTAAATCAACGAATGATGCTGTTCACAACCTCGTGCAGTCCATTGTCTCTGCTCTGGATGGAAAGAAGAAATGTGCGGTACTTTTTCTTGATCTAGCGAAGGCATTCCCCAACTAACACAAAGTAGCTGTAAAAGAGCTGGTAAATAGATTTTCCGAATCTTTAAGCTGGTTCCAAATCTTGTTTAAAGTACTGGTTAAGCGCTTCTACAGCTCTTTTAAGTGCAAAAGAGGACCATATTAAACAGCTTTATTCCTTAGAAAGGCTGGTTAAAGTCTTTATGAGAGCTGATTATTAGCTGGACTAAGGCTGGTTAATAGCTTATCACTTAGCTTTAATTCCAAATTTGTGCCATATTACATCTTTTAAACAAGTTTTAGTTTGATATCTAACTTATATTAATTTATTTGAACCAACAAAGGATTATAAAGGTTTTAAAAAAAGCTATACTTGTATTGACAAATGAATATGTCTAACAAAATAACAAATAGTGCAAATGTTATTACTTATAAATATTGGTGAGTAATTTATTGTGTTTTAATGTTTATGAAGACGTGAGACGCATGCGAGGATCAGTTTACTGTGAAAGTATATATGTATTTTAGTTAAAATTTTCAAGCGCTCGTGAAATAACTTAATTTCGTGAAAAATAGTAATAAAAAAATTATAAAATAATTGAAGGTTATATTATGTTTGCGATTATTTACTCAATATTTGGGTTATTTATAGGTATCAGTTACATACAACAACCGGTGGAATAGTTTTTAGTCGTTTTCAGAGCAATTCTAGTACTCAGTTTTTGTAATAATAGGATTTGTGAATCCATAATTACTTAATTAATGGCGTCAAATTATTAGACAGCTTTAATACTTGGAAACAGGTCTTTTAAAGACACAAGCTTGTGAAAATCTTAAAAAAATCTCTAAGTAGGGTAATGTTTGGTGTATGGCTGGAAGAAAGATTTCAGTAAGGTTTTGGCTGTATGAAAATCTTCCAAGAATACATTTTAAGCTTGATAGTGCAGTGTTTTAGGGCTAAATATATAAATAGAAAAACGCTAGTAAGGTCTAGGTATGCATAGGGCTGCCATATTTTGCTAGGGACTCATCGGGACGCCCCGTGAAAAAAAGGAGAGAAAAAACAATTTACTTGGTGTATTAATTGATTGATGAGCCAACCCGTAACCCTTCCCCTTACCTGCCCCCGCGAACGCTAGGCGAGAAAAGTATACTCGCGGAATGACGCCCGGCCGCGCCCGTGTCAATTCAAGTATAATTGTAAAATTCTATCTATACCTACCTACCTAGGATCACATACAAATGTAATCATACTGCGACGCCAGAATCATAGAAAATGCCTAACGATCCGGCAAATGTTCAAAATTGCGGCCTTTTGCCACAGAATATATAATACCTAGTACTAACGTCTTTTGCATTGTGATATATCACAAGTACATATTATGTACTTGCTATGTAATTGCTTGGGAATAACGCTAGTGGTTTAAAACTACTATTAGGTACTAGAATATTGAATGTAGGCCTTAAATTGGTATATCCACCATTATTACATAAAATACTTATGATTAACGTTAAAAGCTCTCTTCTAAAATTTTATTTATAAGTAATTTACTTAATTATTGCTTTATTTTAGGCAACAAATCAACATCATGGACAAAATGATGCAGTGGAAGTGCAAGAAGTACCTTATTATATTTTTTGGAAGTATTTAAGTGGTTAGAAATAAAGTTGGTTTGTAAAATTAAATACTATGACTTGTTTTATTGGTATAAAATGAGATGTTTTAGAATAAACTCAATTTATTTATCGAAATAGATGCAAATTTTGAAATAAAAATATGTAGTTTAAAAAACTAAAACAACACACTTTTATAGAAACAGACCAAAAAGTACAAAATAAGCGTCTATTCAGTAACTGAAATTAAAAAGCGTGGTGCGCGATGTCTATATTAAGTACTTGAAATGCATGCTTTGCAAAGGGCGCACCACGCTTTTTAATTTCAGTTACTGAATAGACGCTTATTTTGTACTTTTTGGTCTGTTTCTATAAAAGTGTGTTGTTTTAGTTTTTTAAACTACATATTTATTTTTTACTTTTGAGTTTAATAAATGGCAAGCCATGGATGGATGGTAATGGATTTCACAGTCCATTCATGTGTCTGCCCACCCCGTAAGCATTATAACTCAAAGGCGTGATTGTATGTATTTAGACTTACAAATTCAAGTGGAGTCTATTTGTTACTGGATGCGCAAGCCGAACCCCAACTTCCTTGCTGCTCCATCATCAGACCCTCACCACCAAGTGTAGCGAATGGTCACATCAAAATGAAACAAATGAGCCCAAGCTCGAGGGATTTCCTAGTGGTCATTAAACAGTGCCACTGGCTTCCTCCCTGCTCCATCATCAGACCCTCACCACCAAGTGTACCAAATAGGTCTCATCACAACGAAACAAATGAGCCCAAACTCGAGGGGTTTCCTAGTGGTCTTAAGGAGTGCCACTGACTTCCTCCCTGCTCCATCATCAGACCTTCACCATTAAGTGTAGTGACGAGGTCTCATCAGAACGAAACAAATGAGCCCCTCTCGAGGGGTTTCGTAGTGGTCATTAAGGAGTGCCACTGACTTCCTCCTTGCTCCATCATCAGACCCACACCACCAAGTGTAGCGAATAGGTAACATCAGAACGAAACAAATGAGCCAGAACTCGAAGGGCTTCCTATTGGCCATTAAGGAGTGCAACTGGCTTCCTCCCAGCTTCATTAACAGACCCTCGCCACCAAGTGTAGCGAATAGGTCTCGTCTGAACGAAACAAATGAGCCCAAACTCGAGGGGTTTCCTATTGGTCATTAAGGAGTGCCACTGGCTTCCTCCCTGCTCCATTATCAGACACTCACCACCAAGTGCAGCTAATAAGTCTTATCAGAACGAAACAACGGAGCCCAAACACGAGGGGTTTCTAGTGGACATTAAGAAGTGCCACTGGCTTCCTCCCTGCTCCATCATCAGACCCTCACCATTAAGTGTAGCGAATAGGTCTCATCAGAACAAAACAAATGAGCCAGAACTCGAAGGGCTTCCTGTTGGCCATTAAGGAGTGCCACTGGCTTTCTCCCTGCTCCATCATCAGACCCTCGCCACCAAGTGTAGTGAATAGGTCTCATCAGAACAAAACAAATGAGCCCAAACTCAAAAGGTTTCGTAGTGATCATTAAGGAGTGCCACTGGCTTCCTCCCAACTCCATCATCACATCATCAGACCCTCGCCACCAAGTGTAGTAAATAGGTCTCGTCTGAACGAAACAAATGAGTCCAAACTCGAGGGTTTTCCTATTGGTCATTAAGGAGTGTCACTGGCTTCCTTCCTGCTCCATCATCAGACCCTCACCACCAAGTGTAGCGAATAGGTCTCATCAGAACGAAACAAATGAGCCAGAACTCGAAGGGTTTCCTAGCAGTCATTGAAGAGTTCTATTGCCCACCTCTTGACTCCATCATCAGATCAGCTCGATGGTAGCAAATTATTGTATTGTCATGGGATTCATATAAACTTGCAAAGTTTCAAATCAATACGACAATTAGAAGTAGGTTAAAATAGAATTCCAAGATTTTCTTACATTGTGACTTAGTTACAAGTGAAGCTAATAAAAGTGTGGTAAAAAAGAAAGAATTGAATATTGAGTGATTCAAGTACTTATACGGAACCCTCTACATTTAACGCCCACGCTTAACCAGATTTTTGTATTTACATGATTTACAATTGACCGTGTATACAGCCTTGATATGAATAACGCTCTTCATTGTCATACTTATATAGGAAAAAGCTCATTTATAGTTTTGCTCTAGGGTCTTATAAGACTGTATTTATTAAGGTTTTGAAATATTCCAATAAACAGCTATTATTTGTTGACAATCTATTATCAAGCTTAGAGTTTTGAAACGTATTTTATGGATTCTGTTTTATATCTTATGCCTTATTTTAATACACTATAAAACTATTATACTTAAAAAAGTGTTTTTGCTGTAAAAATACAGCTTCAATCTGTATATTTTATTTTATCAAAACTTTAATAGAGTTCGTAGCTTAAAATAATTTATGTAAAGACTGCAATACAGCTTAAGGCCTTTATAAGACTAATAAATTCTATAGACCAGCTAGAACACGTCGCGGAAACCATTATAAAACCCTAATTTAACTTTAGGCTGTAATTCGAAATATATTATTCCGTTAAACTGCTAATGTGTTAGTTGACACGGTCTCCATCCCCCGCCTTTTGAATAAACTGGAGAGATGTGGCATACGAGGCCTTCCCCTTCATCTACTTAAAGATAACCTGACTAACAGGACTCACAAGGTTAAAATTGAGGAGTGGGTGAGTAGTGAGTCCCATATTACTTACGGGTTTCCGCAAGGCAGTATCATCGGGCCAACTCTATTCCTTATCTACATCAATGACCTTTGTCAGTTACGGCTCAACGAGGGCAAGATCTTCACCTTTGCCGATGATACGGCTGTCTTTTTCCAAGGGGACTCCTGGGCCAGTGCATTTGACTCAGCTCAGAGAGGTCTCGATACTGTCAACAAATGGCTAAGTTGCAACGTCCTCACTCTTAATATCCCTAAAACTAAATACGTAGCCTTTGCCTTAAAATCTAACCAACTCCCATCGCCTGAATTTAGTATAAAAGTTCATGAATGCGGTTCTCAGACTGCCCCAATTATCTGCACCTGTCCTGCCTTAGAACGCTCTGAAGACTTTAAATACCTCGGAGTGACGCTAGACCAGACGCTCTCTTTCAAATACCACCTAGATTTGCTAGCTTCAAGACTACGGAAGCTCATATACATCCTTAGGACGCTGAGACATGTTGCTGATCGCAAAGTCATGACCTCAGTATATTATGCATAGTGCCATTCTCTCATAGAATACTGCATCAGCTCGTGGGGTGGAGCGTCAAAAATACGCTTTTACTCAGACAAAATAGGTCAAGGTTTTGGATCTATTATTAATGACAAAACTAACAAAAAATTTAATAATATTATGTGGTGATAGTTCAAACTTAACTAAACAGGATATACTTAGAAACATAAACATATTATTAACATTGCAATCTAAGACAAGTTGCAGAATTATACTGAGTGCTTTGCCTTATGCAAGTAATTTAAATTGGGATCAGAATAGACGAATTTATGATTTAAATTTGTATATGTATAATTTGATATGTCGTCATAGTGACGTTATTTTTTATTTTGACGTTAATAAATTTATTAACAATTTTATTTTGACCCCAGATACTATGTATCTGTCAAAAAAAATTAGAATAGATTTAGCTAATTTATTAGCTTACAACTTACAAGACTCGGTTACAAACTATGTAACTAAGTTAACAATACCTAGTTTAAGTACTTCTACTAATAGTAGACTAATTAATGTAAATAAAACTGTGACAAACTCAGATTTAAACTGAGGCGCAAGACAACAGCCAGACCTATTAGTCTTAATGTAATTCATCAAAACATGCAAGGTCTGTCTGGCAAAGAATTAGAATTAGAATTATTTGCTGAATGTCATGATATTCATATAATTTGTTTAACTGAACACTGGCTGCAGCACCACGATACGTCTTTGAATGTAAATAATTTTCAACTATCTAGTTTGTTTGGCAGGAAAACAACAACTCGTGGCGGATCTCTAATTTTAGTAAATAGAAATAGTAATATTCAGTTTAAGGAAAGAAAAGATATTGTAAACTTTACTAGAGAACGCCATGTTGAACTGTCTTGCATAGAATTAAATAGTTTGGTGATAGTATGTGTATACCGACCTCCTACGGGTAACTTTGACATCTTTGAATCAGTACCTAATGGAGAATGTACTTAAAAAGTTAAAATTTAAAAATAAGTCTTTATTAGTCTGTGGCGACTTTAATATTGATATTCTGGAAAGTTCTTCGCTAACCTCTCGTTTACATACTTTGTTCAAGTCATTTAATTTAATAAATCAGTTCTTTGAACCCACTAGGGTAACTAGCCACTCTGCCACTTGCTTAGACAATGTTTTTACGGAATGTGACCCGGTGAGCAAGATGGTTTTTAGTAATATCACATCTGACCATTACGGATTGAGAGTGTCATATGAGTTAAACATTGTGGATGAAACTAAGACTATAGTATGTAGGCCAATAACAAAAAAGCGACTGGACAAGTTTAAACATAGTATTGAAGATAACATTTTAGTAATGCCCTATAAGCATGACAATCCTGATGTCTTGTACGGTAACCTCTCTCATTTGATCAATAATGAGTTTCAAAAATGTTTCAAAACTCAAACTATTAAATGTACCTACACAAAAGTTAAAGTTCTGTGATTGGGCAACGCCAGGAATTTATAAAAGTAGAAACAAACTTTATGAACTTTATAAATTGAGGGAAAGTAACCACTGTACAGGTTTCTTAGAACATGTTAAAAATTATTCCAAGACTTTCAAAAAAGTATGTGCTGAAGCCAAATCTAACTTTATAAAATTAAAAATTAAACAGTCTAATAATAAAATTAAAACAACCTGGGATGTTATAAATCGTGAAACGGGTAAATACAAACCCCGTAAAAATAGTTTGGCGCTTAACATAAACAATACATTAGTTAAGTCGGATAAAGAAATTGCAAATATATTCGATAATTATTTTGTAAATATTCCGTTGAAAACGACATCAGATTTGGATTCTTCACCAGCGGCTGCTGCCTCCATGCTTAGAAACAACGTAACTGAATGCGGGTCTTTGTTTCATTTTAAAAGTATTGAAGCTGTAGATATTATAAAAGCTTTTAAGTCACTTAAAATGAAAAACTCAACTGATTTATGGGGTATATCTGTAAATATCATTCGTCTGCGCGCTGCATAGCAACCGGACCGTCATTAGATAACGATAGCAATCTACGAAAGGATCTACGCGGCATCCACTCACAAACCTTTATGTACGCTAATGCTAGGCTTATAAGGTTGTAATTAATAAAACGACTGCGGACTAACTTCGCACGACAACTACTAGTTTTAAATTCGATAGAAAGAAGAAAACACTGTGTCAGTTGGAATACAAAACCAACACAAGTCATAATGGAGGTTCTCAAACTGTTGTTTGTTGGGAAACAAATTAAAATATGTAATGTAAGTATTAGTAAGAAAATAATATAATTGTTTCGCACTGAGAACTAAACTATTTTCACTAGGTCTTTTTCGGATTTGATTTGTATCACTGGAGATGTATCGCATTTCCTCACATATATTTTCGCGTGTTTCACCCAGGAATAAAGAAACCCCTTTTCTTTAGCAATTTTCTTTGTTTTAGTAAGAAGGTCCTTATTTGACGGCGTCAAGTGGTCATTTATGTAAATCATGCCATTTGATCTAAGACCAATCATAGCCGCATTAAGTCTTACTTCCTTGGTCTTAGCTCTACCCGCCGCTACGAAATCTTCTTTCATGTAGCGATTGTTGAAAGCTACAATTATAGGCTTTGGTTGGGTATTGTCCTTAGTCGGGACTCTGGCTAAAAAGTTAATATGGGACTTGTTGATAGGGTAATTTATTGCAGATCCAAGAGAGCCAATAATATCGAATAAGTTTTCATTCTGCGACTGAGGTACTCCTTTTATCTCGGCATTATTTAACCGCGACCACTGATCTTTCTCACTCGCTTCATGTTTAAGCTTATTTAAATCGGCTTCAATACGATCCACACGATCTACTACACCTTCAACTAGCGTGAGACGTTCTTCGATTTTTTCGAATCTATCACTAAACTCTTTGATCGATGTGTTAGTTAAGGTTACCTGTGACTTGAGCTCCGAGATTTCAGCGCGTAGTGCTTTAACTTCAACAGTAAGCGAGTCCAATGGAGCCAACTTGAGAGCCAAGGCTTTCAGCTCAGCCATAATTGATGCACTACTCGTGGGTTGAGGCGATTTCGGGCCTAATTGTTTGCACTTGTGGCATTTCCAAGTTTGCTGCCTGTCAGCACCCAGCCTCCTATAGCCGCCTTCAGTAATACCGGCACACTCAAAATGCAGCTCCTGGTCACATGAAGTACAATGCACTCCGTCTTTGACGTCATCACTGCACGACCCGCAAAGAGACATGTCGAAAGTTTGGGAATAACTGGAAGACGTTGCTTAGTGTATACGGATTAGCTTGTTTACGACCGCTCGCTAAGCAGCGCCATAGTAAAACAATATGTTGGCGACGTTTGCCTTCTAGCAATTTGGGGTTATACGGTAGCTGTGAATGCTGTTTAAGTACCGTTTTGAGAATATAAGTTTGCCTAACAGAGAGAATATTCCAGTGAGCGTAGAGCTCGACAGTAGGAAAACGTTATGGGAGACCAGCAGCAACTTTCAACAATATACGTTGAGCCCTCTCCACGGGAAGAATGAGAGTTTTTTTTCAATAATTCAATAGGGTATTACACGCTTTTTTGAAAACTGTCTAAAATCAATCCTGAGGTCGTAATGAACCAGTAAAATTTTTATTTCAATGCTATGATACCAAAAAATGCCTTAATATCTAAATTCATTTTTGATTTTTAGTTTTCGAGCTAAAATGCTATCCGCCATATTGTATCGGCTCGTGACGTCACTCGGATAGTACATTTGTAAACAATACGACTCTGCGTAAGCCCAAGTAAAACATTGTCGAAAATAATGAGTTTTAATGTAATAGGTATCCATTGGTGTCTTGTGCCCGGGTGCAAGAATACGAGTATAAAAACTCACAAAATTTATGGATTCAAGTGCCAACTGATATTAAAATGAGAAAAACTTGGTTGAAATTGGCAAGAAGATATCCAAAAGCAGTTTTCACAAAAACTAGACTGTATTTCTGTGAAGATCATTTTGATGTGTATGCGATATATATATAATATAATGGTTAATAGAGAATAATAATACACAAAAGAAAACTTGGTGTTCTTCAAGAAAGTTGTAATTTGTTACATACAAAACAAACGTCATATTTATAGGTTATGTTTTGAACCTAACTTTAAAAAACCTACATAAATATATTAAATTCCATATCTTAGCTGGAAAATGATATGGAGATTTATACACAGTATAAGATAATGGGTTCTGTGAAACGAATTCGGATGAGGCCAAACTGCAAACCATCCAGATTTGATTGCCAAGACTGAAAACACAAATCCACTCCAAGTGAACCTCAGCAGGCCTTTATTAAAAGGCAAAAAAAGAATGTCTACAATAGGGTATTTTACACCTAGAAAGAAAAAATATAAAAATGCATTTTTATGATAGATAACGTAAAAAGTAAACGAGAAACGTGTATATTTATTAATAAAAAGGGATTTTTTAATTTATAATTCAATTTTAAAAATCGTCTTTTCTAATCTGTTCTACAAATGTCTGAAACGCCATACGCCATATTGGATTAGGATGTGACGTCAATCCGTTAGCATAAACATAGGCGAGGTATTTCTGTCATACAAACTAGTACTAACGACGTCGAGCTTTGTGTTATTTCATGATATTTTCGTAATCTAATAGTTACTATCACGTAAAAGGACTATTTCCTATACTTTATTAACGTCGCATCATGGATGACGGATTCGTGAAAGCAGAAAGCACGAATCTACCAAGGATAAATACGTTGATGGTGGCAATTTTTTTTGCATCCAACCCGATTTCTGATCAGCCGAGTTGAGAAATGTTAAAATAGCAATGTAAGTACCTACTTAATGTTATCAAGTTTGGTCTAATAATAAATACAAAATCAATACACAACACGATAATGCGTGATAATGCCCTGTGTTGACTATTACAATCCAACTTAACCTATTTTCTTGTCATCAGGTCCGGAAGAGAATCATACGGGGACGACGACGCTATAGGCTACGTGCAACTCAAACTGTACGGTATGCCCGGAAAACAAAGTGCGGTCCTAGTGCAGTGACACTTATTGTGAATGAACAGGAAGACTGTTACTAGTGTCCAGTGCCACGATTGCCCCTCATCAGAAGGTGGCTACAAACACGGTGTTGCATTTTTGATGTGGTTACACTTACACCGCCGAACCGAAGCCCCGTCCTGTACTTCGATTGAATGTTATTGGAGTAAATCGAATCTGGCTAAGGTTGGCTCATTAATAAAAATGTTATGTAAGTACAAAAGAAATCCCTAAAAGTAAACCTAAAGAGATAGTTCCAGACAGCAGTGTGTTAAATGAATTTGTTTTGCAATGCAAAAAAAAGAAAAATCAACACAAATGCCATTTTTGAAGCATGAACCTGATGTTGACAGAAAGTAAACTCTTTCGCTGCATCGTCTAATAATTAAATATGATGAAGAAAACGGAGAGGTTTTTAACTATAATCATGATAGAAAGTGAAACAAGAGATCAACATAAAAGTGGCTTGTGGCATGAACTAACTAAGATATGGAAGTATCACAGCCTCGAAATGCTATGAAGTGAGCCGTTGTAAAACTGGATGGTACTCTGGTGGCTATGCTACGCTGTTACATATTGGTGTGGATCTATAATTGGTTTCCTGTAGCTATTTATAGTTTCATATTTTGTAGTTTTAACTGTTGATCCACTAAATAAATAAAATAAAAATAAATTAAGTAGGACTCTGTTTATTATGTTGTAACCTATTTAGTTGATTTTTACAATACATCCATTATGTAATAAAATTATTGTTTTATTGAATTTATTTTCAGGAAGAAATAAGACTTACTTTATCTTGGTTATATTTTTTATTACATAATAATAAAAATTATACCTTGTATAAAACCAGAGTTGTCTTAAATTAAATAAAAGACATACCAACGGCATTAAAACAAACAAAATTTCTTTATTCTCCAGGTTTTGATTACAACACTTATGAATGTCAAAGAAGCTACACTACAGCATTGGTTCGCAAATCGTTCAGCGAGAGACCTTGCAAGAACTGGCAAGAAACGCATCAAGGGCAATCTTTTTCTGCCTGTTTTCATACAGTCGACAGATTGATAAAAATGACCTTCACACTTAACTTAAGAAGTTAGTTACATTTGCTCTTACATTGAATATACTTGACAGTAAACCAATTTTCAACTAAACAAGAAATCAAATAGTTAAATGGGCATACTATCTCATTCATTTTAAGATTACTAATAAGATAACTGCAAGTTGCTTGCTCATGCTTTCCTGAGATACAATAAATAGTAGGTCGGCCACGACCAGATTTTGAAAAATCTTGTCTGTATCTCTTCTGTATACCTACCTGCTTGTTGTAATGTTTTTTTGTGGTGGAACAAGCAGTTTCGTGATTTACACAACGCCCTGAACACATCCATACCTGTTGTAGGTAGGTATACAGAAGAGATACCGACAAGATTCAGGTTGGAGAAGGAATTTTCTCAGGTGGCCGGTAGACTATAAAGGTGATGTTGCAATGCAAGTCAACGAGACAACTGTGTAGTTGTCTTCAAAGGTGATGTCATACTGTCTTTGTTTTTTATACAAGTCTGCACATTTCTACTTCTATAGTGTGTCATCTGACAATGTTGAACTGCTTTTATGTTCCTGGGCTTGTACTACTTGGACTTCTTTGTCATGTCATGACACTTATTATTCTTGTCAGATGTCAAAATATAATCTGGAACTAATAGTAAAATATGGTTAGTATAATATTTGTCTTAATGATAATGTTAATAATTTATAACATCTGCTTAAATTAGGTACTCACAAAAACTAAAATAAATTACCTTGACTACAAGATGGTACTGACTGATACAACATCATTCTCCTCTCTTATGGCCTCTTCAATCTTCTTAATTGTAGACATTCTTTTTTTGCCTTTTAATAAAGGCCTGCTGAGGTTCCTTGGAGTGGATTTGTGTTTTCAGTCTTGGCAATCAAATCTGGATAGTTTGCAGTTTGGCCTCATCCGAATTCGTTTCACAGAACCCATTATCTTATACTGTGTATAAATCTCCATATCATTTTCCAGCTAAGATATGGAATTTAATATATTTATGTAGGTTTTATACAGGATAATTTTTTTATCAGTGCACAAATTTTTAGGATCGACTCAGAATCGGTAGGTGAACAACTTTGTCCTAGAAACATAGGTCGAAATATGACAAAATTTTTTAGACACTTCATACAAATCGGACTGATCACGTGATGGATTTAGTATGGGAAGTCCAAAAATTTTTGTCATATTTCGACTCATATTTCTAGGAGAAAGTTGTTCACTTACCGATTCTGAGTCGATCCTAAAAATTTGTGCACTGATAAAAAAATTATCCTGTATAGTTAGGTTCAAAACATAACCTATAAATATGACGTTTGTTTTGTATGTAATGTAGGTAAGTATTATTACAACAACTTACAACTTTCTTGAAGAACACCAAGTTTTCTTTTGTGTATTATTATTCTCTATTAACCATTATATTATATATATATCGCATACACATCAAAATGATCTTCACAGAAATACAGTCTAGTTTTTGTGAAAACTGCTTTTGGATCTCTTCTTGCCAATTTCAACCAAGTTTTTCTCATTTTAATATCACTTGGCACTTGAATCCATAAATTTTGTGAGTTTTTATACTCGTATTCTTGCACCCGGGCACAAGACACCAATGGATATTACATTAAAACTCATTATTTTCAACAATGTTTTACTTGGGCTTAACGCAGAGTCGTATTGTTTACAAATGTACTATCCGAGTGACGTCACGAGCCGATACAATATGGCGGATAGCTTTTTAGCTCGAAAACTAAAAATCAAAAATGAAAATAGATATTAGGGCATTTTTTGGTATCATAGCATTGAAATAAAAATTTTACTGGTTCATTACGACCTCAGGATTGATTTTAGACAGTTTTCAAAAAAGCGTGTAATACCCTATTAAGGAGATTGAAGAGGCCATAAGAGAGGAGAATGATGTTGTATCAGTCAGTACCATCTTGTAGTCAAGGTAATTTATTTTATTTTTTGTGAGTACCTAATTTAAGCAGATGTTATAAATTATTAACATTATCAATAAGACAAATATTATACTAACCATATTTTACTATTAGTTCCAGATTATATTTTGACATCTGACAAGAATAATAAGTGTCATGACATGACAAAGAAGTGCAAGTAGTACAAGCCCAGGAACATAAAAGCAGTTCAACATTGTCGGATGACACACTATAGAAGTAGAAATGTGCAGACTTGTATAAAAAACAAAGACATTATGACATCACCTTTGAAGACAACTACACAATTGTCTCGTTGACTTGCATTGCAACATCACCCTTTCATCAACATTTATAGTCTACCGGCCACCTGAGAAAATTCCTTCACCAACCTGAATCTCATTGGTATTTCTTCTGTATACCTACAACAGGTATGGATGTGTTCAGGGCGTTGTGTAAATCACGAAACTGCTTGTTCCACCACAAAAAAACATTACAACAAGCAGGTAGGTACCTATACAGAAGAGATACCGACAAGATTTTTCAAAATCTGGTCGTGGCCGACTTTTTTTTTTTTTTTTTTTTTTATATTAAAAAGGGGCAAACGTGCAGACGAGCCACGTGATGGGAAGTAGTCATCGTTGCCCATGGACATCTACAACACCAGAAGGGTTGTATATGCATTGCCAGCCTTTGTGTTTAAGGGTCCTGTTTACACGCTTTTTGAAGAACTCCATGTCATAGCACAAAGGGAACACCTCTGGAGGAAGCTCATTCCACATCTTACAAGTTCGAGGTAGGAACGAACGTGATGCCCGAACAGTTCTTGTTTATTTGAAAATTGGTTTACTGTCAAGTATATTATATGTAAGAGCAAATGTAACTAACTTCTTAAATTAAGTGTGAAAGGTCATTTTTATCAATCTGTCGACTGTATGAAAACAGGCAGAAAAAGATTGCCCTTGATGCGTTTCTTGCCAGTTCTTCTTGCAAGGTCTCTCGCCGAACGATTTGCGAACCGATGCTGTAGTGTAGCTTCTTTGACGTTCATAAGTGTTGTAATCAAAACCTAGAGAATAAAGAAATTTATTTGTTTTAATGGCGTTGGTATGTCTTTTATTTAATTTAAGTGGTTTCAAAGGATTAAATTAATACCTAAACAGACAACTCTGGTTTATACAAGGTATAATTTTTATTATTATATAAGTAATAAAAAATATAACCAACATAAAGTAAGTCTTATTTCTTCCTGAAAATATATTTAATAAAACAATAATTTTATTAGGTACATAATGGATTTATTGTTAAAATCAACTAAATAGGTTACAACATAATAAACAGAGTACTACTTAATTTATTTTTATTTTATTTATTTAGTGGATCAACAGTTAAAACTACAAAATATGAAACTATAAATAGCTACAGGAAACCAATTATAGATCCACACCAATATGTAACAGCGTAGCATAGCCACCAGAGTACCATCCAGTTTTACAACGGCTCACTTCATAGCATTTCGAGGCTGTGATAGTTCCATATCTTAGTTCATGCCACAAGCCACTTTTATGTTGATCTCTTGTTTCACTTTCTATCATGATTTTAGTTAAAAACCTCTCCGTTTTCTTCATCATATTTAATTATTAGACGATGCAGCGAAAAAGTTTACCTACTTTCTGTCAACATCAGGTTCATGCTTCAAAAATGGCATTTGTGTTGATTTTTCTTTTTTTTGCATTGCAAAACAAATTCATTTAACACACTGCTGTCTGGAACTATCTCTTTAGGTTTACTTTTAGAGATTTCTTTTGTACTTACATAACATTTTTATTAATGAGCCAACCTTAGCCAGATTCGATTTACTCCAATAACATTCAATCGAAGTACAGGACGGGGCTTCGGTTCGCCGGTGTAAGTGTAACCACATCAAAAATCAACACCGTGTTTGTAGCCACCTTCTGATGAGGGGCAATCGTGGCATGGCACTGGACACTAGTTACGAGTCTCTTCCTGTTCATTCACAATAAGTTTCACTGCACTAGGACCGCACTTTGTGTTCCGGGCATACCGTACAGTTTGAGTTGCACGTAGCCTATAGCGTCGTCGTCCCCGTATGATTCTCTTCCGGACCTGATGACAAGAAAATAGGATAGTAATAGTCAACACAGTGCATTATCACGCATTATCGTGTTGTGTATTGATTTTGTATTTATTATTAGACCAGACTTGACAACATTAAGTAGGTACTTACATTGCTATTTTAACATTTCTCAACTCGGCTGATCAGAAATCGGGTTGGATGCAAAAAAAATTGCCACCATCAACGTATTTATCCTTGGTAGATTCGTGCTTTCTGCTTTCACGAATCCGTCATCCATGATGTGACGTTAATAAAGTATAGAAAAAAAGTCCTTTTACGTGATAGTAACTATTAGATTACGAAAATATCATGAAATAACACAAAGCTCGACGTCGTTAGTACTAATTTGTATGACAGAAATACCTCGCCTATGTTTATGCTAACGGATTGACGTCACATCCTAATCCAATATGGCGTATGGCGTTTCAGACATTTGAAGAACAGATTAAAAAAGACGATTTTTAAAATTGAATTATAAATTAAAAAATCCCTTTTTATTAATAAATATACACGTTTCTCGTTTACTTTTTACGTTATCTATCATAAAAATGCATTTTTATATTTTTTCTTTCTAGGTGTAAAATACCCTATTCAATAATTCAAAATCGTTTATTCAATTTAGGTTTGTTTAACAACACTTATGAACGTCAATGAAGCTACGCCATCGGTTCGCAAATCCTACGGCAGGAGACCTTGAAGCGAGAAGAACCGGCAAGAAACTCGCCAAGGGCTATTTTTTTCTCCCTGTTTTAACTTATACAGAGTCGTCAAATTTGAAAAATGACCTTCACATAATAGTAAGGTTACTTTCCATCACAAACAGAATACCGCTAAAATTAAGTACAATTTTGCTTATTACCTAAAACAGTAAACAATTTTCAACCAAACAAGGAATCAAATAGTTTAATGAACACACTAATCTTAATCTTATTCATATTATATTATAGGATTAATAAAAAGGAAACTGCAAGCTGCGCCGCATATTCAAATCTATAAGTATTAACAAATAAAAGGAATTTTTGAATAAATAATACAATTATTAGAAAAATTGCCGTAACTGTAAGACACGGGTACCAAAATTACCATGAGACACACCAGCTCGCTCATAAATCTATATAATACTATTATAAACCATATCCCGAACACCTTTAACACGAGTAGACATGAGCAGACCCACCCCACTGGCAGCACCCGTTCACGAGCATGACGCACGAGCCAGCCATCGCTTCGCTCAACCATATTTTAGGGAACGTAACGACCCGACTCACACGACACCACCGCAGGAATGTTTAACGAGAGCATGACATACTTAAGCTACCCGTGTTAAATGTCGAATTTTAAAAAAAACAAATGCGAAATACTAGAATGTAACACAATACAATAAAAAAAAAAAAAATATGACCAAGCCGTTTTGTCCTTTAAGTAGTCGTTAACAGTTTAATATCCTTTTTTAACGAGGCCATTTTTTATGTGCATCTTAAACTTTTCAATAGGCAAGTCCAATAGACCATCTGGAATTTTGTTGTAAAAGCGTATACCAAGACCCAGGAAAGATCCATGAACCTTCTCTAGCCTGTACCGAGGCATTACAAGTTTATCTTTATTTCTAGTATTACGGTTGTGCAAATCACTATGTTTGATATATTCATTTATATTGCAACGAACGAAAACTATGCAATTAAATATAAATTGGGATGCAGCTGTTAATATACCAATCTCTTTGAATTTGTCCCTGAGAGATGTCTTGGAGCCTAGCTGATAAATCGCCCTGATAGCTCGTTTTTGTAAAATAAATATAGTCTGTATATCAGCTGCTGTCCACCATAACAGAATACCATAAGACATGATACTATGGAAATAACTGAAATACACAATCCTAGCCGTTTCGACATCTGTTAACTGTCTCACTTTTCTAATAGCATATGCAGCTGAACTAAGTTTACCAGCAAGCGTCGTGATATGTTTGGTCCATTGAAGTTACCCGTCAAGAGTTACACCCAAGAAAACGGTTGAATCTACTACATCCAATTTTTCATCATTAATTTTAATATTAATAGGTTGATCACGTACATTAAGCAAAGCAAACTGGACACACTTTGTTTTCTTTGCATTAAGCTTTAGATTATTTACATTAAACCAAGTAAGAATCTGTGAGAGTGCTTCATTTACATCGTCAAACTGAGTTTTATTCCTGTCAATAAAAATCAGGGAGGTATCATCCGCAAACAAGACAATCTCACAAAATCTTTCTGCAAAGAACGGTAAATCATTTATATAAACCAAAAAGAGGAACGGCCCTAAAATTGAACCTTGAGGTACGCCCATCTTAACATGACAGCCGGATGATTTTTCGCCATTAATGTCAACGGTCTGAGTCCTGGAACTGAGATACGACAATAACAAATTTTGAGCATTATTCTTCACACCATAGTGATTTAGCTTCAACAGCAGCGTCCGATGCTCCACGCAATCGAAAGCCTTAGACAAGTCGCAGAAAATGCCAAGAGCATTCTGCGACCCCTCCCAGGCCTTAAATATATGCCTTAAAAGCGCAAGCCCAGCAGCAGTTGTAGATCGACCCTTTGAAAAACCAAACTGTTTACTATGTAAAAGATGATTTAAATTAAAATACGTTAATAACTGTTCCAGTATTATTTTCTCAAATATCTTACTTAAGGCGGGCAGTATTGATATCGGTCTATAGTTACTTGGGGTCTTCTTTGTCTCCTGATTTGAATAAAGGAATAACTTTACTGAATTTCATAAGATCAGGAAAAACTCCTTGCTCAATACACAAATTAAAAATGTCAGCAAGATGGAGCAATTGGGTAAACAATACTTTTGATAATATTATTTTATTATTTTTATTTTATTTTATTTTTTTATTTTTAAAGAAGGTTTACAGCTATCAAAAGCACAGATAATTTCAAACTAACACCTCAAAGCCAATTACAAACCCTCACATATAAATACTATGTAACAAACAACAAACTATAATAAAACAATCTTAATCTTAAAGTATTTCATAAACCCATATCACACTTAGAACCATTCCCAGTCCAAACAATACAAAAGATAATAACATTATTCAAAAAAGTTCTGACCAATAGATCGCCTAATAGTTGCCGTGCTGGTAGAAAATAGATCATAGTCGTTCTCGGTACTATACTTAACGTAGGTATCACAACCTCGTATCATAAAAGTGTTATGACGGTAATTCGTGCGTGCATAAGGTACGTGAAGCATAGGACGCCGACGTAGAGACAGTGGGTTAGAACGGATACCAATTTTTGACAACAACTCTGAGCAGTCTATTTTGCCATTTGCGAGCTTTGATAAGAAGCAAATGTCATTTATTTCGCGCCTCAAGTGAAGGGGTAAGAAGTGATATCGTTTACAGCGATGTTCATAGTCAAAGGACCATTGTCTTGCTTTGAAATCGAGATATCGCAAAAATCTTTTTTGTATTTTCTCTAGGCGATTAACATAGACATTATACTGAGGATTCCATACTTCAGATGCGTATTCCAGATGGCTGCGCACGAAGGCGCAGTACAAGATCTTAACAGATTTTAGGGTCTTAAATTCGTTAGACATACGCATCACAAACCCTAAAGCCTTAGACGCCTTACTAGCAATGTAGTCGACGTGATTTGCAAAGGTTAATTTTGAATCGTGAATGACACCCAGATCCTTTATATTATCAACCCTAGCCAAACTGTGGTTAAAAAGAGTGTATTTGGATGTTATTTCATGTATCTTTCGGGTAAAAGTCATAAAGAAGCACTTCGATACGTTAAGATCTAACCTGTTCAGAACACAATATTGCTCGAAACGCAGCAAATCCTGTTGCAAGTCAAGGACATCTAAAGAACTACGAATAACTTTTAGAATTTTCATGTCATCCGCAAAAAGCAAAAATCTAGAATGTTCAAAGCATCTACTGATGTCCATAATAAATATAATAAATAAAAGTGGGGCCAAAATTGAGCCTTGTGGTACACCAGATGGTATTTCTGTCCACCTAGAAACATAGCCCTGCAAAACAACAGCCTGACTACGGTTGTCGATATAGGATGAAAACCACCGATACAAGTTTCCGTGTATGCCCGCCGCTTGTAGTTTAGATAGTAATATGCAATGATCTATTCTATCGAAACATTTTTGATAATCGGTATATACCACGTCAACTTGGGCTCCACCTTCCATTCCGGCTGCTATAAACTCATTGGCAACTATGAGGTTAGTGGATGTGGAACGCTGCCTTAGGAAGCCATGCTGCTCATCGTTAAAATAACTTTTCAAGCTAGAATATATGTCCTGATAAACCAGCCTTTCAAGAATCTTAGCAAAAAGACACAGTTTAGATATGGGGCGATAGTTCTCCACATTGCTTTTATCTCCTCTTTTCAGCACTGGGGTAATGAAAGCACATTTCCATAATTTGGGAACTATGCCTTCAGATAACGATCGCCTAAATAACAAGCATAGGGGTACTGTTAGACTCTCGGCACATTTGATTATAAAAAGAGGAGGAATTGAGTCAGGCCCACCAGATTTACTTACATCAAGCGATCTCAAAAGGTTTAGTACTTTGGTAGGATCAACTTCAATATTACCTATGCTACAAAGACCGACATCAGAGTTGGGTCTTATGGCATGACCTATGCTTGGACTCCTAGCCAAAAAAGTCGTGGCAAAATATTCCACAAACAAATTACTTATGGTCTCGCCGGTGTCGGCGCTATCTGTTTTATAGGTCATTATACTAGGAAAACTACAATTATTTCGTTTTGATTTTACAAATGACCAGTGCCCGTAGTGTAAGTTTTAATGTCAAAAAACGCAAACTATCGTGAGTGCGTATTTATGTCAATTTGTATGAAAACTGTATCAGCGCCTCTAGCGGCGAGTAGCGCGCTTATGCAGTTTTCATACAAATTGACATAAATACGTACTCGAAATAGTTTGCGTTAGCTTGACATAAAAACTTACACTCGGGGTACTGAATGCCTTTGGGTTTTCAATAATTGATGACTCAATACGCTCAATATATTTATTGTAACAGTCATTTTCGAGGTCCTCTGCTCTTTTGCGCAGCAAAGAGAAGCATTTATAGTCAGACAAATTGCCATAAGTTTTATATTTAGCATGGTACTTAAATTTTTCCTTTAAGACTTTAATGAGACTAGCGCTGTACCATGGTGGATGTGAGTTCTGTTTGACTAGTTTATGTGGTATATGTTGATCGCGGAGTTGATACAACTTATTGTAAAAGATCGTAACTGCATCGTCAACTGTGTCTACATTAAGACAGTCCTCCCAGTTTGTATTGTTGAGTTCCGAAGTAATTGATGCGTAATCACCCTGACTAAAAATATACTTCATACGGCTATTGGATTTTAATTCATGAATTTCAACAAAGTCAGCGTATATTTCCAGGGACTTATGGTGAATATCCTCCGGAACTAACGGTTTAATGCAATGTCTAACATCTAATGATCCATTCGAAAACACCAAATCCAATAGCCGGTCATTTTGGTTAAATTCATTATTATACTGTGTTCAGTACACCCCTGCCTAGACCGCGGAGTCAGCATTGGCGCAGTGGAAGGCTATCATGAGTATAGACTCCGGACAAATCTTGGTTTCAGCCGGGATGTAACTGAACAATAGGACTGCGATACACAGTGGAGAGAATGTTAAGTAAGGTGATTTCACATACGGTTCTGTGGTGTCGAAAATCTCCTCGGCTGCGGCGAGACGGGGCGCGCGCCCCAGGTATCTTCTTCTTCTGCAGACCTTACCAATTAGTGACCTCACTCACAACACAAATAACAGCGTTCACAAGACACTGGGCGTTTCAACAATAGATACACAAAGACACACACGGGGGAGCCTCTTTTATTATGATTTACAGTCCCAACAACAAGCGCGTGTGGTAGAAAAGGTTATCTTTCAAAGCATCCGCGACCGGCCACTCCAGAGATGGCATCAAAACCTTGGTCGTACAAAACGGGATCACATAGATAATTTTAGATGGATTCAAACTCGATATGCCAGGCACATTCAACGCGAGCGACCTTTAACAAATTCAGCAAAATTATTCCGACATTTTTCCAAGAAGAATTTCAATCAAGTGTCACTGTCCACTTCAAGTGACAGCTAATGTCAATTTGACGTGACATTAGAGTTGCGTTCAGAAACGTCGATCTTTTCCGAACATCCCCCCGCCCCGGACCGTTAAGAACGGTACGTCAATCTACGGGTAATCGGGAGAGCCCACTAACTGCTCTCTTCAAAACCGAATCTCGAACCAAAACCTCAGCAAAACGAGGAACTCCGTCAGTTCCGGGGTAGAGTTTAACAATGCGCCCCCTTCGCCAACATAGGGGCGGCAGGTTAGCATCCTTAATCAACACGAGGTCGCCAGTCTGGGGTGGGGTGGTTTTATCTGTCCACTTCACGCGCTGTTGCAGGATATGCAAATACTCCATCGACCAACGTGCCCAGAAGTTTTGGGACATCTGTTTCAAAAGTTGGTATCGCGACAAACGATGGGATCCTACATCCTGAATCGGATATTCAGGCAACGCCAAAAGGGGCTGTCCGATCAAGAAATGACCTGGCGTCAACGCTTCCAGGTCATTCGGGTCCGAAGACAACGGGCACAAGGGTCGCGAGTTGAGGACGGCCTCAATTTTACAAAATACCGTATCAAGTTCCTCAAACGTGAGAATAGTTTCTCCAATCACGCGACGCAAGTGTGTCTTGGCAGCCTTTACACAAGCTTCAAAAATTCCTCCCCAGGTCGGACAAGCTGGAGGGCTAAACTTCCAGATTATCCCACGCCGGGAGAGGGTGGTTCCAATGTCTATTTTATTATCAACAAAAAACTTAACTACTTCCTTAAGATAATTACACGTTCCCTTATAATTAGTACCACAATCGGAACGTATCAATGACGGCAGTCCTCTACGGGAAACAAATCTGCTCAAGGCGGCGACAAAGGCTTCGGTAGACAATTCCGAGACAATTTCCAAATGGACAGCCTTGGTGGACAAACACACAAACACGCACAAGTACGCCTTATAGGTTTTAGCATTACGCAGTCTCGAAGCCTTTACAGTAAAGGGACCGGCGAAGTCGGTGGCGACTCCGGCAAAAGCTCTACATTCCGTGACGCGATCAGCAGGCAAATCACCCATCTGGGGCTGCATGGTCGCGGCCTTCAATCGATAACAAGGCAGGCAACGGAAAACCACAGTGCGAATGGCTCGACGAGCAGACAAAATCCAAAATTCACGCTGCAAAACGGCCAACAAAGCATTACAGCCAGCATGTTGTGCATTCACATGGCGATCTGTTATTATCAGTTGAGTCAAATGTCCGGCTTTAGGTAACAAAAGGGGGTGACGAGCTCCATACGGCAAGTTCGCATTTCGAAGTCTTCCGCCGACTCGCAAAAGCCCACTCTCGTCCAGGAAGGGATTCAATCGCGATACCGCGCCCTTCAACTTGCGACGGCCTAAACGCAAAATTTCAATCTCGGACTCAAAACTATCAGCTTGTACTCTCCGGACCCAAAACAAGAGCGCGTCCCTACGCTCGTCCGGAGTGAGAACCGACGAATCACGCCTCGCGCGTGGGTTTCTGCAATTGTACACAAAACGTCTGATCCAAGCGGTAACACCAAGCAGCTTCTGTAAGGAGCTGTACCGATCCAACAACAAATCCTTTTCCCCGGCGGGGTTAGTCTCCAGGACGCATGCCCGCATATCAGAAACGGCTACGTTTGACAACGCTGGAGAGGGCGGCCACTCCGACTCAGGCCGCATCAACCACTGTGGGCCCCACCAGAGGGGGTGGTTAATTAGGGTTGGGGCTACACAACCCCGAGACGCACAATCCGCGGGATTCATGGTTCCCGGCACGTGTCTCCAAATCAACTCGATGTCGGAATTACAAATCTGCGACACTCGATTGGCCACAAACACGTCCAAGGTGTGCGCCGGAGCCTTCAACCAACAAAGGACGACCTGACTGTCCGTCCAAGCATAAACCTCTTGTATCTTAATAGATCGACCTAATGTGAGCCATACGTGGTTCAACAAACGCATTAGGAGGGCAGCTCCACACAATTCCAACCTCGGGATCGTATGACGAGTCCGAAGGGGAGCGACTTTGCTTTTCGCTATCACCAGATGCACAGCAACAACTCCGTCAACAGTAACGGTGCGGAGGTACACGGCCGCAGCAAATCCACGTTCGGAGGCATCGGAAAAGCCGTGAAGAGTAACTTTACAATTTTCAGAAGGGAGGAATAGCCTCGGCAAATGCACTTCATTAATCTCGGGGAGGGATGAAACGAAGCTCGACCAATCTCGGAGTAACTCGTCCGAGAGGGGTTCATCCCACGACACACCCGAAGCCCATAACCGTTGCAAGAAACACTTGGCCATAAACAGCACGGGGCAAATCCACCCATTGGGGTCAAAGGTACGTGCGACAGTAGACAATACTAAACGCTTGGTCCAGACTTTCGGTGGTCGTAAATCCACACAATAAGTGAACGTGTCAGAGACCGGTTTGTACTGTACGCCAAGGACGGTCACCACATGGGGATTATCAACATTTTCGAATAGGTGGGGGTCCTGCTGGTGCTCTTCGGGCAAACCTACCAGTACATCAGGCGAGTTGGATATCCATTTCCTCAACTCGTAACCTCCCGACTTCAAAAGGGCGGTGAGTTCGTCTCTCAGGACAATCGCCTCTGAGACAGATGAGGCGCCCGTGCAAATGTCATCCACATAGACGTCACTGGCCAAAATGGCGGAGGCGCGAGGGTATCTCAAGCGCTCCTTCTCGGCCAACTCCAACAAAGAACGAATCGCAACAAACGGGCTCGAAGCCAAACCGTACGTATTCGTATTCAATTCATAAATCAACAAGGGGTCCCTAGGACTCTCTCTCCACAAAATCAATTGGTACCTCCTATCCTCTGGATGGATGACCGTTTGTCTGAACATCATCCGGATGTCAGTCATAAATACAATTTGGTGCCGCCGGAAGTTGGTCAAAATGTCTGAGATCTCCGTGTGCAGCTTGGGACCTACATGCAGACACTGGTTCAAGGACGCTCCAGTAGAGGTGGGAGCCGAACCGTCAAAGACCACCCGAATCTTTCCGGATTTCAAAACGGCGTGGTGCGGCAAAAAGAAGTGCTCAACGGAGCGCCAATCCAAATCGCTCACGGACATGTGCCCTAACTCCTCATACTCCCGCATGAATTCAACATACTTCTGGCGGAAGACCGGATCCTTGCTCATGCGACGCTCCATCGCCACTAGCCTACGTTCCGCTAGCGGTCGGGATTCGCCCAGAGGAGGTCGGCCGGCACGAAAGGGGAGACGGGTGATCAAACGACCAGAGCGGAGGCGACCAGTGTTATTCTGGTAATACAACTCGCATTCATCCGCTACTGGGTCTACCCGCGGGGCTGGTGGAGGTTCCTCAACCTCCCAAAACTTCTGCACCACTTCGGAGAGAGACACATTAAAAACAAGACCGCGATCCTCATCAAGGGAATCCAAAACGCGGCGAGCAGGGCCCATCACAACTGTACCGAGTGTCGTCTGCAGAGCTACCAAGCCATCTGGCTGCAAAACTCGCTTCCCCGTCAACAAAACTCGCCCCAGGACATCGGCTCCAAGGAGAGCATCAATCGGGCCTGGGCGGAAGAAATTTGGATCGGCGAGTGGGGAATCAGACACCAAAGACAACATACTCGGTCCCAAGTCAACTGAAGGTTGACGGCCAACAACTGTGTCCAACACAATCGCCGAGGTCTTAATGCCTGGCGTGGACTTATTACGTGATGTAAATGTGAAGTCAACATGCCCTAACAACCCGGGGACTTTCACATCGCCAACACCTCTCACGCCTTCCGTGTGGGGGTGCACCTTGAGGCCCAACCGCCTAACTAACCAAGATGACACAACACACCCCTGAGCACCGGAATCCAACAAGGCGCGAACTTCCACAAGGTCGCCATTCAATCCCCTGACAAGCACAGAGGCCGTGGGCAACAAAACGGTCTCTGGAGGGGTGGCTACAATCGACCGTAAACACGTTGATTGCTAGTATGTGGGGTCCCCAGACGTCCCCCCATGGTAAGGGGGTCGCTCATAGCGATCCAGTGGGTCCCAATCTCCCACATACTGCCTACGTCCAATTCGCCCGGTATCAGGCGGGTTATATCTCCCGGCCCCTTGAAGACGGGGCGGGCGCCGCTCCAAACGCGGGTATTCGGCGAGCGGCGGCGAGAATCGGTGCCTATCATCCACCGTGTACGTCGCCCCATAGTCGCGGGGGCACGGTGACCGATTTTCAGAGGGGGGGTCCCGGGGACCCCCGGCTGTGCGAGGCTCAACACGTTGCGGGGGGCTTCTACGACCTCCCGCAACGCTCGCAAAATCGAACCCCCTAGTTGGGGACCGATTTCCCATGGGGGGGTCCGTGGGACCCCCGCCCGTGCGAGGCTCAAAACGTCGCGGGGGGCCTCTACGACCTCCGGCAACGCCCGCATAACTCATCCCCATCCTTGGGGATCGGTTTCCCATTGGGGGGTCCCTGGGACCCCCGCCCGTGCGAGGCTCAAAACGTCGCGGGGGGCCTCTACGACCTCCGGCAACGCTCGCATAACTCATCCCCATCCTTGGGGATCGGTTTCCCATTGGGGGGTCCCTGGGACCCCCGCCCGTTTGAGGCTCCAAACGTGGCGGAGAGCGTCTGGGGCCACTCTGGTGGCCACTAGAACTGCTGCGGGATTCAAACACCGCGGGGGGTCCGAGACCCCCACCCATACGCGGTGATCCTGCAGCGACGCGCTGCGGCGCTCCGCCGCCCTCTGGGCTGTTCATGCAGAGGAGGGGATGGTGGTTGCCCTTACAAAAGCGGCATGGGTGCGCTTGGGTACATTCGCGCTGCATGTGCAGGCCCAAGCACGAGTAGCACCATGTCCGTTGTCGCGCGATCGCTCGACGGCCTTGGACGCGCTGGTCGAGGAACTTATCACAACGGGTCGTGCTGTGACCCGGTTCCCGACAATACAAGCAGCGGGCGGTCTCCTGGACGGCGGCATAGCGGCCGGGCGCGCGAGGGGCCATACGCCCCCTACGGGGGGGTCCGGTGGGGGATCTACTCTGTGGCACAGGTCGTTCGGGTCCCATAGGACCGGCCAGAGAGGAATTATCTGCCAGTCTACTTTCTCCTTCCAGGAACGTCAAGAGGTCCGAGAAGGGTGGCAGATAAGTCGCACTATCCCCACCATACTGCTGCTCAAAACGGACCTTAACAGAGTCCGGCAACTTTCCCAGGACAATGTGCAGTAACAAAAACGACCACTGCTCCACTGGGAGTTTTAAGTTTTTCAATGCGTTGTAGGCAACCAACAGCGGATTCAACAAAGCCACTCTCAAGTGCATCACGCTGGCAACGCGGGGTAAATTCAAAATGGCGGCAACATGGTTGTCCGCCAGACGTCGTACGTTCTGGTACCGACGGGCAATCAAATCCCTGGCAATAGGGTAGTTTTCATCCGAGGGGGCCAAATGTTGAACCGATTCAAGGGCCTCCCCTTCCAACACGGATAATAAATAAGCTAACTTCTGGCCCTGGGTCAAATCATCCCGGGCATGTACCAGACTATCAAAAATATTAATAAAGCCCTCCCAGTCCTCTAGACGACCAGCAAAACGCCTTAAGTCTAAGGGGGCCAATCTAGCAAAGAGAGGGGGCATACTTTTAGATGTGACCGGGGACGGGCTCGGTTCATTCTCTCTTGCCACTTGCAAAGGCCGAGCCACCTGGGTAATTCTGTCCGCAAAATCATAACACTGGTCCACATCCAAATCGACTTCTTGTCGCATTTCCACCTCGGCCTCAACAGTCCTTTCCAAAAATAAGGCATACTGCTCATCAACAACAGCCAAACGTATGGGCAGATCTACGTATCTGTTCAACAAGGCCTCCGTTCTATCCGGTCGATCCAACAACGCGACCTCAGAAGCCAACCACCGTAACTCAGAACGTATTTTGGCTTTAGCAGAGGAGGCCGTCATTGTAACGTCACAAATTTATCAACAAAAACAACAAATTCAAAATATTCACTATAACACAAAATCTCCAATATTTGGAGGTTATTACTAACCACAAAATTCCAATATTACAACAACAAAGTATTTATAATGACACAAACTCTTAAATATCTGGAGGTTATCAGAAAACAACAAAACTCACTGACTATTGAAATTCACTTGGATATCAACACAACATACTGTTACACAACAACAAGTTAATTTCAATTATTTCAAAGCACAAGTTTCAATGAGTTTCAATGTGTAAACAATGTCCCAAATCATTTAAGTTTCACTAAGTATTGAGTGCAAACTTATTAGCTGACCTTTTATTAGCTATTATTTTAGCAACAAACTTGTCAATATTCACAACTCAAGTTTGCTGACAAAACTAAATAATAATTATTATGAACAAAGAAAGGTATCTGTTTACATTTTGGAACTTCAATACATGACAATTAATTACAAGACATGGAACCAATAACAAAGGAATGCCCTTTACTTTTCAAATGCAAGTTAATTACCATTTACAAGTACAAATTAATCTAGTCCGGACCAGACTGGGTCATCAAACGGCACTGATTAATACAAAGTTTTGGCGTGGGCCTCTCAGGCCTTCAAGCTACGCTCTTGGCTACCAAGAAATGTTCAGTACACCCCTGCCTAGACCGCGGAGTCAGCATTGGCGCAGTGGAAGGCTATCATGAGTATAGACTCCGGACAAATCTTGGTTTCAGCCGGGATGTAACTGAACAATAGGACTGCGATACACAGTGGAGAGAATGTTAAGTAAGGTGATTTCACATACGGTTCTGTGGTGTCGAAAATCTCCTCGGCTGCGGCGAGACGGGGCGCGCGCCCCAGGTATCTTCTTCTTCTGCAGACCTTACCAATTAGTGACCTCACTCACAACACAAATAACAGCGTTCACAAGACACTGGGCGTTTCAACAATAGATACACAAAGACACACACGGGGGAGCCTCTTTTATTATGATTTACAGTCCCAACAACAAGCGCGTGTGGTAGAAAAGGGTATCTTTCAAAGCATCCGCGACCGGCCACTCCAGAGATGGCATCAAAACCTTGGTCGTACAAAACGGGATCACATAGATAATTTTAGATGGATTCAAACTCGATATGCCAGGCACATTCAACGCGAGCGACCTTTAACAAATTCAGCAAAATTATTCCGACATTTTTCTGCCACGAGAAGAATTTCAATCAAGTGTCACTGTCCACTTCAAGTGACAGCTAATGTCAATTTGACGTGACATTAGAGTTGCGTTCAGAAACGTCGATCTTTTCCGAACAACTGACTAAAATTACACATATCTATGACATCAAAAAACCTACACAAATAATCGACACTATAATTAACGGGCACCATTGATGATGTTCCATCAGTCGATGCTAACCAATGCACGTGATTACTAAAATTAAAATCGCCTAACACAATAAACTTATCTAAGGGGTGACTGCACACAATATCAGTAAGTTTGTCACATAAATTCTTGACCTGCTGATTGTATGTAATACCTCCCTCCTCTGCACATAAATATAAAACACAAATATGCATTTTGTAGGAAATCACAGGTCTCTTACCCCTTATTATCAAGGTGATCCAAATATCTTCTGCTGAGCTGTTCCACTCAGGTCTACATAAAACACTGAGGTCACGCCTGACGGCTAATAACACTCCACCACCTAACGTTTGCCCTAACCTAGCGTACTCACGATCCCGCCGAAAAACAAGGTATCTATTATCAAATAGCTCACTATCTGAAATTCCATCCAACAACCAAGTTTCAGAGATACATATAATATCAAAATTATTAGCACATACATTTCTGTAGAATGCGCCTACCTTCGTACGTAACCCCCTAGCATTTTGATAGTATATCTTTAATGTATGAACTTTACCTTATGGACATAACATCTTAAACATCTGCGTATTAATTCGGTATTAAGTATGAATGACCGACTAAATACTATTAATCGATATATTCTACATCTAAGTAAAAATATTAAGTTAAATAACGATAGTCCATAGGATAAGATAGCATATTTTAAACTGTAATTATAGTCATACAAAATACCAAGATAATAAAAATAAAAAAAATAAAGACGGTGTATCGAAATAACAAGAACAAACAAGTAGGCGCTTTTGCCTCCACACTGAACAACACTAAACGCACAAAGTTTATCAACTAAAAACAAGGCACTTGAATAGATCGGGAGCAACACAATAGCATCCAACACCAAGTGTGCAACACACCGGCTGTCAGAACATCCTTTGCTCATCATTTCTTTTTCTGTCTCGGAACACTACTTTATAATAGACTTAATGCCACTCTTAATATCTACCCACTGTTGACTTCTAACTGCAAACGTAATGTGATTAAATTTCTTATGACTCTTGACTACGACGCGACTGAAAACCTACTGAGCATTCTGAAATAATTTAAGTAATTCTAATTTTAATGCAAATAATAAATATGAATGTGTACTTACTTATACTAAATATTGGATTTCGTACCGTTACACATCTCTCGCTCCCACAGATATTCACGCACACACGCAGACACATGCACACACCACCCATACAAACACGCACACACATTCACCTACACACACATTCCTTCACTCACACATATACTTCTTAGCCTTGGGGTATTTACTATAGTTTAGTTTACATTGTTTTGTTCAAGCTTCATTTCTGTAATTATAATCTACTCTTGTTTACTGACATGTACTAGGTGTAAGTATCAAGTTACATAAGGCACACCAAAAAACTATTGTCTGTGGGTGGGCCTGGCGACCTGTGTCACAGGTTTCTTTTCTGAAACCTACATCGGGCACCAGTCCCTCACAAATTTAGTAACCTTCAGGACATAGCTTTTAATTACCACTTAAGTCCTTTATTTGTGATGGGAAAATAAACAAATTTTTTTTTTTTATTTATAACCACGTATGAAAATTTCTTGAAGTGGAAAAACATGAAAAATGCCAAGTCATTTTCCGAAAATGTAGTTTTGGCGTATTTTAATGAAATAGCTAGTAAATATAAGCCTAGCTCGTTGTGGTCAACATATTCTATGCTGAAAAGTACCCTCAAGATGAAAAATGGTGTCGATATTAATTTATATACAAATCTCATTGCATTTTTAAAGAGACTAAAAATTAACAAAATATAAAATGTTTTTTTCTGTTTCCTCGCAAATGTGTTAAAAAACGTCGTACGATATACGTGCGTATTGGTTATAACGCACTAATATCGTAATGTACTATTATAGGTAGTTGTAATGCCTATGCCCAGCAGTGGGCGTCGTGCGGCTAGAATGATGATGATGAAAGGTAGTTGTAATTGTCTTTATCTTACAAAAATATCTTCAATGCCTATTGCCGGAATATTAATTGCATGCGCGGTAAGTCTTGCGTATCCCTTACCACATAATACAGCATGATACACGTCACATGTGGTTCTTTTGCCAATATGGTAAATGCATTTTGCCAATATGGTATAGTTCGAGTGAGATAATAATAATTATTATGATGGCTATTTACTCTCATGTGTACTCTGTTCGTCGAGAGTTAATAAAGTTAGAATTTCTAAACTCATAGCTAATTGCGGTCCGCTAATTATTTATAAAGAGAAAATGGTTAAATATCCGCGACGACCGCTCTCCCGTTTGGGCGCTAAGAGTACCTAGCACAGTTATTGTCAACCGCCACGAAACACGGCGAAAGTGAGATAAAGCGACGGCCGCCATACAGTTTGCGATAATTAAGTGACAGTAACGCTGTTTGGAGACGTATTATAATAATTATCAATTCTCGGCGAACAGAGTTTGGGTGTGAGAAAGTCTAACGACACAAACACACATTTTTCCTGGGTTTTCTTTTGTTTCCTTAGTTAAAGCTCACGTTAACGTTAGTATGTGATCAAGTTATCTTTAAACTCAAATATAATTTTATCTATGGTACATAGAGTTTAGCTGTAGTAATAAAAAATGTTAAGAATAGTCTCTTCTGTTATTATATACCGTGCAATTTTTTTTACAATCCAAACTTCAGGGGTAGTGTAGGGGGCAGGTGCAGGGGTTCGTTGATACGCCGGGTAGGAGAATTAATACTCAGGAAGACTTTTCCATTTTACTTTTATTTTAAAGTAATTACTGTACTACTGAACAAGTGATTTCATACAAATATGCGTTTCTTATATTCAATTTGCCTAGTGACAAATAGCGGCTATTAGCTTTATCAAAATACACAATTGACCAATCATTTTATATAAAGTGTGCACACGGCACCAATTTTTGCACACGGCACTATTCTTAACATTTCTCTTTCTAACGAACTATTGCTTTCTCTATCCAAACAAACCAAAAGACTGAATCTGATTGGTTGACATTCTTATTTGATTTCTAACTGTTTTTCTCAGTACAATATAACATGGTTAAGTTTACTTACATACGTAATTGCACAAAAATGGTAATCTAAACATATGATCGATAATAAAATACAATAATCGTTCTAATCTTAAACAAAACATAATGGAAACAATAGGTACACAATATAAACAATAGAAAAAGTGCTTAACTAATTAGTAAACAAAAGAAACAAAGGTATTCAACTAATTATCTTATTCTAAACTACTTAGCCTATTGTTCTGCCGTCAACATTCCACCCCCTGGTTGAGGGTTTAGCCCAACCATATCATGCCTCTGTAGGCAGAACTACTACTTTCACTGCAGGGCGGCGCAATGTTCCACGGCAAGTCCTAATATCTACAACCCTAACTTGGCCATCCGCTCCAGGGTAAACCTTCACCACTTCTCCTCGAGGCCAGACGTTCCTGGGTAGCGCGGGGTCGACGATCAACACTAAATCTCCAACCTTTAACGGAGTCACTTCCTGCGTCCACTTCGAGCGTTTCTGAAGTGTCGTTACACATCTCTCGCTCCCACAGATATTCACGCACACACGCAGACACATGCACACACCACCCATACAAACACGCACACACATTCACCTACACACACATTCCTTCACTCACACATATACTTCTTAGCCTTGGGGTATTTACTATAGTTTAGTTTACATTGTTTTGTTCAAGCTTCATTTCTGTAATTATAATCTACTCTTGTTTACTGACATGTACTAGGTGTAAGTATCAAGTTACATAAGGCACACCAAAAAACTATTGTCTGTGGGTGGGCCTGGCGACCTGTGTCACAGGTTTCTTTTCTGAAACCTACATCGGGCACCAGTCCCTCACAAATTTAGTAACCTTCAGGTATAGCTTTTAATTACCACTTAAGTCCTTTATTTGTGATGGGAAAATAAACAAATTTTTTTTTTTATTTATAACCACGTATGAAAATTTCTTGAAGTGGAAAAACATGAAAAATGCCAAGTCATTTTCCGAAAATGTAGTTTTGGCGTATTTTAATGAAATAGCTAGTAAATATAAGCCTAGCTCGTTGTGGTCAACATATTCTATGCTGAAAAGTACCCTCAAGATGAAAAATGGTGTCGATATTAATTTATATACAAATCTCATTGCATTTTTAAAGAGACTAAAAATTAACAAAATATAAAATGTTTTTTTCTGTTTCCTCGCAAATGTGTTAAAAAACGTCGTACGATATACGTGCGTATTGGTTATAACGCACTAATATCGTAATGTACTATTATAGGTAGTTGTAATGCCTATGCCCAGCAGTGGGCGTCGTGCGGCTAGAATGATGATGATGAAAGGTAGTTGTAATTGTCTTTATCTTACAAAAATATCTTCAATGCCTATTGCCGGAATATTAATTGCATGCGCGGTAAGTCTTGCGTATCCCTTACCACATAATACAGCATGATACACGTCACATGTGGTTCTTTTGCCAATATGGTAAATGCATTTTGCCAATATGGTATAGTTCGAGTGAGATAATAATAATTATTATGATGGCTATTTACTCTCATGTGTACTCTGTTCGTCGAGAGTTAATAAAGTTAGAATTTCTAAACTCATAGCTAATTGCGGTCCGCTAATTATTTATAAAGAGAAAATGGTTAAATATCCGCGACGACCGCTCTCCCGTTTGGGCGCTAAGAGTACCTAGCACAGTTATTGTCAACCGCCACGAAACACGGCGAAAGTGAGATAAAGCGACGGCCGCCATACAGTTTGCGATAATTAAGTGACAGTAACGCTGTTTGGAGACGTATTATAATAATTATCAATTCTCGGCGAACAGAGTTTGGGTGTGAGAAAGTCGAACGACACAAACACACATTTTTCCTGGGTTTTCTTTTGTTTCCTTAGTTAAAGCTCACGTTAACGTTAGTATGTGATCAAGTTATCTTTAAACTCAAATATAATTTTATCTATGGTACATAGAGTTTAGCTGTAGTAATAAAAAATGTTAAGAATAGTCTCTTCTGTTATTATATACCGTGCAATTTTTTTTACAATCCAAACTTCAGGGGTAGTGTAGGGGGCAGGTGCAGGGGTTCGTTGATACGCCGGGTAGGAGAATTAATACTCAGGAAGACTTTTCCATTTTACTTTTATTTTAAAGTAATTACTGTACTACTGAACAAGTGATTTTATACAAATATGCGTTTCTTATATTCAATTTGCCTAGTGACAAATAGCGGCTATTAGCTTTATCAAAATACACAATTGACCAATCATTTTATATAAAGTGTGCACACGGCACCAATTTTTGCACACGGCACTATTCTTAACATTTCTCTTTCTAACGAACTATTGCTTTCTCTATCCAAACAAACCAAAAGACTGAATCTGATTGGTTGACATTCTTATTTGATTTCTAACTGTTTTTCTCAGTACAATATAACATGGTTAAGTTTACTTACATACGTAATTGCACAAAAATGGTAATCTAAACATATGATCGATAATAAAATACAATAATCGTTCTAATCTTAAACAAAACATAATGGAAACAATAGGTACACAATATAAACAATAGAAAAAGTGCTTAACTAATTAGTAAACAAAAGAAACAAAGGTATTCAACTAATTATCTTATTCTAAACTACTTAGCCTATTGTTCTGCCGTCAACATTCCACCCCCTGGTTGAGGGTTTAGCCCAACCATATCATGCCTCTGTAGGCAGAACTACTACTTTCACTGCAGGGCGGCGCAATGTTCCACGGCAAGTCCTAATATCTACAACCCTAACTTGGCCATCCGCTCCAGGGTAAACCTTCACCACTTCTCCTCGAGGCCAGACGTTCCTGGGTAGCGCGGGGTCGACGATCAACACTAAATCTCCAACCTTTAACGGAGTCACTTCCTGCGTCCACTTCGAGCGTTTCTGAAGTGTCAGTAGGTATTCCGATCCCCAACGGCGCCAAAATATGTCGGCCAGAGCTTGGGCCGCTTTCCACTGTTTCCTGGTGGTCAGATCTTCCTTCGTGAAGTTTCCCAGTCTGGTGGTCGTCGAAGCAGTGCCCAAAAGCAGATGGTTCGGGGTCAATGTCACTGGGTCATTGGGATCCACAGGGACGTGAGTCAGAGGCCTACTATTGATAGTAGCTTCCACCTCAGCCAATAACGTGAGTAGCACTTCTTCTCTTGGTGCCCTCGCATTCAAGGTTACTTTCAGCGCGGTTTTTGTGGAGCGCACTAACCGCTCCCAACATCCTCCCATGTGCGGTGAAGCAGGTGATATGAAGTTCCACCTTATACCAAGTGTGGTGGCTGCTTCTTCCAGCTGATGGACTTCTAGGTTCTTCCACGCGTTCTTCATTTCCCTGTCGGCTCCTATAAAGTTTGTACCCTGGTCACTGTAGAGTACTTCGGGCTGACCGCGGCGCGCGATGAATCTTCGGAGAGCCATGATGGCTGAATCGGCGCTCAGCGACGAAGCGACTTCCAAATGAATTGCTCTGGACGGCATTGCATTCGATGTCTGTCCCGAACGCTGTTTCCTGGGACTGTTGGATCAGCACCTTTTCCGCCTCTCGTATCAGGTCTGTCGTGTCATTCTGTGGTTCCTTATCATCGTATCAATACAAGAGTTAAGGAGCCCACAGATGATCAGTCGGCCTGTCGGCAACAGCCTGTCAGTAACCCTAGTATGAGTTTTGCAAACTAATACAGTTTGCAAAACGTAATCGAAAACTATCGCTCTATCTCTTTCATGTCCTTTGACTGCTTTACCGACATGCGCAGTTCATCCGAGTTTTCGTAAACGTTGACGGTATAAATCAACTGATATTAGGGGTACTGACAGGCCGCTGCCGACAGGCGAACTGATCCATCTGTGGGGCGCTTTAGTAAACGTGCGGGGCTGAGCATAAAAATGATGTTAATAATAACGTCTGTGCGAAAATAAAAATAGAATTCAATTGTTTGATTTTAAGATGCGAGCATAAGGTACCTATTAACTGTACCTACGTGTAAATGAAACAGAGTAAAAACTGTAAATTATGATAAGATAATAATGTAAGTTTTCGAAACTAAACATGGTTTTGTTTCTGTTCCTCGAATAATTGAAGTTTTTAAACACACAACCAAATTTTTACTTTCCATTTGGTAATTGTACATCACTACATAGTATAAAACAAAGTCGCTTTCTCTGTCCCTATGTCCCTTTGTATGCTTAAATCTTTGAAACTACGCAACGGATTTTGATGCGTTTTTTTTAATAGATAGAGTGATTCAAGAGGAAGGATATTCCCACGGGAACGGGAACCACGCGGGTGAAACCGCGGGCGGCCGCTAGTAAAAAATAAATACTAACTTATACTACGATTACCCTAATAGGGCGGACCGTCTAATGACAGTTAGCGAAATGCTTGCGCCAATGGCCCAGTGCCGGCCGGGCGGCCAACACCCATTTATACCCACACTAGGCTCGTCGTGTTCCCGTTGGCGCAAGGATTTTGTTAAATTGTTATTAAATATTTGCCCTCTCTCTCACTCGCGCTAAAATCGCGGCGACGACGACGCCGCAAGTAGGAATTAATATTGTTATTATTTATTTGCCGTTTCTTTCACTCGCGCGCGGTAGCGTCGCGCTGAGACTGTCAGCAGGTCTATTGGTTAGAGAAAATTAGGGTTCCGTTTTATTACGCACAAGCCACAACCACTTATGAGCTCCTGGTAATCATGAACTTTGTTACTTTTCAAAATATATGGAGAATGGGTGACCTAAGATCTTAAATATAATCTAAAATATTAGAAATAGAACTTAGCTGTAGTAATAAAAAATGTTAAGAATAGTGTCTTCTGTTGTTATATTAAGTTTATTATTGTTGGCCGGCACTTTCAGAAATAGCCCAAAAATGTATGGAGCTTGGGTGATGTCCTGGAGCTGTGGATTTTTGTAAAACAGAAAATAAAAATTAATGAGAAATGGAATTTTGATAAACGTAAAGCCCTAATATGGTCAGTCAGTTCAGTACCCATTAAGATAATAAAAGGCAACATGTCCTTGAATATCAATGTTTCCTTAATTATTTCATCAGGTTTAAAAACTAAGTAGCTCCGAATTCACGTAGGTATAAACGTATAAGTAGTTATAGTTATAATTTGTGGGATGAGTTTTATTATTTACTAGGATGTCAAAGAAGGTCTACAGTCACATTTAAGTTGGCCAATACATTAAGAAGGCTACAATATTTGTTAAGTATCTCTATGTCCAACAAAGCCGTTGAATTGCCGCAGCCTCCACTACCGCCGCCACCGCCGCCACCGCCGCCGCCGCCGCCGCCGCCGCCGTTGTTTCCTCCATTGCCACTATTGTTAGAGTTATTGTTTGCAGTAAATGCCAAAGCGTTAATCAATTTAAGAATAATGTCATAAAGGTCTATATTCCCACTGCTGGTGTTTTTCTCGTATGCTTTCGATATCAACGTTATTGCGTTGGAGTCATCCTTGTAAGACGGATATGGATAGGGAGGATAGGGGTAGGGAGGATACGGGGGATAGGGCGCTGGGTAATTGGGTGTCGTCGGCGGGCAAGGTCTGCTGGTACATTGTGTTGGACATGGTTGACTCACCTAAAAACGAAATTTAATATTTGTAAGCAAGAAAACACTAACATAATTAAGCGAGAAAATGGTCAGGAAATATTATAATACTCACGCCGCAACCGATGACGCTCGCTAAAAACACTAAACTGGCAAGTTCCAAAACCGCCATGATGTTTGATTTAACGTAAAATTAATAAGTTAAACCCTTTTTATATTGTATACTTGTGAAACAGTAGGTATTGCATCAATAAATAGATAGGTCAAATTAGTTTTCAACATAGCGCTTTGTTTTAATTACTAAGGTTTTTGAAGTGCCTTAAAGTCACGTTGCACGACACAAAACAAAACGGCGTGTTTTCTTGTTCTGTTCTGTAACCATTTCTGTAACCTACCTACTTAAATTAATTTAATTCTTGCCGGTTCTTCTCCAAGGCCTCCCGCTGTAGGGTTTGCGAACCGATGGCGTAGCTTCTATGACGTTCACAAGTATTGTAAATAACAATCTAAATTGAATAAACAAATTTGAATCTTGAATCTTGAATCTTAAATTGCCTAGTGACCTACTTATAAATGGATATGATTATAACGACTATAATAATGTAGTACAATGTATTAATTATGTGATGTCAAAAGTTAAATTGTCAAAAGTTAAACAAAAATCATCTCATCATTTCTGAAATTCTGATTCGATCGAGCAGGGAAATACCAAGCATCGCTCTCTCCATTGCTCGCTGGGTAACCTTGAGCCTTCTTATGAGACCCATAGTAAAAGACCACGTCTCGCTTCCATAAGTCATAACTGGCAACACACACTGGTCAAAGACCTTAGTCTTGAGACATTGAGGAATTTTGGACGCAAATATATGCCGGAGCTTCCCAAACGCTGCCCATCCGAGCTGGATTCGACGAGAGATCTCTTTCTCGAAGTTATACTTACCTAATTGGATTGTCTGTCCTAGGTAGACATAGTGGTCAACAACTTCGAGTGTAATGTTCCCAACATTAACTGGAGCGGATGCAACATGGGCATTGGACATGATTATCGTCTTATCCATGTTCATCTTCAGACCCACTCTTTGGGAAGCATTGCTGAGATCTTCGAGCATTGTGTTCAGGTCTTCCAAGGTCTCAGCCATGAGAACTACATCATCGGCAAACCGCAGGTGTGTTAGGTACTCGCCATTGATGTTAATCCCGAATCCTTTCCAGTCCAGTAGCTTAAAAATATCCTCCAACGCAGCTGTGAACAGTTTCGGAGAAATGACGTCTCCCTGTCTTACACCTCGCTGTAGTTGGATAGGATTAGAGCTCTTGTTCTGTAATCGGACCGACATGGTGGCGTTTTGGTATAAGTACCTCAGCACCTCCATGTACCTGTAGTCTATTTGGCACCTCTGGAGAGACTGCAGCACTGCCCAGGTCTCGATCGAATCAAAGGCTTTCTCATAGTCCACGAACGCCAAGCATAGTGGCAAGTTATACTCTTCGGTCTTCTGTATAACTTGCCGCAGCGTATGAATGTGGTCTATGGTACTATAACCTTTTCGGAACCCGGCTTGTTCGGGAGGTTGGAAGTCGTCGAACTAGCGAGCGAGACGATTCGTAATGACTCTCGAAAACAACTTGTAGATATGGCTCAGAAGCGAGATGGGTCGGTAGTTTTTCAAGAGAGTCTTATCACCCTTCTTGAAGAACAGCATCACATCGCTTCTGCCCCATGCCTTTTGGCGTTTTGCCCTCGAGGATGACAGAGTTGAAGAGCTGCTGGAGGACCTTAAGTATCGGCTTACCGCCCGCTCTCAGAAGTTCTGTTGTGATTCCGTCATCGCCCGCCGCCTTGTTGTTTTTGAGCTGCTTGAGTTGAGAGCCATTCTAATCTCGTACAGGCTGACGTCCGGGATATCTTCGGTACAGTGTCGGGTAAGCTTGGCTCTAGGTTCTGTAGCCTTACTTTCAACAGGTGTTTGCGTGGAGTATAACTGTCCATAGAAACTCTCAATCTCCCTCAGGATTTCAGGTGTTGATGAAATGATACTACCGTCCTCAGCTTGCAGCCTCGTCAATTGACTTTGCCCTATAGCCAGATCTCTAGCGAACACTTTGGAGCCTTTGTTCCGCTCAATGGCCTCTTTAATACGCTCGGTATTAAATTGGCAAAGGTCGCTTGTCAAGGACTTTGAGATCTGCCTATTTAGCTGTCGATAACGAAGGGCATCCGCTGAGTTCTGTAGTTTCATTTCGTTTCTCTGATCCATGAATCGGATAGTGTGGCTGGAGAGTTTCTTTAATTTAGGACGGTGGGTTTTGTAGTGCTTGGACCCTACCGTGCGGACAGTATCCACCACCATGTTGTATAGATCGTCCATATCGATGCTGTTCTCAAGGGCTTCGAAGCGGTTTTGGAGCTCGAGCTGAAAGCACTCGGGGTTTTGAATTTGAGCCGGTATTGGTCGGAGCGTAGATTTTATTAGTCGAGATCTTTCCAGCTTGACGTAAATAATTATGTCAATAATGATTTTACCAATATTTTTATTTTTGAGAAGCTGTTTGAAATGACATTTACATTCAATAAAAAATATTCATCAGCCTATCGCATTTTTGTTCCCGATTGGCTCTATAAAACCTTTTATCTACACTCATGTTATAATATTCGAATTATGAACTCAAACGTATATTGATACACTTTATGCCATAGTCAACATTAAAAAATAAAAGTGTTTAATAATGGTCATTATGATACAACCGGATACAGCTTTCACTCAGTATAAAACACTTATTTTTCTTAATTTTACAATCTCCATGGCATGGCAGCCGTAGGATTTACCGGCCCTGACTTCCAACTCTTTCAAGCCCTTCTTTAGCCGGCAACAATAAGAAACTTTTTAAAATTAGAATTTTGAATTTAGAAGGTATAGACCGTATAGACTCCTATCAGTGGGGTTTGGCGCCAATCCACATTTTGTAATTAATATTTTTTTGCTTAATTTTTGAAATATATGATAAATGTAATGAGTGTAGATAATAGTAGTTTATGTGACTGTGGGAGTTTAAAAAGTGTTTTAATACCGAGTTATGCGTTATGTTTTAATATTCGATTTATGAACTCATGCGTTCAGGCATGAGTTCACGACCACGACCCACGACCCACGACCTTGAAATGAACGCTGGCTATACAGCGTGTAAGAAGTATTTGATAAATTCGACGCTTCTCGTAACGACTCCGTAGCTCAGTGGTTAGAGCAGTCGCCCGGATAGCGAAAGGTCGTGGGTTCGAGTCCCATCGGAGCTGGTTGTGAGACGGGTCGATTTTTTTCTAAATACTTCATTTTCCATTTTTCAACCAAAAAAATTTGCTTTGTGAATGCAAAAAAGTAAATATTTAAATAACTTGCCATAGTAATTTCTTCTTTAGCGATTGTCAAATATCTGGAAAGGTATTTCTTTCGCGTATGGGGGTAGTAATATTTTCACATTGATGAAATTAACGCTGGCTATACAGCGTGTAAGAAGTATTTGATAAATTCGACGCTTCTCGTAACGACTCCGTAGCTAGCTCAGTGGTTAGAGCAGTCGCCCGGATAGCGAAAGGTCGTGGGTTCGAGTCCCATCGGAGCTGGATGTGAGACGGGTTGATTTTTTTCTAAATACTTTATTTCCCACACTTATATTTCTTAATTTTACAGTCTCCATGACAACCGTAGGATTTACCGGCCCTGACTTCCAACTCTTTCAAGCCATTCTTTAGCCGGCAACAATCAGAAACTTTTTTTAAATTAGAATTTTGAATTTAGAAGGAATAGACCGTATAGTGGTATAGACTCCTATGAGTGGGGCTTAGCACCAATTTACATTTTATAATTTTATTAATATTGATTTGCTTTATTTTTGAAATATATAATAAATGTAATGAGTGTAGATAAAGTAGTGTATGAGACTGCATATAACGGTACTATTAAAAAAATCGTGGAATACTATTAAAAAACTCGCCAAGGCTCGTTTTTTAAACTCCCACTCGTGTTTTAATACCCCTCATTATGCGACAGTCACATAAACGGGTGTGTAATATATGATATAACAACATTTCGTATAAGTAATACTCACAAAATATAACAACTAACAACACATTACATAAAATCATTTCATATAACGTTCATTTTGTATAATCAACGAATGACATAAATTCAAAATATATAATTTTAAACCGTATAATGAACATTTGATATAAAAACGTTTCATATAATAAACATTTACTACACTTGCACTGTATAATATTTAAAACACATAATGGTTATAGAACATAACATCATTTCATATAACGTTCATTTAGTATAATCAACGAATAACTATTTCTGGCGCTTCGCCGGCCGCTGCCGCGGCACGCTCGCTTCGCTCGCTCGGCTAGCGCTTTGTTTTGTTCACAGTTCTAACCTGACCTAACCTATTATAAATTGTTTTGTCACGGTTGTGGCTTTTTGTGGCGGGGGGCTTCGCCCCCCGATCCCCCCCTTTCGAGCGCACTGTACTCTCCGTGCCCCCTGCTCCTTATCCTACACTAAACATTTAATTGACTTAATTGATAATTATATAAAACAAAATTATATCAAATGAAATTATTACATATGATGATTACCTATATGAAATAAAATTATATCAAATGACCGTTATAGCAAATGAGTTTTATATAAAATATTTTTATATAAAATCAGCGTTATGTTAAATGATATTATATAAAATGATGATTATATGAAATAAACATTAGGTATGTAAAATGAAATTAGTTGAAGTGTTGTTATGACAAACGTTTATTATGTCATATGAACTTTATTGAAATGAAATTATACCAAACGAAATTATATCATTCATTACGCACCCCACATAAACTACTATTGCAACGATGACTACCTTTTTACCTTTTATACTACTACACATTGAATATTTATACTATCTGTAGTTCTCTACTAATAAGTACGTACCTACGTAATTACGAATAGGAAAAAATATAAAAACGACTTACCTAACCGATTTTTAAAAATCTTTCATCGTTAATAAAGCTACATTATTCCCCCGAGTAACAAATTTATATTTTAGCCCGCTATTCCCTCGGAAACTTACCGTTTCTGCGGGTAAAACCGCGGGAAACCATCTAACGTATTTGGCTTTTTTGCTCTCTAGATATTTTATGGAAAGTCTAGTCTAGTCTACACAAAATTAGTTTATCTTTGTGTTTGACGACCGATTTAGCGCAGGGGTAGGATACCTGCCTTCTGGAACAGAGGTCTCGGGTTCGATTCCCGAACAAGACAAATATTTGTGTACGTGATGTTCATGTTTCATTACCAAAAATTGCACTGCTGCAAGCAAGTGAAAAAAATTAAAACCCTACTGAAATAAGGGTAAGTAATAATAATTTTATCACGGTAGGTAGATTGATCGCTCTGTAACTGTAACATTAACTGGTTTTATTATTAGTGAAAGTTATTATAGTGCTAGCTATTATGCTATGCTTCCTCTAAAATATGTAAGGTTTTTAAATGACTAAATATTATGCTTAATAAGTCATGTTTTATCTGGAACTGGAATATTATTACGTCCCATTTCTTATCACATAAAACCCGGTTAGACCCGGTTCCCATTCCTTAGAACCGGTTCTAGCCGTACTTCCAAATACCCGGGTTATCCCAGGTTTTCGAGAACCGGGAAAACCCGGTTGCATGCCCTAATTGTCATGCTCATATCTCATAGGTTAGAATAATCCCTGAAATTATCTGGGATGATAAAAAAATTACCGTGTATAAATAGGCATTGTCATGCTCATATCTCATAGGTAGGTACCTACTCATGGAAAAATTTCATGTAGGTATACCTAGTAGGTATTCATGAATTAGGAGTGCACGCTAGATAAAGTCTAGGCGCGGTCAAAATCGAAAACGAATCTTTTTAATTATTAATTAGTTACAATCTACGTATAATGTTACTTTAGCACAATAAGTACCTACATACCTAACTCCTCTGTATCGTCATACGTCATCCTTTGCAGATTTATTCTAAAATGATTTCATTTTTTATGTAGGTTTCATTTACAAATAAAACAAGGTTTATTTATATTCGTGTTTATTTAAAAAAAAAATAAGTATTACGTGATTACCTACAATGGCATCTATGGTTGTCATTTTCAACTGCTGAGCAAAAACTTGCCTATAAAAATCTATTTAACTCGTCATGCTACTTGGACTAGCTTGGCTGTTATAAGACCTTAAGATTTAAGAGGTTGTTAAGAAGCTGTAAACTTAATAAGTCATTGTTATTGCCCGAGCCTCCACAGTTACAACTTCCGCCACCGCCAGAGCCACCGCTACCGCCAGAGCCACCGCCACCGCCAGAATTACTACCACTGCCACCGTTACAGCCGCTAGTTGTAGCATATATGAAAGCGTCAATCAATTTATTCAACATAATGGAAACGATGGCATTTTCTCCACTGTTGTTGTTTTCGAAAGTTTTAGTAAGTATCGATATTGTATTTGAGTCATCATAGTAAGATGGATAAGGAGGGTATGGATAGGGTGGATAGGGTGGATACGGAGGATAGGACATTGGACAATTTGGTGGTGATGAGCAAGATGGGTAGTTGCATTGACACACCTAAAACAAGAATTAATGAGCAGGTAAATATTGATGGAAATTATTAAGTAGCAGAGAATATTGTACGTACTTTTAAACAACTTACCCCACCACCGATGAGACTTGCAATAATTAACAAAGTCAATGGCATCAAAAGCGTCATGATGTTTGCTTTGCCTACAATTATTTTTGTCCCACTCCTTTTATATCCCTATGTAAGATTATTACAAAATTTAATTCAAAATGGAATGGTGTACCTAGTACTGATAATGAAGTAAGTATATTCTTTTCTTCTTTATTTGTGTAAAAGACGTTAAGTAATATGCTGTCTATGCTGAAAGGGCACGTTTCGTGATAAAGCGTGTTTTATGCCTATACTAACCTAATTACCCAATGACCTTTCGATAGGCTGTTAAGTAGGGCTAATGTTGTCTTTTAATATTTATCGCAATAGCTTTCAATATAAAATACCTACTTACCCTACACCACGCTGAAATGAAAAATAGAAAACGAGGCGTACAAAAAGCCGGGTATTATTATTAATATTATCTGCTTCTTCAAGGTTTAGGTAGGTAACTAATCCATCTACGAGTACATACAGGGTGGAAAAAATGTATAGGCGCAGTAGGAGGGAAACTGACTTGAATCCTTGAGTTAGCTTATTTTACTGAAAGGAAAAATTATTTTATTTCAAGGATTTAACTCAGTTTCCCTACAGTGTCCATACAATTTTTCCACTCTGTATATATGCCTATAGGTGGTATTGGTCTAATTCAGGTGATGTGAAAAGCTAACAGACAGATAGTCCTTCTCTGTTTATAAGTATGGATTTACGATGATAAGCACAGGAGTAAACATAACTGTTAATATCTATACTAAAATGTTATTTACTCCTTCCAATGTACCTATTTATTGAATGTTAAAATCTTAATAGATAACATCCTGTATTGCAAGTCATTCTAACAGTGGCTACTCAAGATATTTACTTTGTGACTCAAGATCACTTTTAACGGTCAGTTTTATAAAGGGTGTTTTAATTGTCACGCGCTTCGGCAGCGCCGCGCCGCGCCGCGCGCCGCCCCGGCCGCGCGCGCCGCCCCGTTGGAACGCGCGCGCTCGGAGATGCATGGGGTTAGGGCGTTTGTGCACTACCACTGAATTTTACCGATCCGGAAAAAAACGGATGCTTGTATTTAATTAATTACTAATATAAATGATTAATTATTAAAATACAAGCATCCGCTTTTTTCCGGATCGGTAAAATTCAGTGGTAGTGCACAAACGCCCTTAGTACGCTTTTTGTCACGCTGCCGAAGCGCGTGACAATAAAATAAAATAAAAACAGCCTTATTATAACTGACTGAACAGTTTAAACTCACAGGTGAAAACTGAGTTCGTATACGATAAAAATCGGCCAAGTGCGAGTCGGACTCGCTCATGAAGGAAAAGGTTAAGTGGGTACGGAAGTACCCACTTAACGTAGCGATTACGTACACCTAGCAAAAATACCACTGTGATTTTTTGCCAGAAAAAAATAACTTTGTTTTTATAGTATTCGTATGAATGAATGATAAAAATGAATTGAATAATTATAGGCCGATAGCTTTAATGATAATTTTTGCGAAAATTTATGAAAGAGTTATATTTGATAAATTATTTGCTTTCATATCATCGTGTGAATTACTTAATACAGAACAATATGGTTTTAGACGAGGTAGTTCTACAACTCTTGCTTGTTTCCAATTACTTAAACAAATAACTGAAACACTAAATAGAGGTAGCAACGTACTAGGCCTCTTTTTAGATATGAGCAAGGCCTTTGATTTTGTCTCGCACTCACTATTGCTAAAAAAATTAGAACGGTATGGGATAAGAGGAACTGCTCTAAATTTGTTGGAAAGTTACCTAAAAGATTGTTTGCAAAAGGTGGAAATCAGTGGGTTTTCTAACACATCCAGTAATCTAAAGCAAACCTTTTCCTCAGACTATATTCATAATGGCTGCGGTGTACCTCAGGGTAGCATTCTTGGTCCTTTACTATTCCTGCTATACATCAATGATTTGCCGGACGTCATCAATCAACAATGCATCTTATTTGCTGACGATACTACTATAATAATTAAATATGACAACACGAATGACATCCAAAATATTGCAAATAATAATTTAAGGGAAGTAATTAAATGGTTAGAACTAAATTACCTTAAAATTAATATAGATAAAACAAAACTAATTCAATTTAAAACTCATAACTCTATACGTAAGCATATTGACATTGGTTATAATAATGATAATATTGAAGAGGTGACGGAAGTTAAATTTTTAGGTATAAATATTGACAGTTATTGTAATTGGAAATCACATATTAATTTAATGGTAAATAAATTGGATCGTTTTGTGTACGTTTTAAATAGAGTGAAACATGTTGCATCAAGGAAAGCTGCGCTTATGGCCTACCATGGATATGTTTCCTCGGTCCTGCGATATGGTATTGTTTTGTGGGGAAACTCAGTGGATATGCATCGAGCTTTTAAATTACAAAAAAAATGTATACGTGCAATTTGTGGTGCTGGCTATTTGGAAAGCTGTAAACCACTTTTCAAAACATTAAATATCTTGCCTTTACCATGTCTTTACATTTATGAACTCTGTGTCTTTGTAAAAAAACATGGCGGTCTATTTAAAAAAAATGTGACGCGAGTTACAGAGTTAGAAATGGAAATAAGTTGTGCATTCCTGACCAAAAATTAACTTTATATTCAAAAAACTCTTTTTGTATGGCTATACGAGTTTATAATAAATTGCCAAATAACGTAACGGATTTACCTCTCAATAAATTTAAAGGTAAATTATTTGGAATATTACTAGAAAGGACATATTATTGTATTAATGACTACTTCAATGATAAAACAATATGACATTTAATAATTTTGCAAAGGACATTGTATTTAGATTAATTTTTTTCTGACATTTTACTTTAATTAATATATAAATTTTTTTTTAAAGAATTAAATATTGTGACATTTAGACATTTAAATATTTGCACGTCGAAATATTCGACAGAATATGCGGAAAAAATATTATACCTACTATCTTGTATTGTACCATATTTATGCAAATAAATAAAAATTGAATTGAATTGAATTGAATGAATGACAAAGTTATATTTGCGGTTTTCGAAAATGTGTTATATCTCAAAAACTTGTAACGTCTTAACGAACCCACAACGTTTTTGAAATTGCTATCCAACGACATCCCACACTATGGGGTAGACAAGAAAAAAAATACATACCTACTTCACGTGTAGGGGAGGTAACCTAAAATAAAATATTTTTCAAAATTTTACTTTACCACTTTGTTGGCGTTAGTACTAGGTCTTATGGCGATATTTCGTCGGAAAGCTGCACTTTGTGATAAAGGAAAGCCGCTTTACACCGTGATACTAGGAACCAAAATAATCGATTTCACCCGCAGCAGCGAAAGTTTCATCCCTTAGGAACAAAGATAGCGCCACTTCTTTAAAAAAATAATTAAAAAATTCTACAAGCCCAACCACCGCACTGATTTTGATAAAGTAGGTGTCAAATGAAAGATAATTACATAATCTATCAAAGAAAAAAAATATTTTAAAATAATACATTTAAAAATGCCCAGATATTAGCTTTGCTTGGAAAAATATTGAAAAATTTGTCGGATTTTACTTAATTTAAAAAAATAATTGTTTCGTGGGGTATCTTTTTATCCACTAATATTGTTGACAATTTAATAGAGTATTTGATAAGAATAACTGCTTGTCGATATCTTTAATAATTATGGAGATATAAGATTACTAATGAGGGCAGTTAATTTCTCGGGCGCACCGATTTCAATGATCTATTTATGAAACGACTTTTTTTTGTCTTTATGCATATTGCATATTTCTTATATGCATTTTAAAATATATTTTAAAAAGTATGTGAAAGTTTGTTTTTGTGAAGTTTAAAAAAAATATGTCAGAAGTTTTACTTTAGAAATACCTTATGCAAGTAAAATACATAACAAAATAATTTTATTTAATCATAATCTTCTTTAAAACCGACGATGGTACTGTTTGAACAGAAAAAAAAAACAAAATCTTATTATTTAGTGCAAAATGCAATACTTTAATGATTTTGAAGTATCTACTCAATGATAAAGGTAATTGAGACTTTAAATTATTTTTATGCATTCACAATGCAATTTTGTAATTACTTATAGGAAAAATGTTATAGTAAAAAACCACGAGACCAATTCAAAATTATTTCCAATAAAATTTAACAATTACCTTTATCATTGAGTAGATACTTATTTAAATTAAAATCAACTATTGCATTTTGCACTAAATAATAAGATTTTGTTTTTTTTTCAGTTTAAACAGTACCATCGTCGGTTTTAAAGAAGATTTTGATTTAATAAAATTATTTTGTTATGTATTTTACTTGCATAAGGTATTTCTAAAGTAAAACTTCTGACATATTCTTTTTAAACTTCACAAAAACAAACTTTCACATACTTTTTAAAATATATTTTAAAATGCATATAAGAAATATGCAATATGCATAAAGACAAAAAAAAGTCGTTTCATACATAGATCATTGAAATCGGTGCGCCCGAGAAATTACTGCCCTCATTAGTAATCTTATATCTCCATAATTATTAAAGATATCGACAAGCAGTTATTCTTATCAAATACTCTATTAAATTGTCAACAGTATTAGTGGATAAAAACTGCCTTCTGAAAAACCACATCAAAAAAGTAAGAAATAATTCCTCACCAAATAAATAGCGTAAGTACTTTGAAGTCGGGCGTTAAACATGTACAATTTTTTGTTGTTTTTTGTTAAAACCCGCCCGACTTCAAAGTACTTACGCTATTTATTTGGTGAGGAATTATTTCTTACTTTTTTGATGTGGTTTTTCAGAAGGCGGTTTTATTTTTTTATAAAAATAATTTTTATTTCACTCTTTTTAGTGCATCGTGCAGGCAATTTGCGCGTTTTCTGGTAAATAGGTATGTGATCAAACTCAAAACCTCCTTTTTCGAAGTCGGTTAAAATACCTTGAGGTATCCCCTTTTTAACAAAACAAGAATCATCTAAATCGGTTCATAAACAAAGGAGTTATGCCTAAAGATAAGTATTAAATTCACATAAAGTGGTAACGAAAACGACAGTATTTTCAAGATTTCCTGAAAACTACTGAACCGATTTCAAAATTTCAAAAAATGGGACCAACTTGGAAACCAACCTGATGTAATAACGTTTGAACCATTTCAATCGGTTCAGCCGTCTTCGAGTAATCGGTGGACATACATAAAAAAAAAAAAAAAAAAAAAAAAAACATACATACAGACGAATAGAGAACCTCCTCCTTTTTGATTTAGAAGTCGGTTAAAAAAGATACCCCACGAAACAATTATTTTTTTAAATTAAGTAAAATCCATAAAGTTAATATACCTTAGCGGAATAGAGAAACAAAGGGCTGAGCGAGCGGGATGTCACTAGCAACAACACTGTGAGATAAAAGGAGATGCGTGATGCGAGGTAACAGAACCGTTTTTTGCTACTGTTTGACAGTTCGTCAGCACTTATCAGCACGCTGAGAATTTAGGTATTTTAATTTTTTCGGATTTTACGTGCAATCTTAGATATTTTTAGCCAATATTGATATGGAAACATGGTGACTTGCTCAGTTATTGATTGTTGTACAACACAATGAAATAATCCCGCAAAATGTTCAGTTCACAGGTAAATTATTCCAAACCGACACCTCCCTTCCTAAGGTTTATTTTTGCCAATGCGCTTCGAATTTAAAGCAAGAAGTGTGATAATGCTCTTCAACAAACATTTATTTATGTAACAAGCAAATATTTATTACAAATAATGCAGAATTTACGAATATTTTGTGTAAAGAAATAATTTTCGTTTTACACTAGGGCTGCATCAAGTTATCGATATTTCGTGTCCACTGTCTATCACGCAGTAAAAAATTAATATGTATTAGGTACTGTAATTAAAGTACCTGTAAGACGTTTAGATATGAATTACCTGGGAATGTAATTCCATTTAAGATACTTAACTGATCCATAGGTATCAGTTTTTGACTGTTAGAATAGGTACCTACATATTTTATACTATCATTAGTAATATAATTATCTTTCAGATTACATACTAACTTGGATTCCAGAAACTAACTGGACTAAATTGATTATTATGCAGTAAGCATTTTGATGAAAAATATTTCCAAACGCGAGAAGTGAAACGTACTATCACTGTGGAAGCACCAACAAATTGTTCAAAGGATTGTGCGAAGCATGGCCGGGTCGCTAGTGTATAATAAATGATTTAAAATCTCTGGGAGTTTTTCTAAAATATGCATACTTCACCGCAGAATCGTAGTTTTAGCCATGCAAAATCCCTTCCCAAGGTGGGAATTTTAGTTATATTAATAATATTACTATATATTAATATATTATTATTAGACGACCTCCGTGGCCGAGTGGTGTACGCACCGGTTTCAAGGTGCCGCTATCTCTAGAGGTCCCGGGTCCGATCCCTGGGGGGTACCGCGTAACTTTATGGATATGAACTTCATACGTTTTTTGAAATTTTAAGTCAATTTGATAAAGAAAATAGCTACTATCAGTTCCTTGTTTTGTGACATCGCTCGGGTATAACGATAGCTAGCTAGCAACGTTCAAGAAAACAAAGCCGCAAAAATCTATCAAAATAAGAAATTCAAATGACAGTTGAAACCCATGTCCATATCCATATTTTTTAGCCGGTAGCCCCCCAGGGGGGCTACCGCATAACTTTATGGATATGAACTTCATACGTTGAACTTTAAGTCAATTTTGTAAAAAAAAAATAGCTACTATAAGTTATTTGTTTTGTGACTTCGGGTATAATGATAGCTAGCTAGCAACGTTCAACAGAACAAAGCAGCAAAAATCTATCAAAATAAGGAATTCAAGTGACAGTTGAAGCCGATACCCATATTTTTTAGCCGGTAGCCCCGGTCGGGTAAATGTTGAAAACTAATTTTTCAATATTTCCTCGGGTCTGGGTGTATGTGGTAATTACCCGTCGTTGTTTCTAATTTCCATAATACTAGTGCTTAAGCTACTATACCTTGGTATTGGAACAATGAATGTGATCGTGTCCAATATATATTTATTTATTACTGTAACTATTTAATATTATCGATATCGATATTAATCTGAAAAGCGACATGACGCACATCACTGACACGCATACATAAACAATTTTACACACACAAATGCGATCCAATTTCGGTTTCGTTTGACAGCTCGTGGTTGTTCCTCTATTCCGATAGGTATATTAACTTTATGGTAAAATTCGACAAATTTTTCAATATTTTTCCAAGCAAAGCTAATATCTGGGCATTTTTAAATGTATTATTTTAAAATTTTTTTTTTCTTTGATAATTTATGTAATTATCTTTCATTTGACACCTACTTTATCAAAATCAGTGCGGTGGTTGGGCTTGTAGAATTTTTTAATTATTTTTTTAAAGAAGTGGCGCTATCTTTGTTCCTAAGGGATGAAACTTTCGCTGCTGCGGGTGAAATCGATTATTTTGGTTCCTAGTATCACGGTGCAAAGCGGCTTTCCTTTATCACAAAGTGCAGCTTTAGTACTACGTGATAAATATGTATATTCATGCCAAATTACAGCTTTCAAGTACTAAGAGTCTATGAGCTAGACTGAGGTCAGACGGACGGACAGACGGACATGGCGAAACTATAAGGGTTCCTTGTTGACTACGGAACCCTAAAAACTGGCAGTACTATTAAGCGTTGTCGTCCAATGACATCTTGGAAATTAATTGGTGTTTTCTTCAGTTTAAAGTGAGCGTATAGGCACAAACAACACTGGACGTCAGTTTTGACTGTCAGTTTAAACTGTTCAGTAATTCAGTTAAAACTGACAGAAATAATCGTGTGTAGCACTTCGTGTAGCCACTAGGTATAAGGGTGACTAGATTTAATTTAATTTGATGACCGACCTGTCAGTTGAATCGTTACAATTATCTATGTTTGAATACGTATGAAACATGGATACAGGTCCCAAACAAAGTAGACGAATTAACCCGCGCTATAAAGCCAATATATTTTCTATCCTCACTTTTGGGTATGGTTGTATTAGCAAAATACTGTGACAAAAATACTCATTTACTTACATTCACAATAGAGCCAAGCAATTTGGATATAACTACTAACTCTTACACGGCGGCGATTCGCGGCTGCGCTCGCGTTTAATCCAGTTAGCTGTTAGATCAAATGTGATAATTGTGTGCCTTTTTTCACAGATGGACCTTAGAGACCTTTAAACTTGGTTACACACGTGACATTAAAGACGGCGATCTCTACGCGCCACTACCGGAACATCGCTCCGATATCCTAGGTAAGAATTCCAACTCTCTGTAAATCTCAATAACGAACTTTGATACAGTCTAAGCAAAAATTCAGAAATCATTGTTTGGGTGTTTGGCCCGCCCCGATTTTATGTGGTGTAGTGTCATTTATAGTGAAGGCACAGATTACTAAATAGTTACTAGTGTAGGTGTGGTGTCATTTATAGTCCATATCCCGTACACTTGCTTAATACACAATGCTGCATCCCTAAGTTCCTGTCTCGTTGGGGCAAGCCGTTTTTAGGACTACCTATCTATAGGTATCCAATGGTTTTTTTGTCAGATATTAAATATCTGACAAAAAATTTGTCCACTTGGACACAGTAGGTATATTTATACAGGATAAATTTTTGACCAGTGCACAAATTTTTAGGATCAACTCAGAATCGGTAAGTGAACAACATTCTCCTAGAAACATGGGTCGAAATACAACAAAAATTTTTGGCCTTCCCATACTAAATCGATCACGTGATCAGTCCCATTTGTATGAAGAGTCAAAATTTTTTTGTCATATTTCGACCTATGTTTCTAGGAGAAAGTTGTTCACTTACCGATTCTGAGCCGATCTTAAAAATTTGTGCACTGATTAAAGATAAGATAAGATAAGATAAGATAATTTATTTATTCGCAAAAAACATGGTAAAAATAGGTGGTCACAACATTACAGGGTACATACATGTTTTACCAGACTGGCATGCAAATATAATATTCAGTTAATTAATTACAGTATTATTTAATAATCTAGTTCATTTTGTTAATATAATAATCATGTCAAATAAAAAAATTAAAATTAATTTAAAAAAAAAACAACCATTGCTAATAAAGAATATCGATTACAAATATTTTGTGTCCCGTTGGTCATATTCATATCTATAAAAAAAATCAATTCTACACCAATAAAAAATCTTCTACACTATAAAAACTCTGGTCTATTAGAAAATTTCTTAGTCTTGTCCTAAATATAGCTAAAGATGGTGACTGTTTGACATCAACAGGTAATTTATTAAACAGCTTCATTGTCATTACGAGGCAGCTTTTAGAATACATTGCTGTTCTGGGATTATGAGCCAATACCAATCTATTTATATTTCTACTTGCACGTGGATACACTTCCTTAGCAGTTTCATAAAGATGCATATGCTGTCTAACAAAAGTACATGATTCAAAAATGTATAAACATGGAAGGGTAAATATTTTCAATTTTACATGATTCAAACGGTTTAATTCCCACTATTGCGCGTATACATTTCTTTTGGGCTATGAATGCCCTATTAATGTCGGTAGAGTTTCCCCATAAAACCAACCCATACCTCAACACAGATGCCACATAAGCATGGTAGGTAAGTAAAAATTTACCCTGTATATTTAAACTTGGATTTTACGTTTATTTTTTAAATCTACCTTTATGCCATATCAAAGAAGTGGTTTAAGTTCAAATTTTTTTTATTACTTCAGTTGTTTAGGCGCGAAAAGGTATATAACCCACAGACAAAAAGACAGAGTGGCGTTCGTTGGTATTCATAATATTGTTAACTAGCTTTCCGCCCGCGGCTTCACCCGCGTGGACTACACGACGTTATCCCGAGGGAATGTGATATTTTTCCGGGATAAAAAGTAGCCTAAGTTACGTCTTATTACATCAGCTACCTGCCAGTGAAAGTCCCGTCAAAATCGGTGCAGCCGTTTCAGAGATTAGCCGGAAAAACAGACAGACAGACAGACAAAAATTGTAAAACATGTCATTTTTAACCGACTTCTAAATCAAAAAGGAGGAGGTTCTCTATTCGTCTGTATGTATGTTTTTTTTTGTGTATGTCCACCGATTACTCGAAGACGGCTGAACCCATTGAAATGGTTCAAACGTTATTACATCAGGTTGGTTTCCAAGCTGGTCCCATTTTTTGAAATTTTGAAATCGGTTCAGTAGTTTTCAGGAAATCTTGAAAATACTGTCGTTTTCGTTACCACTTTATGTGAATTTAATACGTATCTTTAGGCATAACTCCTTTGTTTATAAACAGATTTAGATGATTCTTGTTTTGTTAAAAAGGGGATACCTCAAGGTATTTTAACCGACTTCGAAAAAGGAGGTTTTCAGTTTGGTCACATACCTATTTACCAGAAAACACGTAAATTGCCTGCACGATGCACTAAAAAGAGTGAAATAAAAATTATTTTTATAAAAAAATAAAACCGCCTTCAAAAAAAACCATATCAAAAAGTAAGAAATAATTCCTCACCAAATAAATAACGTAAGTACTTTGAAGTCGGGCGGGTTTTAACAAAAACAACAAAAAAAAATTACATGTTTCACGCCCGACTTCAAAGTACTTACGTTATTTATTTGGTGAGGAATTATTTCTTACTTAAAAATAATTTTTATGGTATGTGTAGTGTGATGCATGTAGTAAAAAGCGGTTATTTCAATATTACAAACAGACACTCCAATTTTATTTATTTGTATGTATAGACTAGCGGCCGCCCGCGGTTTCACCCGCGTGGTTCTCGTTCCCGTGGGAATATCGGGATAAAATGTAGCCTAAGTTATTCCTTAAAACATCAGCTACCTGCCAGTGAAAGTCCCGTTAAAATCGGTCCAGCCGTTTCAGAGATTAGCCGGAACAAACAGACAGACAGACAGACAGACAGACCGACAGACAGACAGACAAAAATTTAAAAAAATGATATTTTGGTATATGTACCGTATATATAATCATATGCATGTAGTAAAAAGCGGTTATTTTAATGTTACAAACAGACACTCCAATTTTATTTATTTGTATGTATATAGATAATATGGATTTTAAGGTGTGTAGCGATTTGGGGAGGGGGCTATTCTTTTTCTGTGCCGGCACTACACGGTACCACCAACCTATCGCTGTGAAGATCCTTGGGGGAGGCCTATGCCCAGCTGTGGGCGTCGTATGGCTGATGATGATGATGGATTTTAAGAAGTGTTCTATCTACTTAAGTACTTAAAAAATCTAAGGTGATGCGGTCCAAAAAGCGTGGGACCATGAGGTAGAAAAGTGGCGAGCGCGCGGAGGTCGCAGCAAGCCCAGCCTTTGGAAAGTGCTGACCAAAGTGTTCGGCCAGGAACTGATACTGTATGGCCTCATATTAGCTGCGATGGAATTTACTATCAGGTAAATATAGAAATAAAATATTCTTGAAAATAAGATTCTAGTTTCTATGATACTTAATTTTTTTCTGGTCTTCAAGTCTTAACTAATGATAAAGTTAAACATTGTTTATTTATCTGATTCTGTCATTCTGAACTTACATGATTTCATTGAATTAGATATGCGACAATCGGTAGGTACAGCTAGTAAAACCTCTCAGAGAGGTCATTATTGTCACGGCGAAGCATCATACGTATGACAAAATATGTAATAGCGAAGCGAGTGCGATAGATGTTGAAAAGCACAAAATTATGAAGTTGAAACGTATTTTTTGCAACGCTTTCGAACGGATATGAATTGGTACCTTCATAAACATAATATAATAACCAAAACAATATAATTTTGGTCCAGGTTACAACAACCACTATTCCTCGGGCTGCTGCTAAGGTACTACAGCCCCGTACATAACCTCCACAACGCAACGTAAGTAGTTATGTTATCTTAAATCTAACCTTAACTTTGTATCATCATCATCATTAGCCATTCTGAGTCCACTGCTGAACATAGGCCTCCTCCTTTGAGCGGCTACAAAGAGCGGCTGTGGTTTATTTACAGCCAACGGCTTCCCACAACCTTTACCAGGTCGTCGGTCCACCTTGCGGAGGACCGTCCTACGCTGCGTCGTCCAGTTCGTGATCGCCACTCCAGAACCTTTCTTCCACAACGGTTGTCAATTCTGCGGGTGATGCCATCGCCACTTCAACTTTGCTACTCTGAGAGCTATGTCGGTAGCCTTTGTTCTTCTGCGGATCTCTTCGTTGCGTACCTTATCACGCAGGAATATACCGAGCATAGCTCTCTCTATAGCTCGTTGGGTCACTCTGAGCTTGTTTAAGACTGTCAGAGACCACGTTTCGGTGCCGTATGTCATCAATGGCAAAACTCATTGCTCGAAGACTTTGGTCTTTAGGCTCTGCGGGAGACGGGACGAGAAAAAAAACTTAGTATCGTATTCATCATGTCAGCCGAACGACGCCGACGCCCAGTGCTGGGCATAGGCCTCGTATTATATTATTTTAATTCTGGGATATTCATTCATACCCATCAAAACGCACTATCAATAAATTGAAAAGCAATTAGCGCTAGCACTTTAGTTGAACTGTCCGAATCAGTATGCAGATTGAAGAGACGGATAGGGGATAATGCGGATACTTATAGAAAATTATAAAATTTATTGCAGATTTAGAAATTAATTTATTGTAGATATTCTTTTGTCTGATATTTAATTTAATACGACGTTTAATTTAACAAGTTGTTGATGTAAAATTACCACATGGGAATGATGAGCCACTTGTCACTATTCTTAATTTGGTCGTGATGTAAACAAATCTGTTACAGACTTAATCCCCCTTATCCCAAAACGTGGACTAAAATAGTCCTGGTTTAAAACTGGTACCTACTAAGCTGGTGCTGTCACTCTCATTTTTCAAATTAAAGACAGAATTAGCATCAGTTTTAAACCAGGTCTAACTTAAGTCCACGTTTTGGAATAAGGGGGAATGAGGTAGTTTTTTTTAAAAACTTACAGCACTGTTTAGTAACACTTTGTTTCTTCCAATACAGCGAAAATGCGACTTACATAGGTCGCTTATGGAACTACTACACGCCAAGCGGCGGAGTCTCGTGGGGGGAGGCTGTATTCTTCTCCTTCGGGGTCGTGTTCTGCAGCACCGTTAACGTGATGGTGCAGCATCCCTTCATGATGGGCGTCATGCACATCGGCATGAAGATGCGAGTGGGGATCTGCAGCCTTATTTATAGAAAGGTTCCATATAATTTCTATTACTTATATAAAACTTATCGGTGTCAAAAATGTAAGCTGGATAGTTGTAATCTCTGGAACTTTAGAAAAGAAGTCAATGAGAAACGAGGTTTAGTATCTCTTGGAGGTGGTCATCTCTTCCTTCAGCGTTGATGCGACAGTCAACGAGTCAACGTGATGGTGCAGCACTCCTTCATGATGGGGGTCATGCACATCGGCATGAGATCAGGGTGGGAATGTGCAGCCTCATTTTTAGAAAGGTCATAGGTTTGCAGAATCATTTGTGAATTATAAAGTAGGAACCTCATTGCTACCCAGCAATAAATAAACAACTACCAACATGTTTATCTACAAAAGACAAAAACAGACGAGGAAAGTACCTACGTACGCAGTTTAGCCGCGTAACCCCTACGACAGACTTTCACAGACTAACCGTTGCTGTTGTTGTTTTGATTGTTACAGGCGTTGAAAATAAATCTCCAAGCGATGTCGGAGAGCAGCGCGGGCCTAGTGACGAATTTAATGGCCAATGATGTCAACAGATTCGATACGGGACCTCTTTTCGCCCATTACTTATGGATTGGGCCCTTGGAAACGCTGGTCTACACTACTTTTCTGAAATTAGGTCATCAATACGTTAAAAAAGTATTTCAATTATTTTATACATCCTTGTTTAAATACTTTATTGCAGATAATGGCGGTGTATTTATATCGAGAAATGGAAATTCCGGCCGTATACGGAGCTTTAATAATCATAGCTGTGATTCCGTTCCAAAGTAAGATACAAAAAGTCTTTATTACACTTTACAAACTTTTTCTGCTGAGATATTCCATGGGACAGTAGGGTATAATTTTATTGTAGTTCTTATACCTATGAAATTTACTACGAATCTGTCGTTTTATTATTTTTCAATTTAGTTTATTAGCTCCATGACTAAATACTATTCAGAATTTTCAATAATTGCTGTTCACTATTGGTTAATTTCTAAAATTCTATTCTATTCTAGTTTTTTTGGGTACTCGGACTGCCTATTACAGAAGACGGACAGCTGAAAGGTCTGACGAGCGAGTGAGACTCATGAAAGAAATTATAATGGGAATAGAAGTAATAAAAATGTACACTTGGGAACAGCCTTTTCGGAAGATCATCGATATTGTCAGAAGGTTGCTAAGAGTATATCTATAAAGCCTGGGGTACACAGATAAACGGTTAGACTACTGTGTTACAAACTTATCTAACCCAGTGACAGCGCTGGTGTGGTGGAAGAGACACTCGCAAATTACCAAATAAGCTGTTAAACAAAACAGTTAATCGGCTGTTAGTAGTATGATTTGTTTTAGTACCAAAAATGACCATCTACTCTACCATGCTACTTACTGTTTACTCTACCCGTGTACAGCAGGCTTTTAGTTAAAATCTTTGTTGCAAAAAGAAAATCTCAAAATATTTCGTTATACTAATTATTTATGATCTAATTATTTTAGGACTGAAATATACAACATCAAGATGACATCATATATCCGTGGAATCATCATGTCCTTTATAATGTTCACATCACGTTTCGGTATCTTCATAACTGTGTTATTCTACGTGACGTATGTGAGTCGGATCACGGTGGAGACCGTCTTCTTCCTGACGTGTTACTACAACATCATGAAGCAAACGATGACGCTCTACTTCCCGCAAGCAGTCGGGCAAGTAATAATAACTGTACCATTTTCAAATTATAAATCTTAACGTTAATTTTAATATTTTCCCTTGGTAGACGGGTTGGTGTAAGGAGAATAGTCTTCTTGTTTTGTAACAGAATAGAACATTTAAAATGTTATGTCAGCATTTCTAGCGTTGCTTGTTTGAAGGCTAATTAATTTTGAAGGCTTTACAACAGCATAGTAGGGATAGTATGTATTATTAAATTGTTAAGGTTTGGTTCTTATACTTTGTTTGTACAATGTAGCACGGGTCCTACCTATCCTATGACAGCTCATTCGTGCAAAGCAAAGTTCTTTGTGCTATTGGAATACCTAAAACTCAAGAAAAACCGCATAAAGACATTTTTGAATGCAGCTTATGCACGAAAATAAGCTGTCATATTTAGGACCCATGCTACATTGTATTACAAAGTATAGAAGATAATGCGAATGAGTAGTATGTATAGGTACGTAATACCTATTGTAGACTATACACTCTAAATAAAATAAACATAATTATAGCTAGGTAGTCGTATTTTCAGATAGCAGAAATGAATGTAGCAATTCAAAGGATACGTGACTATCTGATGTCTGAAGAGTGTCAGCTACCACCGAGGAAACTTCTTGAACCGACAAGGACCGTTTATAAGCCAAAGAAGAAAGTAACAATTTTAGGTACGATACTAAGCAGGCAGTTCAGATGTTATGATTTCCTCATATATTTATTTGGATAACTATTTTGTTTTCATGCACAGAGCATCCTGTGGGACCCAACTTACAACGGCAAGACATACCCACTACATCGAAAGAAGAAATTAAGGAAAGAGGTACCTAGTCTAGTACCATTCTTTCGGAGCGGCCGGCGCAGCGTACTCATAGTTACATCATGTTTTAATTTTAAACCTTCAACAAAAAAAAACGATAACAAAATTAAACGTTTCAGAGATACGGGACGAAACATCAATAAAATTCGACGCAGCGTGCAGTCGCTGGATTCAATCATTAGGGAAGAATGATGCCGAGGATATTAATTTATATGTAAGTCCTACATGTTGTGACCAACCATCTTCTAGTACCTACCTGTCACACAAATTAAGAATTAAGATACAGAAACATGCCCAAAGGGCTTTTTTATACTTTATTTCAATGACGTTTTATTATCATTGCTTTATTCATGATTTATACTTACAATATATGTATATTTTAGCACCCTTGTAATAGCAACCCGTAAATCAACTTAATGGCAGATTTAAATTGATCCAGTTGTTGATGCCGATTTAATGGCGACAGGAGCCACTTGTGATTTTTAATCGGGCGATAGTTTGATCATTCTCGGATTCAGTATGGAGTTCGGGCGAATTTTAATCGTCAAAGGCGCGCACTGCCATATAAATCCTTGAATCCCAGAACGATCAAACTATATCCCGATCAAAATCGTAAAGTGCTGGCTCTAAGTATGTAGCCGTCTTACTCCATGCCAGTTGCTGGCGTCAGTGCTAGACTGGCACGAAAAACGTTTACACTAGGCCAGCGACATTGGCGCCAGCTAATGGATTTGTATGATCTTTCAACCATACAACTTAGAACTATGTAAATGATACGCGAAACTTGCTTTTCACTGAGTTTTAATTGATAATAAAATTGATATGAGTTCACTCTGAATGTCAAACGTGTACTAATTATAAGTAATTAACTAATAGCCGCGCGCAGGTAAAATGCTGACGCTAATGTAATTTTATTGTATAGTGCTTGCACTGTACATGCTCCCGGCCACGAGAAGATCATGTTGAGATAAACTCAAAATGAAAATATTGAAATGTAAAATTGAACATGAATATAAAAATAATTAATAAAGAATAGTTAACTATAACATATCAAAGTCTTATATTGATTTGAAAAAATGTTTCCTAATAACTGGTGACGTCGCCTTGTTGACGACGATGCTGCCACCACTGCTACTGGGTTGATCTTCCTTGGCGACTTCTGTGGTTGAACCCTTTGTCACCGTAGCATAGAGGGCTGTTGGATCTTCTGATTGCGACGAGTTCGGATACGTCTGGTCTTGTTTAGAAGCTTGCGCTCGAAGAGAAGAAAATCGTATCGCAGGTGCTGGTGTAGGCAGCCCACTATTGGCGGCCGTGTTTTGCCCAGCTGTGGGTCGCCATCTGCATTGGATTCTTCTTATTACAAATACTGCTCCTATGATGGCGACTACTCCAAGTAGCACGTAAATCATAGTGTAATGATGGATATCATGATACGAGATCGTTTCTAAAAGTGGGTCAACTTTTTTCAGTTCATTGATTTTCCGTCCGATTTCAAATATTTCTACCTGATGCGATTCATTTAGAGCAGTGAATTTAGGTATTGTTATATTCACTACATTGTTAATCGGTGCGATATAAGGCAAATAAACATCTGCTGAGGCTTTGAATTGAGTCATACCCGGCTTACTGGATAAAATAGTGAATTCAGCTGTCTTGATAACACAGTCGTAACCCGTATGAATGAGGCCGGAGCGCGTCAGCTGATGAGCGGTAACTTGATCCCCGCATATTGTCTTCACTTGACACTTATCGCAACAAAAGTAAATATATGTGTTAATATTGCTTGTTTCTTCCCATTTATTTTTACATGTTTCTTTTATTATTTTACATTCTGTTCCTTCTCGTTCACAAAAGCTCTGATCTCCCTTCACTTGAAATTCTGGTTTTTTGATATGACAATAATATGTGCCTGATAATGATAAGCATAATTGTAGATCACTTTCAGTTAATGTAAAATAAGCGTCTGTCTTCATATTAATTGAAATGTAAGTTGAAATTGGAACGACTTGTAAAGTTTTATTTCCATCTATCTGTGGTATTGACACTATCTTCATGATTTCATAAGCATCTCGGCTGATAAGCGGAAGTTTTATTTCAAAAATCAAAATATCTTCTAACATTCTTGTTTTCACTCGAAGTAGCTCGTATATTTTCCTAAGTTCAGTGTGTATGTTGTCAACTGGTAACAAAACATCTTTATTCAATTTCGTTGAAATAATGCTTAGCTCTGCGATCAATTGTTCCGGCGAAAGCAAATGGAAATTAATGCGTCCATGACATATATCAGTCATTGTGTCTAGTAACGTTGTTTGAATGTTTTTCAGATTACTTAACAAGTTGTTTGCTATTATAGCTCCGGTGTTGAATGAGCTAACTAAATAATTAATTTGTGATTCGCTCTTTAGATTGTTCATAGCTTGATCTAAATAATTCATGTGCTGATTGATTGCCTTATGTTGTTGATTGATGGTGGTTTCTGTGCGCTTTAGAAGATTATATTCGGTTTCTATGACGGAAGTCTGATTCTTCCAGAGTGAAACCAAATGTTGTTCATTTTTTCTAATAAGAGCGATATCTTTTTTGTACTGTTCGGCGAATCTTTGGTCCAATACGCCGATCAGGCTGTTTGCGACGTAACCAAGGCCGTTGATAAGGCAGCGCCTCCGACGTCTGGCAGGTCGGGCGCTTTTGTGCTGACCGTGCAACATGGTGTCATAGTACTCTAGCTCTGTATATCCGTGATTTAATTGTAATAATATTGTTTCACAGTGTGCGTATTGCTTTATAGTATCACATGTCGTCTTTAGTGATTGTAAATAGTTACTCAACACCTTAGTGCCTTGCCAATAAGGTCCTATATCGTAATATACAATCATTTTCCATTCGTCTCGGACCATTATCATGTCTGAAATTTTGTCAAAGTATAAATGTTGGTTTGCTCTGAATTTTGTTATGTTGATTGTACCTTCTGTACTTGATATAATATTTATAAACAAAAGTAGAATTATTGAAAGAGTGGACATCAAATTGAACTTTCGATGCACATTGTTGTTTACTCGCGGTGACGTTGTACTTGATATATTGTGAGTGACGACTTTGTTTGTGACGTTTGACTGTGACGTCATAGGTGAAGTCACAGCGCGCTGTTGAGTTGATATAAGCGGTTTTTCGTTGCTTTCTTGTTCTAATAGAAGTGATAGTTTAATGATCGGGCGTTTTAAGATACCATTCTTGGTTTTTAGAGTTACGAGTACGACTCGCACGTAGCCATCTTTTCCTGGATGGAGTTGAATAACTCTGCCAAGGGGCCACTTCCCAGCCGGCAGATTGACGTCATGTATGATAACGACGTCATTGATTTGAAGGTTGCGTTTTGGTTGTTGCCACTTGCTTCGCGCTGAGAGTTGACATAAATATTCAGCTCTCCACCGTTTCCATACGTCATCAAAGATTTTTTGTGTGAGTTGCCATCTTGTGCGTAAGTCTTTTTCGGTCTCAATAATTGTTAGCGTGGGCCCACTTGCTAGGAAGTGTGAAGGCGTGAGATAATCCAGATCTTCGGGATCTTCACTAAGAGCACATAACGGTCTGCTGTTCAAACACGCTTCAATTTGTGCCAGTAAGGTCGAGTACTCCTCAAAAGTCAGTTTTTGTTCCCCAATCACTCTTTTGAGATGAAATTTCAAACTTCTCACAGCCGCCTCCCAGACTCCGCCTCCACTGGGCCAAGATGGAGCGTTGAAGTGCCACTGGATCTCCATGGACGTGATTTCTTGGAAAAATTGATCATCGAGGGTTTTTTGAATGATTTTAAACTCCTTGTTTAGGATATTGCTTGCTCCCACGAAGTTAGTGCCATTATCACTATAGACGTGGCCTGGTGCACCGCGCCTCGCCGCCATTCTGCGGAGCGCGGCTAAGAATGATGAAGAGCTTAAGTCAGCAACTAGTTCAAGGTGAATAGCCTTCGTAGTCATGCACACGAACACGGCGATATATCCTTTCGTTGTTTTCACTCCACGACCTTTATTTGCTTTTACGTCTACGAACCCCGTGAAATCTACTCCTGTGTGGTAGAAAGGTCGGGAGGGATTTGTGCGAGCTGATGGTAGATCACCCATTAGTTGTTCTTGTTTGATCGGGCTGTGGCGTCTGCAATTCACGCATCTACGTATTTGCTTCTTTACGGCTCTCGTACCGCCCATGATCCAGTATTTCTGATGTAACCATGCCAGCGTCAGACGTGCTCCCCCATGAAGTGTCATTTGATGACCTTGTTCTATAAGTAGTTTCGTTAGGTGGGTGTTAGGGGGTATTATGAGTGGATGTTTCATGTTTTGATTCATGCTCGCGTTGCTAAGTCTGCCGCCAACTCTTATTAGGCCGTCTTGATCGATGAATGGTGTCAATTTTATCAACTTGCTCTTGGGATCTACTTTTTTATGTTTTTGGAGACTGTTCAATTCTTCTTTAAACTCAATTTGTTGAACTCGCTTGATTATAATGTTGGTTGCTTTGCGTAATTCATCTATTGTTATGTATCGTGATTTATGCTGATTGCGTGAAAAGGGTCGCAATAGCCAAGAAAGTATTGATTGATATTGCTGCTATTATTTAATAATTGTAAGGCTATGTCCACACTTTGCGTTACAACATTTATTTCAATTGATCTTTTTATTTCTTCTTGTGTGATATAAATTGGCTTTTGCTCCTGTATTTCATTTCCCTTAAATGTTGAAAGCCACTTTGGACCATGCCACCAAAGCGGGTGCTGTATTAGTTGCTCAGCAAATATACCTCTGCTCGCAGGATCAGCTGGGTTTTCGGCTGACTTTACATAGCGCCATCTGTCCGCTGGTATAATTTCAGTGATTTGCTTCACTCTGTTTGCAACAAATGGTTTCCAGCGGCTTATATTACTTTGTAGCCAACCTAATACTGCCGTCGAATCCGTCCAGCGATAAATAGCTATGTCATACTCTTGTAGGCAATTCAGCAGTTTGCTCATTAATCTTGATAAAAGTTCTGCTCCACATAATTCTAATCTTGGAAGAGTGTGTTTTTTCTTCTCAGATACAATCCGTGCTTTTGCTACTACTAATATAATTTTAGATTGATTTTTATTTGTTATCTTGCAATATATGACGCAACCGTATGCCTTTATGGATGCGTCACAGAAACCGTGTAACTCGATACTCGTCGTTTCTGTCGTACCGAGCCAACGCGGAACTATAATTTTGTTTATGTTTTTGATGTCGTCTCTTATCTTTATCCATTCGGAAGTAATTTCAGGCGGTAATTCATCATCCCAGTTGATATTTTGCTGCCACAGTTTTTGAAATAATAACTTTAGTTTTGTTGTGATTGGAGTGAGCCATCCGAGGGGATCAAATATTTTTGAAATATTTTATAATAACATTCGCTTGGTCATTCTTGATTTATTTGTTAAATCTATCTTTGATTCAAAACTGAAATTATCTTGTTCTGGATTCCAAGATAAGCCCAGGGTTTTTCTAGATTCACTTTGCTTAAATTCAAATTGATTATTGCTGTCTTTGCTTTGCTGTAATTGTGGCTTATTTGAAGCCCATTTTCTGAGATTAAAACCTCCTGATCTTAATAAACTTATTAAATCTTGCTGTAGTTCTTTTGCTTCTTGTATTCCATGGGTTCCATAAAGTAAATCGTCCATAAAAAATGACTCTTCTATGACCTTTGGTGCTTGACTTCCAACGTAGTTCTCTGCCTCATCCCTTGCTAATTGCTTCAAGGTCATCATGGCAAGAAATGGTGAAGCTTTCTGACCATAAGTGACGGTACAAAGTTGGTATTCACGTAGGGGTTCTGTCGGGCTGTCTCGCCATATGATTTTTTGGAGTTTTTGGTCTTCTGGGTGGACCCAAATCTACCGAAACATCTTCTCTATATCTGCTGTGAATGCGACTTCATATTTTCGCCATTTTAGTAGAAGTGACTGAAGGTCTTGCTGTAAGTTTGGACCTCTGTACATAAGGTCATTAAGACTTTTCCCACTAGATGTCAAACTTTTCGCATTAAAAACAACTCGTAACGCTGTCGTCAAGGATTCATCGCGTATGACGCAATGATGCGGCAGAAAACAGCTGGGTTTCGTGTTATTGTTTACTAATATCATATGTCCGAGCGATAGGTATTCATTTATAAATTGTTTGTAGTCTCGTGACACATTTTCTTGCTTAGACAATTTCTTTTCTATTTGTAAGAATTGAGCGATTGCTTTTGATTTGGATGACCCCAATTCCTCTTCAAATTTTGCTTTAAGTGGAAGTCGAACCTGGTACTTTCCGTCTTCCAATCTTCTTGTTGTTTCTTTATAATATTTTAAACAATCTAAATCTTCTGAAGAAAGTTGTTGTTCTTCCGAAATGTCCTCAATTTCCCAAAAGCGCTCGATTTGATTGATACTGTTTGTAGTTAGAACGACGTTGCATTGTAAAGTGTTTACGTTGCCAAATAAAATCCACCCTAGCCTTGTTTGTTGTGCAACTATTGATGATTGTTCGGTTCTACATATTCCTTCCAAAATTATGTTAGAGTAGATTTCTGCTCCCAGAAGAATGTCTATTGGGCGGCTAAGATTAAAGTCAGGGTCTGATAGCTTGATATTCTGTAGATATTCTAAGTCTGGTTTTCTAAACGTGTAGTTAGGTAAATTTCTTGTTAAATTCTTCATAATAAGTGCATCAGTATTGAATTTGTAACATTCATCATTTGACGCACAATTGATCCTGATTTGACCTTTACAGCTGCTCTCTTTTATTCCCACACCCGAAACTACTTCTTTGCATTTTTGTCTCGGTAATGATAATGTTTGGGCTGCTTTTTCGGTTATTATTGATAACTGCGAGCCTTGGTCTATAAGGGCACGCATAGTTTGATAAGTACCATCGGCTTTTTGAATTTTGATAATTGCCGTTGCTAGCAATATTTCGGGGACCTCATACATCTGAGATACGTGTGACCCACTGGTACTCCTTTGAAACTGCTCTGATTGACGAGATGATGTTGCTTGGGGCTCATTCTCATTTGATTTATTGTTGTTAAAATTCTTGTATGCGTCATGTAAAATCGTATTATGATTTCCATTGCATTCTCGACATCTTTTTGTAGAAAAGCAACCTTTGGAATTATGATTGTATAAACAGTTACTACACAAATTAAGTTTCGCAACTGTATTTCGTTTAATAATCGGTGACATAGTTATAAACTGCTTGCAATGATAAATTCCATGTTCGCCGTCGCAAAGTGGGCATTTAATGGAATTATATTTTTTGCTATTTGATTGCGCCATCACTTGATTGCTCAAAAATGGGCGTTTGAAAAAATTTGATTTTTGATTATTCGTTTCATATGATGATTTGTTGCTTGATGTTGCTGGATAAATAGAGTGAGATGCTGCTTGATAATGAGAGTGGGATGCTGTTTGATAATGAGAGCGAGATCCATCTTGTTTTCGGAACGAAGTCTCCATGGTTGTAAACTTGCTTTCTAGAAATTCCAAATATTCTCTTAATACAGGAAGATCTCTTTTGTTCTTGAGTGAATCTACGTACTCATTGTATGTTTGACTATCCAATTTTAATGACATTAAGTGCACAATTAATGGGTCCCAGGAGCTCGTGTCTACCCCCAGGTTTTTCACGGCGTTTATACACTCATTAGTCGTGTCATGAATTTTCTTGATATGGCTCACAGATTGTTGCTTAGATGATGGAAGTTCTATCATGACGTTGATATGGGAGTTAAATATAAGCTTTGTATTGTTGTATCGGTTATTGAGTAATTCCCAACAGGTACCATAGTTTTCTGAGCTTATGGATAGATGCTGGATAAGGCGTTCTGCTTCCCCTTTGACTTTGCTCTTGAGAAATTGCATCTTTTGAGCTCGTGATAAAGAAGGGTTGTTATGGATTCCTTCGTTAAATAGATCCTTGAAAGAAGTCCAACGATTGTAATCGCCGCTGAACTCCGGAATGTTTATTTTAGGGGTGAATTTTTCTCGGTGGGAAACTGACCACAGCTTGCTATTGATGTTTCGTTTCATCTGTTCATACGTTTTTTCATGCGTAGAAAATGCTTTTTCATAAATAGTGTTGGTGCCCTCCAGTTCACTGTCCAGTTCCCAGTGCGCAGCATCAATAATCTTCCAGCGTGTTTCCAGATTTCGAAGTAAATCTTCGAACTCCCACTTTTCAGTGACGGTGTCCAGGTTGATATTCGACACGGTGCGTGTAAATGCTCTAAAATTGCTGGCTTGCTTTTTTAATAGTTCATCAGTTTTACTCTCCATACCCCGGCTACTATGCTTGGGACTGGGAGGCTGCAGCGGCACAGTTTCTTCCTCTGCTTTGTCCGACGTTTCCTGCTTGCTTTGCTCCTCCACTTCCTGCTTTTCACTAAAATATGACTCCGAGGATGAGGAGGGTGGTTTTTCCATACTTTCGCTCTTACTCTTGAATGACGAAATCTTAAGCCTTGTGGAAAGGAAATATTGATGAACACCACTAGCAAAATCATTGGTAAAATAATCATGCGACTTATCTCCCGATTTTTCAACGATCTTGTCATTCTGATCAAACTTTTTCCAAAGTTCGTCCAATTTTGCTTTACGTTGTTGAATATACGGCGCAGTTTTTCTGCTCACACTGTCCTTGTTAAAGTTGATATTTATTCTTTGAATTTCTTCATAGATTTGATATTGTTCACGGATAAGGCTTTCCATGATGATGAAATTGAGAGTTTTTTAAATGCTTGCTTGATATGATGAGAAAATACTTGCTTGATATGCTTAATGCTTGCTTGATATGCTTGCTTGCTTGATATGCTTGCTTTCTTTGCTTGATAAAAAATTCGATAACCCTTGTATGTATTGTATATCCAATGCACGGAAATGCGACTTCTCAATCCAACTGGTGAGACCCGCTTGTGGGAGGCCAGCGAACCGATCCGCTCCGCACACGAGAGACACAACACAAAACACAATTTTTCTTCACTCGAAGGACCACAAAGATGTATGATCTTTCAACCATACAACTTAGAACTATGTAAATGATACGCGAAACTTGCTTTTCACTGAGTTTTAATTGATAATAAAATTGATATGAGTTCACTCTGAATGTCAAACGTGTACTAATTATAAGTAATTAACTAATAGCCGCGCGCAGGTAAAATGCTGACGCTAATGTAATTTTATTGTATAGTGCTTGCACTGTACAGGATTAATGTAAATCTGCCATAATTTTAATCCAATGTAGTATGGACGATAGTGAATCGCGATGAGCCACTTGCCAACATTCTTAATTTAGCCGTGCAATGCAAATTGGTCGAATTTCTAGAAAACGGATGATACACGTTTGAATTACATAGCTTGATTAAGAACGTTGGCAAGTGGCTCAACAATCGCGTTTCACGATGGTACGAGGGAAGCTAATTTAATCTATATTTTGTTATTTAGATAAAAGTGGGATCGCTCACTACTATCATTGGCTCAGTGGGAGCAGGAAAGTCAACCCTGCTCCACATGATACTGGGCGAGCTGCCATGCTCCAGTGGCACAGTCGAAACCAAAGGTGAAATCAGCTACGCCAGCCAAGATCCATGGCTGTTTGTTGGTAAGTAATTCTTGATTTGTAGAGTTTAGGTATTCTCATATCGATTTAAATATCATCATCATCATCGGCGACGTCTATCTATCATCGGCTCAGTCGAGTAGGAAAGTCAACTCTACTCTACATGGTACTGGGAGAGCTGCCATGTTCCAGTGGCACGATCGAAACCCAGGGTGAAATCAGCTACGATAGTCAAGATCCTTGGCTGTTTGTTGGTAAGAAAAATCCTTGCTATGTAGCGACTATTTTCATACATAAGTGTAATATAGGTAGCTTTGGTTTATTTCCAGTTATTCTTACGATAGTCAGATTCGAACTTGTTAATGCCGGTTGCAGACCAAGAGCTAAGCTAAGTTAATTTAGCTTAGCTCGGTAAGCTGACGCAGTTTTTATAGTTGTGTGCAGACGGAGATTTATGCAAACTAAGCTATGTGAGCTAACGCCAATATGCGAAGCTAAGTTAGTCGTGTATGCCGATGCAGCCTGCCTGACTGAGCTTCATCTTAGTTCTTGGTGTGCACAGGACATATTTCAGTTTAGCTTAGCTTAGTTAAGCTAAGCTTGCTTGGTTTGGCTTATGGCATAGCTTAGTTTTTGGTTTGCAACCGACTTAAGCAGTAGTAACTTGTATTAAATAATTAGCAATACATGATACTACCGGCCGGTGTAGACGATATATTGAAGCCAATCATGTTTTCAAAAATCAATACAATCGTGATAATTTCAAAATTCAGCGCTGACGCTATCACTCGTTTCTAAAATTAAAAATAATAGCTTTAAACATTTTTGCTTTTGTTTCAGGCTCTGTCCGCCAAAACATCCTTTTTGGGCTACCATTTAATAGAGTCCGTTACATGGAAGTCTGTAAAGTGTGTGCTTTAGAAAGAGACATATCTCTGTTTCTACATGGCGACAAAACAGTAGTGGGGGAACGGGGAGTGTCTTTGAGTGGAGGTCAACGGGCTAGGATCAACTTAGCAAGAGCTGTCTATAAAGAAGTACTTAAATACATTTAAAAAACGATACACATTGTACCATTGCATCGTACATAAAATTTTTACTAAAACAACAATTATACATTTTTATAGGCAGACATATATCTGTTAGATGACCCCTTATCAGCAGTTGATACACAAGTCGCTAAGCACATATTTGAGAGATGTATCAAGAGGTAAGCGAAGCTTTATTTGATCAATATGAATAAAGTTATATTTGTTTTACTGGACAAGGTTACCCACCAAAGAATACATAAAAGATATAAGAATCCGGTCCCCTATTCGAACCTTAGTCTTGTGTTTTTTTGTTGTTACTAGATCTTACTACTTATACCTACTAGATTAAGTGCCTGTTTGTTTCACAATGTCCGGTTAGAAGATACTTTCCAGTTTAATTGGCAGTTTTGTATGGACTATCTATCAAGTGACAGCTAATGAGAACTTACTTAGACATTGTGAAACAGGCCCTAAAAAACTAACAGAATGCAAAGCAATTAGATATAATTATAATTTAACCACGACATTTTAGATATTTGGCTGACAAAACGGTAGTGCTCGTTACACACCAACTGCAGTTCATCAAATCTGTTGACCAAATCGTCGTAATGGATAAGGGGATCATTATCGCTGATGGTAGTTTCCAAGAATTGGGCGTAAGTAAATTGATTAAACTTAACATCAGCATGCCTTGATCACACATACACATACCCTATAAATTGACAAGACAGTGCTCGGCACAACATGTACGCTTCACTGCCTCGCCCATTTTACATGTTATCAAAGCATTGCCAGTAGTGTTGAAATAAAAGGTAAAATCTGCTAAAAATGAACCTTATTTGAAGGAACAAGAATTGAAAATAATTCAGATGATGGCTAGCAACCTGCGCGAGGTGCACGAGGACGAACCACCCCGCCCGTCCACCGCCGCGCAGAGCACTATGAGTATGCAGAGAAGGCATATGTCCATAGTATTGAAAACCAGTTATATGGTAAGTTTTATCTAGTACTCGGAATAGGTATGGTTCTCTTGCCGAAGATCTAAAACTAATAAATAATGCTCTTTTAATAACGAAGTATACTTGGTAGATAAGATAATATAATAATTATATGAATCCCTAAAATAAATCAAATGAAATCGAATAGAAATCAATCAGAAATTATAGATCACATACCTAAATTACTGCGTTAAAACAAAAACGAACGAAGCAGGATTAACCTTACCTATAAGCATGGTAGGTATAATTTCATAACTGCAGGCACAGATATCTGAAAAATTATTAGGTATTACGAAATACGTATTTTGATTGTACCTAATTACAACATTTATTAACTGTTTTAGCAGAACTCTACTAATACGCGTGTGTCACACATTCAGCTCTTGGCACGTTTATCTTTTGTTGGCACGTTTGATTGTTTACCTTTCAAAAAACGATGTACCCATGTACTATATGTACAACTATAAGGCCTATTTCATAAAAAAATGCATGAATTTTTTTTTAAGACATTGAACGAGCGCTTATCGCATAGAAAATAAGCCACGTTTCCGTAGAAACATTTAGTGAACATACTATAGGCGCTGTTGACTGAACTTCATACTAGCTCTTTACGTTTGAATTGCTTTGTTTCGTCCACGGCTCGGTGAACCGGTAGTACTTTATGGCAGCCGCCTCCAGCCCCTACGTATCTCGCCTCCACCATTTTTGTGTTAGACTGATGATGATGATAGGACCAGCAGCCCGAGGTCGTCACGCAGACGGTGGGGCGCGTCAATGGAATCCGAATTCCGAGTACCGTTAGTATTTCAGAGTAGCCGCCTCCTGCTACACGTGTCTCGTCTGCGCCGTGTGTATGTTCATAGGTTACGGATACGAATGAGGATAGGACCAGTAGTTCAATGCCGCAATGCAGACGGTGGGGCACATGCATGAGTCGGTGTACCGAGAGTAGGTACTTCATTACTAGCGGCTCTTGCCCTTATACGTCTCGTCTGCACCATGATTGTGTTGATAGGCTGACGATGATGACAGGACCAGATGCCCGAGGCCGAGATGCAGACGGTGGGGCGCGTTCATGGGTCCGTGTACCGGGAGTACTTCATTACGGCCGGCTCTTGCCCTTACGTCTCGTCTGCGCCATGTTTGTGTTGATAGGCTGACGATGATGACAGGACCAGCTGCCCGAGGCCGAGATGCAGACGGTGGGGCGCGTTAATGGGTCCGTGTACCGGGAGTACTTCATGGCGGCCGCCGCCTGTCCCTACGTGTCGGTCGTCTGCGCAATGTTCATATTGGCCCAGTGCTGTGCCAGCGCTTGCGACTACTGGATAAGTAGATGGTAACGAGGTTTTGTCAATATACCATTACTTGTTTTTTAGTTAGATTAAATCATACATTAGCATTGATGTTGATTAATTTCTTGGCTTGCTTATATCGAGAAGATCAAGGCAGCTATAGTTGACATGTACCTACAGAATTAATTCATCAGTATACCATCATTATTTCCTAACTGCATTCACAAGATAGTGCGTATTATGCACGGTCTTGTGAAGGTCGCGAGAGGCCGGCAGTGACAGCAGTGGGCATCGTATGGCTGATGATGATAATTCAATGTGCAAACTAATTTATATCTCTTCCCAGGAGTCACGCAGAAGATCGTCTGACAGGCGACACCACAATGGACAACATCCTCTGGCAGGAGCAAGGGCTGAATCGCGACGGCTTCGTGCTCATATTTGGTTTACTGACCATTGCCACAATATTCGTTGCTTTGTTGCGAGCGTTTCTATTCTTTTCCTTATGTATGAAGTCGTCAATCAAGTGAGAACAATATTTCTCTTTTAAGATCTTCCTAGGAAATCAGTAATGGTAGCATGCAGTCAATTGTTTCAATTATTTACCAGGTTACACGATAAAATGTTTGAATACGTATCAGGGTCACCAATGAGTTTCTTCCATCACAATCCGTCTGGGAGAATATTGAATAGATTCAGTAAGGATATGGGAGCGGTCGATGAGCTTTTACCCCAAGCTATGATTGATTGCTTTCAGGTAAGCTATGTTTTTCTCATGAACGATAAAACTAGTATAAACATAGTTAAAGCTATTGTCATGCTTATTCTCGGCCTTTCTAGACAACACAGATGATATTAAAGCCATTATTATTGTAATTTTCCAGATAATCCTGAATTTAATCGGAGCAATAGTTGTTATTCTCATGGTTGACATTACCCTACTAATACCGACTGCTGCTGCACTAATAATATTTTATATATTTAGAGTTATTTATATCCGAACTACTGGTGCTGTCAAAAGACTGGAAGGAATAAGTAAATTTCACTTTTTTACTCACACAAAATTTCATTGCGGTTTTGTAATATTGCTCACTTTCACTTTCCTTATGCTTGAACTGAATTGAATAAGACAACATATTTAATAATTCGAGGGATTTTTGTACAAGATCACAGGGTACTTTCAATCTCCAGTAGCTTAAAGTTTTTATAAAAATCTTTAAACCTATTTCCCTTCTTAACCACAGCGCGCAGCCCAGTGTTTGGCCACTTGAACGCATCAGTGCTCGGCCTGGTGACCATCAGGTCTTTCGGCGCAGAGCTCCTTTTAGCGGAGGAGTTCGACCGTCATCAGGACCTCCACAGTGCGGCGTGGTACCTATTCATCACGTGCAGTCGAGCCTTTGGATATTTCCTCGATGTCATTTGTTTGCTGTTCATCATCTGCGTTACGTTTAGCTGCCTCATGAAGACTGGTAAGAATTGACTTATTTCTTATAGCCAGTATTTGTCTATTCAACTTTGTCAATAGATTCAAGTGACAGACTTATGATTTCATAAATGGAAAGTTTATGAAATCATAAGTCAGAAAGTTCGCCTTCTTCTCTGAATAGACAAATCTAAATATAAAGAAGCAAGCTTGACTTATCTTTCATATTTGCCCAATTCTTGATAAAGTTAAACTTCTAAGAATTACGCTACAATTCCTTGTTTTATGATTGTCTTGTGTCCTTTTTTTCTTAATTATAAAAGACTTACAAATTATTATTTTCAAGATATGGATGCTAGTCAAGTTGGTCTCGCCATCACACAGTCTATTTCTTTGACGGGCGTTTTTCAATGGGGAATGCGACAATCTGCCGAAATGGAAAACCAAATGACAAGTGTTGAACGAGTGTTGGAGTATACCAACCTACCTCAAGAACCAGCACTTAGAAGTGTTAGTCGTAATAACTGTAATCTGTACTGTTGACTATATCCAATAATTGTAGCGTAATGAAGAATTACATCTTGTAAAATATTACTCTAGGGACCAGATAAGAAACCACCTGCTGACTGGCCAGCAGAAGGAGCAATAATTTTTGACAACCTAAGCTTGAAATACACTCCGGATGGAAATAATGTATTACACAAACTGCAGATAAACGTCAAGCCTCAAGAAAAGGTAACTTAACAAAACGAAATATACTTTGCCCAAGACCACTACATACCTATACAGAGTTCCAAGTTTAATAAAACTCTATGTTTCTTATAGATAGGAATTGTAGGCAGAACTGGGGCAGGCAAATCATCAGTCATACAAGCTTTATTCAGATTGGCTTATTTGGAAGGGACTATTTTAATTGATAATGTCGACATCATGTCAATCGGTTTACACGATTTGAGAGAAAGACTGTCCATCATTCCGCAGGTAATAGAGAAATGTATTAAACCTATAATAATACAGTATTGGAATTAATGAGTTTATATATGAAATGATTACTTAACTAAATTGTTATTTAGGAGCCAGTGTTGTTCAGTGGAAATATTAGGAAAAACTTGGACCCTTTCGGTGAATATCCAGATGAAGTCTTGCTAAGAGCTTTAGAGAATGTCGAACTTCAGACAGAAGACGAAGGAGCTGGTTAGTAAGAAAGCAACCATTTCAATAAATCATTTTCAATTCCGAAAGATACCAACGTTCGACTTATCAAGGTGCAAAGTCGATTTGAATATTTTTTTTACAAAGAGTAAAGTAAAGCGGACTCAAAATATGTAAACCTGTTGTACAGTCAATAATAGTAACTTTCCACCATAGTAAAACCACTTTCTTCCCGATCTTTCTTCAACAAGGGGGACTCACTCCGCGGTTAGGCCGCGGGCACAAACTCGGTGGGCAGCGGGGCGGGCGCGGAGCGTTTAGTATTGGAACGTGCCAATCCACCCGCCCTTGTTACTGCCCGCCCCGCTGGCCGCAGTTATTGTAATCATACTGTACCACAGCACAGAAATTATAGTAGAACTGTACATTCAGGTCCCTTATATAAGCAAGTGGCGGAGGGCGGGGCCAACTTCAGCGTGGGCGAGCGTCAGCTGGTATGCCTCGCGCGCGCCATCGTGCACAACAACCGCGTTCTGGTACTGGACGAGGCCACCGCCAACGTGGACGCCGAGACCGACGCGCTCATACAGGTCTTCTTCTTAGCGTTTCGATGGCAAACACTCTAACTATATTGTTGCGGCCCAGAATTTGGAGCGTTTACAACACTATTCGTGGCACGCATTAAATCCTCCCGCGTGCAGGTTTCAGGGCATGCGGGGCACGATATAAGATGGGACATCGTTTGATTGTCACCGCAAATACAACCCATATTAGAGTTATCATCGGAACATGTTGTCTTTGCTCTGGCCCACCTGAGTCTGAAGCCTATTTAAGGACTTCCATACCGGTCAAGACAATCCATGTCCAGGAGGGAGACTCAGAAAGTGGAACATACGGCGTCGGTAGAGTTATTTTTTTACGCTAAGGTTGCATCTCGCTTGTGCCGGATCCGTTATTATGCTCATACAGGTGACGACCCCGTAGTCGAGTGGCGTACGCACTGGTTTTCAAGGTGCTGCTATATTCGAAGTCCCGGGATCGACTTGTTCAAGTAAATTTATGAAACAAGCTTTTCTATGTTTCTTGTTTCTTAGTGTATGTGATATTACTCATAGTTGTTTCCAATTGCCAAAACACAGGTGCTTAAACTATTTAATTTTGACTTGGATTGGAGCAGTGTATGCGATGATGGTGTCTAACATTTATTTATTATTTACACAGACGGCTATCCGGCTGCACTTCAGGACCTGCACCGTGTTTACCATCGCGCACCGACTCAACACCGTCATCGACTCGGATAAGGTATCAATAGATGAGGTTATGTAACCCAGCTGAGTAGCAGGGTTATCCAAAAATTGTCCGAGACAAACCTTTTGTTCAGCTGTAAATGATTTTTTCTCGGGTTCTCCTGCTGCGTTTTCGATCTTTCAATGAGGCGTTTAAAGCACAAGTTAATTTACATGCAACTTTTACCGAATTTCCTCAGGAGATGATTTTAACAACATGTAAATCATTTCAATGCTAATGTTGAGGATGGAAACCCTACTTCTTAATATTGACGGTTAATACCCATTTTTAGTAAATTATGCGAACGTAAAATTTTAAAAATTTTAAATAACAACAAAAAATTATTTTAGATTCTAGTGCTGGACGCTGGGCGCATGATGGAGTTTGACCACCCGCACATTCTACTGCAGAACCGAAAGGGCTATTTCTACAAAATGGTAGCAGAGACTGGTCCTTCTATGGCGGGAGTGCTGCATAGTCTTGCTGCAGAGGTAAGTCAGCAGAACTATCCAAAGTGCAAGCCAAAGGATAAGGTTTTATGTTTCAATGTTCTGTATCAATTGTATTATACAACTACCATCTACCACCAATATTAATATTTATTATATCAATAATTTCTCTTACATTTTTGATGTCAGTAAAAGAGGATGCGGCTGGTCCTACACCGTCAGCTAAACAAAGTCAGTTCATATTAACAAACATAGTTTAGCCAGTTTCTCATACATGTGCGTCCCAATGGGCCGGTTTTAAATAAGCTGAATTTATTAAGCTTCTTCTTGTTACGTGTCGATCGTGTTGGCTTTAAATCTTGTCAGGCCAGAATTGCGCTACAGGTACTGCGTTCTCAGAGGCGTTATAAGAGCTCTTCGCGTGTACAGGACGAAGGGCACGCTGAGCAAGGCATAAGGTGTGCCATGGTTTGGGAAGAGGCACCACAAATTGTATCCCTCATTTGAGGAAAAACCCCAGCGGCAAAGATATTAATATTATATTATTTATTATATATACTAATATTATATAGCTGAAGAGTTTGTTTGATTGTTTGAACGCGCTAATCTTAGAAACTACCGGACCGAATTCAAAATTCTTTTTATGTTGGATAATGCATTTATCGAGGAAGGCTATAGGCTATATAATATCACGCTACGACCAACAGAAGCGGAGCATTATTGAACAATGTTGCAAAAACGGGAAAAAATATTTCCTTTTTATTAGGTTTTTTCTATTCCTCAAATTAACGCAGGTGAAACTGCGAGGCAGAGCTAGTATACACAAATACTAATTTAGCTGGCGGTGGACGATCGGCTTGGTCTTTATTGATAAGTATAGTTTCCTTAAACTCGTGTGACTAGATAACATTTCATTTCACTATAGAAACATCTCTGTACCTAGAGGAGAGACCTCTATAGTTACTACTATAAAACATTTTGTTTCAGAACTACAAGAACAAAAATAAATGAAGACAATAAAAGAGTGTAATACATAGTATAATAATATATTATTATATTAATAATTTTGATCTTACATTGCGTTTCTAACTACACTGTACTTTACATTATATTTGCTTAATACATCTTGTATAAATAATAGTCTCTCATTTACATACATTTCAAGCTACTAAAGCATGCACCAATTTACTGTTACTTATATAATTTTGTTTTACATACATAAATGTCCTATACTGTCTCCATGTTACAGTTGAGACTCGCCAACTGCAGTTCCATTTTCTTCTCAAACCCTTTGATGAGTTCTTCCAATTTCCTAAACAAAAATTAATATCAGGGCATGAGTATAATTCTTTATTAAATTGTTGTTGGGGTTGGCATTTAATATATTACAAAATTATTACATTTAAATACCTCAAAAGTGCTCTATTAGCACTCTTAAAGGAAACATTCCTTTATTTTTGGCAAGAACCAACACTGTATTTGTTAAGTTCTTTTCACTTTTTTTTGTCTAGATGACTTACTTTTGAGGTATTTAAATGTAATAATTTTGTAATATATTAAATGCCTATCTCTATTATTTAGACTACTTTCCCTTCAAGTACCAGAACTCTGGAATACAACTATGGAATCTTTGCAAAGTTTGATTAAAAGAAATGTGGAGATCATAAATCAAGTTTTAAGCCCGGTTGTACATGTAATTACTCGTCAAGATTATAATAATTATGGTTGCTCTAATATAGGTATGTACTTACTTTTTATCTTCTTCCGTTTCCAATGGTGGTATTCCTGCTAATGCTTCCATCAAATAGTTTCTGTAACGAAGATGAAATAATATTAATATGAGCGTCCAAACAAAAACTCACGGAAATTAGGAATTGGAAAGTAATATCATGTGTCTATATTACGTCAATGTGACACTGTGACAATTTGCATGATGTCAAGTTAGGAATGTACGACGCGCCACAATAATTCCATTGTTTTTAAACAATGGCTAATATTAAAAGTTTGGAATTACGACTTAGTGCTCCCGTTTCCATTTGCACTCGTTAATACGCACGAAACAAACAGCATCGGGCTGCTAGTTGGCCCATTCTCCATAAACATCCATAAGGAAGGCCTGTGCCCCAGCAGTAGTAGGAACATAAAATAAATGGCTGATGATGAATACTAGAGGAGCCTGTGGCGCAATAGTTAGCGCGGCGGGCCCGCGCTAACCGCCGCGCTGGCCGCCAGCCGCGCCAGCTCCTCGCACACCGTCTATGAATACTGACTACAAACTAACTCTGCCTTCCTGGTGAGGTGCGCGGCGGCGGCGCGGCGCAGCAGCGTGGGCTCGAGGCGCGCCTGCAGCGCGGCGTACCGTCCGCGCGGCGGGCCCGCGCTGGCCGCCAGCCGCGCCAGCTCCTCGCACACCGTCTATGAATACTGACTACAAACTAACTCTGCCTTCCTGGTGAGGTGCGCGGCGGCGGCGCGGCGCAGCAGCGTGGGCTCGAGGCGCGCCTGCAGCGCGGCGTACCGTCCGCGCGGCGGGCCCGCGCTGGCCGCCAGCCGCGCCAGCTCCTCGCACACCGTCTATGAATACTGACTACAAACTAACTCTGCCTTCCTGGTGAGGTGCGCGGCGGCGGCGCGGCGCAGCAGCGTGTGCTCGAGGCGCGCCTGCAGCGCGGCGTACCGTCCGCGCGGCGGGCCCGCGCTGGCCGCCAGCCGCGCCAGCTCCTCGCACACCGTCTATGAATACTGACTACAAACTAACTCTGCCTTCCTGGTGAGGTGCGCGGCGGCGGCGCGGCGCAGCAGCGTGTGCTCGAGGCGCGCCTGCAGCGCGGCGTACCGTCCGCGCGGCGGGCCCGCGCTGGCCGCCAGCCGCGCCAGCTCCTCGCACACCGTCTCGCAGATGTCGCGCACGTACCGCGCCGACGCTGCGCCGCACACGCTGTCCACCTGCACAGTACGAGATAATTTATTTACCTACGACATCCATGAAATGAGTCAGAAGCACTAGTGGTGATACCACCATATAAGCCAGAAGGCCTGGCTAGTCCTAAAACCCAATTCAACAATGAACAATTAGTCGAGACCGACAACTCTTCCTCTTGCAGCTAGTCCTAATAGCGTTAGTTACTGTACAACCTTTGTTATTTTGAACTGACTCGTTTATATTGCAAATTACCACCTTCAAAGCGTTATGTCCATAATGACTCTAAAGAAATAACGACGAACGCGATTTTTATTTTTTTATTTTATTTTATTTGTTAAGGAAAACTTACTGCTTACATTTTACATAATATTTATAAATAAATAATCAAAAGCTATTTTACAAGTTTCCACATAAGTATAGTTTTTTTTATATAATACTTTTACATAATTAACTAAAATTTAATTAAGCTACTTTCATGCCAATACCTTTTTAGGATAAACAAACAAAAAAAATCTAATTAATTTTATATTATGATAAACAAAGAAAGATTGAAATTAATGCTAAATATCATCACCGTAACCAGCAAGTAGTTTAGTCGCCAGTGCTCGCTTCAGGGCAACAGTGCTATCACAGAACAAATCTATGTCAATATCATCGCTGGCTGTCAGAATTGAACAAACGACATGAGCGAGTCAGGTAGCTGTATTGCCGGTAGTTAGTGCGCACCCGAGGAACATGCAGCCTTAACTTCCTACGCGTAGTGGAGCTGCTAGGCTAGGTACATTCAACTTGACACGCTTGACACGATTCACAATATTAATTTAGAAATACATTGATTTTTATTACGTTTTTCCGACGCCGACGTTCGTTACCGTGAAGCTCGACTTAATATATCTAATAAACTAATTAAGCAATTTCGGCATATTTTGATACCCCCTCTGACATATATTTTTAAATTATGTTTATCTACAGGTACTTTTCCAAAATGTTTGAAAAAAGCGATTGTTGTCCCCATACATAAGTCTGGCAGTAAAAGTCAAATATCAAATTACAGACCTATATCGTTATTACCATCATTGTCAAAAATTTTAGAAAAAATTATAAATATTAGATTAGTAAATTTTTTAGAGAATAAATCGATTTTGTCTAAGTCTCAATTCGGTTTTCGGCCGAAAATTTCTACTGCGGATGCGGTACATAACTTGACTGAATATATTGCTCAAAATCTGGATAAAAGTAAGCACACCCTTGGTATTTTCCTTGACCTTGCGAAAGCATTTGATGCAGTTTCCATCCCTATCCTTTTACACAAACTAGAAACTGTAGGCATAAGAGGCACCCAGCTAAATCTTTTTACGAGTTATCTGAAAGAGCGAACCCAATGTGTGAGGATCGACAGTGTCCTCAGTGCTGAGCAGGATAACCCGCCCTTTGGAATTCAACAAGGGAGTATTTTAGGACCTACCCTGTTTCTAATTTACATCAATGACCTGTGTAACATACACCTAGATCATGGGAAACTCATATCTTACGCTGATAACACTGCCCTTGTTTTTTCGGCTAACTCTGAAAAAGAAGTATATATGTATGCGCAAAGGGGCTTTAATATTGTAAATAACTGGCTCGAAAATAATATTTTAACACTAAATGCAGAAAAGACTAAATATATCCAGTTTTCTTTACGTATAAAATCGTGTTATGACTCAACACTACGTGCTCATTGCTGTAAAGTGCCTACAGACTTGCTGTGTGGCTTGCTGTGACTGCCCTGAAATTAAACAAACAGACACTATTAAATATCTAGGTATTTTAATAGACGAAACTCTGTCATTTAATCCACATATTATTGCTTTAAATAACAGGTTACGCAAGCTAATATTTGTATTCAAAAAAATAAGGCATATTGCTGATTTATCTATAATAAAGCAAGTATATTTTTCTCTGTGTGAATCAATATTGACTTACTGCATTACTTCTTGGGGAGGTGTAAATAGGTCTTTGTTGATAACTACAGAGAGAGCTCAGCGAGCGATCCTTAAAGTGGCGACTGGCCGCCCCTATCTTTTTCCTACTAACCTTCTTTATAAGTCCTGTAATTTATTATCTGTTCGACAACTATTTATAATGCACATAGTTTTAAAACAGCACGCAGCCCTTCCTTTTAGCATCGATTTAACTAAAAAAAGACGGAAAGATATTCTGTGCACTCAAAAAGTTTGCACTAAATTTTCTTCTTCACAAAGGTTTTATTTTTTCCTGGGCCCCCTGCTCTATAATAGACTAAATAAAATAGGTGATATATACCCTCTGTCTTATAGTAGCTGTAAGAAAAAGGTGAAAACTATTCTGCAAGACATGCCCTATGACGATACAGAGAAGTTACTAGTTATATTAACATAAGCGTCTGAAATTTACTTTTAGTATTAAGTTTTAAAGTGTAGTTTTGTGTGGCTTTTCTATTTAAGAATGTTAAAATATTTAGAATGTTTCGCTGTATAATTGTAAGTGATTAGTTTTAGTTTTAATCTAATACTGTAATTAAATACCTGCCTTACGCTCGCCTGAAACACAGGTTTTCCTAGTTCAGGCAAAATGTAATATGTTTTTAGCCTTAATGTAATGTCTGTTCTTTAAAATTATAAATGTGAACTTATGAAAATAAATAAATATATAATATATAAAATAAATAAATATATAATACTGAATACCTCAGTATTAAGTCGACCTTCATGTTTGTTACAGTAAATAAGACGTTATGATGCCATAAATAGAGAGTTCAAAGTCTGCTGATTGAGTTTTGTGAGTTTTATACTTCAGTGATCAATTTACCACAAAATAGATACAAACATTATAATTTACTTTTTCCATTTTCAATGTATTTAATTATGGTACATAGTTAATTTTAACTTTTTTTAAGACATTGCGAAACATTTTTACCTAATTTGCTTTACTAGACATTTTTGTAACACTTAAAAAGGAGCTATAAAAAACAAAATCAAAACAATGTCGTATGTCGAACAAAAATGTAAGTATTGTAAGTAAGTAAATAAAAACTTTGAAATAATTTAATTAGTTCATTAGGCCTTTACGGCCGTTCAAAAATTGCCATAGCGGACGGTATTTCACGTCCACACGGCGGGGTATTGGTAAAGTTTTCAACTAGCAATAATCGCACCTCGGATTAACCTCATTGGTTACGATATTGCCTCTGCGCAAAGTTAACCACAAACTGGTTACAATGGCTACTTAGACTTTTACAAAAGAATTGTGAAAGCGCGATGTAGATGGGCACAGCGCCATCTATGTACGACAATAATCAATATGACGTCAAGTTTTTTTCTTACAAGATATCTATGATAAATCTTTAAATCGATATCTAAGTTGTTATTATATATTTACATATTGTTGTTACGTTGTTTTTTTAAAAGAATACTTTGTTATATTTAAAAAAAAAATTAGGTTTTAATAATCACAATGCTATTTTTAAAAAATAGTAAATGTAGAGATTTGACTGGATTTCATACAAATTAGTAAAAAAATTGGGAACAAAAATATCTCTCTCAAAATGAATAAAATACAAAAATCAGGTATGTATGTATGTCCTTCTTTTATTATTGTTTAGATTAAATAATTTTGTCGTCGTCACACAACGTCACAGTCAGCCCGGTGCCGGCCCATGTATGTACTATGCGAGCCAAATAAGAATAGTACTGTCAAACGGCCATCTTGGTTCGCATTGAGCTTAACTTCATAGTGTAGGATGTGCAAAAAAAAGAAATAAAATATAGAAAATTCAACATAACTTATTTTATTTGTGAAAATTAAATACAAATCAGTAGTATAAGTAATAATTAGAGATCGGATAATCGGATGCATATTTACCTAAAGTTGAGGTGTTGGCTGTTATGGAATGCACTTTTGTATAGAAAAATCCCGGGATTTCGGAATTGACAAATATAGTGTTTTGGTTATATAGAATCAAATCTGGTATTTACATATATTGTATGGAACAATGGAATGCAATTTTGTATCAAAAATATATCTAAAAATAATACTTAACTCCTTTATAATTTTACATTTCTTCACATACTTTTTCAAGTTTCGAAACATATCTCAAACGAATAATAAATAAGAAATTATAAAGAAAAACCATTCAAGTTCTTGATTATTAAAGTAAAACAGCATCACCAATAAAATCCCGCAATCAACTAACAGTAGTACCTGTACCTACCTATCGTATTAAAGGACTAAGTAAGTTAAATGTTTAGGATACACAGTATCTATGTAACTTCACTGCCTCCTACCACAAACGTAACTCATTGGCATACCTACTTAAAGTTGCAAGTACGTATGTACCTAAACGTCATATTTTGGTGTACACCTATGAAACATACACCAACCAACAGAGAAAACATTTTAAACAAAAGTCTTAAATGATGTACTTTTTGAAATATTTCACTTTGAAATGTGTATAATAAAACTTAAATCATAAATCATAAATCATAACATTTATTTGACACAGACAGTGGACATGGACATAACTTATATAAACAAAAATACACAAAAAAAAACACTATAAAATGTTCCACATGGCTGCATCAAACTTAGTATATTACAACTTGTCATTTTTAGGTAGGTAAGGTACTTGGAACTTTAGGTACTATGCCAGGCTCCATATAAAGTTTTTAAATTTGTCGTATTGTCATTGGCGTTGTCAATAGAAATTGTCAATTCACGTGCAACGTTGCTAGATTTCCATAGCTCGGCTTGTACAGTACGCGCAAAATAACTTGGCGGCCCTGAAGTTCGCGCGGAATGCTGCGCAGTAGATGAATGCAGGTGTGCTCGGGGTAAGATTAGAAAATAGTTACTACGTAACAGATAAATCCCTCTATCTATACAAAAGCTAAAATACCTACGCTATATTAGCCTACAAAAACTGCTGCAGAACCGCTGCAAGAAGAAACATATTCTACGGACGCGCTCCAAGAATCGAGATTCCCGCGTACTTCGCGAGAGTAGGTCATCGAGCGAAATCGTCAAGGTTGTACAAAGAACATAAATTAAACAAAATGGCTGAAGTGAAATAAACTTTACTATTTATGAATAATGCAATGGAGTGAATTAAATGTGCTTTAATTTTATAAAATGATCTATATTTTTATCCCATCTTTGAACTCACAGTTATTAGATTTTACTAGCGAAAATATTTTGAATCGTGTGAACAATTTACAATAATTAACCATCGTATCATTAGTCAAGATTTTATCTTTAATAATTATATAGGTAGGTAATAAAATTGTATCGCAGCGTTTTGTGCGCGAAACGCGTGCGACAGCCCACAACTGATCGGCTCGGTTACGAGCTACTTAGCGGTAGGCACATAGCGCGTGACCTTGAGTGAGTGACTGGGGCCTGCCCGGGGTTGGTGCGCGAGCGGAAGCACGGCGTGTCTCGTGTCTCACTCTGACGCGTACGGATACGTCGGTGCAAACAATGGAGAAGGCTATGGTATTTCTTAATGAATGCGAGTGAGACGGCAAATTATACATATACCTGCTTGTGTGCAAGTAGCGACCCGAAAAGGGTATATAGACCCATAGAGTATTATTGTAAGTACTTATTGTTTTATTTAAACTAACACTCACTACTCTTCCTCTAACACTCTACTAGTACATACTCATAAATCGCATTGGGAACTTAACTAAACTTCAAGTAAATACGTACCTATGAATAGTTGTGTAAGTAAACCCGGAATCCCGGAATTTTTAAAAATAAATACCACATGCTAAAGGCTTCGTTTTTACACCATGTTACCGACTAGCTTTGCATTCCCGAATTTTTTGGAATCCCGGGTTTTATATTTAAAAAACATATTTTAAGAAGTCGCTTCCATAGTTAGTTAGCCAAATATTAACTTTAGGTAAATATGCATCCGATTATCCGATCACTGGTAATAATATAGAAAATGCATCCCTTCATAACATCAATAACAATGAGTCCATTGTCCATCCAGTCAGTATACAAAGTTATCTACGTACGTATGATATGAAAAACTTAAAAATATTATATTATACGGTCAGTTTTCTTTTTGCTGGCAGTACAAAATTGGCTAGTTGTCATCTAAGCCGTGAATTGTCGTTGAAGTTGTCGATACTATTCTTATTTGGCTCGAATAGATAGTACATGCTGAGCTCGATGGTGCCCACCAATGGGTCGCCTCGTGCTCTAACCTGTCGATACTACCTACACATACAGCGCCCATTACTAGTAGGTATACCGGCCACTGACCTCGGGGCGTGGACCGCTATCAGGTTGTTGATGATCTCGTAGACATAGGAGCACGCATAGTCCGTGCGGTGCCGGCCTATGTACATGCTGAGCTCGATGGTGATCACCAGTGGGTCGCCTCGTGCTCTAACCTGTCGATACTACCTACAATAGCGACCATTACTGGTATACCGGCCACTGACCTCCGCGTGCACCGCTATCAGGTTGTTGATGATCTCGTAGACATAGGGGCACGCATAGTCCGTGCGGTGCCGGCCTATGTACATGCTGGGCTCGATGGTGCCCACCAGTGGGTCGCCTCGTGCTCTAACCTGTCGATACTACCTACAATAGCGACCATTACTGGTATACCGGCCACTGACCTCCGCGTGCACCGCTATCAGGTTGTTGATGATCTCGTAGACATAGGGGCACGCATAGTCCGTGCGGTGCCGGCCCATGTACATGCTGGGCTCGATGGTGCCCACCAGTGGGTCGCCTTGTGCTCTAACCTGTCGATACTACCTAGTTACCTACACATATATACCGGCCACTGACCTCGGCGTGCACCGCTATCAGATTGTTGATGATCTCGTAGACGTAGGGGCGCGCGTCGTCCACGGGCGCGTCGCAGTCCGTGCGGTGCCGGCCCATGTACATGCTGGGCTCGATGGTGCCCACCAGTGGGTCGCCTTTGTGTTCCAAGTAAGTCTCGGCGATGGTAGACTCTAAGCTGACGAGAGACTCTTTGGTGGCTTGCAACGCTTGCGTCGGTTTTGGGAAGCCGTATCTGGAAGATAAAACGTTTGGTATGATGAATGACATTTTGATTAAGTAATTAATAATTTGTTTCTTATTGCCGTGATGTAGCAGGATACCAGATACGTAGTGACTTTGAGAAATAGGACTCGAAATATTGAGATTAGTCGTAGTTTTATTACCCGCCTGCGACAGAAGAAGGGTTATCTTCTATTTGTCTGCACTACTGGAATAAACTTTTTGACGTGTCAATTCATCATGCGACGTGCGAGAAGATGCGCAATTACACAATACACAACACGACATACACGAAGACTTTTAAGTTACCGGCATCATTTATATTGTACACATTAGGTATCATATATAGACTCCATTTTTGTAAAAAAATAGGGTAAGTATGTAAAATTTTCACAAAATATTATTATCCCCCCTGAGAATTTTCAATCTCGTAGTCACACTACAGTCTACCTACAGTCATCACGTTTGGGTCGGTCGAGCGGGCGGGGCGTCGTCGTGCGGCGCGCGCGCGCGATCCAACTCTCGTCTTTTTTGGGACAACTTTGCGTGGCGGTATTTCAATATTTTAGTACTGAAAGATGTTAAAAGAAAAAATACATGTTTATAATTTTCATCACAGATACACATTTATAAAGGATGCCGATGACTAAGAAGTCTTCCTGTATAATGGCTGATGATGATGATGATGATACGTACTGGTCGCAGGCGGCGGCGACGGCGGGCAGGATGGCGCGACGCGTGTACTGCGCGTTGGCTCCGGCCACTAGAAGCCGCCGTTACCAGCTGCGCCCATCGGCAGTATGATACGTACTGGTCGCAGGCGGCGGCGACGGCGGGCAGGATGGCGCGGCGCGTGTACTGCGCGTTGGCGCCGGCCACTAGAAGCCGCCGTTACCAGCTGCGCCCATCGGCAGTATGATACGTACTGGTCGCAGGCGGCGGCGACGGCGGGCAGGATGGCGCGCCGCGTGTACTGCGCGTTGGCGCCGGCCACTAGAAGCCGCCGTTACCAGCTGCGCCCATCGGCAGTATGATACGTACTGGTCGCAGGCGGCGGCGACGGCGGGCAGGATGGCGCGCCGCGTGTACTGCGCGTTGGCGCCGGCCACTAGAAGCCGCCGTTACCAGCTGCGCCCATCGGCAGTATGATACGTACTGGTCGCAGGCGGCGGCGACGGCGGGCAGGATGGCGCGCCGCGTGTACTGCGCGTTGGCGCCGGCCACTAGAAGCCGCCGTTACCAGCTGCGCCCATCGGCAGTATGATACGTACTGGTCGCAGGCGGCGGCGACGGCGGGCAGGATGGCGCGCCGCGTGTACTGCGCGTTGGCGCCGGCCACTAGAAGCCGCCGTTACCAGCTGCGCCCATCGGCAGTATGATACGTACTGGTCGCAGGCGGCGGCGACGGCGGGCAGGATGGCGCGGCGCGTGTACTGCGCGTTGGCTCCGGCCACTAGAAGCCGCTGCTGCCAGCTGCGCCCATCGCCGGATAACTCCTGGCTCTCGTCCAGCCGCTGGTCTAACGCTACTGATAGGCTGGTATTGTTGAAGTCCTAAAAAAAATAACTAATCGTAAGGAAGTCGTGATAACGCATGATAAAAACGGATTACTTGACGGATAAGAAGTTCTAGTAATTGATCATCTTTTACATCACAAAGCAACTAGATCTTTATGACAAAACACAATAAAGGTTAAAAGGAGCATGTCAAGCATTTAGTACTGAATGAAACATGGAATAAAAATCAGACTTGTTGCCATGACAACCCGAAGAAATCCAAAATCATTTTTATGTTAAGAGAGTTTGCTGTTTTGACCAAAGGACTTTCCTCGCCCCGCCCACTTCACTTACTTCTTCCAACTTTTTTCATGTGTTCTGTGAAGGTATGTAACTTAGGCTGTATTCTGACCAAACTTTTATTTTGAGAAAATCGCTTACTGTCGGAGACTGTTGTCAATTTAGTATGGGGTTTTAACATTACTATCCGAAAGTAAGCGTTATTCTTGGAATAAAAGTTTGGTCGAATGCAGCCTTAATCAGTTAATTTTCTCCTCCTGGTACGCAAACCTTTTTTTTTTGTATCAAGAGGAGAATGCGATCTTTAGGCATACCAAACGGCATGTTGGACTCGGTCACACCGAGGGCATGTTCCTCGGCGCACCCAGCCCTCCCGCCAAGCCTAATAGACTTCGCGTCAGCGCTGGGCGGTTCTAACCCCTGCCCCGCCCCCTAACGAGCTCGAAAGCTCGAGAGGGGGCCGGACAGGAGGAGGAAGCGTCCTCCCCAGCTCCCCACGTGGCTACCCGCTCTTGGCGGGCAGGCCAGGTGGGGCGAATAGGAGGATGCACCACTACCAACTAAACTCCTCTCGAAGACCTGCGCCTTACCACCGGGTCTGTGGGTTCGTGTTGTCACGCACCACTTGACCCGGGGAGAGTGGCCCGTTGGGGCTCCACCCTTTGGGGGGCAGAGGGCCTTACTGCGCCCCCTCTTACGGAACGGAGAGATCGAGTCGCGCACGTTGGCGTCTCGCTCTCCCCGGCCGCGCACGTCGGAGTTGGCTCGCTGCGACGTCCGCCTCGCGAACCCTCTCCGCGGCCTCCTTCAGCGAGATGACGACCTCGCAGAAGGAGACCACGGCCTGCCATCCCCCCTCGCTCCCCAGCATCGCAACTGTGATCCTGGTACGCAAACCTGACGCACTAAGCAATAATGATCATTCATCAAATTATCTCACCTGATCAGCATCATGCGTTAGCGCCAATTGTCTCAACGCAGCGACGTACGCCAGCAGGATCTGCTGCAAGTGCCGTAGCGCAATGTTCGCGGGTTCGCTTCCCTCAGTGAACAGCGCGCACTCACGCCGACCGGCCACCAGCACGCATTTGTGGATCGATGACAGGGCTTCGGTCACGTACGTTTGGAGCAGATTGGGCTAGAAATAATATAAATTTTGATACTTGAAAATAAAATATCTAGTAAACAGAGGGCAAAGTGTAACCTATAAGTTTTAACTATTAAAGATAGAAGATTAAACAGTTTATCATTTACATTACAGCGCGATATCCTACCTATACTACCAGCTCGGTCCCACGTACCGGTAAGGTAGCGTTTGGAATACAGTGGTGTATTCCGCTGAGCCAAACTTCCTACTTTACAAACCTTAAAGGAGTCTCACCGGAGGCCTACTCTAACGCAACGAAAAACGAAACATCGTTACACCCGTCCCTCTCACTCTACGGGCATGGCAGAATCGAGTCAAAGCGGCGGAGCTAACGAAGTTTCGTTGTTCGTTGAATTAGAGAAAGCTTCTACAGATTAATGATGGTGCCGCGTAGGAAAACTCGAATATCACCATTATCTCGATAGTTATTAGAATAGAATAGAATACTCGATCGACGCTCTTAAAGCCACGCAACGCAATAGGGTTAAAAGTCGTCAATTCCACTTGCCTTCTTGACATTTCACAGATTAAATAATTAAATAGTTACTACGTAACAGATACTGCACTCCGCTAAGCCATTTAAATAAATAGCAACTCTAACTATAACGCAATAAAGTGGAATTCAGCTTGTACGGCGCAAATTACGAACGGCCACTCGTTGCATCTCTTTCTATCGCATATATTCTAGCTCTTTTGCGTACCTAATTTCTATGCCCGCCCGCCACCGCCCGCCGGCGGTGCGGAGAGAGTTGCGCGAGTGACAGACGCCTGACATTACTCACCAGATTAGTGATGGCGCCGTAGTCGGAGAACTCCTCGATCTTCCAGGTCTCCTTATCCGCGAGCCCCTTGACTCGCTTGTGCGCGCGCTGCAGGAACACCACCATGCCGTGCACGCGATAGTCGAATATCACCTTCTCTACTACGCTAAGCGGCTGCAAGGAAAAGCGTCCCATTATTGTCTGTCTATTGACTGTCTTAAGTTCTACGCGGTGAAGCCTTAGGCCGCAGAAAGAAAGCTGGCAGCCTATCATCGCTTATAGGAACCGATCAGCGCAGGTAACCGGCGAGGCAATCTCTATGAACAAGCGCCGATAAGTGTCGAACATCGCAGACAAGTTCCGACACGCGCTAGTCAGCGCTGGTCAGGCCCTTTTGTTTATAATGAGTATCTGCTTTAATCGGTTTGCTTTATGTAGCTGTTACCTGAATGGACCAGCGCTTGTAAGCGCCGGTAGGTCGGCATCGGCTTCCAGCTTTCTTTCTGTATACGGCCTTATTCGCAAATCCGTCTACTTCATACAATGTCAACACGTCCTGAAATGTCTCTTTCTCATAATGACTCTTCTGCCGAATGTATCTTTCTCAGAATGTCTCTTTCGCAAGTGGTCGCTTTCGCAAAACGTCAAAATTAGGAATGATAATGAAACCGCGTCCCGCGTGGTATCGGTTCCCGTGGGAATAGCTGGTAAAAATATATTAGTATAAATATAGTACAGAAAAAGAGCAAGACATCGTCGGCCAATGTCATGTACAGAAGATACGGGAACAGCAACCACGTAGTAATAGTAATCTAGGGCTTAGTTAATGTTACCATGCGATAAGCACCTGCGAGGGCAGGTCCAGCTTGAGCAGCGCGTCGTAGGCGTCCCGCAGGTGGCGCAGGTTGGCGCTGAGCCGCACGCGGGTGGCGTCTGCATCACTATATACAACGTTACTGTACGCACCTGCGAGGGCAGGTCCAGCTTGAGCAGCGCGTCGTAGGCGTCCCGCAGGTGGCGCAGGTTGGCGCTGAGCCGCACGCGGGTGGCGTCTGCCGCCGCCGCGCCGCCACCGAGCAAGCACGAGCGCATGTGCTGCGAGAACAGCTCCACCGCCGCTATTATCATCTCCTATAACAATCACCAGACGAAAAACTTAGAAATTAACATTTTCTAAATGACTCAACACTCCAATAACGAACATTATTGGTAATTTCTAATGCGCTAGTTTTAATACAAGAACCGCGCAAATACCTTCCAACGCTACCAGGCTCTACCAAGAACCGCACAGTGTAACAACTTCTGAGGATGCACTGTATGGGGGGGATTACATTAGCGTATATATTAGCGTGATTATATCGAATGTATACTAACTTTAAGGCTGTCGTGCCGCTCCGACGCCGACGGCTGTCCGCCCAGCTCGCCCGCGAAGTACCGCCGAGCGAGCGGCCATAGCGCGTTCAGTTCAGAGGATAAGGCGCCGCACGCAGCACCGCACCACAGCATGCGGATTGTGCTCCAACAACCTTCAGTCTCAGAGTCTTTTGCCTTACGCTTGCCTAAAATAGATTTCATCATCATCATCATTTCAACCGCCTCTGTGGTCTAGTGGTTCACACCACCGATTTCAGACCAAGAGGTCCCGGGTTCGATTCCCGTGGGGGTACATATTGTATTCGGTTTGGTTGGTGGTAGGACTTGTTCTTAGTCCGCCTGGCTAGCTACCACCATCTTATCTAAGTCTGACGCCATAACAATGATGTTTTCAGCATTATTGTGTTCCGGCAGTTAGAGATAAGATAGCCAGTTCCTCAGTGATTGAGGATTCCGGGAGTAGTGCGCTTCCATCTTCAGCCTTATCACCACTTAACATCAGGTGTGATGAAGGCTAAGTGCTACCCCGTTGTGGATAAAAAAAAAAAAAAAATCATCATGTCTGCTGAACGACACGATTTATAAATAATAAAATACTTACCTTTATTTCGGACGAATAAATTTTTTATGTAGCACGCACATAATTTAATGTTTTTTTATTTTATTTATTTTAGCAGCAAGCAACAAACAAATTCTTAAACAGATTTTCTGTCACCAGAAATGTTAATTGTCTACCAATGGCCTAATATTACCGAAATTCACAAGATCTTGTAACAGACCAAATTATTTCTACAACACAATTTCTTAAGAGATCCATTTGGAATTACATATAACTTCTGTTGGTGGCTGATATTGCTTTTTAAAAACAAATAATATTTATTATACTATGTAGGTACTTAATTATCAATATTATCTAATAGATAATATTAAAAATTAAGTGTTTGATATTTACTGTTTAGTAAACAGTAAATATCAAACAACATTAACAATCAAAGTGTTATTATGACCTTACCTTTTTCATGGTTTTCCAGGTCTTCCTTCTTTTTGAAGTGATCTTTTACTTTATTCATGAGGTTCATGAGGTAGTCGTTGCGGCTAGTTATAGCAGTCCACGCCGCATCGCCTTCCCAGTTCAAACTTATCAGTAACCTGATCAAAAAATGTGAAAACTTGAAAATTGTACTTGGAAAGTACGATGCGACTAATTCTTTATTTACGGGATTTAACTTCTTTATTAAATTTTAAAAGAACTGTAAGTTGGTGAAATTAAACACTCTATAATTTATAAAAGATATACAAAAAAGTACCTAATATAGTTTGTTTGCTCCTGAACATTGATAGGCATCGTTTTCATCCTAGTATGTAGTTTTTCTTTTAAATCCTCAATCTTTTTGTCGATTTCAGCAAGAATTTTTTGGAAAAGCTGTAAAGACGCGATTGGATATTAGCGACTCGTAAATTATATACAAAATACATTATCAATTTCAAGAAAAATACCTTGACATCAGTATTGCCAAACAAATTTTTAACTCTTGTATAGTCATTGACTACCAAGTCGTACTCCTTCTTCCTGATATTCCTGTCGATTGACGATGGCAGTTGGAAGAGGAACTTGTGTCTGGTGAGGAGGGACAAGGCCTCGCGTGTTTTGTCTGCATTCTCCTTGCGAGAAAGAATCTCCGAAAACAGCGAATCAGCAAGTGTTATGGAATCTAAAATGTTTACAGAATTAAAATAAACAAATTTAGGAAGTTGATATACAAAACGCTTAGGGCGCGCGCTCTGGCCGCTTTTTTTATCAAGTCCTTTAGATAAGGTAGTACCCCAATTATTTCCTCAAACTTTGTGTGTAAATGAGAACTTAATAAATAAATGCACCAGAGAACTTAGAAGGAAATTTTGGACAAGGTGAAGCCATAAGACCTATTCAAAGCAAAGACCCATGACCAGGGTTAAATACCTTCTATAGCAGTCTGCAGACTTGGCAAGGGTTCTTTGCCATTCTTCCTTTGGTCCTCTTCATACATGTTCTTGAGTAAAACAAGTCGATCCAACTGGTCCATCACTGCTCCAGTATTTGCTTTCAAGAAACTTAACTGGCCTTCTTTTTGACCTTCAACCTAGAAAAAGTTTATAAAGTTATTAGTATTTGTATAACTGGCTGGATGGGTACATAACATAATAAATAATAATAATGAATCATTTATTTCGGGCAACTTACAATATTTCACTATAAAGCCCACTATAAGCAACATTTGACGCGAAACATGTGACGCTCAACATTTTTAGCAACGATGCACAACATCTCGCGATGTTTCCAGCTGGCGTGTAACATGCATGACGCGTCTAAACAAAAATCTGCCATGATGTGCATCAGATATCGCCTAATGGAAATGAATCAGGTTTTAAATGCCAATGTTCAATTAAACAGCAGCTAAAAATATACCTTTCTCTGAAGAAAAACCATTCCTGCCTTCAAGTCTTCATATGATGTATTGCTATGGTGCTCTAGTAAGTACCAACCAGGTTGGAAGTTTTCATCTGACAATTTGCCAGATCTGAAAGTAATACATATAGCACAAATTGGTGAAGATCATAAGATCTGTCCTAGTATAAGATACAGTTGTTTTATCTCACGAGCGCGGGTTGTAGTTGTAATGCGTATAGCAAGCAGGGTTCGAAATTATAAAGATAATTACGCTTCTTGATAATTATCGGATAATTATCAGCAGTGTAAGAAATTTAATTTGATATTATTGTTTCTTAACAAATGCATTGGGCATTTATAACAGAAAAAAAAACATATTTTTTATTGAATATTCAACACAAATTAACATTTAATCAAAGGTTGATTGGGTAAAAATCAGTGTCGGTCACATTCAATATCTACACTACAAATAAATAAAATTGGAGTGTCTGTTTGAAATATTAAAATAAGCGCTTTTTACTACATGCATATGATTATATATACGGTCATCATCATCATCATCAGCCATTTAATGTCCCCACTGCTGGGGCACTGGATGCCGGGGCCTTATGTATGAATAAAGAGAATATATACGGTACATATACCAAAATATTTTTTTTTACAATTAGCAACTTGGGCTTTTTATTCCGATATTCCCACGGGAACGAGAACCACGCGGGTGAAACTGCGGGCGGCCGCTAGTTATAAATAAACTAGCCCACCGCGGTTTCACCCGCGTGGTTCTCGTTCCCGTGGGAATATCGGGATAAAAAGTAGCCTAAGTTATTCCTTGTTACATCAGCTACCTGCCAGTGAAAGTCCCGTCAAAATCGGTCCAGCCGTTTCAGAGATTAGCCGGAACAAACAGACAGACAAAAATTGTAAAAAAAAATATTTTGGTATATGTACCGTATATATGTATAATCATATGCATGTAGTAAAAAGCGGTTATATTAAGGTCAAACGATTAAGTCACAAAAAGCTGAAGGCTCGTTAGATGGAGATCTTTGTAACTCAAAATACTTTTTGCGCCTTCTATAAATAAATATTGAATTTTCGAAACCAACACTTAACTATTTGTAGTACAAAAATCATCCAAATATGTTTTTCTGTCATCCAATTTTACTAATCACTCACACATGCATACCATAAATCCGAGTTTCTATTATCAAAACATTTCGATCCAGCTAAAAACGACAATGTGGCCTAGCGGTCTATATGCTTGACTCAGGCATCAGAGAGTTATGGTTCAAACCTCAGGAAGCTAATTTTTTTATATTTGTTATTGTTTTAAAAAAAACATTAAAATATTAATTTAGATGTATAAATTGCAACAAATGCAATTGCATTATTATTTTTTAAATTACACAAGTAATCTATCAACTAATGCTCCAAAAAACGTAGGTATACAGGGAAAATAATCTTGGAACACCATTTTTAGTGTTCCTTAGCCGAATGGCCAAAACCGGAACCCCTATAGATTCGTCATTTGTCTGTCTGTCCGTCTGTCCGTATGTTACAGCCACTTTGATCCAAAACTATTAAGACTACACATTTGAAACTTGGTAGGTAGATGTATCCTGTAAACCACTTTACAATTTTTGTACGAAAATAAAAATAATAACCCCATACATAAAACTGAAACTAAAAAATTTTTACCTATTCGTGTGGGGTGTCTATAGATAGGTCTTCAAAAATAATATAAAAGTTTCTTTAACCATTTTTAGGGTTCCGTAGCCGAATGACAAAAAACGGAACCCTTATAGATTCGTCATGTCTGTCTGTCTGTCTGTCTGTCTGTCTGTCTGTCTGTCTGTCTGTCTGTCTGTCCGTCCGTCCGTCCGCATGTCACAGCCACTTTTATCCAAAACTATAAAAACTACTCAGTTGAAATTTGGTAAGTAGATGTATTTTATAAACCGCTTTACGATTTTAATACAAAAATCCGGGGGCTTCCGATACATGAAGCTGAAACCGAAAAAAATTTTTTTTATCAACCATATTCGTGTGGGGTGTCTATAGATAGGTCTTTAAAAATGGCATAAAGGTTTCTCGAACCATTTTTTCTCAAAGTGAATATTTTGAAAGATAGAGCCTTCCAAAGCGATAAAATGTGCCCCCCCCCCCACCACTCTAACTTTTGAAATAAATTAGTGAAACATCTAGAAAAAATATATACTGTACATTTTTATAATAACTTTCAACGAAAATTAGTTTGCACGAGATGTAGTAAGCACTTTTTGAGATATAACACATTTTCGAAAACCGCAAATTTAAATGAAAAACAATGTTATATTTTGCTGACGAAAAATGATAAGTACCTAATAGAATTTTGGCTTGGTATAGGCAATCGGTACGTTAAGTTGGTACGGAACCCTTCCTGGGCGAGTCCAACTCGCACTTGGCCGATTTTTCCTTATCTATACAAATATTATAAAGGAAAGATTTCCTGTATTCCCGTTTTGTATGTATTCAGGTATGTATGTAGGTATGTATGTATCAGGTATGTAGCGAATAAACTCAAAAACTACTGGACTGATTTCAAAAATTCTTTCTGCTACATTATTCCTGATTAACATAGGCTATAGAATATTTTGAAAAAGTTAGGGATTCGTATGAAAACTTCGATAATGTAACTCAAGGTATGAAAAAAGGTGACAAAAAAAAACCTATATACCTCGCGGACCGAAGTATGATAAGGGGCGTGTGCACATCTATGAGATAGATAACTGCAGCACTTACTTTCAATTGTAGACATAGGTTTCCATAGTAAAATGTATTTCTAACAATCTACACAATCAACTTTCGTAATAAATTAGCATAATATTTTAGTTTTGAAAACTGACAAGGTTCGATTTCCCACTACCGAGTACCGACCCATTTCAGAGTCGTGTATGAGTTTTTTTGAAAATCATTGAATGCAGTTTTTCTAAACTCTAATATCGACGACATGGTTCCATAAAACAAATTCTATATCTTATAGTTTCAAACTTTCCCATACTGACCCGTTGTCCGGTCCGGTCTAATGTTGTATATCTATACATATATTATAAAGAGGAAAGATTTGATTGTTTGTTTGTTTGTTTATTTGCATCGAATAGGCTCCTAAACTACTGGACCGATTTAGAGGATTCTTTCACCATTAGAAAGCTACATTCTTCCCGAGTGATAAAGGCTAAATTTTATACCGATATTCCCACGGGTACCGGGTACCACGCGGGTGAAACCGCGAGGATCCGCTAGTATAGAATAATATTGTATGTTATAATTAGTGTATAATGTTGTATAGACAATGGTACGGAACCCTTCGTGCGCGAGCCCGACTCGCACTTGGCCGTTTTTTTTTAAATAATAGCGGCAACATTTTGATAGGCAACCCTATAGATATATATTCTCCTAATCATTAGATAGTACGTAAAAATTAGGTTATTAGCAAAAACTCGATGAGCGCACTAATTTGCAGTGGGATCTAGTACTAACTTAAAAGAGAAATATGTAAATTATAAATTGACACAAACCACATGACACAAACGGAAGAGCGGCATCGCGCGTTGCGCGTCTTAGCCGCATGGAACGGCAACGTCGCAAATTCGCTCGCAATGTTTGTATACGTACACGACTAATGTCACACACACATGCGTAAGTTTCATGAAAATTTTGAGTTGATTTGTGCTATAATTCTGAATGAAAGTATGTAAAATTATTCATTTCGCGGCTACTTAAACATGAGAAAAGACTATAGAACACATAATTTACCATAAATGGTGAATCCTAACATAGTTAAAGGTGAACGTTTTTTGTATGGTAATCGTTTGACCTTAATATTACAAACAGACACTCCAATTTTATTTATTTGTATGTATGTATGTATGTATAGACTAGCGGCCGCCCGCGGTTTCACCCGCGTGGTTCCCGTTCCCGTGGGAATATCAGGATAAAAAGTACCCTATGTGTTATTCCAGGCTATAATCTATCTGTTCAGTACACCCCTGCTAATACCGCGGAATCATCTAGCGCAGTGGAAGCTGGTATTACTAATATAGACTCCGGACAAAAAACTAGGTTTCAGCGGGGATGTAAACTGAACAATTGAACTGCGATACACAGCGGAGAGAATGTTAAGGAAGGTGAGGTTACATACGGGTCTGTGTGTCGAACGTCTCCAAGGCAGAAGTGGTGTAAGGGAGCGCGCGCGCCCCTGGGGTCCTTTCTTCTGCAGACCTTACCAATTAGTCACCTCACTCACAACACAAATAACAGCGTTCCCAAGGCACTGGGCGCTTCAACAATGACACACACGGGGGAGCCTCTTTTATTACGATTTACAGTCCCGACAAAAAGCGCGTGGTGGACAATTATCTTTCTTTCAAAACTCCGCGACCAGCCCGATGGATGGCGGCAAAACCTTGGTCGTACAAAACGGGATCACATAGATAATTTAAGATTCAATTCAAATTCGATATGCCAGGCATATTCAACGCGAGCGATTTTTTAACAATTCAGCAAAAATTAATCCGACATTTTTCTAACAAGAATTCCAATCAAGTGTCACTGTCAACTTCAAGTGACAGCTAAATGTCAATTTGACGTGACATTAGCGATGCGTTCAGAAACGTCGATCTTTTCCGAACATCCCCCCGCCCCGGACCGTTAAGAACGGTACGTCAATCTACGGGTAATCGGGAGAGCCCACTAACTGCTCTCTTCAAAACCGAATCTCGAACCAAAACCTCAGCAAAACGAGGAACTCCGTCAGTTCCGGGGTAGAGTTTAACAATGCGCCCCCTTCGCCAACATAGGGGCGGCAGGTTAGCATCCTTAATCAACACGAGGTCGCCAGTCTGGGGTGGGGTGGTTTTATCTGTCCACTTCACGCGCTGTTGTAGGATATGCAAATACTCCATCGACCAACGTGCCCAGAAGTTTTGGGACATCTGTTTCAAAAGTTGGTATCGCGACAAACGATGGGATCCTACATCCTGAATCGGATATTCAGGCAAAGCCAAAAGGGGCTGTCCGATCAAGAAATGACCTGGGGTCAACGCTTCCAGGTCATTCGGGTCCGAAGACAACGGGCACAAGGGTCGCGAGTTGAGGACGGCCTCAATTTTACAAAATACCGTATCAAGTTCCTCAAACGTGAGAATAGTTTCTCCAATCACGCGACGCAAGTGTGTCTTGGCAGCCTTTACACAAGCTTCAAAAATTCCTCCCCAGGTCGGACAAGCTGGAGGGCTAAACTTCCAGATTATCCCACGCCGGGAGAGGGTGGTTCCAATGTCTATTTTATTATCAACAAAAAACTTAACTACTTCCTTAAGATAATTACACGTTCCCTTATAATTAGTACCACAATCGGAACGTATCAATGACGGCAGTCCTCTACGGGAAACAAATCTGCTCAAGGCGGCGACAAAGGCTTCGGTAGACAATTCCGAGACAATTTCCAAGTGGACAGCCTTGGTGGACAAACACACAAACACGCACAAGTACGCCTTATAGGTTTTAGCATTACGCAGTCTCGAAGCCTTTACAGTAAAGGGACCGGCGAAGTCGGTGGCGACTCCGGCAAAAGCTCTACATTCCGTGACGCGATCAGCAGGCAAATCACCCATCTGGGGCTGCATGGTCGCGGCCTTCAATCGATAACAAGGCAGGCAACGGAAAACCACAGTGCGAATGGCTCGACGAGCAGACAAAATCCAAAATTCACGCTGCAAAATGGCCAACAAAGCATTACAGCCAGCATGTTGTGCATTCACATGGCGATCTGTTATTATCAGTTGAGTCAAATGTCCGGCTTTAGGTAACAAAAGGGGGTGACGAGCTCCATACGGCAGGTTCGCATTTCGAAGTCTTCCGCCGACTCGCAAAAGCCCACTCTCGTCCAGGAAGGGATTTAATCGCGATACCGCGCCCTTCAACTTGCGACGGCCTAAACGCAAAATTTCAATCTCGGACTCAAAACTATCAGCTTGTGCTCTCCGGACCCAAAACAAGAGCGCGTCCCTACGCTCGTCCGGAGTGAGAACCGACGAATCACGCCTCGCGCGTGGGTTTCTGCAATTGTACGCAAAACGTCTGATCCAAGCGGTAACACCAAGCAGCTTCTGTAAGGAGCTGTACCGATCCAACAACAAATCCTTTTCCCCGGCGGGGTTAGTCTCCAGGACGCATGCCCGCATATCAGGAACGGCTACGTTCGACAACGCTGGAGAGGGCGGCCACTCCGACTCAGGCCGCATCAACCACTGTGGGCCCCACCAGAGGGGGTGGTTAATTAGGGTTGGGGCTACACAACCCCGAGACGCACAATCCGCGGGATTCATGGTTCCCGGCACGTGTCTCCAAATCAACTCGATGTCGGAATTACAAATCTGCGACACTCGATTGGCCACAAACACGTCCAAGGTGTGCGCCGGAGCCTTCAACCAACAAAGGACGACCTGACTGTCCGTCCAAGCATAAACCTCTTGTATCTTAATAGATCGACCTAATGTGAGCCATACGTGGTTCAACAAACGCATTAGGAGGGCAGCTCCACACAATTCCAACCTCGGGATCGTATGACGAGTCCGAAGGGGGGCGACTTTGCTTTTCGCTATCACCAGATGCACAGCAACAACTCCGTCAACAGTAACGGTGCGGAGGTACACGGCCGCAGCAAATCCACGTTCGGAGGCATCGGAAAAGCCGTGAAGAGTAACTTTACAATTTTCAGAAGGGAGGAATAGCCTCGGCAAATGCACTTCATTAATCTCGGGGAGGGATGAAACGAAGCTCGACCAATCTCGGAGTAACTCGTCCGAGAGGGGTTCATCCCACGACACACCCGAAGCCCATAACCGTTGCAAGAAACACTTGGCCATAAACAGCACGGGGCAAATCCACCCATTGGGGTCAAAGGTACGTGCGACAGTAGACAATACTAAACGCTTGGTCCAGACTTTCGGTGGTCGTAAATCCACACAATAAGTGAACGTGTCAGAGACCGGTTTGTACTGTACGCCAAGGACGGTCACCACATGGGGATTATCAACATTTTCGAATAGGTGGGGGTCCTGCTGGTGCTCTTCGGGCAAACCTACCAGTACATCAGGCGAGTTGGATATCCATTTCCTCAACTCGTAACCTCCCGACTTCAAAAGGGCGGTGAGTTCGTCTCTCAGGACAATCGCCTCTGAGACAGATGAGGCGCCCGTGCAAATGTCATCCACATAGACGTCACTGGCCAAAATTGCGGAGGCGCGAGGGTATCTCAAGCGCTCCTTCTCGGCCAACTCCAACAAAGAACGAATCGCAACAAACGGGCTCGAAGCCAAACCGTACGTATTCGTATTCAATTCATAAATCAACAAGGGGTCCCTAGGACTCTCTCTCCACAAAATCAATTGGTACCTCCTATCCTCTGGATGGATGACCGTTTGTCTGAACATCATCCGGATGTCAGTCATAAATACAATTTGGTGCCGCCGGAAGTTGGTCAAAATGTCTGAGATCTCCGTGTGCAGCTTGGGACCTACATGCAGACACTGGTTCAAGGACGCTCCAGTAGAGGTGGGAGCCGAACCGTCAAAGACCACCCGAATCTTCCCGGATTTCAAAACGGCGTGGTGCGGCAAAAAGAAGTGCTCAACGGAGCGCCAATCCAAAGCGCTCACGGACATGTGCCCTAACTCCTCATACTCCCGCATGAATTCAACATACTTCTGGCGGAAGACTGGATCCTTGCTCATGCGACGCTCCATCGCCACTAGCCTACGTTCCGCTAGCGGTCGGGATTCGCCCAGAGGAGGTCGGCCGGCACGAAAGGGGAGACGGGTGATCAAACGGCCAGAGCGGAGGCGACCAGTGTTATTCTGGTAATACAACTCGCATTCATCCGCTACTGGGTCGACCCGCGGGGCTGGTGGAGGTTCCTCAACCTCCCAAAACTTCTGCACCACTTCGGAGAGAGACACATTAAAAACAAGACCGCGATCCTCATCAAGGGAATCCAAAACGCGGCGAGCAGGGCCCATCACAACTGTACCGAGTGTCGTCTGCAGAGCTACCAAGCCATCTGGCTGCAAAACTCGCTTCCCCGTCAACAAAACTCGCCCCAGGACATCGGCTCCAAGGAGAGCATCAATCGGGCCTGGGCGGAAGAAATTTGGATCGGCGAGTGGGGAATCAGACACCAAAGACAACATACTCGGTCCCAAGTCAACTGAAGGTTGACGGCCAACCACTTTGTCCAACACAATCGCCGAGGTCTTAATGCCTGGCGTGGACTTATTACGTGATGTAAATGTGAAGTCAACCTGCCCTAACAACCCGGGGACTTTCACATCGCCAACACCTCTCACGCCTTCCGTGTGGGGGTGCACCTTGAGGCCCAACCGCCTAACTAACCAAGATGACACAACACACCCCTGAGCACCGGAATCCAACAAGGCGCGAACTTCCACAAGGTCGCCATTCAATCCCCTGACAAGCACAGAGGCCGTGGGCAACAACACGGTCTCTGGAGGGGTGGCTACAATCGACCGTAAACACGTTGATTGCTAGTATGTGGGGTCCCCAGACGTCCCCCCATGGTAAGGGGGTCGCTCATAGCGATCCAGTGGGTCCCAGTCTCCCACATACTGCCTACGTCCAAATCGCCCGGTATCAGGCGGGTTATATCTCCCGGCCCCTTGAAGACGGGGCGGGCGCCGCTCCAAACGCGGGTATTCGGCGAGCGGCGGCGAGAATCGGTGCCTAGGATCCACCGTGTACGTCGCCCCATAGTCGCGGGGGCACGGTGACCGATTTTCAGAAGGGGGGTCCCGGGGACCCCCGCCCGTGCGAGGCTCAAAACGTCGCGGGGGGCTTCTACGACCTCCCGCATCGCTCGCAAAATCGAACCCCCTAGTTGGGGACCGATTTCCCATGGGGGGGTCCGTGGGACCCCCGCCCGTGCGAGGCTCAAAACGTCGCGGGGGCCTCTACGACCTCCGGCAACGCCCGCATAACTCATCCCCATCCTTGGGGATCGGTTTCCCATGGGGGGGTCCCTGGGACCCCCGCCCGTTTGAGGGTCCAAACGTGGCGGAGAGCGTCTGGGGCCACTCTGGTGGCCACTAGAACTACTGCGGGATGCAAACACCGCGGGGGGTCCGAGACCCCCACCCATACGCGGTGATCCTGCAGCGACGCGCTGCGGCGCTCCGCCGCCCTCTGGGCTGTTCATGCAGAGGAGGGGATGGTGGTTGCCCTTACAAAAGCGGCATGGGTGCGCTTGGGTACATTCGCGCTGCATGTGCAGGCCCAAGCACGAGTAGCACCATGTCCGTTGTCGCGCGATCGCTCGACGGCCTTGGACGCGCTGGTCGAGGAACTTATCACAACGGGTCGTGCTGTGACCCGGTTCCCGACAGTACAAGCAGCGGGCGGTCTCCTGGACGGCGGCATAGCGGCCGGGCGCGCGAGGGGCCATACGCCCCCTACGGGGGGGTCCGGTGGGGGATCTACTCTGTGGCACAGGTCGTTCGGGTCCCATAGGACCGGCCAGAGAGGAATTATCTGCCAGTCTACTTTCTCCTTCCAGGAACGTCAAGAGGTCCGAGAAGGGTGGCAGATAAGTCGCACTATCCCCACCATACTGCTGCTCAAAACGGACCTTAACAGAGTCCGGCAACTTTCCCAGGACAATGTGCAGTAACAAAAACGACCACTGCTCCACTGGGAGTTTTAAGTTTTTTAATGCGTTGTATGCCACCAACAGCGGATTCAACAAAGCCACTCTCAAGTGCATCACGCTGGCAACGCGGGGTAAATTCAAAATGGCGGCAACATGGTTGTCCGCCAGACGTCGTACGTTCTGGTACCGACGGGCAATCAAATCCCTAGCAATAGGGTAGTTTTCATCCGAGGGGGCCAAATGTTGAACTGATTCAAGGGCCTCCCCTTCCAACACGGATAACAAATAAGCTAACTTCTGGCCCTGGGTCAAATCGTCCCGGGCATGTACAAGACTATCAAAAATATTAATAAAGCCCTCCCAGTCCTCTAGACGACCAGCAAAGCGCCTTAAGTCTAAGGGGGCCAATCTAGCAAAGAGAGGGGGCATACTCTTAGATGTGACCGGGGACGGGCTCGGTTCATTCTCTCTTGCCACTTGCAAAGGTCGAGCCACCTGGGTAATTCTGTCCGCAAAATCATAACACTGGTCCACATCCAAATCGACTTCTTGTCGCATTTCCACATCGGCCTCAACAGTCCTTTCCAAAAATAAGGCATACTGTTCATCAACAACAGCCAAACGTACGGGCAGATCTACGTATCTGTTCAACAAGGCCTCCGTTCTATCCGGTCGATCCAACAACGCAACCGCAGAAGCTAACCACCGTAACTCAGAACGTATTTTGGCTTTAGCAGAGGAGGCCGTCATTGTAACGTCACAAATTTATCAACAAAAACAACAAATTCAAAATATTCACTATAACACAAAATCTCCAATATTTGGAGGTTATTACTAACCACAAAATTCCAATATTACAACAACAAAGTATTTATAATGACACAAACTCTTAAATATCTGGAGGTTATCAGAAAACAACAAAACTCACTGACTATTGAAATTCACTCAAAATCACTGACTATTGAAATTCACTTGGATATCAACACAACAACAAGTTAATTTTAATTATTTCAAAGCACAAGTTTCAATGAGTTTCAATGTGTAAACAATGTCCCAAATCATTTAAGTTTCACTAAGTATTGAGTGCAAACTTATTAGCTAACCTTTTATTAGCTATTATTTTAGCAACAAACTTGTCAATATTCACAACTCAAATTTGCTAACAAAACTGAATAATAATTATTATGAGCAAAGAAAGGCATCTGTTTACACTTTGGAACTTCAATACATGACCATTAATTACAAGACATGGAACCAATAACAAAGGAATGCCCTTTACTTTTCAAATGCAAGTTAATTACCATTTACAAGTACAAATTAATCTAGTCCGGACCAGACTGGGTCATCAAAACGGCACTGATTAATACAAAGTTTTGGCGTGGGCCTCTCAGGCCTTCAAGCTACGCTCTTGGCTACCAAGAAATGTTCAGTACACCCCTGCTAATACCGCGGAATCATCTAGCGCAGTGGAAGCTGGTATTACTAATATAGACTCCGGACAAAAAACTAGGTTTCAGCGGGGATGTAAACTGAACAATTGAACTGCGATACACAGCGGAGAGAATGTTAAGGAAGGTGAGGTTACATACGGGTCTGTGTGTCGAACGTCTCCAAGGCAGAAGTGGTGTAAGGGAGCGCGCGCGCCCCTGGGGTCCTTTCTTCTGCAGACCTTACCAATTAGTCACCTCACTCACAACACAAATAACAGCGTTCCCAAGGCACTGGGCGCTTCAACAATGACACACACGGGGGAGCCTCTTTTATTACGATTTACAGTCCCGACAAAAAGCGCGTGGTGGACAATTATCTTTCTTTCAAAACTCCGCGACCAGCCCGATGGATGGCGGCAAAACCTTGGTCGTACAAAACGGGATCACATAGATAATTTAAGATTCAATTCAAATTCGATATGCCAGGCATATTCAACGCGAGCGATTTTTTAACAATTCAGCAAAAATTAATCCGACATTTTTCTAACAAGAATTCCAATCAAGTGTCACTGTCAACTTCAAGTGACAGCTAAATGTCAATTTGACGTGACATTAGCGATGCGTTCAGAAACGTCGATCTTTTCCGAACACTATCTCTGTTACAAATTTCACCCAGATCCTTTCAGTAGTTTTTGCGTGAAAGAGTAACAAACATCCATACTCACAAACTTTCGCATTTTTAATAAACTACACAACGTTATCCCGAGGGAATGTGATATTTTTCCGGGATAAGAAGTAGCCTAAGTTACTCCTTAGTACATCAGCTACTTGCCAGTGAAAGTCCCGTCAAAATCGGTCCAGCCGTTTCAGAGATTAGCCGGAACAAACAGACAGACAGACAGACAAAAATTTTAAAACATGTCATTTTGGTATATGTACCTTATATATAATCACTAGCTGACCCGGCAAACGCTGTTTTGCCATATAATAGTGGACCCGGTCACCAACATCTTGTATGTGTGTTTATACACCAAAAGTTGCCTACACCAGACAACAGATAGCGCTAGTTACACACTACCAATAAAGGGGCCCAAGCTTGGTCTTTATTTCCTACATATAAAAATTACTCTGTGAAGTAGAGTGAGTGTCAGATAACTCTGCATTCATGCGCGGCTGGGGCATTTTTGTATGACTTTGTATTTTGAAATGACAGTTTTGTATCGAAGGTACGACAGTTAAACGATTTTTCATAGAAAATTACAATTTTTACTCAATTTTCCGGAATAATAAGTAGCCTATGTTACTCTCCAGCTACCAAACTATCCCCATACCAAATATCAAGTCGACCCGTTGCTCCGTTTTGACGTGAAAGAAGGACAAACAAACAAACAAACAAACAAACACACTTTCACATTTATAATATTAGTATGGAAGTATGGATAGTATGGATATGCATGTAGTAAAAAGCGGTTATTTTAATGTTACAAACAGACACTCCAATTTTATTTATTTGTATGTATAGAGTATAGATTAAATTGGATTGACCAAAGAAGCCAAAGGAATACTTACATTATATAAAAAAACCATTATTTATAGAACATTATTAAAAAATGCTACTGAAAATAAATTCTATCTATCAATACAAATTTAGTAAGCAAGGCAAATGATACTAACCCATCAGGGAACAGTTCATGGAGTTCCTCTTCAGGGAATTTGCAGTCATCCCCCTCCGTGGATAACCCTAACGGATCTGGTGGGGTATACGACACCGGTGACATTGGACGTCTTCCCCATGGCATAGAGGGGGGAATAGATTCCTCCACCCACACTGCACTCTCTTTGACTGGCCCAATGGATTCATGATAGCCTGAAAAATAATAGGTCTTTACATATGAAATTGCAGTTTTTTACTTTTGTACATATAACTTAACAACTTTTATAATATTAGAAATATATAATTTCTTTAATATTGCGTTACATTAAGACCGTATCGAGCAACTTTTGATAATTTAATAACCACGATATTTGATTATTTACATAAAAAAAACTTATTCCGAAAGTTACGACTATTTTTGTTTCCAGAATTTCGTACATTATTAGTTGTAACTTAGTGAAAAAAAAATTTTTTCTCTTAACGAATGTGTCATTTAGTAGTTAAAATGTCCATAAATACTTGTGTAAAATTTTGTAAATTTACATAATATTAGTCGTTAAATAATAACAAAAACGTTAGTATGGAAAAAAAAATAATTACAGAAATCTCCATACAAAACGGCAATTTCATAGGTAAAGACCTATTATTACATGTATAGTTTGGACTCATGCTGAGATATCATCACGTATTAGATATAAGCGCCGCACCGGGCGCGCCGCCGTCACCATGAGTTAGCGTCAGCGCGCCGACCAGAGCACACGGCGCGTAATTCTGATTTGCAAAACGTCAACCACAAAACGTCTCTTTCACAGCATGTATATCTTTCTCATAATGTCTCTTTCGCAAAAGGTCGCTTTCGCAGAATGTCTCTTTCGCAAAATTTTGCTATTAAGATTTAGAATAAAATTTCGATGATCAAAGAAAATCATTTATTATAAGTTAATACAAATGTTTCTTGATTCTTCCCCAAGGATCTCCACAGCGATTGGTCCTGCTTGGCGCGCGTCCAGCGGCTTTCCCGCGACCTTGACCAGATCGGCGGTCCACCTTGTAGGGGCCTGCCTACGGAACGTCATCGTGTTCGGTCACCGTTCGAGAACCTTTCCGACCCAACGGCCATCGGTTCTCAGCACTATGTGTCCCGCCCACTGCCACTTCAACTGAGAATCCTTCGAGCGAAGTCGGTTGTTTTAGTTCTTCTGTAGATCTCATCAGTTCTGATTCGATGGAGCAGGGAAATACCAAGCATCGCTCTTTCCATTGCTCGCTGGGTGACCTTGAGTTAGTCTTCTTATGAGACTCATAGTAAACGACCACATCTGTTTAAAAGGAATATTTCTGATTTATTTAAGCCTGGATCCTAAAACTTATCAATCAATTTTTGGGTGTAGATGGCTGCGTCTCTTTACGTGACGATTCTGCCAATGTCCGAGTCCTAAAACTGTTATGTTTGTTTAAAATATATTTATTCGTAGCTCCACTTAAACTAAATACAAACACTGTATGAACTATACTATAAGTGCTATAAGTACGATGAACTGAATTGATGATTGACAGCGCGCGTCTAGTTATCACATAAAATCTCGGCTAACTAATTACATCGCGAGCCGGTGGCGCTAACCACACACGCAGGCGGGGGCGGGAGACACCGGGTCGCGGAAGGAAAGCAACAGGATTGGTCGCGTGACCTGACGCCGGGGGTGCGGGGAATCGTACGAGCGGGTAGGGTCTTCTCCGAAATACGAGACGAAAACAAGTACTTAGCGCTTGGCACGCTACATCCTCCCCCTTTTGACCAAGAGGGAAGCTCCCGAATGGTCAAACATGTTTAGCAACAATTCTTCCGAGGACGGCCTCGGCGACGTTTAGGAGCAACCGGCTCCGGACATTCTCCACCCCTGTCCTGGTAACCACTCAGGTCCGACATGTGGTACTTACCCACGACTTGACCGGTCTTTGGTGCGGTCAAAAGGTAGGTAGTAGGACTCACCTTCTTCGAGATCACATACGGACCATCACGTTTTGGCACGAACTTGGAGGTAACGCCTTTAGCGGCATTACTGAGTACGTGCGTCTTCATAAGAACGAGGTCACCTTCCTCGAATGAGTCTGCATCTCGGCGAGTTGAATCGACTTGAAGCTTCCGGACGTCCTGCTGATGCTCTACGTTTTCCTTAGCTTGCGAGAGAGAGTCTGCAAGCTTCAGTAGGTAAGGCGTAATCTGAGGGACAAAATTCTCGGACTCGATGACTGCCCGTAGATCAGCCTGAGCTGACAGAGGAGAACGGAGCTCGCGGCCAAACGTTAAATAAGCTGGAGTGGAACCTGTAGAAACGGTGAGTGAACTATTAAGAGCAAATCGGACGAATGGCAATACCTCAGCCCATTGTTTGTGGTCACCTTCAACGAGAATGGCGAGGTGAGCTTTAAGGTCACGATTTTTCCTCTCCACCGGGTTTGCTTCCGGGTGATACAAAGGGACCAGATTCTGCTTTACCCCCAGAACAAACAGAGCTTTCTGCATAACGTCAGCTACAAATTGAACGCCGTTATCAGAAATCATACGCCTAGGAAGTCCAAACCTCATAAAAATTTCATTGACTAAGGTTTTCGCACAGGCTTCCGCCGTGGCCTCAGTTAAAGCGAACAGTTCGACCCACTTACTTGCCGTATCCTCGACTATCAAGATCCACCTTTCACCTTGAGGTCCCTTCGGCAACGGGCCAAATAGATCGACAGCGATAACCTCGAACCGCTGAGCAGGTACCGGAGTCTGAAGTAAACCAGGTGGTTTCAGATTCGTGGGCTTATACCGCTGACACTCGGTACAAGTCTTGAGGTAGTCAGTAATATAGCGTCTCATACCAGGGAAATAGAACTGCTGGGCAATGCGATGCATAGTTCGCTGTATACCTCCATGAGCGGCGGTCGGCGAGTCATGGCACTCATACATGACTTTGCTTCGCAAGCTCTCCGGTACGACCAGCTGAGGCTCCTCAGTATCAGTGTCTTCCAGGAACCGGTACAAAACCCCTTGGTTTACCAAGTATCCTCTCTCCGACCACCGATGCACTGAGAGCTCATCAGAACCTTCCAAATCGATAAGGATTTTAGCTACTTCCGGATCAGCCAACTGGGCCTCGCGGGTTGTCGTAGCATCCCAATGTGGAACATCTATAGACACGGGACAGACACCACATTCCGTCAAAGTCTTATCAATGACTGGACGGCTGAGGGTGTCGGCTAGAACATTAGCCTTCCCAGGAGTGTACTCTATCTGTAAATCAAAGGATTGTAGCTTCAAAGCCCAACGAATAAGTCTTCCACTGGGAGATTTGAGCGTAAACAACCACTTCAGGGGCTGATGGTCGCTTCTGACCCATACAGGGTGACCATCGATATACCCTCGGAACCTTTCCACGGCCCACACCACTGCCAGGGCTTCCCTCTCTGTAGTGGTGTAATTCCTCTCTGCCGATGTGAGGAGACGGCTGGCATACTCAATGGGGTGTTCCTCCTGTGGTGACTCCCCCTGGAGTAAAGCTGCACCTAAGGCAAAATCACTGGCGTCCGTTCTTAGGATGAACGGTTTCGAATAATCTGGCTGCACAAGAATGGGTGGTGAAGACAAAAGAGACTTAAGCTGCACGAAAGCTTGAACTTGGTCTTCTCCCCATTTCCAGGTCTGGGACTTTTTGGTCAGGCGGGTGAGAGGCTCGGCCACCTTTGAAAACTCTGGTATAAACGTTCTAAACCAGGAACAAGTTTGCAAGAAGGTGCGAAGTTGTGGAAGGCCAGTAGGTTCCTTCATCTCTAAGACAGCACGTACCTTGTCTTCATCTGGAGATATACCCTCGTTGGAGATCACGTGGCCGAGGTATTTAAGCCGGTCTCTGGCAAAAACACATTTTTCCCGGTTGGCCCTTAACTTAAAGACACGGAGACGCTCGAAAACCTCTCGCAAATCAGATAAATGGGCATCCAGGTCTTCAGAAATCACAAGCAGGTCGTCCAAATACCCGAGGACAGTCCTACTGGCAAGTTTCGGACCCGATCGGAACCGATCTATTAGTCGCTGAAACGTCGCCGGGGCATTCTTTAGACCGAAAGGCATACGTTTAAAGCGATAAGTGCCAAAAGGCGTTACGAAAGCTGTTTTGTCCCTATCCGATGTACTGACCTGCCAGTACCCACTACGAAGGTCTAACGAGCTCATCACACAGCCTTTCTTGGTCGATTGTAACAGCTCGTCGATACGCGGCATGGGATATGCGTCCGTTTTGGTGACCGCATTAAGCTTTCGATAATCCACACAGAATCTATACGTACCATTAGCTTTTGGTACTAAGACGCACGGCGCGGCCCAGGCGGACTCGCACTCCTCGATTATGTCCTCCGCCAACATGCTGTCCAGCTCGGCGCGCATGACCTCCTTCTTCGCCGGTGTGACGCGGTACGGTGGCACAGCGATGGGCGGGTGGTCGCCGGTGTCTATGTGATGTTCGGCAAATGGTGTCGGCTCTCCGACTACATTAAAAATGTCGGAATACTCACATAACAGACTCTCTAGCTTAGACCGCTCCAACCCTGAGAGCGAGGCGCCCTCATCCTCTCGCAACACATTTAGTGCAGCGCACACAGTAGGTTCATGTTCGCGTTGAGTCTCGTTTGACAGGGCGTAAAATGTCCGGGGCTGATCGACAGTACGCCAGTTCCAATTAGAAAAATCAATAACCATCTTAGCTTTCGTTATAAAATCAATGCCTAACAAAGTATCGTTATTAACAGCATTAGGTAAAATAATGAATTCGATAGGTATACATAATGAAGCAAGTTGAACGTTGACCATCGTGAGTAGTACCTCACCATTACTAACAGTGCCGTCCGCAAGCTTAACCGACATCATTTCGGTGCGAAAGTTTAAACCGATACGTTTCAACAACGTATAAAGTGAACAACTAGCAATGCTGCGACGCGCGGCGGTATCTAAAAGCGCGGTACCCGAATATCCCTCTATTCTCACTTGTACGATCGGCCGACCCTGCTCATTACATTTATCAGAGTTCGAATTCGAATCACAATTTCCAACAAACACAGAAGAAAATACATTTTCGACCTTATAACTATTGTCGGAAGGTCCATTATTAGTAAATTTAGACTTAGGGCAGTTAACGCGAACGTGGCCCTTTTCTCCACAATTATAACATAAAACAGTACCTGAGTCCGCAGATCGCTTACTCACGCTCAACTTTTGACATGAGTCTCGAGTGTGTCCTCTGGTCTTGCAGTACACACAAAATAACTTTTTATCACTTTCACTATCACTTCGCGGCGTTATCGGCACTTCGGTACGCGGAAGCGACGACGCTGAACTCGAACCCGAAGCATATTGCTGCTGCGCACTCTCGACGGACCTGCGACCGAGTCGCGAAGGCAACGGCGGCGGCGGCGGCGGCGCCAGCGGCGGCGGCGGCCGCGGCGCGGCGGCACCGGTGGCGGCGGGTGGCGGCGGCGGCGGTGGCAGCGCAGGCGCGGCGTTCTCCGACAGCGACTCCTCTATAGCTCGCGATCGTTCGATTAGAGATTCGACATCACTTAGTGTATCTCTAGGCAACCGCTTTCGAATCCTCTTATGTAAAAGGCCATAAATAATGTCTAATCGTGCCTCTTCCTGTAAGCGATATGGCAGTTTCGCCAACAAAGCCCTTGTTTTAACAATAAAAATATCGGCGCGTTCTATCCCCTGCTCTTTGGCGAAAATGTCGCGAAACAGTTTATACGCAGGCCGAGGAACTCCGTACATCGAGCGCAAGCGTTTTACCGCATCCGACCACGAAAACACCTCGTTACGGATTCCACGCCACCACACTGCTGCGTCACCATGAAGTAGCATCGGGAGACCACGAAGCGCCATGTCATCGCTGACAGAAGCACAGTCTTTATACATTTCCACTGCGTCTATAAATGCTTCCACGGCTTCCGGAAAATGTGACGAACCGTCGAACCGTGCGGTACATTTGACGAGGTTCCCTGGGTTAGATGACCACGGAGCCGGTGACATGACTGTGGCGGGGGCGTCCGCGCCGGCGGTGGCGCCCGGGTCAACGTTCGGCGGCGTTCCTAAGTGCGATGTGAGAAGAGCCTGAACGAGCCTCTGGTTTGTTTCGACCTGCGCCGCAGAGAAAGCGGCCAGAAGCGACGATAGCTGGTTCTCAGACATAAGCACAGGTGTGCCAGACGACGGATTCACAGGTGCCACAGGAGTCGGATTCACCGGTTCATCATCTGAACTAGAGTCGTTCGTGTTCGTTCGAACTTTACGCGGCGGCATTTTTATATCGCACTAACAAACAACGAAACACGAAACGTAGGTAAGTACGTACACAGCGCGTCTTTCCACAAAACACGCGTAGTTAGACACAGTTTGTACTCGAAACACGCATAGTTTTTAAACGAAAATACTAGAGCCGTATATGAATTCTCGGCCAAACGTTGGGAGCCAATGTTATGTTTGTTTAAAATATATTTATTCGTAGCTCCACTTAAACTAAATACAAACACTGTATGAACTATACTATAAGTGCTATAAGTACGATGAACTGAATTGATGATTGACAGCGCGCGTCTAGTTATCACATAAAATCTCGGCTAACTAATTACATCGCGAGCCGGTGGCGCTAACCACACACGCAGGCGGGGGCGGGAGACACCGGGTCGCGGAAGGAAAGCAACAGGATTGGTCGCGTGACCTGACGCCGGGGGTGCGGGGAATCGTACGAGCGGGTAGGGTCTTCTCCGAAATACGAGACGAAAACAAGTACTTAGCGCTTGGCACGCTACAAAACTTAATTTTAAGAATTTAAACTTGTATTGTCATTACCATTAATCATTAGCAGTGTAAAATTTGTTTTGTTTTAATTTATAGTTACTTTTTGTTTTTCATGTTATCATATTGTTTATGTTATGTGCACTTGTAGTGGATATCAGTCTAGCCTTTACATAATTATTTTTTTCTTTTTAAGGTTTTTACATTGACTGTAATCTGTAATGTACAGCTAAAAAAAAAATTGAAAGAAACTCCCATAGGTTACTGGCAATACACACTGGTCAAAGACATTTAGGTATTTCAGACGCGAACATATGGCGGAGCTTCCCGAAGGTGCCCATCCAAGCTGGATTCAATGAGTGATATCTTTCTCGAAGTTTGACTTACCTAACTGGACTGTCTGTTCTAGGTAAACATAACTCATTAACTTCGTGTGTAATATTCGCACCATTTACTGGAGCAGGTGCAACATGGGCCATTGGACATGATTTTCATTTTATCCATGTTTATCTTAAGACCCAATTTTTGAGAAGGATTACTGAGATCTTCGAGTGTGTTCAGGTCTTTCAAGGTCTCAACCATAAGAACTACATCATCGGCAAACCACATGTGTGTTAGGCACTCGCCATTTTTTTTCATATTTGTTTGCTATCATGCGATCGGTCTTTGGACCATAAGCAGTTGTTTTGTTTTTAATGCAGGCGTGGAGGAATGCCTTTCCACTGTCAGGCTGCCTTTATGTTTTGCTAACTGGTAAGGTTATTGTATGTTGTCCCAAGTATGCAGTCTCTTCAGACGTCTTGTCTGCAAAGGTTCAATAAGACTCTGGGCCAGTTTGTTTTTATGATTACTGATTCAATCTTTATACAAACTAATGCTATCGGCTATTTGCTGTTTGACTGTTGGAATATTAAGATACTCATGAACTTCTTCCATTCTCGTGAACTATGGGGCATTAACTATTGTTTTGAGCACACTGTACTGGAATCTTTGCAGAATTTCTATGTTCGACATTTTGAAAAAACTGTGACGATTTTTACGACGAGGAAGTTAGCGCGTTGAGCGACAGTTCGTGTCTTCGGGTACGTGTACCGACCTCGATGAGGAGGAAGTAGTGAAAAAGCGGCAGAGGGCACGGCAGCGGTTAGCGACAAGGAAATGCCGAGAAAAACAGGAGACGGAGCGCCATGAGATGGAAGAGAAGGAGAAGGAGCGTAGGAAGAAGGGGCATACTGTGGACCCACACCCGCAAAGGTAAAGCGGACGGCGGAGACCGTAGCTGAACCGGAGCGTCAAGTCCTTCAATCCCGCTCCACTGAGACCAAGAGCGAGAAAGTCGATGGGGTATTTAAGGTACCGAAGCAGAAGCCATTTGACTACAGATCGGCGGTGATGAAGGAGGCTACCGTACTTATACAGCAGGCGATACCACACAAGGTGGATTTCTTCTTGAGAAAGCGGATCAGCTGCAGGCTTTCACTCAAGCCATGGAGGTCATCTGCAGGAAGCTAGAGCAGGAGAGATCTGAAGAGATTGCTCGTCTTGAGAGACTGGTGTCTGAGATTCAAGGCGTGAATATGGACCTCCACCGTGAGATCGCCTCTATGAAGCGGCAGATAGAGGCCTTGACACCAAAGAAGGTCGGCACTGATGACTCTGTGCAGACAGAGAGTGGGGTGCTAGAGGGCCTGCAGCGCTCAATCATGGATGCGGTCGCCAAGACCATAGATGACCGATTTGAGAGATTGGAGAGGCGCTTCCTCCAACAATCTCCCCCTGAAGTAGCAAGTCCTCCGGCAGTTAAGACCACAGAAGTGCCTACTCCCTCAGCGGCTACTGAGTGGAACAAGGTAGTGGGGAAGAAAAAAAAGAAGTTGAAGGTGGCAAAGATGTCGGCAACTGCAGGTGCGTCACCTGCAAAGGGAGTGGTGATCCCGGCGAAGGCAGGAGCTGGCCATTCAGCGGACCTTAAGCCGGCCCAGAAGAGGGTTGCCAAAGTGATCCCGCCTAAGACCTCGGCGGTGACCATCGACCTGCTGCCAGAAGCCGAGATGACAGGTGCGACGTACGCGGAGGTAATAGGAAGGGCCAAAAAGGCGATCTCCCTCTCGGAGTTTGGGGCGCAGGAGACTGGGGTCCGAATTAAAATGACCCAGACTGGAGGCCGGCTTGTGGAGGTCTCGGACCCAAGCGGGACGATGGCTGACTTGTTGGCCGCTAAGCTGAAGGAGGCACTCATTGATGTGGCTAAGGTTGGGCGGCCTAGTAAGAGGGTGGATCTGCTGCTCACTGGTCTGGATGAGACCGTGGGCAGCGAGGAGGTAGTGGACGCGATGGTTAGGCTAGCTGGGTGTAGCCCAGAGGTGATCTCAGCTCAGCAAGTGAAGCGGGGACCCGAAGGTGCGGGCAGGCTTCTGCTGAGGTGTCCCACAGTGGTGGCTGAGAAGGTGATGTCGCAAGGTCTTAGGGTTGGTTGGAGCACTGTTAGGGTGAGGGCTTTGCCCCTCTGCGGTGCTTCCGCTGTTTTGAATTAGGGCATACGAGACCGATGTGCCCCTCAAATGTCGACAGAAGCACTATGTGCTACAGGTGCGGGGGGTCAGGGCACGTCGCATCAGCGTGCGGAGAGGAGCCCAAGTGCTCCGTCTGTGCCGCCAGTGGGCGGCCAGATGCATACATAATGGGCACAGTTAAGTGCAGACTTTGTATTTTACTTTAGTCATAAATTTCCAAAAGAGATGGAGACCCGTATACAAAGTAGCATCAATTTGATGATTACTCTCTTACAGGAAATTGGTCTAGAACTATCTTCCACCAAATCAAAATATTGTATGTTTAGTAGAGGACGCAGGAATCAAAATTTACAATTGAATATACAGGGTCAGCGTGTATTATCCTCGGAATGTATAAAATACTTGGGTTTATAGCTAGACAGGTCTCTTTTATGGAGAAAGCATATTAATGAATTTTTTGAAAAAGCTCAGAAGGTTCTTAATGTACTAAAAGTCCTATCAGGTTCAGGCTGGGGAGTACATCCTAAACACTTGCGGTCCTTATATATTTCATTGGTGAGAAGTAGGCTAGACTACGGGTGTTTTCTTTACGATAATAGTGCCAAAACCCATTTATCTAAATTGGATAAACTGCAGAATAAAGCCCTTAGAATTGTAGGGGGTTTCATTAGGAGCTCGCCAATACACGTCATGGAGAGCGAAGTTTGCATTACACCATTGTATTTACGGCGGCAGTACTTAGCTTTTAAGTACTGTCTTAAGGCACAATCTTGGAAGAATAGTGACACGATAGATCTTTTCAATAATCTCAGCAACGAATGTACTAAAAGTTATTGGAATAAAAAGAAAAAACCTCTGTTAATAACTGCGTATAACACCACAAAAAGTGAGAATGATATTCACGCAACATATCCTTTGGACATGTTTCAATTGAATATTTGGGTTACGTATATAAACATGTCAAATTCAATAAGTTTAAATTTAGATAGTATTACGGGTTCAAAAGCGTCTAACAAAAATAATCTGTATATAAACGTTGATATATTACATGAACTTGACGATAAATATAGAGGATGGTATAAAATTTATACTGACGGCTCCAAGTCATGTCAGGGTAAAGGTGCAGCATTTTATTGTCCAAATCCATATTATGAAGCCGATTTTAAGATTAATGCTGACATAACAATAATGTCTATAGAGCTTATAGCTATATACAATGCAATTCTATAAGCGATTGTGAAAGGATTCGAAAAGTGCGTAATTCTTTCGGACAGTCAAAGTTCTTTGCAACATATAGCTCGATGCGCCTCTGGTTGCAGAGGTGTATATCGATACACCGATAAGCTATCGAGCTTATAACATTCTTGCAAAGCTTTACGAATGTCAAAATAGTAATAGATGCCTTAGACTTCAGTGGGTTCCATCTCACATAGGCCTAAGTGGAAACGAAAAGGCTGACAAATTAGCCAAAGCGGCAGCTTTAAACGGGAATATATACAATACATCCAAATTTTATACCGATTCACTTCCAAAATATAAGAATACTAGCTTTCCGCCCGCGGCTTCGCCCGCGTGTACTACATGACGTTATCCTGAGGGAATGTGTTTTTTCCGGCAGTAGCCTGTGTATCCAATCCTCTAGCTCCCATTCTACCCCCGTACATACACATTTGGTTGGTGGTAGGACTTGTTCTTAGTCCGCCTGGCTAGCTACCACCATCTTATCTAAGTCTGACGCCATAACAATGATGTTTTCAGCATTATTGTGTTCCGGCAGTTAAGAGATAAGATAGCCAGTTCCTCAGTGATTGAGGATTCCGGGAGTAGTACGCTTCCACCTTAAGCCTTATCACCACTTATCATCAAGTGTGATGAAGGCTAAGTGCTACCCCGTTGCTCCGTTTTGTCATGAAAGACGGACAAATAAATAATACCCACTGATTTCCCGTGGGAATATGATACATTTCTTTGGTAAAAAGTAAAAGTAGCCTATTATAATCCTTCCCCCGGGTCTCAAACTATTTACCTAAATACCAGTTTCTGCCCGCAAGTTTGCAGCGCTTTAAGTGATTTTCCCATGGGAATGAGATATTTTCCCGTGGTAAAAAGTAAGTTATGTCCTTCCCAGGGCCTCAAACTGTCTCTATTATAAATATAATTCTTCCCTGGAACTCAAACTGACACCTTGAATAAGTACCAATTCTATTTCACAGCTTTGCCCGCAATAAAAGTTATTTTCCCATGGGAATGAGCTGTATTCACGCGGTAAAAAGTAGTCTATGTCCTTCCTAGGGCCTTAAACTATCTCCATTCTAAATTTCATCAAAATCGTTTAGGCCATTTTGACGTGAAAACGGAACAAACAAACATACACATTTTCACATTTATTATATTAGTAGGGATTCTTAACATTGTTTATGATTTCGTGAAAATTTTATGCTACTTGTTTGTTTCAAAAGTGAGATTTTTTGTTTAATTTTATTAGTTACATAACTACTCTTTGGTGGCAATGAGGTACGTCGCATTGTAAAAACCATAGATGTATTATTCCTGTAGATGGATCACAAAAATAAGCTATAACTCACCCATCCTTTACCCCTTCTAACACTATCAAATTGTCATAAGATAGAAAGAGACATACATGTTAATCTGTTGCGTCGTAATTAGTGAATGTCTCCATTTTGACTATGCAATGCTAGATGATGATAATGCAATGATAGTGCTGTGGTTTTTTTTATAACAAGTTATCGATAAAAGATTTAAAAATAATTTGAATGCAATGCGATACATAAAATTACAATGCATATGTATATATCGCAGGTGTATTGTATATTTCACCGTATTACATAGCAACTAGCTGTATTGGAAAACAGCACCGCATTGTAATGCGGCGGATTCAAGATACGCCGTATTCAATACGGCTGATCGAAACTACGCCGCATTGAATAGAGCGCTTCGCGCTTTTCAATGCGGCTAGAGACTTAATGTAATTAGGCGGTTCATAATCCGCTTTTCTGTCAGTTTTTAGTACTAATCGTGTCCAAAGTGCTCACAGCCTTAGAATTTTGTTTATGCTATGAAACTTCGGCATAGGTCGAAATATGGCAAACATTTCTTCCCTCCAGCCAGACAAAAGTGCACGCTCAGCTGATCGATCTAGTGTGGCAGATTTTTTTTTATATTTCGACGTATGCTATGCTCCAAAGAGAAAGTTGTTCAGTTTCATGGTCTAAGCAAGCCCTTTAATTTTGAATCAGTGCCAAATATGAAGTAGGTACTATAATTATACTTGAGGAGATCGATGGCTCATTGGTACGCGCATTCTGCATCCGGTGGTTGATGTTAAGCAACATTCGTTGCGGTTGGACATCTGCTATGGAATTGCGTAAAGTCAATCGTATTCATTTGCAATTCATATTGTATCAAAATAAATGTCATTCCATACAAATTGCAGCCCATTGAATTCAATATGAACTGTCAAATTAATACGATTATCTTACGCAATTGCCCCCCTGAATGGTGACCCAAAACTTTATTATCTCGGTCTCCTCTGTGCTTCGGAAGGCACGTTAAGCCGTTGGTCCCGGTTGCACTAGCAGTCGTTGGCACCCTCATCCACCAATCCGCATTGGCTTCGCGTGGTGGGTTATGGCACTTATGGCCCGTTCTACCTATGGTGTTTTCATGCACAGGGAAGGCTATATGGGCTAATTGGGCTATAGCCCAGCAGTGAGGACATTAATATGATAATGATGATAATTATACTATTTATACTAGGAGGTATAGTCGTAAAACTAAACGAGATTTCTAATCAATTTATTAAATTAAATAATCTGCTGAATGATATCAACTACAAAAACTACAGAATTCACGCTAATTTTTATACTCTTAATGTATAATTTTTTTAAAGTATAAATCCATTATTTGCTTTAATAAGTGCATCGAGTCGAGCATATTCTTGTTTGTTGCGAAGGTCTTCGATCGTCGCCTTTTCTTACGTTTCTTATTCACGTTTCCTTTACATCGACGGCGGCGCGGCGCGCGGTGGGAAATCTGTTTAAAATTGAGAAAAATTAAGTTTAAATACAAAATTGTTAACATTACAATTTTTTATCGATATTACATAATAAAATCGGACTACAACACTATCAGGTTGGTCAAATGTCAAAAAATCCCAATCGGCTTTAAATTATATATTTTTAGCCTAAAAACACCCGATTTTCTTCAACCAAGTCAATGTTAAACTGTGTATACACGTACAGCGATTTAGTTTTTGCAAATACGGACCAGTAAGTTATAAAAATGTGTTCGCAAAAACACAAAACAATGAGTATGACTTACCTCTGAAATGATATGTGTTCATTATTCTCTTTCAAAACACTCACTCTGCTTGAATAACCGGGAACAGTACAGGCCATTCTTAACAAACAACAGATTTACCGCACCACACCATCAAATCTTTCTATATTTTACTACAAAAAAAGATTTTCTTTCTGAAGCATTTGTAACCAGCTGGTTAACAAACAAATATGACGTTCACTTTTAAGTGGCGCGCGGCTCATTAAGACGCACACGTTGGGCTATTGTTATCTCTTTTTAACACACGAAATCTCGCCATTTGAGAGACGAGAGTCGATTATAAAAGGAATCGTTCATATTTTTATGCTCCATCTACAGGAATAATACATCTATGGTAAAAACGGATTGAGTTTTCAAACATGTGTCAAAACAAAATGAAATTAAAAATCAAAAGCACTAAGGAGTATTGATATCAACTTCGATGCAAATCACCCCCAAAATAACTTTCTATCCCTTTTTGACCCAGTTAAGCGATGAGTTTCAATGAAATATGAAACACATCTTCGATTAATTCTGTTATAGAATGTTGATGCAAAATTTGAAGAAGATTGGACAAAGGAATCACGTTATCCCATACAAACTTTACCCCCGTTTTTCACCCCCTTAGGGGTAGAATTTCGAAAAATCCTTTCTTATCGGATGCCTACATCATACAAGGAACACACCCTCCAAGTTTCAGGTCTCTACGATCAGCGGCTTAGGCTGTGCGTTTATCCGTCAGTGATTCAGGACAAAGGATTTTATATATATAGATAGATTGTCTACAACAATTGGAAAGAATACTTTGACGAACGCTCTTTGAGTAAGGGTATTTGGTATAAAACAATCCAGTGTCAACCTCTTCGAATCCCATGGTTCAGTAGTTGTAAGCTAGGTAGGAATAATACTGTGATTTTACACAGACTTAGATCTGGACATTATCCAACTAACAAGTTTGCATTCTTGATGAGGAAAGTAGATTCCCCAAATTGAGATACATGTGGCACAATTGAAGATGTGCAGCACTTGTTGTTGGAGTGTGTCAAAAACATGAGGGAGCGTCAAATGCTGTCGACCGCTCTAAACTTAAATAAATTAGATTTGGGCATTTTCCAGTCCTTATTGAGTGAACCTACAGCAAAAGCAGCATATATTATCTGTGAAATGGTTAGTCACCGGCGATAGATAGGTACTCCCTCAGCAATGTATTTGAATTATAAATAATGATATTTGTAATAGTTTAAGTTACAATAGGACTGGCATATCTTGTTAGATAAAAGTCCTGTACTACAAAGTAAGAATAAAATAAAAAAATAAAAAAAAGTGCAGCCCCCCAAGTACGAGGGGTAAGTTGAGAGTGGGCGCAAGAGCCGCTGTAATGGAAGAGGTGCGGGTTGCACGAGGTGCGACTCCGCCCGTTGTAGAGGGGATGTCAGACTAAATCTGGCATTCCCCCCGGTAGGTTAGCCGCTCAGCGCGCCTTTCGAAGAAAGGCGTCGTCGTGATGTGCTGAAGCAGTTGGGGGGTCGGGCGGCGGAACGGGGAATTCCGTTTCCCATCTAAGACTCCATGGTGGAAAGGTGTGCCAGGTGCCCCCGGCGCACCACACCGAAGGAAGGTGAAGAGGAAGCGTCGAAGGGACGCGGGCACGGGGCGGAGACACGCTGATTACCACACATGCCGCGTAATCTCCGTCCATGTGCAGAGGGATAAAAAAAAAAAAAAAAGGTATTTAACGCAAGCGTTATGCGGCAGGACCTCTTGACCGAGCTTAACAGGAGGGCAATCTTCTTTTCTCAAAGTGAATGTGATGTGATTCGACTTGGTGCCACTAGCCTTAATTCTCCAAGACTGCATCCACGAATGGACATTATTCAAGTGTTCTTGAAGATTCCTTGATGCTACTTCGGGGTCTGTGTCATGTGACAGTATGGCTGTGTCATCAGCAAAAGTGGCTGTAATGATATTATCCGACTCTGGAACATCAGCTGTGTAGATGAGATACAGCGAGGGGCCCAGCACAGATCCTTGAGGAACTCCTGCTTTTATGTCATAAAAATCGGATGTAGTGTTATTGATTTTGACATAAAAGATTCTGCTGTCTGAATAGGACTTCAATAGGAGGTACATGGTGTTCGGTAATAGTTTTTCAAGTTTGTAAAGCAAGTCGTTGTGCCAAACTTTATCAAAAGCCTGCTGAATGTCTAAGAACACTGCTAAGCAGTACTTCTTATCTTCCAAGATGTTTCTTATGTACTCGCAGACCATGTGGCACTCGCCATTGATGTTGATGCCGTATCCTTTCCCGACCAAAAATATCCTGCAACACAGCTGTGAACAGTGTTATAAAATACTTGAACCACATTTATACAATTTCTCTACAGCCTTGTCGCTTTGCTGGCCGCTGCCGCGCCCGCGGCTTAGTTGTTGTTAACATGTCATGTGCAATTTTTGTGATGAAAAGTCTTTGTATTAATAAATGGTCGAAATTGAAATTTTACTCTCGACATTCTGCGTAAGAGACATTCTACAAGAGCAACCTTTTGCAAAAGTGAAAAAAATCAAAGTAATTTTTTGTTCAATTTAGGATGTGATTACACCATCACTTCTACATATCCATTGAACGGCCAACTTGGCGCAGGGGTAGGCTACCCACCTTCTGCGCCAGAGGTCTCGGGTTCGATTCCCGAACAAGACAAATATTTGTGTGCATGAACATGTCTATTTGTCTTGGGTTGGGTGTTTACTATGTATATTAAGTATGTATTTACAAACAAAAAGTATTTAAGTATATATTTATCCGTTATCAAGTTTTTCATGATACAGTTTCTTAATGAAATTAACATGGGCTTAGATAATTGGTGTGATTGTAAGAAGTTATTTATTATTTATTTATTTATTATTCAAATGGTCCCAGCCTAGGTGACTGATCACACGTCCGGCTTCAATGGTGTCCCCCCTATAAATAAAATAAATAAATCCTACGGCAGGACACCTATGAGAGATTTTGAGAAATGTACATTCTGCAAAAGAGACATTATGCGAAAGATACATTTTGCAATGCGAAGACATTTTAAATAGTATAAAATAATTCACCCATAAAATAAAAATTTTTAGGCCACACCGCCAAAAATTTTTAGGCCACTTGTATTCGGCGCTCATATCTACCACGTATATATGATGATGATGATATATATATCATCACCTCAGCTGTACAAACGCCCACAGCTGGACATAAGCTTCCCCAAAGGTCTCCGTAACTATTGGTCCTGCGCTGACCGCATCCAACGGCATGATATAATTAGTTATTTTTAAAATATTCTTATAAGGTTGTTTAAGTAAATATACTGTGTCTTGGTAGATGATAGCTTGAAAACTTGTTAAAACATAATCAGCTTCATTTCTAAAGGCTCACCTCTAAACTGAACAGTAGAAGTCCCTTCCCCTCCTGATTTGGTAGTAACAATGATATCCCCACGGCCTTTACACGGACCTGATCTAGCAACTATCTTGTTTTTGCTCTTCCATTCTGCCGAGAGCAAACAGTCACACCCACATATCTTCAAACCTATAAAATAAAACAAAACAATAAAATAATAGCTTACCGCGCGCGGTTTCACCTGCGTGGACTAAAACCCGTGCCCAAATAAATCATGCCTCACTCAATATTGTTACGCCCCTACATGTTATAATGACACAAAAATAAATTAGGTACCAAAAAGATCTACAGCACTGGTTCCCAAAAACTCGCCCCGTATCGTAACTCTTGTGCCTGGAGGACCCTCTTTCGGAGAAATGCCTGTTACTACTGGTGGAGGGCCCATTTTCTCGAGTTTCTATTGTTTGAACAATTTCCTTTCCAAATTACAATGATAATAAGGTTCACAAGAAATTTATAACAATTCTGATTTAATCACATTCATTTGTAATATTAATTACTATCAATCAGTATAGAACAAGCAAGCAAACAAAAACACAAAATTTTCACAAAAAAAAAAATATTTTCATTCACAGTTTTTGCACTTTGTTTGTGCCAAAGATGTAGTATTTTTGTAATTTTTGTTTTGATTTTTGATTGATGGATGACAACATTGACATGCATGACAAAATGACCACAAAATGACACCACTTTGTAGTAAAAAAGTTCGTCCTTTTGGACAGGCGAAGACATTAAGCCATACTGCCAATTCTTGAGAATTATGTATGTTAATATACTTATTTTAATTTTTAGTTTTTTGCTTTCACAATGCAATTTTTTATTACAGAAAAATGGAAAATGAAGTATTTAGAAAAAATCTAGAATTTAGAATCTAGTTGTGAGACGGGTCGATTTTTTCTAAATACTTCATTTTCCATTTTTTTATGTTAATATAGATTCTTATGTTTTCATTAGAATGTAGGTGTGTTACATTCCAATGCTTCTTGGAGTATTTGGCGTCAAGCTTCGAGCAACGCGGGCCTTTCGTCTCGGAAGGGAGTAGGCATACGAAGCATTTCCCCTCTGTCAAAGTACTAGCCCAAATGGGCATTGGCGTTTATAAAAACTAGTTGCACTCAGATTTCTTACTAGACCGAGTCCAGTCGCGCAAGTGAACGCCGCAGTCTTAAAAATGCCGAATTGCTCAATTTTTTGCTGTAGAAAAAAGGCCTGGAACATCAAGTTAACAAAAAGATGGTGTAACATTTCACATGCAAGTAAATTGTTATCGTATTATTGCTATTTAATTACATTTAAATACCAAATTCGCATATTTTATTCTTACATTGTTGTCGGATTTGTTCAGCAACATCAGGTCCGTTCGCCCATATAACTCTGTCAAGCCAACATGACACTTGCAGGATATACCCGTCTCTTTCACTCGATTCCGCATGCCCGGAGAGTGAGAGGGACGGGTATAACCTGCAGGTGACATGTTAGCTCGACCGGCTTATACAAATTTCAGATCGGTCGCGCGATAAATCCGACTTCTCGCCGACGATGGGCAACACAGTGATGTTACCGTTACATGTCATAATGTTTGTCGATAAATTTGAGTGGCGGCTGGCGACGCGATGAGACGTTATTTATTCACATGTTCAAATGATTGTTATCATGGTTTTATATGAACTAGAGTACGTTATTCATCATGTCAGCCGAACGACGCCCACTGCTGGGCATAGGCCTCCCCCAAGGATCTCCACAACGATCGGTCCTGCGCTGCCCGCATCCAGCGGCTTCCCGCGACCTAGACCAGATCGTCGGTCCACCTTGTAGGGGGCCTGCCCACGGAACGTCGTCCGGTACGCGGCCGCCACTCGAGAACCCTACTAGAGTACGTTATTATTATTGGGTAATACCTAGCATGTAATTAGAATAAAAAAAACCGATCAAGAGCAAGTCAGACTCACGCACTGAGGGTTCCGTCAAAGAATATATACACTTACGCGAAAAGAAACGACACTTAAGCATGTGTGCACGTAAAATCGCTTGCGGCTATGTGTGAGTGTCTGGATGTGAGCGGGGGTCGTGAGAGGCGCGCGGGGCGGGGAACGGGCAGTCGGTGAATGCCTTGGCCTAGGGCTGGCGCAATCTTCATACATTCAAATGGAAACTACTAGGAAGCCAAAAAATGCGAAAGTTGTTAAAATTCAGTCGATAATAAATAATTATTGAGAGGACTTATTTTTATTTGGGCGATCATTGATTCACTCACTCAGTATTTTTGTCGCTAACTTAGTATTTTCTTTGGACGATTTAGTATTTTATTCGGACACATTAACTGTGTCCCACTGTTAGTAGCTTATTTTACGTACATATATTATTACCACACTTTTATTAGCTTCACTTGTAACTAAGTCACGATGTAAGAAAATCTTGGAATTCAATTTTAACCTACTTCTAATAGGGTATTTTACTGTTGTTGAAATGTAGATATTTAATGATGACGTTAAAAAATATTGCAATTAAGAATACCAAATGTGAAAAAATAATTTGAATCTGTTTTATAATAAAAGAATTATAGTCTGTTTGATTTTGACTATAGCTGTCTCTTTCTAAAACGAAATCTTCTATGGCGTGACTATGACGCTACTAACCCACTGACGTCACTAAGATAGCGTCCTGTCCTTGTCTAATTATAAAGTTTGAAGTCCTATATCTTTGAAAATATTCAAGATAATTGAAAATGAAAACTTGTTTTGTGTAGCTAATATTTCGAAAAACATTTAATTTTTAAAGAAATAAAAAAAAATCAGTAAAATACCGTATTGTCGTATTGATTTAAAACTTTGCAAGTCTATATGAATCCGATGACAATATAATAATTTGCTACCATCGAGCTGATCTGATGATGGAGTCAAGAGGTGGGCAATAGAACTCTTCAATGGCTGCTAGGAAACCCCTCGAGTTTAGACTCATTTGTTTTGTCTGATGAGACCTATTCGCTACACTTAATGGTAAGGGTCTGATGATGGAGCAAGGAGGAAGCCAGTGGCACTTCTTAATGACCACTAGGAAACCCCTCAAGTTTAGGCTCCGTTGTTTCGTTCTGACGAGACTTATTAGCTGCACTTGGTGGTGAGGGTCTGATGATGGAGCAGGGAGGAAGCCAGTGGCACTCCTTAATGACCAATAGGAAACACCTCGAGTTTTGGCTCATTTGTTTGTTCTGATGAGACCTATTCGCTACACTTGGTGGTGAGGGTCTGATGATGGAGCAGGAAAGAAGCCAGTGACACTCCTTAATGACCAATAGGAAACACCTCGAGTTTGTGCTCATTTGTTTCGTTTTGATAAGACCTATTCGTTACACTTGGTGGTGAGGGTCTGATGATGAAGGTGGGAGAACCCAGTGAAACTCTTTAATGACCTCAAGAAAACCCCTCGAGTTTGGGCTCATTTGTTTTGTTCAGACGAGACCTATTCGCTACACTTGGTGGCGAGGGTCTGATGATGAAGCTGGGAGGAAGCAAGTGGCACTCCTTAATGGCCAATAGGAAACCCTTCGAGTTCTGGCTCATTTGTTTCGTTCTCATGTGACCTATTCGCTACACTTGGTGGCGAGGTTCTGATGATGAAGCTGGGAGGAAGTCAGTGGCACTCCTTAATGGCCAATAGGAAACCCTTCGAGGTCTGGCTCATTTGTTTCGTTCTGATGTGACCTATTCGCTACACTTGGTGGTGTGGGTCTGATGATGGAGCAAGGAGGAAGTCAGTGGCACTCCTTAATGACCACTAGGAAACCCCTCGAGTTCGGGCTCATTTTTTTCGTTCTGATGAGACCTATTCGCTACACTTGGTGGTGAGGGTCTGATGATAATGAGTAAGGGTTCGGCTCACGCATCTAGTAACTAATAGACTCTACTTGAATTTGTAAAACTAAATACATACAATCACGCCTTTGAGTTATAATGTTTACGGGGTGGGCAGACACATGCATGGACTGTGAAATCGATTACCATCCCCATCCATAGCTTGCCATTTTTTAAACTAAAAAGTCAAAAATAAATATGTAGTTTAAAAAACTATAAAAACACACTTTTATAGGAACAGACTAAAAAGTACAAAATAACCGTCTATTCAGTAACTGAAATTAAAAAGCGTGGTGCGCCCTTTGCAAAGCATGCATTCAAGTAGGTACTTAATATTGACAACGCGCACCACGCTTTTTAATTTCAGTTACTGAATAGACGGTTATTTTGTACTTTTTAGTCTGTTCCTATAAAAGTGTGTTTTTATAGTTTTTAAAAACTACATATTTATTATTATTATTATTCCCTTTATTACATTTAAAATACTTACAAAATTATATTTCTAAACATAATTTTATTACAATATAAAACATTAAAAAATATAATATTTAAAAATACAAAAATGCAGTTCCCCAACGGTAGCAAGATCAGGGTCCCGGCTACCGATGGTTAAGGATCCAGAGACAGACACGGGCCGTGTACAGAAGTAGGTACTGCCTTCTGCATCTGACTCCCGATCCATCCACCTAACGCAAGCCTCTTAAGGTGTTTATCGAGGCTCTTGGCTATCAGACCATGGGCAGATATGACTATCGGAACAACAATTGCTGAATCAATGTCCCACATGTCAACAATCTCGTGAGCTAAATCAAGGTATTTGTTTTCTTTATCTTTTTCAGCTTTCCCAAGGTTGTCGTCAACTTGTCATGTCATGGGGAACAGCGACATAAACAATTATTGCGTGGCGTTCATGTCGATCTATTAATACAATATCAGGCTTTAATAAGCCTGATATTGTTGTATTGTAGCTAATGCTACAATAGTCCTGCCTGTCTGTAATGATATATCGATCCCAATACAATGTGGCATGGCTATTTTCAAGAACCTGTTCTGGTGCATACCTACTTGTAGTTCGGCACCTCGGATGCGACAAGATTATGTTTCAGAACAAGTTGTTGGTGTTGTCCTTGGTTATGTCTATGCAAATACTCGCCGTTTGCGAGACGAGAACAACCGGAGTTGCTGGCACACCGGTGAAAAGCGCACCAGTGTAATTTGCTCGACTCATTTCATGTCATCCGATTTTTAAGTCCTGCCAAAGAAAACCGCCTTCTAAAAAACCACATCAAAAAAGTAAGAAATAATTCCTCACCAAATAAATAACGTAAGTACTTTGAAGTCGGGCGTGAAACATGTACAATGTTTTGTTGTTTTTGTTAAAACCCGCCCGACTTCAAAGTACTTACGTTATTTATTTGGTGAGGAATTATTTCTTACTTTTTTGATGTGGTTTTTTAGAAGGCGGTTTTATTTTTTTATAAAAATAATTTTTATTTCACTCTTTTTAGTGCATCGTGCAGGCAATTTACGTGTTTTCTGGTAAATAGGTATGTGATCAAACTCAAAACCTCCTTTTTCGAAGTCGGTTAAAATACCTTAAGGTATCCCCTTTTTAACAAAACAAGAATCATCTAAATCGGTTTATAAACAAAGGAGTTATGGCTAAAGATACGTATTAAATTCACATAAAGTGGTAACGAAAACGACAGTATTTTCAAGATTTCCTGAAAACTACTGAACCGATTTCAAAATTTCAAAAAATGGGACCAACTTGGAAACCAACCTGATGTAATAACGTTTGAACCATTTCAATCGGTTCAGCCGTCTTCGAGTAATCGGTGGACATACACAAAAAAAAAAAAAAAAAAAAACATACATACAGACGAATAGAGAACCTCCTCCTTTTTGATTTAGAAGTCGGTTAAAAAGGAGAATAATAACGGAGAATTCAATACCAAGTTTAATACCAGACTGGATTTGTGCCGCAAGTCTTCTAAGTATTGTCGGTGTAATAATAAAGTCACAAAATTGCATCTCACTGTTATATTTATTTTCCAGAGCCATTCATAACCCATTTAACCATATAACAATACTGCTGGATCTACAAGTTCAGCTAAGCCTAACATGTTGACATATTTGATTTCTTGTTTAGTTGAAAATTGTTTACTGTTACATTATATAATATTAAGTGCAAATGTAACTACTTAAATTAAGTATTCTTTTGTGATGGAATTCAATTTCAATTTGGCGACTCTGTATAAAATATAACAGGGAGATAAAAATTTCCCTTAAAGGTTTTCTTGCCGGTTCTTCTTGCAAGGTCTCCCACCGTAGGATTTGCGAACCGATGGCGTAGCTTCATTGACGTTCACAAGTGTTGTAATCTCAACCTAAATAGCAATTTTAAATTTTAATATTTTAAAATCTCGTGTCACGGCGTATAGTAGGTATGTAGTCGCACTCTTACAAAACAGCTCATCAGTAGCGATAGCGGTATAAAATCATCAGCTCTTAGCAATAGCGGTATAAAATTTAGTATCATTCCTATTCTCGTACATACCAAGAAAACAAAAACATTCGAACACAAAATCGGTCGAACCGTTTTGGAGAAGCGCAACCACAAACACCGTGACTCGATATTTTTATATATTAGAATATCAAAAGCTGTTAGTAAGATCCTACATAAATACCTTATAATAATTATTAGAAATCTAAACTAATATTATAAAGCTGAAGAGTTTGTTTGTTTGAACGCGCTAATCTCAGAAACTACTGACAACTGAACTGAATCGAAAAATTATTTTTGGGTTGGATAGTCCATTTAGAGAGGAAGGCAGACTATATTTTATCCCGACATTCGCACGGGAACGGGTACCACGCGGAGAAAACCGCGAGGATCCACTAGTAGGTAAGTAATAATTGTTTAACCGATAAATAAAGATAATATTTAATATGTAAAATGTTTTAGTTTGTTACCTTTATTAGCCCTTCTTCCGAAATTGAAATTTATCGATATTGCTGCATCGACAGTTGAGTCCAGCCCTATTTACGTTGAAATCGAGGCAATGTGTGAGTGAGTTGTGACTCATCCGTACACGAATTGTCGCTGTATTGTTTCATTTTCTATGTGTTAGTGTCGTCTTTACAGTATTGTTTTTGTATGTAAGTATACGGAATTGCACTAGTATGCACATTTCCCCCCCCCCAAAAAACGCCAGAACTATTTGAATAGAGAAAACTCGCTAAGGCTACTCCCTTCCGGGACGGAAGACCCGCGTTGCTCGAAGGCGTCAAGTATGTCGAATTGCTGAGGTAGTCACCACTTCAATAAAACACTCGGCATCACGTTACCGAGATAGCGCATATTTTAATCATTCCACACATCATCCTGGGGGGCTACCGGCTAAGAAATCTGGATATGGGTATGGGCTTCAACTGTCATTTGAATTCCTTATTCTGATAGATTTTTGCTGCTTTGTTCTGTTGAACGTTGCTAGCTAGTTATCGTTATACCCGACGTCACAAAACGAAGAACTGATAGCGGCTATTTTCTTTATAAAATTGACTTAAAGTTCCCAAAAACGTATGAAGTTCATACCCATAAAGTTACGCGGTAGCCCCCCAGGGGGGCTACCGCGTAACGTAACCGGCTAAGAAATCTGGACATGGGTATGGGCTTCAACTGTCATTTGAATTCCTTATTCTGATAGATTTTTGCTGCTTTGTTCTGTTGCACGTTGCTAGCTAGTTACAGTGCCACAAACTTTGCTGTGCCGGTGGCCAAAATGTGAAACTAACGTGATTTTTTTAATGTCATTTTGCTGTCAAGTTGATGTCCAACCATAGCGCTGCTGGCGGCTGAAGTTCTTAGAAGTCAGGGCCGGTTAAATTACTACAAAAAAAAGAAAAACGTACGTAGCGCCGCTGTCACCGGCACAGAAAAGGTTGTGGCACTGTATCGTTATACCCATGAAGCTCGACATAATACTGAGGTAACTGGAGCGTGCAGTACGAACAATTTTTTGAATACCACAAATAACACAGTGGCTGTCTTCCGTCTCACCTACACTTTTAAAAAATACGTATGGTCATATGAGACAGCTGACAGCCACTACATACATAAATGTCAAATTTGCTGGCGACACTTTTTTATTCAGGGTGAGAGCTCCAGTTACCTCAGAGTATTAAGTCAAACTTCATGGTTATACCCGACGTCACAAAACAAGGAACTGACAGCGGCTATTTTCTTTATAAAATTGTTTTAAAGTTCCCAAAAACGTATGAAGTTCATATCCATAAAGTTACGCGGTAGCCCCCCTGTTTTTGTTTTTTTGAGAACAAAATTGACAGATGGTGACCATCATTTCTTACTTTTTTTAAGGACGGTATTATTATAACATAGTGTAAAAATGCGCACTCGCGACGTTCACCGCGGTTATTGAGACTGTTAATTATTCTGGCATCTACTGCCGAAATAGTTAACGCCTTTTTTACACTTTGTTATAATAATCCCGTCCGTAAAAAAAGTAAAAATCGATGGTCACCTTCTGTCAATTTTGTTCTCACAAAAATTAAAAATTCAATCTCTGAAAGTATGGTACTTAGAGAAACGGATGCTAGGTCAACTTCTAGTAAAGATTTCCTAAAAAAACGTAAGCTTACTTTCATTAATCTATGTGGCGAAGCCTAGTCAGTAGAACCGAAAACGTCAGGCCCTCAGTTCATCAATTGTCAAAATAAAAAAATTCCAATTATTACTAAACTATTAGCGTTTGCACCATTGTTTCTACGTTAGAAATTCCCAGAAGTGTTAAAGAATCAGAAATTCAAAGTATTTTTATGTATTTGTTTAGTTTACTTGCAAAATTTGGAAGATTCATAATTGTACAAATTGATGAACTGAGAGCCCAAGCTAAACCCTTATAAATCTGTAACGGTATATTCTAGACAATTGAAAACTTCTGAAAAGATTTCACGAAATCTTTACTATATTCGGGTTCAAAAATTATTAACAATTAATGCTTAATTACTTTGACAGGTGACAGCAAATTTTTGACAATTGATGAACTGAGGGCCTGACTCATTTGGTCATAGCATTTTTTTCATTTCATTAGAAATTACATGGAGTATTGCTTAGGAATCAACTATTTTTTAACTAAATCCTCTGATAGGTCTCAAGCTGATAGCTATGGCCCTCCATCCTTTGGTTAATACAAGGAGTAAGGTCATGCACACTGACCTCTATTATACCTACCACTGGACTGGCTGACGTAAAATATTTTTGTGATCATTTGAGTATCGCCATTTTGGCGCTGTAGGCAGATACGAAAGTACTTGGAACTAACATTAGTGATGTTCTTAGGTCGACTGTGGTAATGATGATATATCGATGATAATAAACATAATAAATATATTTTTTTTAACAATCTAAGCCCATAGTAAATTTCTTAAGAAACTGTCTACATGAACTTGATAACGGATAATATATACTTAAATACTTTTTTGTTTGTAAATACGTGTGTTACGTTCTGGCCCGGCCACGGCGCCGGGCGGCGGCGGCGTCAAATAAGGCTGTAAACAGTACGGATACGTACCTCGTAGTACCTCGATGGAAAAAAGAGTACCACAGCATTTCATCAGTGAAACACATTTTTGGTGGCCAGGCCCCGGCCACGCTTCTATCGAAATAAATACTAAGTTTATGATGCAATTTTGGTACAGGCTGATGGTACCTATTCTGTACCAACGGAAATGTGTCCGTTTTTCCTTTAAAATCGTAATTAAATAAATGTTTTGGGCATCGAAATTTCTGACAAAAACGCCTGACATTAATGATTGAGCAATATACGTAACTTGACGTCTTGTGTCGATCAATCAATAATGTCAGGTGTTTTTTGTCAGAAATTTCGATGCCCTTAAAATTAATTTTATTGCAAATTTAACGGGAAAACGGACACATAATCGTTGGTACAGGATAGGTACCATCATCAACTTACTATTTATTTCGATAGAAGCGTGGCCGGGTTGGGTCCTATGCGTTGCAGCTCGGCCACCAAAAATGTGTTATAACTGTTGAAATACTGTGGTACTCTTTTTTCCATCGAGGTACTACAAGGTACGGTACGTATCCTTAATTGACGTTATATTACTTAATTCATGTTATAAAGGGGTAGCTTATACAAAATAAAAAACAGAAATAAGTAGTGCTCAAGTAACAAGTTTATTTTAAAAAAAGGTGTTATGTGTGAAGAAACACTAGGTGTCACAATGTTTTGAAGAAAGTGAATCTGTTTCCTTCGGGGTCCAGTTTAGGGCTTTCATATTTTCTAACCACCTGTTTCTTAGACTCAATTCGGAAGGAAATCTGCAAAAATAATTGATCAAATTTTAATTAAGATGTACAAGTGTAATTTAAAACAAAAAAAGATTTATTAATAAAACCACGACTATTTTCTGCATACGTATTATAAGACTCGAATTTCAATTGTCGAATAAATCGACCTCGTATAGCATGTGGGGTCGACCCAGGTTTTAATTTTTTTATGCTACCCATATTTTTTTAAAAGAAGTAGTTTAGTTTTAGGATTAATTTTAATCCTAAAACTAAACTAATTAACTATTAATCCTAAAACTAAACTACTTCTTTAAAAAAATATGGGCAGCATAAAAAAAATAAAACCTGGGTCGACCCCACATGCTATGCGAGGTCGATGTATTATAAAAGTAGGAAGTATGTGTTACCTACTCAATCACGCCATAACGGCTGAACAGATTTGGCTGAAATTTAAGACAGATATTTTGTTGCCTGGAGAGGAACATAGGCTACTTATTACTTTTTATTCTGCAAAAATATCACATTCCCACGGGATAACGTCGTGTAGTTCACACGGGTGGAGCCGCGAGCGGAAAGCTAGGTACTACCATAATGTCGAAAGACGGGTGTACAACAGCTACTGAATCAGCCTGAGCTCTATCAACTTTTGGTATTGAATATCGACAATTTATCGATAAGAATTTGGTAATCACTAGTGAATTATAAACAAAACATTTTTTTCATAATTCTCTCAAAATGCCTAGATATTGATAAGATATCATTGCAAACAATTTTCGGATAGTAATCAAATGCTTTACACACAGTTTTAGGTCAATTTTGACTAAAAACAACAATTTAATACACTCACCTGTGAAATGACCTTTTTCTCCCTTTTTTCGTACCGAGTTTTACAAACACACATTTCCTCATGTTTATGAGCTTAACTTTCACAATAACTTTCAGAATTAAATATGAAATCACACCAAAATAACACAAAATAAAATAAATACTTTTAAAAATCTCGCGGTTGTCACAATCTCACGTCAAAATTAGTTCTCAGTACCATCGTAGTGACACTAGTAGCGCTTCAAATTGTTACACAAAATTAGCTGTCATTTGTATGGAGACAGCCTATCCAGTGGTATAATAGCACAGCCGTCTCTATCGTCTTCTGCAAGCCATGCTATGATACGGAACGGCAACATTGCTGTGAACCGGTTTACTCCTCTGAGTACTAAATCCTATGGAGGTGGCATACCTATGAAAAAGTGAGGTGTAAGTTAGTCACACACAATGTAAGAAAATCTTGGAATTCAATTTTAAACTACTTCTTATTGTCGTATTAATCGGTCCGTCAAAATTGGTCCAGCCGTTTCAGAGATTAGCCGGAACAAACAGACAGACAGACAAAAATTTTAAAAAATGTCATTTTGGTATATGTACCGTATATTTAATCATACGCACGTCGTAAAAAGGTTTAATGTTACAAACAGACACTCCAATTTTATTTATTTGTATAGATGTATAGAAGATATGCCATCTCCATAGGATTCAGTACTCGAGGTTTACTCGCTGTTTACCTGTCAAACGGTGCAAACGGTGTCAAATCGGTTCTCTACCTACCACCAACCAAACCGAATACAGTATGTACCCCCACTGGGAATCGAACCCGGGACCTCTTGGTCTGAAATCGGTGGTGCGAACCATCTGTCAAAGGAAGGAGGGCCATAGCTAGAAACAGCTTGAGACCTATCAGAGGATTTAGTAAAAAAATAGTTGATTCCTAAGCAAAACTCCATTTAATTTCTAATAGTCAATTAAAACTGCTATGACCAAATGAGTCAGGCCCTCAGTTCATCAATTGTCAAAAATTTGCTGTCACCTGTCAAAGTAATTAAGCATTGATGGTTAATAATTTTTGAATCCGAATATAGTAAAGATTTCGTGAAATCTTTTCAGAAGTTTTCAATTGTCTAGAATATACCGTTACAGATTTATAAAGGTTTAGCTTGGGCTCTCAGTTCATCAATTTGTACAATAATGAACCTTCCAAATTTGCAAGTAAACTAAAGAAATACATAAAAATACTTTGAATTTCTGATTCTTTAACACTTCTGGGAATTTCTAACGTAGAAACAATGGTGCAAACGTTAATAGTTTAGTAATAATTGGAATTTTTTTATTTTGACAATTGATGAACTGAGGGCCTGACGTTTTCGGTTCTACTGACTAGGCTTCGCCACATAGATTAATGAAAGTAAGCTTACGTTTTTTTAGGAAATCTTTACTAGAAGTTGACCTAGCATCCGTTTCTCTAAGTACCATACTTTCAAAGATTGAATTTTTAATTTTTGTGAGAACAAAATTGACAGATGGTGACCATCATTTTTTACTTTTTTTAAGGACGGTATTATTATAACATAGTGTAAAAATGCGCACTCGCGACGTTCACCGCGGTTATTTAGACTGTTTATTATTCTGGCATCTACTGTCGAAATAGTTGACGCCTTTTTTACACTTTGTTATAATAATACCGTCCTTAAAAAAAGTAAAAATCGATGGTCACCTTTGTTCAGTTCAGTTTCAGTCAGGCCCTCAGTTCATCAAGTGTCAAAAGTTTGCTGTCACCTGTCAAAGTAATTAAGTATTGATTGTTAATAATTTTTGAATCCGAATATAGTAAAGAATTCGTGAAATCTTTTCAGAAGTTTTCAATTGTCTAGAATATACCGTTACAGATTTATAAAGGTTTAGCTTGGGCTCTCAGTTCATCAATTTGTACAATAATGAATCTTTCAAATTTGCAAGTAAACTAAAGAAATACATAAAAATACTTTGAATTTCTGATTCTTTAACACTTCTGGGAATTGAAAATTGAAAAATTCTGAAAAGATTTCACGAATTCTTTACTATATTCGGATTCAAAAATTATTAACAATCAATGCTTAATTACTTTGACAGGTGACAGCAAATTTTTGACAATTGATGAACTGAGGGCCTGTCTCATTTGGTCATAGCAGTTTTAATTGACTATTAGAAATTACATGGAGTTTTGCTTACGAATCAACTATTTTTTAACTAACTCCTCTGATAGGTCTCAAGCTGTTTCTAGCTATGGCCCTCCATCCTTTGGTTAATTCATGCATGCATGACATAGGCTACGTTCCGATTTGCGCCAACAGCGATAATATCACTGATATCGCGCTCACACATCGTTCCGATTTGTTGTGAGCGCGACAACGAAAGCAGTAATGAGCGATTTTCTGAGAGGTCATTTAAAAAAAATAAAGCTTCCAATTGCTTTACTAGATGGCGTTGAATAAGTATGTACATGTCTATGGTATATTTTGGAATGAAACATATTTAAATTAATTACTTTTTAAAAACCCAAAGGAAACTAATAATATATTAAATAAGTACTACTGTGAGGAACAGAAACGAAATAGGTAAATTTAAAGATTTAGGTAAATAAATAACATCTTTCTGACGTTCCGTTTTACGTTAAAAAGTCGCGTCAAAGTAAAATTTATAACGTTCCGTTCCTTCTAACTGCATAGGTGGGACAGCGCCATCTAGTGACTGAGCTTTCAGAAAATCGCCCATTACGTCACGGATGACGTCACTACCGCCGCCATTTTGCGATCACGGTGATATCGTTCTCAAGCGTTAGCACTGTGAGCGGGCTGTCATATTTGACGTTTTGTTGTCAAACGTCATTGTTTGTTGTGGTTTTGTTTGAGTAATCTCTGCGTTTTAGGTTTTATTTAGGTATTTTATTTGTTTATCCCGAAGCAGAAAGCCAGAAAAATGATAGTGCTTATTAAAGATGAGACGACGGGTAGAGACTTTACTCTAAATTTAAACACGGATCACTATCATCATCGCTGTCCAATAAAACGTTTACTAATGGGCGATTTTCTGAAAGCTCAGCCACTAGATGGCGCTGTCCCACCTATGCAGTTAGAAGGAACGGAACGTTATAAATTTTACTTTGACGCGACTTTTTTACGTAAAACGGAACGTCAGACAGATGTTATTTATTTACCTAAATCTTTAAATTTACCTATTTCGTTTCCGTTCCTCACAGTAGTACTTATTTAATATATTATTAGTTTCCTTTGAGTTTTTAAAAAGTAATTAATTTAAATATGTTTCATACCAAAATAAACCATAGACATGTACATACTTATTCAACGCCATCTAGTGAAGCAATTGGAAGCTTTTTTTTTTTTAAATGGCCTCTCAGAAAATCGCTCATTGACGAATATCCATACTAAACCGGTGATTATTTACTTACAAATTCAAATCAAAACAACGCTCGCTCGCGATGCTTGCAAATAGCCGTTCCGAATTGAAATCGCGTCAACAGTGCTGTCAGCGCGATAATCAAATCGGAACAGCTTTTAGCGATCACAGCGCCAACAGTACTATTGACTCAAAACGGAACACGGCCATATTTTGTCAATTGTCTTTTTGACATGACCAGACATGACAATTGTCATTTTAATGATTGTCTTGTTTGTCATTCAAATAATTTTCATCAAATCATGTGGAAATGAAGAGCTTATTTTTGCGGGCGTAGTTAAATTATTCTGGAATCGAAAGATTTTACAATATGACTGCAACTAATTAAAAATATAGGTATTTAAATAAAAATGGCACAATCACAATTCAGGTACCTATTCAAATAGTGCGATTGTGTACTCGGCACTGCTTATCGTCATCATTGGCTAAAACCCTAATATTTGTGTGTTTTTCAGCGCTGTTGATGAATATGGTTTTGAGAGGCATGATGATTTTGATTATGAAAGTTATGAAGACTTTATGTCCGTATATTTAAAAGTGCTTGCAACAAGAGCACAAAAATGGGCTGCGCTTTTAGGAGAAGGAAAGTCGGTCAAACGCACTACTACTGTGAAAAGATATGTTCGCAAAGGAATCCCAAGTAATGCCAGTTTTATTCATTATAAATTGTTATAAATCTTCCTTTTGGTTAAACAAGTGCTAAGTAGTTTGTGATGATAATAATTTTCGTCTTTGATATTAAGTATTTGTTTGTTTTTATTCTTTCAGGTGAACATAGACCATCGGTTTGGATGGCAATATCTGAGGCCGAAAAAATGAAAGAGCAACAACCTGATTTGTATCATAAGATATTGGACAGTCCATTTGAAAAGGAGCTTGTAGATCTTGTAAAAACTGATCTACCACGCACATTCCCTGATAACATATTCTTCACTAAAGAAGCTAATCATCAAACACACCTGTTCAATATACTCATAGCTTATGCTCACAACAATAGGGTAGTTGGTTACTGTCAGGGATTAAACTATATTGCTGGTAAGGTTAATAACCCATTTGCTAAACCTTCCAAGTTTCTACTAAGAGAGTTGAGGAGTGAAAATTATTCATTGATGTTTTTTTACTTCTGTCAGGATTACTGTTGTTGGCTACAAAAAGTGAAGAAACCTCATTTTGGCTCCTAAAAGTACTAGTGGAGAAAATTCTACCTGACTACTACACAAGGACAATGGACGGACTGATAGTGGACATTGAAGTGTTATCAGAGCTAGTTAAAGCTAAAGTACCTGATGTGCACCAACATGTGATAAATTTAGGTACCTATATAGATAAGTAGTTATATCATTGCTGTTTTTGATTGTTTGCTATGATATAAAGTTATTGATATCAACTTTAATCAGTTGAGGAAATCTGATTTACGTTATGAAGTAAATGAATTGTGGCACACTTTACTTGTATGTTTTTACAGGTTTGCCATGGGCTGTCATAACCACCAAATGGTTTGTCTGTTTATTTGCTGAAGTATTACCAATAGAAACAGTTCTACGAATATGGGACTGCTTATTCTATGAAGGATCAAAGATACTGTTTAGGGTGTGCTTAACACTGATTAAAGCCAACAGAGCAGAGATAATGGCTTGCAATGACTTCACTTCTTTAGCAGAGTGCTTCAAAGCAATTGTCAAAAATGCCAGCGCGTTGCATTGCCATGAGTTTATGCAGGTAACTTGCACTTATTCAAATTACTCTTTGAGACCTTCTATCTATATTTATTTAACATGCCTACCTCATATGAAATCCCCTTCCTTCAATTAAATGTGTTTAAGACTCTGTGTCATCTATCTCAGTTTTGTGTCAATTAGTCAATTAACCTTTGGCCTTACAATATTGCCTGCCACAATGTGTCATCGTATGTTACTACTATTAAATATTATGACATCTTTTCCAGTCTATTTTCAAAGTACCTGGAACATTATCAAATGCTACCATTGCAAAGCTCCGAGCAAGATTTGCCAAACAGCGCCGAGAACAACAGCAAAAGGAACAACAATGAGTTTAATTTAAATAATTATAAATTTGATCTCATTCTTGTCAACCACCAAGTTAAAGCATAATAAAGTCAACATGTTATCAAGTAATATTCTCTGGTAGCTGTATAATAATTACAATTTGTAATTTTACTTATACTGGGGATGAAGATCAAAATTTTATAAGCCTTTTGCGAAAATTTTATACATTGTGAACAAACAGAATGCTAATTGCGTCTTATATAAATGGCTTATTTTTCATGAAGTTTTACATTTGAATTGAATGTGTTGTTTTGGTGTATCTAAGCATGGATTTCTGATTTGACTGTTTATGCTATTCAGGAATCTATTAAACACCTGCTTTGAACACAGTGAAACTTTATTGTGTCTATATCTGTAGATTACAGACCATAGTCTGACTGTCAATTTAGTGGAAAAAACAGGTCAACCCCAGATTCTCAGGATAATATCCATGTACAACTGACTTGACTTCCACAAAGCATGTTTGGTAATTATTTTTAATGATGACTGAGATTTACAACATTGCCAGTTAAAAATTCAGTGTTATTTCTAAAGATACTGCATTTTATTAAAAATATGAATTTGTTTAGATTTTTCTTTATTTGTTATGACTTATGAGCAATGCCATGCAAGCTTAATGCAAGGCATAAATCCTACTGTCTTTATGGTACTTGCAGATCCTAAAAGTATAATAAACATTGAGATTTGGAACTATACTATATTTTTAAATATAAATGTAGTAAGTAAGTACATATTACTTTCCAATATTTAGATAATTATGTAAAACAAAACTTAAAATTATTATGAATTCAGTATCATTCTTTGAAAATTTGATGAATGCCGAAAACCTTTTGAAATTACTATGATTGCAATTATTAAATACCTATGTGAGGTAGTATTGTCTGAATTTAATGAATATAATACTAATAAATATATAATGAACAAATACAAGGATTATATATTTTTAAACTCATGACAAACTTTTTATTAGAAGCTTAAATTTTAAGTGTTATTTATTTTATAATTTGTCTGAGTTCAATTTATATTATCCCTACAATTTAAAAGAAGTGTTTGAACAAAATGTATTGTGTAAAATGTGGTAAGTTTTGGTGAAAGGGAACCTTGTCGCTTAAAAATAGCATGGAAATCGCTTTTCCAAATGGACAAATTATATTTAATACTTATTTTTAGCTAATGAAGTATTCTTGAACCTAGGGTTATAATATTGTATGGTAAATCAATATAGTATGAGCTTACTTGAACAGTGGCAGAATATATTGGGGGTTGTGCTGCTCCCCCCCCCCCCCCCCCCCTGTCCTATGCGAGTCCCTAAACTGACTCTGACTTGAGCTTTTAAAAGTGCCCCCGTAAAGGTAAAAAGCTTATATCCTCTGAGCTTATTCTAATTATCTTCAATGATGTAAAGATGCAAGAAAATGTATTTTAATCAAAATTAAACTAAATAATAAGCTTAATGCATTTGGTGCGAGTTATTTTGTCATCTGTATCATATTATTAAATCATAGTATTAGGCACTATTCTTGATTTGCCACAGCAGCCATCCAATGCCAAATGGATAACGGATAATATTGATATATTGATATTGACCAACATTACTCATTCTCCTTATTCATCCATAAGGAAGGCCAGTGCCCCAGCAGTGGGGACATTAAATGGCTAATGATGATGATGATTGACCAACATAATGTGTATGGCATTCAGATTACATAATTTCAATTACAAAATTCTACACTGGACAATAAACTTTGCGTAATAATGAGTAATCTGATTCATTTTAGTAGCAGCTGATTGCTCAATGTATTTTTCTAATTATTTATTTCATCATAAAATTTAACATTATGACATGTAAAATAATAGATTATGAGAAGAGAGCTAAAATTGGAAATATGTGTCAATGTGTAGAGATAGAGAAGTATGATGTTGCTTATTATTGTAAGTAGGTATGCTGGTTTTGTATAGCTTTACATTCAACTGTGTTTTTCTTTCACACACTCTTAACATTGTATTGTTTTTCTACTTAAATGTGCTGTGATGATTAAGTTTGCTGTTTATCACTACAGTATGAGTGCATAAAGATATAAACTTTCAATGAAGTGGTATTTTATTTATTCTAGTTTAGAAGATAGCTATATACAATTGATTGCTTGCAAAAAATCCACCTGGAATATTTCTATGGCATTGACAATAATATCTACTATACAAATGTGATTGATGAGCATAGTAAATTCATCTATGATTTTCCACTTTCTAGTACATCCTTGGCTTCATTAATTTTAGCTGCTATCAATGGAGAGCCACCTCGGTCAGGGTGGTTTAATAACATTATTCTTCTATGTGCTTCTCGAATCTGAAATAGATAACAGATTAGATGGTACCTACATACAATGATCTTATTTTATTTCACACTAGCGGATCCTCGCGGTTTTACCCGCGTGGTACCTGTTCCTGTGGGAATATCAGGATAAAATATAGCATATGTCACTCGGGAAGAATGTAGCTAACTAATGGTGAAATAATTTTCAAAATCGGTCTAGTAGTTTCGGAGCCTATTCGATGCAAACAAACTAAGTTATGAAGGGTAAAAAAACCATGACTTAAAACTATAGGAATCTTAACATTAAACAGAATGTTAATTACATGCTTACAAAATTAGAATTAAGTTACAACAGGAAAGGAGTCCATAATAAAATTAGAAAGTCATCCTACTATATATAATATATATAATATTATAAATGTGAAAGTTTAGATGTTTGGATGTTTGTTACTCAATCACGCCAAACGGCTGAACGGTTATGGCTGAAATTTAGGACACAGATACATTGTAGCCTGGAGAGGAACATAGGCTTTATCCCGGAAAAATGTCACATTCTCGCTGGATAAGGTTGTGAAGTCCACGCGGGCGGAAAGCTAGTACTAAATAAACATACATAGGGGCCTAAACATAGCAAGCGGCGCCCGAGGCGCTTGCTATGTTTAGGCCCTAAATAAAGAGTTTTTAACTTATGAAAGGTAAAAACCATAAAGACACAAACAACTTACAACCTTGGCTTTTGATGCAGTAGGACTCACACCCAAAATTAAAGATGCTTCTCTTTTGGTCATTTTGGATTCAAAACCACCTTTATAATATTTCGAATTTGCTAATGTTTCACTATCAAATTTTGGTAAATTCTTTACAGCTTCTGCGAATTTGTTTGTAGCATTAGGCATTTGTCTGAGAACGTAACGACCCGCAAAACCTACTGCAGCCATACCCAACCCAGCTAAAATAATAGAGCCCGCCTGAAAATACAACATAAGTAAATAAGATTTTCACAATGAATTTTAATATTTCGTAGGTTATGTATATCACATACCATAATAAAAATTCGCCAATCGGATGTATCGAGATGATAAGGTCAGACAAATATGAAATTAATATCGTCCATAGAACATTATTGTTACTCTAAGATACAGAACAGAAGTCTTATTTTATTGCAATATTTTCTTTTTGTTTCCGAAATTCATGCAAGAGGTTGTTTTTGGGTTGACATTGACAAGTTGATTGACATTGACATGACCACACATTTCTCAGGGTGGTATTCCATTTATCTAGACCTGTACTGGGGGCATCATACATTCGACGTCCAATTTCTTTAGCCCCCAGTACACGATGGCCGATCATGGTCGGCGACCATGACCAATACATCGTACATTGACACTTTTGAAAGAACCTTTTTAAACTTGTTCGTTCAAAAGTGTCAATGTACGATGTATTGGTCGTGGTCGGCCAACGTATAGTGCAGCAAGCTTTTCTGTTCCGGTGATTATCTTTGGAACAAAACAGTTTTTATACGACAGTCCATTTTGACAGCTAATTTGGTATTGCAAGTGGCTCCTCTGTCACGGCTGTCACCGGAACAGGAAAGCTTGTGGCACTTTACTGGGGGCTTTTGACATCCTTGGACAAAGATCTTTGATAAATGGATGATTGTTCTGAGGGAATACCACCCTTAAGCCCCCAGTACACGATGGCCGATCATGGTCGGCGACCATGACCAATACATCGTACATTGACACTTTTGAAAGAAACTTTTTAAACTTGTTCGTTCAAAAGTGTCAATGTACGATGTATTGGTCATGGTCGCCGACCATGGTCGGCCAACCTGTACTGGGGGCATTACATGACAGACTTGACATTTTTTTTTATTCCTTCCTAAAGGAACGTGTTAGGGTCTGAGACCATACTGCCTCGTCGTTAGATAGTCTTGAATCTTGATTTATGTCACCCGGCTGACTGACTGTTGGCTGACTGCGCCAAGGTTTTGAATACTCTTTGAGTATTCAAAACGGGAGTTGCCAAGAGCACTTTCCTACATTAGATTTTTTCCGCCAATTTTGGGGGGAGACGAGGTACGTACACACGCACAGCACGCACACAACTTCAAATTCACGCACACTCTTGTAGAAAAAGTCATATTGTTACACACGCACACGAAAACAAAAAGACCAGAAAGTTGTATTTGCGAGTGGCCAAAATTTGGAACTAAACATCATAGTACACATTCTGACAGCTCACTCAGACGGCAGCGCCAAACTTACCGAAAAAAATTAGTCAGCTCTTGCGTCATAACCTGCCACCCATGGCCCTATCGGCGCTCCCTAGAAAGGGGTGGGCAACGCTTGCCCGCATATTCAATGCGGCACTACGGGCCAACTATTTCCCTGCCGCTTGGAAGAAAGGTCGGGTCATCACCATACCCAAGCCCGGTAAAGACCGTCGCAAGACCGCCAACCACCGCCCCATCACCCTACTCGACCACGTAGCCAAGCTGTTTGAGCGCCTCCTGCTGCGACGCCTCCGTCCCTCCATCTCCTTGAGGGACGATCAGTTTGGCTTTCGCAGCGGACACTCTACCACGCTCCAGCTGGCACGCGTGCTCCATCACATGGCCGACCTATTAAACCAGGGTAGTTGCACCGTGGCCGCCTTCTTGGATATCGAGAAGGCCTTTGACCGAGTTTGGCACCCCGGTCTCATTTTCAAGATGGCCAAAAACACCAAAGTGCACCCAGCCCTTGTCCACTTGCTGGCCTCATTCCTTGAAGGACGGCTCTTCAACGTGGCGGTGGAAAGAGAGGAGTCCGAGCTGCGACCCATACGAGCGGGGGTTCCACAAGGCAGCTGCTTATCGCCCACCTTGTACGCCGTGTACACCAACGACATGCCCTCTGTAAACGACAGCGAGAGAGAGACGGAGCCACGGGTCGAGCTGGCGCTATTTGCGGACGACAGCGCCTTCTTCACTTCCTCCCCGTGGCCCAGAACTGCCGCGGCGCGGATGCAAATACAGCTGGACCTCCTCCCGCCCTGGCTGGACAACTGGAGGATCGCGGTGAACGTGGAAAAAACCACCGCAATACTCGTTGGGAGGCAGCGTAAGATGCCACCCAAGTTAGAACTGAAGGGCGAGTCCATTCAATGGCAGCCGTCCATCAAATATCTAGGCTGCCATATTGACCGCGGCCTGACCATGGCCGCCCAACTCGAGCATGTCACGTCATCGGCCCGCGCCGCGCGGGCCATACTGCGCCCTGTTTTAAATTCCAGACTGCCGCTGCGGGCGAAGCTCGCGATATACAAATCCCACGTCCAGTCTCGGCTCACATACGCTGCGCCAGCGTGGTACTCGCTCTGCTCGAAGACACGGAAGCAGCGGCTACAAGCCCAGCAGAACGTGGCGCTCCGCATCATCACTCAAGCGGGGCGCTACGTCCGCAACGAGGTCATTGCGCGGGACCTCAACATCGAGCCGCTACAGAACTTCGTGGGCCGACTGGCGCGTCGAATGTTCGACTGCGCCGACCACGGCCCCCATCAGCACCTGCAGGGCATCGCGCCCGCAAGACCACTGCCGCCGATCCCAGAAGATCCAGCTTCTTTCGCAAACGCCAACATCAACACCAGAGCCAAGAAGAAGTGGGCGCTGCCGCGTGACAGTGTGCCCCCGCCATCTCCCTAGCCCTTTCTGTCCACTCCTACTTCCTACCCAATACCCCCACCTAAATTATAGCCCTTACCCCGTTTGCGCGCCCGCTCGCAGGCGCTAGCTGGGCCTCCCCCAATGGGGTCTCACCCGGCTGGCTGACCGCGCCGAGGGCCGCAAACATCCAATGGGGCACACCTCTCGTCAGAAGACGGCCGCGTAAGCGGCACCAAGCACCGTGGGGCAGCAGCACCACGAGATGAAGCCCGGGGAAGGAGCAGAAGCTCGAACCCGCACCCGCCATCATCGGCGGAAGAAATCCAGAGAGAGAGAGCTCACTCAGACGGCAGCGCCAAACTTACCGAAAAAAATTAGTCAGCTCTTGCGTCAAGGTTAGTGATGGGGCGTAAAGAGACCGATGAAATTGAATGATTGGAAGATTTATGATGACGAACAAAGATTTTTTTAATACGGTCTTCATTTGATTTTATTATTTGCACCAACAAAATTACTAAAAGCAGCTTATAAATAAATGTTTAAAGGGTCCCACAGACGATCCATGAAACCCGAAATCCATGATATTAAGCCATGATATTCGGTTTTTGTATGAAAAACGAAGTGTGTGGTCGATTGCGGCCAACTGACAGGCCGTTGCCTGCTGGCGGACTGATCGTCTGTGGAACCCTCAACATACATAAAACATAGTTCTGCCCTATCTTCAAATAATTTACAGAAATGAAATTCCGCTAGTGATAGTTGGCGCAAGTAGCCTTTTTATTAGATAAGAAATTATTTTATTTTTTAAACTTTTTATAAACAGTAACTTATCTACCCGAACGAACCACAAGTTTGAATAATCTACACTTTATTATCTTATCTTAATTTCCAGTCGAAAAGCTTAAAAAGCTGAAACAGGGCATATCTTGACGGATAATTTGTGTGTGGATAGCTTCGACCGAAAAGACAAAAAGACTGTTAAATATGAAAAGTACCCAAAAGCTGTAGTTACATAGATTTTGAGTTTACATAGTTACAGTTACATATTTTTTATATTTCTATTGATTTTTAAAATGAATTAATTTGTTATATACAGGAATTTTTTTAAATAGTGCATAAATTTTTAAGATTGACTCAGAATCGGTAAGTGAACAACTTTCTTCTAGAAACATGAGTCGAAATACGACAAATTTTGTTGGACTTCCCATACTAAATCGATCACGTGATCAGTCCGATTTGTATGGAAGAGTAGATTTTTATTGTCAGATTTCGACCTATGTTTCTAGGAGAAAGATGTTCACTTACAGATTCAGTGTCGATCTTAAAAATTTGTGCACTGATAAAAAATTTACCCTGTATGTTACGTATACATTTCTGCGGATCTGTTTTCTCATCAGATAAGACAGTCGGGTATCTGTGTACTTTTGCATCACTAATCTTCCAATTCCATATTGACTTTCTTCTTTAAATATCTGTTTTGATCTTGCAATCTCTTAATCTTCTTTTTTTGGAATATTATTTCTCTTTTCAATTTCTAGACGTATTACTCAGTTGAGTTTGAGATGATGACTGCATAGGATTTAACAGCGTGTTACTTGGGCTAGAATTTGATATGGATTCCAGTAGAGTTTGAGATGATGACTCTGACTGCATAGGATTTGACAGCGTTTTTTTTAAATGTATAATGGGCTTGCTCTTGGCTTCACACTGAACCTTAGGGTTGAGAAGAAGCCTAAGATGGAGCGAGCTTACCCAGAAGCAGCTTATTCACTCTAGCTTTAAAAATTTTAGGGTTATAGTCATTCGGGAATATAGACACAGGCAGGGTATTCCATTCCTTGGCGGTGCGCATCACAAAGGATGAAGAAAAGCGCTTGGTACGCATTCGCGGGATGTTGACCAAGTAAGGATGATAGCCCGCTGTGCGTCTAGATTCTCGGTGGTAGAACGAGGATGGTGGAATGAGCTCATGCAGCTCAGAAGCACACTCACCGAAGTACAGCCTGTAAAATACCGACAAGCAAGCCACTTTACGTCGATGGGTTAGAGTATGGAGCTTGGTTTGAACCAGCTTATCGTCTCCGATTAGTTTCCTCGCTCTGCGTTCCACTGAGTCAAGTGCTGCTAACTGGTATTTCGTGTCACTGGTAGTTCGTGTTTATAGCGTGTCACTTGGGCTGGAACTTGATAAGGATTTCCTATAAAAACAATTAAACTTCGATGGTTTCGCGCCCTCAATCAACTTTCTTCTACTAGATACTGATTCAAAACATGAAGAATCAAAATGCTCTGGGGGCCAAGTCTGCTAACGTTAAGTCACAATCGTGTCTCAATCGTGTTTCAATTGTAGTTCAGTTGTAGTGCTTTTTTCCACACTAGTTACAAGAAATACCTATGTACTTTTTTCACAATACTATTGATGGAAACACCACACACTACATTCACATCACATAATACTGTCATAAATTCTTGTAACTAGAGTTTAAAACAAGACTACAACTGAACTACAATTGAAACACGATTGAGACACGATTGTGACTTAACGTTAGCAGACTTGGCCCCCTGAACAAGTGACGCTTGTTCTTTTCGGTACCCAACAATTTTTAATTCTGCAAAACTCTATCCATTGGTTCTTTAAAATGTGATTTTTTGGAAACCTGTGAAGTAAATAATGTTGACGACAGCATTATCATTTTAATATATATGTTATTGACTTAAAAAACTAATTTATGTGCTTTATCAGAACGCATCAAAATATTAGTTCATAGAGTAGAGCATACATTCGTTCTCCTTGTAACAGCACTATGACTTGTACCACGGTGTTTGGTATAATTTTGCTATCGCAATGTCTGTCGTTAGCTTACACAAACAAACTACGTTTTCTTCGTGATTATATTATAGTTTGATAATAAAATTATACATAAATGTGATAGGAAATTCCGTCCTTTGTAAAATTTGAACTTTCTGATCGTCTTTTGTAGAAATACACTGCACAATACACCATTTTAGCGGAGCTGCGTTCGGCGATATGTGCAAAGAGCATATAATCACTGGATATGTGTTCTTACAAAATGACGGATGGTCGTGACCATGAAGTTTGACTTAATACTCTGATTACCTCAGTATTAAGTCGAGCTTCGTGGTCGTGACCAACTAGTTTTTATAAAGTGACACGAACTAATTGGACATGTACTTTGGTGAAAGGGGGTGCGTGTATATGTCAACTCCCGTTTTGAATACTCAAAGTGAATACTCAAAGGCGTCGAGGAGGGCCGCAAACTTCCGGTGGGCGGGGAAGGAGCAGGGGGGCTACCGGCAAAAAAATCTGGGTATGGATATGGGCTTCAACTGTCATTTGAATTCCTTATTTTGATAGATTTTTGCTGCTTTGTTCTGTTGAACGTTGCTAGCTAGCTATCGTTATACCCGAAGTCACAAAACAAGGAACTTATAGTGGCTATTTTTTTAAGAAAATTGACTTAAAGTTCCAAAAAACGTATGAAGTTCATACCCATAAAGTTACGCGGTAGCCCCCCTGGGGGGCTACCGGCTAAGAAATCTGGATATGGGTATGGGCTTCAACTGTCATTTGAATTCCTTAATCTGATCGATTTTTGCTACTTTGTTCTGTTGAACGTTGCTAGCTAGTTATCGTTATACCCGACGTCTCAAAACAAGGAACTGATAGCGGCTATTTTCTTTATAAAATTTACTTAAAGTTCCCAAAAACGTATGAAGTTCATACCCATAAAGTTACGCGGTAGCCCCCCAGGTCTTCACAAATAAGACACAGTAAATAATTGAAAACTAGCGTAGCCTAACTATTGAATACACACACATACATCATAACTTATAAGGCTGATTTACATTTGCATAAGTACAGTAACGAGTTAAGAAATCAGTCAGTTAAGTAGTAAGTTGTAAGTAGCGACCAACCGCATAGGCGAGTAAGCTGCCGTTCGAGAAGAAGTGTTCACTCTGCGACGAAAACAACAGTTGTAGGTTATTTTTCTACGCTTCGGGGTGCGGAAGATGCACGGGCGGGGTGGACTTGCACTTGACTTGCCGAAAAATCCTATTCTCTGTACTTAATCGTTAAGTTCTACTTGACTGGCAAATCCCTGTCCAAACGATGAATGAACTTAACTCGCCTAGACCGTAAGTTAACTCGCTACTGTACTTATGCAAATGTAAATCGGCCTATAAAGAAATTATGACTTTTTTTTCTTCATTCTTTTCTTGCTAACCTAACCTAACCCATTAAAATGCGGTGGTTCACACATTTCAATGCTTATGGGGCTTTTACGCGGAGATAGCAATCTGGGGGGCTACCGGCTAAAAAATATGGATATGGGTATGGGCTTCAACTGTCATTTGAATTCCTTATTTTGATAGATTTTTTGCTGCTTTGTTCTGTTGAACGTTGATAGCTAGCTATCGTTATACCCATGAAGCTCGACTTAATACTGAGGTAACTGGAGGGTGCAGTGCGAACAATTTTTTGTCCACCACAAATTACACAGTGGCTGTCTTCCGTCTCACCTACACTTTAAAAAAATACGTATGGTAATATGAGACATCTGAGAGCCACTACATACATAAATGTCAAATTTGCTGGGGACACTTTTAGTTATTTATTTATTATTATTTATTTATTAAGTCGAGCTTCATGGTTATACCCAACGTCACAAAAGAAAGAACTGAAAGGGGCTATTTTTTTATAAAATTGACTTAAAGTTTCAAAAAACGTATGAAGTTCATATCCATTAAGTTACGCGGTAGCCTTTAATTTATATTCATTCATTTATATTTAATTGGCGCCAAAAATAAAAACCGGTTTTTATCGATTGGAAATCACTAGTTGACACTATGTCAGTTTGATACTGGCAACTCATAAAATATGTCCAAGCAACGGATGAAATAATTTTTTGACAAAAAAAGCTATTTCTTTTCCGAGAGGTTCAACATGGCAGGAGATCAGGCGCAATTTTACCAGTTACTAAATAGCTTATTATCGGCTGATAATGACATCCGTTCGCAAGCAGAAGTGAGTAAATTGTTTTATTTTTGGTTTTCGTGACGATTCTGGTAAATGAAGCTAGTACAGTGGCGAAATTTTTGTGTAAACTTGTGTGGTGGCCTCGTGTCAAAACGTGGTCATGGAAGAACTTTACAAGGATTCTATGAATTCCAGCGCATAAACCATAATAAGCCTGTCGTTAAACATTTAAAAAGTTTTTGCTTGAAGTGGTTTATAGAATGGGTGACATTTCTTGCATTTCACTTGAACGTTGTGTGCATGTGGTTCGCCGGGTGTGGGCCAGCTTTCCGTCGTTTTGGAGACAAATGGAGGATTGTTTACTATCGTATTTATTTTTTTATTTTATCAAAAGAAGCGCCTTTTCATGTAATCGTGTAATTGCGAATTATTTCTCGCCTAGCAGATCCAAATATTCAAGGTCATGTTCATATAATTTGTTTCTGAATGATCTATCTTTGTACCGCGCCGCCTGTAGCATGTTTTTTACAGCCATAAAATACATACAATAGTGATACAATAGCACTGTAAAAATAACAGACATGATACTACTATCCAAGTCGAAACTATGCTGTGCCAAACATTTCGTCATGTTTTTCTTGCCCAATGTAAACTGATATTTTGTAACTTTTAACTTTGTATGTTTAGGAAGCATACAACAACATACCCACTGAAACAAAAGTACTACACTTGGTGGGCGCCCTCCAAAACGCAGACCTAGGCGATGATGGGCGTCAATCGGCGGCCGTGTTTTTGCGGCGGCTACTTAGCGCCGAATTCTTTGAATTTTTCCCAAAACTGCCTTTTGAGCAACAGACCATGCTCAGAGAACAGCTGCTACTCACACTACAGATGGATGTCAGCCAACAGTTAAGACGAAAGGTTAGTTTAATTTTTTATTTATTTGATTTACCAGCTAGGCTTTTTTAATGTGATAGATGCTTTAAATTATTTGTGACTGAGTTTTAAAAAGTACCAATAAAAACATTTTAAATGATCAAAGTTAAATTTATATTATTTTATAAGATAGAATGTTATTCTAGTACTCAGATGAACTGATTGCAATCTAACGATAAACTACAATTGGTATTGATCATTGTCATATGCCGACCTTCAACAATAATAGTTGACCACATTGAAATGATTTGTATAATATTGCCAGTCATTTAGCCAGTCTATGAACCATAAGATAACAGTCACAGAGAGTAGATATAAATTACCACTGATCTAATTTGGTACCTTGACTCACTTCAGTTGACTCATGATAATGGAAGTCTTTGTAAAAAATGTTAATTTGTTCGTAACTACACAATGAATGCTAATATGCATAGTTTTTTGTCTATAGATTTGTGATGTAGTCTCAGAACTAGCCAGAAACCACATAGATGATGATGGAGTCAACCAGTGGCCAGAATTCTTACAGTTCATGTTTAACTGTGCCAGTTCACAAGACTCCAATATGAAAGAAGCGGGCATTAGAATGTTCACGTAAGTTAATTTGAAATAGACAAAACAAGGGGTTTAGCTTTTTAATGACAGTATTAAGACATCCTTATCTTACTCTGAACTCTGACTGAATGAGGTCATAACTATAACAGATTTATAGATGTTATATTGTGATACAGTTGATTAAATAAACCTAAATTTTATTTCCATGTATCCATATTTTCATGCTAGTAAACTATCAACAGATTTGTTATCTTACTTACATGTATCATTGATGACAAATTGTGCCTAAATCTTATCTTAATGTCTTATTTTATTTTTTGTATGGTTCATTGAACATGGTTATTGCAATGAAATCATGTGAAGATCTGGATTTTATTCTTTTTTTTTTTGCTTTACAATAGCCATTTTAGAAGATGAATTACAACACTTTATTTAGAATTAAGTTGCTTGCCTTCTTACTCAGAACTTGCAAGAGGTTTTATTTCTTATCAGATCTGTACCAGGAGTTTTTGGGAACCAACAAAATCAGAACTTGGATGTTATCAAACGCATGCTCCTCTCAGCACTACAGCCTACAGAAACTGAAGCCTTACAAATTCAGGCAGTTAAAGCAGTGGGTGCTTTTATTTTGCTACATGACAAGGAACCAGCTATTCAGAAACATTTCGGTGACATACTGCTGCCCTTAATGCAGGTTGGTGAATAAATATGCTAATTATGTAGAATTGTAGATTATTCAGCACGACAATTACGTGCACATTTCTCTTTGATATGTGTTACTGCCAGAATGTGCAAAAATAACTTGGGAATTTCGCTAACACTTTTCTTCAATAGAAAAGAGTTTGATAGTACTTCTCCATACACTATAATATTAACATTAATATTTTGGTTTAACTGAATATCATTACATATTCTTAAATGAACTATTTTCCACAGGTTGTTGTACAGTCCATAGAAAAATGTGATGATGATTCGGCATTAAAAGTACTCATTGAATTGGCTGAATCTGCACCAAAATTCCTTCGACCACAGCTAGAAACCATCTTCCAAGTCTGCATAAAGGTTTGTATGATTCATTTATGAATGTACTAAAAAGATTTGACTTTTCCTTCTTGTGGCTTATAATGCTGACTAAGGAAAATTTTAGTTACTTTTTCAAGCTTAGCATTAACACAATGTAGGTTCTGTGTTACATAATTATGATGTATCTAGCTGGTTCCCGTCGTTTTACCCGCGTGCTATATCGCGATAATAACCCATGTCACTTGGGAATAATGTAGCTTTCTTTCTACTGGTGCAACTATTTTTAAAAATCGGTTCTGTAGGTCCAGAGTTCTTTTTATCAGGGTTCGAAATTGTCAAGATAATAACGCTTCTTGATAATTATAGCCAGTGTAAAAAAAAATATTTGTTTAATTGTTGTTGTTGTACAACAAATGTATTATAATTTGGGCTATTTCTAACAAAAAAAAATATTTTTATTTAATATCTAACACAAACTAAAAATTATGGCTGGATTGGATGAGGTTTTTGTTTTGCAGTGTACACTTGAGACTGACATACTTTTACGTAAGATTCATTCCATTTATTAATCCTTGCATCTCTTGGAAATTTTGTTTTTTTGCACTGAGCCCATAGCCCAGTATTTTGTCTTAATCACAGCATCTCTATCGTCTTCTACAAGCCATGCTATGATACGGAACGGCAACATTGCTGTGAACCGGTTTACTCCTCTGAGTACTAAATCCTATGGAGGTGGCATACCTACGAAAAAGTGCAGTGTAACTAAGTCACAATGTAAGAAAATCTTGGAATTCAATTTTATTCTAAAAAAGAAATTATTGAGATAACACTCTCTAATATCAAATCTCATACAAATCCAGACGTGTTATGTTTTATGGAGACTTTTGTACGGCAAGGTGAAGAAAAAATCATAGATATACACAACTATGAACTTGCAACTAATTACTCAAGACCAAAAAAAAGAGGTGGAGCTTGCATCTTAATTAAAAAAGGGCTGGAATACAAAAAAGTTTCCTGTTTTGATGAGCTCTTTGCATCTTACCACTTTGAAGGTTGTGCAGTTAACTTAATATCAAATAATATTATAATAATTTGCATCTACAAAATTCCATCAAAACTACAGAGACATAATAACTACTTTTTTGATAAGATTGATATGATGTTGTATATATGTTCAAAAAAGTTTGTAAAAAACAAGAAAATAATAATTACTGGTGATTTCAACATTAACATACTCGAAAATAATAAAAATACAGAACGACTACATGACATTTAAAAAAAATATAATTTTACTGTACACATAAACCAGCCGACTAGAGGTAAAGCGTGTCTCGATCTAATATTAAGCAACACAAAGGAAGCAGTAGGATCTGTACAGCCATTGTGGTTGTCCGATCATGACACTGCTCAGATTTTGAAATTTAACGTAGAACATAAGAAGGAAATTCCGCTTTCTACTTTCTCTTATAAAAGAAGTTACACGCAGGAAAATATTTCAAAATTTAAAACTTATCTTGGTAGTCTTTCGTTTTCAAATGTTTATGAACAGAAAAAAATGAATTCTGCTTTTAATGAATTTTATGAAACCTTCCGACTCCTATACGATCTTTGTTTTCCCATCACAAAGATTAAGAACAACTTATCAAACAAGCCTAAATGGATATCGAAAGGTTTAAAAACAAGTTGCACTACCAAAAGAAAACTTCGGTTTAAATACTACTCGACCAAAACTGATGCGGATCGCAAAAAATATAATAATTATAATAAATTATTGAAAAAGTGCACAAACCTTTCGAGGAAAATTGCTAATCAAAAATATGTATCCCGTAGTAGAAACATCTGTAAAGCGACTTGGACAATTATAAAAAACGAAACTGGTGAGACATGCAGTAGAAACTTTATTAATAAAATTATAAATAATGGTGAAGAAATCAAGGAACCAAAGACCATAGCATCAACATTTAATAATTATTTTATAAATATGACGAACAAAATAAATAATAATGGACAAAACACAATTAAAACAAATTTACAAAATAGTATATTCCTAACGCCAATAGATGCAAACAATGTAAGCAAAGTTATAATGGGGCTTAATAACACCCAATCCGAGTGTTCGGAAAAGATCGACGTTTCTGAACGCAACTCTAATGTCACGTCAAATTGACATTAGCTGTCACTTGAAGTTGACAGGGACACTTGATTGGAATTCTTCTTGAAAAAATGTCGGAATAATTTTGCTGAATTTGTTAAAAATCGCTCGCGTTGAATGTGCCTGGCATATCGAGTTTTGAATACATCTTAAATTATCCTGCCGATCCCGTGTTGTACGACCACGATTTTGATGCCATCCTGATTAGTGGCCGGTCGCGATGCTTTGAAGGATAATCATCCATCACACGTGTTGTTGCAGGGGCAATATATATCTTGACAAAAGGCTCCTCCGTGTGTTATTGTGTATCTATTGTTGAAACGCCCAGTGTCTTGTGAACGCTGTTATTTGTGTTGTGAGTGAGGTCACTAATTGGTAAGGTCTGCAGAAGAAGACGAAGAAAGGACCCCAGGAGCGCGCGCGCTCCCTTACACCACCTCTGTCTCCACTGCCCAGGACCACAGACAGTATGTAAAATCTACCTTACTTCACAATATAGATTAAGCGCTGTGTATCGCAGTCCAATTGTTCAGTTACATCCCGGCTGAAACCAAGATTTGTCCGGAGTCTATACTAGTAATACCAGCTTCCACTGCGCTAGCCATTCCGCGGTCTAGGCAGGGGTGTACTGAACATTTTTTGGTAGCAAGAGCGTAGCTTGAAGGCCTGAGAGGCCCACGCCAAAATTTTGTCTATTAATCAGTGCCGTTTGATGACCCAGTCTGGTCCGGACTAGATTAATTTGTACTTGTAAATGGTAATTAACTTGCATTTGAAAAGTAAAGGGCATTCCTTTGTTATTGGTTCCATGTCTTGTAATTAATTGTCATGTATTGAGGTTCCAAAATGTAAACAGATGCCTTTCTTTGTTCATAATAATTATTATTTAGTTTTGTCAGCAAATTTGAGTTGTGAATATTGACAAGTTTGTTGCTAAATAATAGCTAATAAAAGGTTAGCTAATAAGTTTGCACTCAATACTTAGTGAAACTTAAATGATTTGGGACATTGTTTACACATTGAAACTTATTGAAACTTGTGCTTTGAAATAATTAAAATCATCTTGTTGTATGTCGATATCCAAGTGAATTTCAATGGTCAGTGATTTGTTTGAACTGAATAACTTTTGACTTACAAAGTCAAAGTTGGTTTGTGTCTAAGTTATAACCTCTTGAGAGTTAGAGTTATAATTATATACTTGAGTTTTGTTGTTTTCTGATAACCTCCAAATATTTAAGAGTTTGTGTCATTATAAATACTTTGTTGTTGTAATATTGGAATTTTGTGGTTATCAATAACCTCAACATATTGGAGATTTGTGTTATAGTGAATATTTTGAATTTGTTGTTTTTGTTGATAAATTTGTGACGTTACAATGACGGCCTCCTCTGCTAAAGCCAAAATACGTTCTGAGTTACGGTGGTTAGCGTCTGCAGTCGCATTGTTGGATCGACCTGATAGGACGGAGGCCTTGTTGAACAGATACGGAGATCTGCCCATACGTTTGGCTGTTGTTGATGAGCAGTATGCCTTATTTTTGGAAAGGACTGTTGAGGCCGAGGTGGAAATGCGACAAGAAGTCGATTTGGATGTGGACCAGTGTTATGATTTTGCGGACAGAATTACTCAGGTGGCCCGGCCTTTGCAAGTGGCAAGAGAGAATGAACCGAGCCCGTCCCCGGCCACATCTAAAAGTATGCCCCCTCTCTTTGCTAGATTGGCCCCCTTAGACTTAAGGCGTTTTGCTGGTCGTCTAGAGGACTGGGAGGGCTTTATGAATATTTTTGATAGTCTGGTACATGCCCGGGATGATTTGACCCAGGGCCAAAAGTTGGCTTATTTGTTATCCGTCTTGGAGGGGGAGGCCCTTGAATCGGTGCAACATTTGGCCCCCTCGGATGAAAACTACCCTATTGCTAGGGATTTGATTGCCCGTCGGTACCAGAACGTACGACGTCTGGCGGACAACCATGTTGCCGCCATTTTGAATTTACCCCGCGTTGCCAGCGTGATGCACTTGAGAGTGGCTTTGTTAAATCCGCTGTTGGTGGCATACAACGCATTAAAAAACTTAAAACTCCCAGTGGAGCAGTGGTCGTTTTTGTTACTGCACATTGTCCTGGGAAAGTTGCCGGACTCTGTTAAGGTCCGTTTTGAGCAGCAGTATGGTGGGGATAGTGCGACTTATCTGCCACCCTTCTCGGACCTCTTGACGTTCCTGGAAGGAGAAAGTAGACTGGCAGATAATTCCTCTCTGGCCGGTCCTATGGGACCCGAACGACCTGTGCCACAGAGTAGATCCCCCACCGGACCCCCCCGTAGGGGGCGTATGGCCCCTCGCGCGCCCGGCCGCTATGCCGCCGTCCAGGAGACCGCCCGCTGCTTGTACTGTCGGGAACCGGGTCACAGCACGACCCGTTGTGATAAGTTCCTCGACCAGCGCGTCCAAGGCCGTCGAGCGATCGCGCGACAACGGACATGGTGCTACTCGTGCTTGGGCCTGCACATGCAGCGCGAATGTACCCAAGCGCACCCATGCCGCTTTTGTAAGGGCAACCACCATCCCCTCCTCTGCATGAACAGCCCAGAGGGCGGCGGAGCGCCGCAGCGCGTCGCTGCAGGATCACCTCGTATGGGTGGGGGGCTCGGACCCCCCGCGGTGTTTGAATCCCGCAGCAGTTCTAGTGGCCACCAGAGTGGCCCCAGACGCTCTCCGCCACGTTTGGAGCCTCAAACGGGCGGGGGTCCCAGGGACCCCCCAATGGGAAACCGATCCCCAAGGATGGGGATGAGTTATGCGAGCGTCGCCGGAGGTCGTAGAGGCCCCCCGCGACGTTTTGAGCCTCGCACGGGCGGGGGTCCCAGGGACCCCCCAATGGGAAACCGATCCCCAAGGATGGGGATGAGTTATGCGGGCGTTGCCGGAGGTCGTAGAGGCCCCCCGCGACGTTTTGAGCCTCGCACGGGCGGGGGTCCCACGGACCCCCCAATGGGAAATCGGTCCCCAACTAGGGGGTTCGATTTTGCGAGCGTTGCGGGAGGTCGTGGAAGCCCCCCGCAACGTGTTGAGCCTCGCACAGCCGGGGGTCCCCGGGACCCCCCCTCTGAAAATCGGTCACCGTGCCCCCGCGACTATGGGGCGACGTACACGGTGGATGATAGGCACCGATTCTCGCCGCCGCTCGCCGAATACCCGCGTTTGGAGCGGCGCCCGCCCCGTCTTCAAGGGGCCGGGAGATATAACACGCCTGATGCCGGGCGAATTGGACGTAGGCAGTATGTGGGAGATTGGGACCCACTGGATCGCTATGAGCGACCCCCTTACCATGGGGGGACGTCTGGGGACCCCACATACTAGCAATCAACGTGTTTACGGTCGATTGTAGCCACCCCTCCAGAGACCGTTTTGTTGCCCACGGCCTCTGTGCTTGTCAGGGGATTGAATGGCGACCTTGTGGAAGTTCGCGCCTTGTTGGATTCCGGTGCTCAGGGGTGTGTTGTGTCATCTTGGTTAGTTAGGCGGTTGGGCCTCAAGGTGCACCCCCACACGGAAGGCGTGAGAGGTGTTGGCGATGTGAAAGTCCCCGGGTTGTTAGGGCATGTTGACTTCACATTTACATCACGTAATAAGTCCACGCCAGGCATTAAGACCTCGGCGATTGTGTTGGACACAGTTGTTGGCCGTCAACCTTCAGTTGACTTGGGACCGAGTATGTTGTCTTTGGTGTCTGATTCCCCACTCGCCGATCCAAATTTCTTCCGCCCAGGCCCGATTGATGCTCTCCTTGGAGCCGATGTCCTGGGGCGAGTTTTGTTGACGGGGAAGCGAGTTTTGCAGCCAGATGGCTTGGTAGCTCTGCAGACGACACTCGGTACAGTTGTGATGGGCCCTGCTCGCCGCGTTTTGGATTCCCTTGATGAGGATCGCGGTCTTGTTTTTAATGTGTCTCTCTCCGAAGTGGTGCAGAAGTTTTGGGAGGTTGAGGAACCTCCACCAGCCCCGCGGGTTGACCCAGTAGCGGATGAATGCGAGTTGTATTACCAGAATAACACTGGTCGCCTCCGCTCTGGTCGTTTGATCACCCGTCTCCCCTTTCGTGCCGGCCGACCTCCTCTGGGCGAATCCCGACCGCTAGCGGAACGTAGGCTAGTGGCGATGGAGCGTCGCATGAGCAAGGATCCGGTCTTCCGCCAGAAGTATGTTGAATTCATGCGGGAGTATGAGGAGTTAGGGCACATGTCCGTGAGCGATTTGGATTGGCGCTCCGTTGAGCACTTCTTTTTGCCGCACCACGCCGTTTTGAAATCCGGAAAGATTCGGGTGGTCTTTGACGGTTCGGCTCCCACCTCTACTGGAGCGTCCTTGAACCAGTGTCTGCATGTAGGTCCCAAGCTGCACACGGAGATCTCAGACATTTTGACCAACTTCCGGCGGCACCAAATTGTATTTATGACTGACATCCGGATGATGTTCAGACAAACGGTCATCCATCCAGAGGATAGGAGGTACCAATTGATTTTGTGGAGAGAGAGTCCTAGGGACCCCTTGTTGATTTATGAATTGAATACGAATACGTACGGTTTGGCTTCGAGCCCGTTTGTTGCGATTCGTTCTTTGTTGGAGTTGGCCGAGAAGGAGCGCTTGAGATACCCTCGCGCCTCCGCCATTTTGGCCAGTGACGTCTATGTGGATGACATTTGCACGGGCGCCTCATCTGTCTCAGAGGCGATTGTCCTGAGAGACGAACTCACCGCCCTTTTGAAGTCGGGAGGTTACGAGTTGAGGAAATGGATATCCAACTCGCCTGATGTACTGGTAGGTTTGCCCGAAGAGCACCAGCAGGACCCCCACCTATTCGAAAATGTTGATAATCCCCATGTGGTGACCGTCCTTGGCGTACAGTACAAACCGGTCTCTGACACGTTCACTTATTGTGTGGATTTACGACCACCGAAAGTCTGGACCAAGCGTTTAGTATTGTCTACTGTCGCACGTACCTTTGACCCCAATGGGTGGATTTGCCCCGTGTTGTTTATGGCCAAGTGTTTCTTGCAACGGTTATGGGCTTCGGGTGTGTCGTGGGATGAACCCCTCTCGGACGAGTTACTCCGAGATTGGTCGAGCTTCGTTTCATCCCTCCCCGAGATTAATGAAGTGCATTTGCCGAGGCTATTCCTCCCTTCTGAAAATTGTAAAGTTACTCTTCACGGCTTTTCCGATGCCTCCGAACGTGGATTTGCTGCGGCCGTGTACCTCCGCACCGTTACTGTTGACGGAGTTGTTGCTGTGCATCTGGTGATAGCGAAAAGCAAAGTCGCTCCCCTTCGGACTCGTCATACGATCCCGAGGTTGGAATTGTGTGGAGCTGCCCTCCTAATGCGTTTGTTGAACCACGTATGGCTCACATTAGGTCGATCTATTAAGATACAAGAGGTTTATGCTTGGACGGACAGTCAGGTCGTCCTTTGTTGGTTGAAGGATCCGGCGCACACCTTGGACGTGTTTGTGGCCAATCGAGTGTCGCAGATTTGTAATTCCGACATCGAGTTGATTTGGAGACACGTGCCGGGAACCATGAATCCCGCGGATTGTGCGTCTCGGGGTTGTGTAGCCCCAACCCTAATTAACCACCCCCTCTGGTGGGGCCCACAGTGGTTGATGCGGCCTGAGTCGGAGTGGCCGCCCTCTCCAGCGTTGTCGAACGTAGCCGTTCCTGATATGCGGGCATGCGTCCTGGAGACTAACCCCGCCGGGGAAAAGGATTTGTTGTTGGATCGGTATAGCTCCTTACAGAAGCTGCTTGGTGTTACCGCTTGGATCAGACGTTTTGTGTACAATTGCAGAAACCCACGCGCGAGGCGTGATTCGTCGGTTCTCACTCCGGACGAGCGTAGGGACGCGCTCTTGTTTTGGGTCCGGAGAGTACAAGCTGATAGTTTTGAGTCCGAGATTGAAATTTTGCGTTTAGGCCGTCGCAAGTTGAAGGGCGCGGTATCGCGATTAAATCCCTTCCTGGACGAGAGTGGGCTTTTGCGAGTCGGCGGAAGACTTCGAAATGCGAACCTGCCGTATGGAGCTCGTCACCCCCTTTTGTTACCTAAAGCCGGACATTTGACTCAACTGATAATAACAGATCGCCATGTGAATGCACAACATGCTGGCTGTAATGCTTTGTTGGCCATTTTGCAGCGTGAATTTTGGATTTTGTCTGCTCGTCGAGCCATTCGCACTGTGGTTTTCCGTTGCCTGCCTTGTTATCGATTGAAGGCCGCGACCATGCAGCCCCAGATGGGTGATTTGCCTGCTGATCGCGTCACGGAATGTAGAGCTTTTGCCGGAGTCGCCACCGACTTCGCCGGTCCCTTTACTGTAAAGGCTTCGAGACTGCGTAATGCTAAAACCTATAAGGCGTACTTGTGCGTGTTTGTGTGTTTGTCCACCAAGGCTGTCCACTTGGAAATTGTCTCGGAATTGTCTACCGAAGCCTTTGTCGCCGCCTTGAGCAGATTTGTTTCCCGTAGAGGACTGCCGTCATTGATACGTTCCGATTGTGGTACTAATTATAAGGGAACGTGTAATTATCTTAAGGAAGTAGTTAAGTTTTTTGTTGATAATAAAATAGACATTGGAACCACCCTCTCCCGGCGTGGGATAATCTGGAAGTTTAGCCCTCCAGCTTGTCCGACCTGGGGAGGAATTTTTGAAGCTTGTGTAAAGGCTGCCAAGACACACTTGCGTCGCGTGATTGGAGAAACTATTCTCACGTTTGAGGAACTTGATACGGTATTTTGTAAAATTGAGGCCGTCCTCAACTCGCGACCCTTGTGCCCGTTGTCTTCGGACCCGAATGACCTGGAAGCGTTGACGCCAGGTCATTTCTTGATCGGACAGCCCCTTTTGGCGTTGCCTGAATATCCGATTCAGGATGTAGGATCCCATCGTTTGTCGCGATACCAACTTTTGAAACAGATGTCCCAAAACTTCTGGGCACGTTGGTCGATGGAGTATTTGCATATCCTGCAACAGCGCGTGAAGTGGACAGATAAAACCACCCCACCCCAGACTGGCGACCTCGTGTTGATTAAGGATGCTAACCTGCCGCCCCTATGTTGGCGAAGGGGGCGCATTGTTAAACTCTACCCCGGAACTGACGGAGTTCCTCGTTTTGCTGAGGTTTTGGTTCGAGATTCGGTTTTGAAGAGAGCAGTTAGTGGGCTCTCCCGATTACCCGTAGATTGACGTACCGTTCTTAACGGTCCGGGGCGGGGGGATGTTCGGAAAAGATCGACGTTTCTGAACGCAACTCTAATGTCACGTCAAATTGACATTAGCTGTCACTTGAAGTTGACAGGGACACTTGATTGGAATTCTTCTTGAAAAAATGTCGGAATAATTTTGCTGAATTTGTTAAAAATCGCTCGCGTTGAATGTGCCTGGCATATCGAGTTTTGAATACATCTTAAATTATCCTGCCGATCCCGTGTTGTACGACCACGATTTTGATGCCATCCTGATTAGTGGCCGGTCGCGATGCTTTGAAGGATAATCATCCATCACACGTGTTGTTGCAGGGGCAATATATATCTTGACAAAAGGCTCCTCCGTGTGTTATTGTGTATCTATTGTTGAAACGCCCAGTGTCTTGTGAACGCTGTTATTTGTGTTGTGAGTGAGGTCACTAATTGGTAAGGTCTGCAGAAGAAGACGAAGAAAGGACCCCAGGAGCGCGCGCGCTCCCTTACACCACCTCTGTCTCCACTGCCCAGGACCACAGACAGTATGTAAAATCTACCTTACTTCACAATATAGATTAAGCGCTGTGTATCGCAGTCCAATTGTTCAGTTACATCCCGGCTGAAACCAAGATTTGTCCGGAGTCTATACTAGTAATACCAGCTTCCACTGCGCTAGCCATTCCGCGGTCTAGGCAGGGGTGTACTGAACACCGAGGGCTATGACAATATATGTACTAAGGTATTAAAGTTGTGCAAGGAGGAAATAGCACCTGTCTTAGCTTATTTAATTAATTTGTCGCTAGAGGAAGGTGTATTTCCGGAAATGTTAAAAGTTTCTATCGTAAGACCATTGCACAAAAAAGGTAACAAGACGGACTTAAGTAATTATCGCCCTATTACACTAATACCAATTTTGTCAAAAATTTTTGAAAAGATAATGCATAATCAAATGTCTGCTTTTTTTAATAAATTTAATATAGTAAACAATAATCAATACGGCTTCCAAAAAAATAAAACAACCGCACACGCAGCATTCGATTTAGTGGAAGAGGTTTTACAAAATGTAAATAAAAAAAACTATACAACAGTATTGCTCCTAGACCTATCAAAAGCATTCGACTTTGTTTCCCATGACCTGCTTTTATACAAACTAGAACGTGTTGGCATTAGGGGCCCGGCATGGAGATGGATAAAATCTTATTTAGAAAATAGATCACAAAGTGTAGAAATAGCTCAATTGGATTCTAAAAATACCGTTAAAAATTATAGATCAGAATTACAGCGAGTTAAAGTTGGGGTACCACAGGGGAGTGTACTCGGTCCATTGTTGTTTGTGCTGTATATCAATGATTTATTTGACATAAAGACACAAATGATATTATTTGCTGATGATATATCTGCTATAGTGACTACTGATAAAAAATTGACATTGGAACAGCATAAAATTGACATAAAAAATACTCTGACATTAATATTAGAATGGCTTAAAAATAATAATCTTAAAATAAATTTACTAAAGACTAACATACTTAACTTTAATAATTTTAATAATAAATCACTTGACATTTGCTTCGATGGACATGTTTTACATAATGTTAAAACTGCAACATTTTTAGGCCTTTTAATAGACACGACATTTTCCTGGAAAGAGCAAATTGAGAAAGTTCGTAGTAAAATAAATAGTTTTACATTTGCTCTACATAAATTAACTAAAATAGCAGGTACAAGTACGGCTATTACTGCCTATTTTGCATATATCGAATCCATTCTTAGATATTGTTTGGTAATATGGGGAAATGGTACACACATAAAAAAAATATTTATTGCACAAAAGCAATGTGTTAGGGCTATCTGTGATATAGCTCCAGATGTATCATGCAGACCCTATTTTAAAACATTAAAGATATTGTCTCTACCTAGCCTCTATATCTTTGAGGTGGCGGTATTTGTTAAGACAAACGCGGATAAATTTACGAGAGCGAAAGATATATGTCAAAGATCAAGGCGCGATCCACATAAACTAGTGTTAGAAATAGTCCCAAAAACTCAATGTTTTCTAAAGAATTGCCACGCTATGTCCCAACACATATACAATAAAATACCGTCCGACTTTAAGGAATTGCCCCTAAGGCGCTTTAAGGCAGTATTACGTAAATGGTTGTTGGAACACACATTTTATTCAATTGATGAGTTTATGCAGCTCAAAGAATAAGTAGTTTGCTGTGGTCGACGCATGGACGTAATATAAATTAATAATTATCTACTTGAATATAATTTACATTTGACATTGGTTTTATATCTATTTCTTATGATTTTCGTTTGACATGTATAGATAATAATTCAATTCAATAGTAGTTCAATTTAAATATTAATGATAGTGGATATAAGTAATTTGTATTTTTGCATGCTATTTAATATGGCTAAATAGGCTTAAAGCACATAATTTAAGATGACCAACCTATCAAATGTAAACCTACCCTATTTACAGCAAATAAAGCATTATCTTATCTTATCTTATCTTATCTTATCTTAAACTTCTTCTAATTGTCATATTATTCGGTCCAGCCGTTTCAGAGATTAGCCGGAACAAACAGACAGACAGACAAAAATTGTAAAACATGTCATTTTGGTATTTGTACCGTATATTTAATCATATGCACGTAGTAAAAAGCGGTTATTTAATGTTACAAACAGACACTCCAATTTTATTTATTTGTATAGATGTATAGAAGATATACCATCTCCATAGGATTCAGTACTCGAGGTTTACTCGCTGTTTACCTGTCAAACGGTGCAAATGATGTCAAATCGGTTCACTTAAAACTATGTTGCCAACTTTATGCGCATGGCTTGTAGAAAACGATAGATAGAGATGGCTGTATCTTAATGCAAATAAAGTAGGTGTAACAAATTGACCATGTTGGATCTTTCTCACGAGGCATTTTACAAATTTAAAGCAATGAACAAGATTTAACAATAGGGTATTTTACTGTTGTTGAAATGTAGATATTTAATGATGACGTTAAAAAATATTGCAATTAAGAATACCAAATGTGAAAAAATAATTTGAATCTGTTTTATAATAAAAGAATTATAGTCTGTTTGATTTTGACTAAAGCTGTCTCTTTCTAAAACAAAATCTTCTATGGCGTGACTATGACGCTACTAACTCACTGACGTCACTAAGATAGCGTCCTGTCCTTGTCTGATTATAAAGTTTGAAGTCCTATATCTTTGAAAATATTCAAGATAATTATCTGCAATGAAAACTTGTTTTGTGTAGCTAATATTTCGAAAAACATTTTAAAGAAAAAAAAAAAAAATCAGTAAAATACCGTATTCTGATACATTTGAGTTCACTCGACTTTGCATAATCTGAACTTTTCTTAAAAGAGGAATCCACACCTTGTTAACACTTTTTGCGTTTGGATACATGCAAGTGTGGAGTTACACATTCAAATACAGTTCACTTTTACGATCAATCGATAATTATCCATCTGTTATTATCACGATAAATCATTGATAATAAACCTTTCAAACCCTGCTTTTTACATGTAAATTTTACTTCTTTGCTTAGTATAGCCTAGTATAGAAGGTACTTGAAGGTAGGTAGGTCATCAGTTGATTTAAATCACGATTTTTATTGTATGATTATTTTAATAAAAATCATTGATTTGAATCAAAATCCGAAAAAGGAATGAATTGAACGCTATGAGTGCATATTAATCAACTGTAATTTTTGAAAACAATATTAATACAAATGTGTAATCCAGTCATGTAAGAAAAAAAATAGGGGTCAACCTGAGAGATAATAATTTGTAAACTCGTGTAAACCTGCATTTTGGTGTTCTAAAACTTGTCTCAAAAGTCATACAAAATCTTGTGTCTGCATTGTACGTTATTCAAGGTCAAAGGCCACAAAAATCAGTTTTTCGCGATTATCTCAGTTTCCATAGCTCCAATGATGTTGGCATGTATGGACTAAATCTAGATAAACAATAAGTATTGAGTCGTTTTCGAGATTTACCCCAAAAATAGAAAAATTGAAATAATAGTACCTATTCAGGATTTTTTTTTATATATCCTATTAGATTTTGTCTATTCTTATGACATTAGATCAATTCTACCTAAAGTATGTTTTATAATTCGGTGCAAAAAAAAAAAGAAAACAGTATTACCACATTAAAACTCTATATCCACATACTGTAGATTTCTTTATTTGTGAATGACATTCCTTTAATTCAAAACATGCTTTGACTGGATAGATATTTGTTTAACATTATTAATAAAAGTAACAAAATGGAAATTACTCTTACGTAAACAACAAAATAATTTTTCGAAGTTATGTTAGATGGATATTTTTTTCACATACTGGCAACACGCAGGCACAAAACATTTATGACGCAGGGGTGACAAACCTACTTTAGCATGTGTGTGATTATTTGATTGATTTTGATTTGTATTTTGTTTACTTTACGTGGGCTCCTATCTGCTTCGCGTACAGTGCTTCTTTTACATTATTTCGTAGATTTCTTGTTGTTTCTGTCATTGTTTTTGTTTATTGTTAAGTTTGAACCGTTGTTACTTGTTACTATTGTGTCTCTACTATTACTATCTAACCCATTTTGCATTATCTTATGCGCTTTAACCCAAGATATAGTTCTTATAAGTAGATTTTAACAAAATCTGTAAAACCAAAACATCACAATAAATTTGGTTTAAAAGAGTCATGAAGAAAAAGGTTTACGACACCCTGTTGCCAAACTCAAATGTGAAAGTGACATATTTTTTTTTGCACCGAATTATAAAACGTACTTTAGATAAAAATGATGTGCACAAGAAAAACTAGGGTAATGATTGCAAAACCTGATAAAAAATCTGATTTGATCTGATTGAAAAAGAACAGGGCTTCCGAAACTGTGCGTCGTGACGCCCTGGGTCGTCTCGCGGCATACTCCTAGGCACGTCGCGAGGCGATCTAGGCACCTACACTATGTGACTGTCTTGAAGCTCAGTTTCTTAAGAATTTAGTGTTATATCGTAACTGCAAATTCAAACTTAGCCCAGTTTTGAGAGGCTATGGCAGAAAAGCAAGCACATCCTTCTCATTGGTTAGTGGCCATCCAAAAAAGTAAAATAAATATCTCCTTTCATTGTAGTTTTTATTGGTTAATAAAAAAAATGCCTAGAGGTGGGCGTCGCAATCGATTGGCAAATGCCTAAAGGTGTAACAGTAAAAAAAGTTTGGGAACCCCTGGATTAAAATATAAAAATCAATCGATTTTTTTCAACGCTGATGTAAGCTGTCGCCCGGCAGGTAGTAGGGCAGACGGACGCGGAGGACACGTGGCGGCAGCTGGCGCTGGAGGCGATGGTGACGCTGTGCGAGACGGCGCCCGCCATGGTGCGCAAGCAGGTGCCCAACGCCGTGCGCCTGCTCACGCCGCTCGTGCTCGAGATGATGTGCGAGCTGGACGACGAGCCCGACTGGGCCGTGCAGGACGACGCCGCCGACGATGATAATGAGAAGTGGGTGTATATTACATATCGTTGTCGATGGTGACGCTGTGCGAGACGGCGCCCGCCATGGTGCGCAAGCAGGTGCCCAACGCCGTGCGCCTGCTCACGCCGCTCGTGCTCGAGATGATGTGCGAGCTGGACGACGAGCCCGACTGGGCCGTGCAGGACGACGCCGCCGACGATGATAATGAGAAGTGGGTGTATATTACATATCGTTGTCGATGGTGACGCTGTGCGAGACGGCGCCCGCCATGGTGCGCAAGCAGGTGCCCAACGCCGTGCGCCTGCTCACGCCGCTCGTGCTCGAGATGATGTGCGAGCTGGACGACGAGCCCGACTGGGCCGTGCAGGACGACGCCGCCGACGATGATAATGAGAAGTCAGTCTATATTACATCGGTTACACGCAAATTCTGACGTGAATGACAAATATTATTTAAAATATTTAATTGTCATCAGTCCAGACCATAAGTCTGTCGGTCTGAATGTTTACACGATAATTCTCTCGTCATTCTGTCCAGAATGATGGACTGAACTGACGCCAGAATTAGCGTGTAACCGATGTCTATTACATATCGTCGTTTATATTACAACAACGCGAAAGTCAATTTTGCACATTTTTCAGGAGAGACAGAAAACTATTTGTGTTCAGGTACGAAAACTTACTAAAACACCGCTTTAGTAAGCATCAGCAAAAAGCAGTAAATTTAAGTAAGTTGATGGATATTTTAGGCAAATTATTGTTAAAAATACATTATGTATTCACCTCTCTTTTATCAGAAAAAGCTTTATCCAATGAAATCCGCCAAAAATCGACTTACGCGGTGTTGTTATATAAACGACGATAACTTCTTTATAATTTTTTTCACATTTAGGCCGTATTCACAGCTGTCCTCTTTCTCTTGTACGGGCTGCCAGCACATGGTCGGGCCATATTATATCTCCCGCGTGCGAAACGGTGACACACGTGCGGATTGGTCCGTACGGCCCACCTTCTCATAGTTCCCGTTTGTGGACGGCCAGTATGGGTACAGGTCTCCTGGACAGCTATGAAACCAACCTTACATTATGTAAGATTCTTTACCAAGGCTTTGTTTTTGCAAAGTCTTACAGAATTTTACTAAATTAAATTACGAGTTAATTAACATCCTTCATTTCATGTGTCTGGATGTCAGTCCCTCGCAAACATTCTTTCAAACAAAAGACTCAATAATTGAGTATCAAGCTTATGATAATTATTATCATAAGCTTGATACTTAAATATTTTTATAAAAGTACTTCATACCCAGTGTACTTTAATGGCCAAAATTAATAATCAGTCCACAGTTAGGGATAGGCATTATGCAGGTTAGTTACGACAGTTGACAGGGTGTTGCTAGGTGTTGCCTCGCAACTAAACTGGATCATGCCTATCCCTATCTGTTGATAGATTATTAATTCTGGCTGTAAGTGTGAACACCACAGATTGTGGCACATATTCATAAAGTGTTACAGCCTCCTATCAATTGCTATTATTATTTTACTCCACCAATATGTAACTGTCATTAATTCCACAGCAACTACGTCGCAGCCGAGTCGGCTCTAGACCGCATGTGTTGCGGACTGGGCGGCAAGATAATGCTGGGCCTGATCGTGGGCCAGGTGCCCGAGATGCTCAACTCGGAGGACTGGCGGCGGCGCCACGCGGCGCTCATGGCCGTGTCCTCGGCCGGCGAGGGCTGCCACAAGCAGATGGAGCAGATGCTCGACCAAGTGGTCACCGCAGTGCTCAACTACCTCACTGACCCTGTAAGTTTCATTTATTTTATCACTTACTGATTTTTGCACTATTTTTATTTTTTTTGCGCCACTAATGTCCGACCATTTCCTAATGAAATAACCCCTCCGGTCGGTTGCCGTTTCACAGCTGCGATTCGCAACTAGTTGCGAATTAAGAGTTTTTTTTCTTTGTTGTTAGGTATCCTGATTCACAACCAGTTGTGTGTGACCAAAGTTTTTTTTTTCGTATTCGCAACCTTCGTCGTCTGTTTGTTGACACTCTTTTTATGTTCATTTTGCATGAAAACTTTTCAAGTGTATACTGCCCACAACAATAATAAACCGCTCATTCACCAACCCTCTGGATGCGGGGGAGGAAGGTGGTGAATCCTCATGGATACCTCAGCCGGCTGTGAGGTTATGTCAAACTCTTACTGACTAAACACCATCTGAAATCTGGAACGTAATTCAGCTTATCAAGGCAATCACGCCCCTAGGGCCTAGACCACCACCACCACCCACGCTCCTCTAGCGGGGCGTGGCGCAAGGCCAGGCCACGCAAGTTTCTGCACTATCTGAAATATGGTAAGTATGTTAAATTAAAACTTGTTATCAAACATGCTCCTCTCAGCACTACAGCCTACAGAATCTGAAGCATAACGAATTCAGGCAGTTAAAGCTGTGGGTGCCTTCATATTGCTACATGACAAGGAACATGTTTTTATAGGGCTATTCATAAACATTTTGGATTGGTAACTAACATTATTGCTGCCCCCAATAAGGTTGGTAAATTAGTATGCTTATGTAGATTTTAGCACATCAATTACGTGCACATTTCTCATATAATAATGTGTTACTGCCAGAATGTGCAAAATCAACTTGGGAATTTCGCTAACACTGTTCTTCAATAGAATAGAGTTTGATAGTATCTCTCAATACACTTAACGATTTATCATCATATATTCATGGTATAACGAAATGCCATGACATATTGTTAAAGTAACTAATAAGAACTATAAAATGAAGCTTTATTTTTTTTTTAATTGCATCACAGCCATTACACCATTAAACATTGCAGCAAGCAGGAAACTAAACTGTTATAATGTTTCCTAAATTGAAGATACCATGTGCATTTTTCCAACTTAACTCAAAACACTTCAATGACCAATATAGTATTTGCCCTAAATTGATGTTGTTTCTTTATGTTTGTTTTATATATCTCCCCTTTTGTTTATCAGCACCCGCGCGTCCGCTACGCTGCATGCAACGCCGTGGGCCAGATGTCTACCGACTTCGCGCCCATATTTGAGAAGAAGTTCCATGACAAAGTTGTGCCTGGTCTACTCATGGTTCTCGATGACAACGGCCACCCGCGTGTGCAGGTAGCTTTATAAGCTGTATTTTAATTTAGAAAGTAAGCATTATCGTTATATATAAGGTGCCCTGTGATTAGTGTCAAATATTTTCAGGGCTGAATGTATAAGTCATCTGGATAACATATCAAAAATATTTAAAAAATCCGCACGTTAGTTCAGAACTTAATATTTCAAACAAAACAAAAATGCCATAGTATTTATAAAATAAGCTCAACCTGTACATGTGCACTCACACAAATAACACTCATAAGAATTACTAAGAATACGCATAGCATTCGCTTGTGTTACACTAGTGTAAGTTGTTGCAAAAGTAGTGGTTGCTCAGCTGTTTAGGGTGATGTTGTTTGTGATTAGGTAACCAAGTTGTTTGTCATATTATCTCGCAAACTAACCTGTAAAGAGTACCCAATTTTTTGTTGACCTCTTTAGTATGACTTGTATGTTATGCCCTGAAAATATTTGTCACTAATTACAGGGCACCTTATAATAATATATCTGTATAGGTAGAAAGTAGGAATTTAGTTTTTTTTTTATATTTGATAATAATTAATTTTTGATTTTTTCGTAGGCACATGCGGCTGCTGCTTTGGTAAACTTCAGTGAAGACTGTCCAAAGCCGATTTTGACACAATACCTTGACCCATTGATGAACAAGTTAGAAACTATCCTGACTGCTAAATTCAAAGAGGTGCGTATTGCAGAGCTCGTAGGCTTTTACCCAATGTTCGTTAGTGATATAACTTTTTTCATGGTTAAATCACTTCCATAACATTGGAATAATATACTTACTGTGGCATTTGCTCCCTTTCCTTCTTTATATAGAAAGTCAGGGATCTCAGTTCACAGACATTTTTCAAATGAAATAATTATGTATTAATAGTAGGTATTACAAAGTTTTAGTTAAGACTGAATGGAGATTCATTGACTTCCTAGAATTTTTACTAATCCCATTTTTGTCTAACAGTTGGTAGAGCGCGGTACAAAACTGGTACTGGAACAGATAGTGACTACGATTGCTTCAGTGGCCGACACAGTGGAGAAGGATTTCGTGATCTACTATGACCGGCTGATGCCCTGCCTCAAGTACATCATCGCCAATGCCACCACCGATGAGCTCAAGATGCTCCGTGGCAAGACTATTGAGTGTGTCAGCCTTATCGGTTAGTATAGGCATTATGTTTTCTGAAATAGAGTTACTTTACTTGTGGAAACATACACAGCACAGCAGTGAGAAATATGACAAAAAGTAGTCTCACAAACAAGTTTTTTTTTCTAGCTCAATTGATTCTATTGAATTTGTAATGTAAAAATGTATAATTAAATCAAAATACACATCTGTTCGGAAGAGCGATAACAAGCGCTCAAGTGCTTTGTTTACATAAAAAATATTAAAGTACCTACATAATATTGTGATATCCAGGTTTGGCCGTGGGCGAGGAGAAGTTCATGTCGGATGCTTCAGAGGTGATGGACCTGTTGCTGAAGACTCACACGGAGGGCGAGCAGCTGCCGGCCGACGACCCGCAGACCTCCTACCTCATCTCCGCCTGGTCGCGCATCTGCAGGATTATGGGTAACTCATTAAACACTCACATAATACAAGTTTGGTGCAAAAAAGCAAATACTTGTGTCTATATTGAAAACTGCTTGCTCAGCTGAAGTGGCAGTGGGCGGGACATATAGCGCGGAGAACCGATGGTCCTTAGGGCGGAAGGGTTCTCAAATGGCGACCGCGTGCCGGACGACGTTCCATGGGCAGGCCCCCTATTAGGTGGGCCGAACGATCTGGTCAAGGTCCGGAAGCCGCTGGATACGGGCCAAGCAGGACAGATCGTTGTGGAGATCCTTGGGGGAGGCCTATGTCCAGCACTGGGGCCGTACCGGCTAACGCTCCGACCTTCAGCAAGTCTGCCGAGCTTCAATTAATACAGATAAATCGAGCCTCAATCAGGCCAAAATGGCGAACCCCGATTCATGATGTCACAATAACATCGATATCTTCCAAATAACTTCGCAAAGAGTACAATACAAAATTCTGTAGTTCAATTTATCTGTTTTAAATTGAAACCCGGCAGAGTTACCGAAGTTCGGAAAGTTAGCTGGTAGATGATGATGATGATATTGAAAACTTAGAGCGATACAGAGACTAAACGGCAATCTAATAAATGGTTCAATGTTTTATGTTTATTGTAAGTAACTTGCTCCATGATTCTTACTGCGATATTGGAAATGGTTATGGAGAATATCAGAACAGGATATACATCAACAGTTGCCTAGTAACTGATCCATAGTAGGCCTTACTCTCCATAGTAGGCCTAACTCTTACTGAAAATAGATTTATTGAAATAGGCCATTAATAATTAAACGTGACCGGTTGTAACCATAAAGTGCGTTCCAGGCAAGAGCTTCGCCCAATACCTGCCCATGGTGATGGAGCCGGTGATGCGCACGGCGGCCATGAAGCCCGAGGTGGCGCTGCTCGACAACGAGGACCTGGAGTCCATCGAGGGCGACCTCGACTGGCACTTCGTCACGCTCGGCGAGCAGCAGAACTTCGGCATCAAGACTGCTGGTAAGCGAGGACTTGTTCAATTTAATGTATTGGATTTCTTATACCATCGACTTCTGAACAGCGTTGTTTTGTGGAAAAAAAGGTTGTTACGTAGACGATTCAACTTACGAAAACGGCGGGTACGTGAGACCGTCTGCTATATGTTTAGTCAATTATCTATGTAGTAGTATGCCGATGTAAATATAATCTCTGCCAGGGGGGGTTATTCCTCAAATGAAGGATGTAAATGTGGTGCCTCTTCCCAAACCATGTCACACCTTATGTCTTGCTCAGTGTACCGGGTACACTGTACCCTTCATCTTGCACATGCTAGGACCTCTATAATGCTACTGAAAACGCTGTACATGTGGCGCAATTTTGGTCTAACGAGATCTAAAGCCGAACAATCGACACGCTATGAAGAAGAACTATCTATCATTTTATATACGAACTTGCCCAATATTTTTTTAGCAACAGAACAGACGGTCAAAAAACCATTGCGCTTAACTAAAATCATCAAAAAATGACAATAAATTGTTTGCAGGTCTTGAAGACAAAGCGTCCGCGTGCGACATGCTCGTGTGCTACGCGCGCGAACTAAAAGAAGCGTTCGCCGAATACGCAGAAGACGTTGTAAAGCTAATGGTGCCGATGCTCAAGTTCTACTTCCACGACAACGTGCGCACGGCGGCGGCCGAGTCGCTGCCGTATCTGCTGGAGTGCGCGCGCATCCGCGGCCCGCAGTACATCCAGGGCATGTGGGCCTACATCCTGCCTGAGCTGCTGAAGGCCATTGACTCGGAGCCCGAGCAGGAGGTGCAGGTGGAGCTACTCAACAGTCTCGCTAAGGTTAGTTAGCTAATGGTGTCGAGTCGCTGCCGTATCTGCTGGAGTACGCGCGCATCCGCGGGCCGCAGTACATCCAGGGCATGTGGGCCTACATCCTACCTGAGCTGCTGAAGGCCATTGACTCGGAGCCCGAGCAGGAGGTGCAGGTGGAGCTACTCAACAGTCTCGCCAAGGTTGGTTAGCTAATGGTGCCGATGCTCAAGTTCTACTACCACGACAAGGACAACGTGTGCACGGCGGCGGCCGAGTCGCTGCCGTATGAGACTGTCCATTAATCACGTGATGATTTTAGCAACTTTTTAGTGATACATTTTAAGACTTTGTGTTATGTGATTGTGATACTTGTTGATTTTTTCCCGGATCCCCCTCCCCCCTTTCGGCCTCACGTGATTAATGGACAGCCCCTATCTGCTAGAGTGCGCTCGCATCCGCGGGCCGCAGTACATCCAGGGTATATGGGCCTACATCCTGCCTGAGCTGCTGAAGGCCATCGACTCGGAACCTGAGCAAGAGGTCCAGGTGGAGCTGCTCAACAGTCTCGCCAAGGTTGGTTTTTACTTTGGCGGCCGATTCGCTGCCGTATCTACTGGAGTGCGCGCGCATCCGCGGGCCGCAGTACATCCAGGGCATGTGGGCCTACATCCTGCCTGAGCTGCTGAAGGCCATTGACTCGGAGCCTGAACAAGAGGTCCAGGTGGAGCTGCTCAACAGTCTCGCCAAGGTTGGTTAATGGTGCCGATGCTCAAGTTCTACTTCCACGACAACGTGCGCACGGCGGCGGCCGAGTCGCTGCCGTATCTACTGGAGTGCGCGCGCATCCGCGGGCCGCAGTACATCCAGGGCATGTGGGCCTACATCCTGCCTGAGCTGCTGAAGGCCATTGACTCGGAGCCCGAGCAGGAGGTGCAGGTGGAGCTGCTCAACAGTCTCGCCAAGGTTGGTTAATGGTGCCGATGCTCAAGTTCTACTTAGCGACAACGTGCGCAGGGCGGCGGCTGAGTCGCTGCCGTATGGGGCTGTCCATTAATCACGTGATGTTTTAGCAAATTTTTAGACTCCCTTCCTCCTGGTGATAAATTTTGAGGCTTTGTGCTATGTGATTGTGATACTTGTTGATGTTTTCCCGGATCCCCCCTCCCCTTTCGGCCTCACGCGATTAATGGACAGCCCCTATCTGCTGGAGTGCGTTCGTATCCGCGGCCCGCAGTACATCCAGGGCATGTGGGCCTACATCCTGCCTGAGCTGCTGAAGGCCATTGACTCGGAACCTGAGCAAGAGGTCCAGGTTGAGCTGCTCAACAGCCTCGCCAAGGCAAACTACCTTTTTTACTTCTTTTTATGCGATACATTCGTTGAGTGTGTGACCGCACGTGTCGCAATGTGGCAAGGAATGTAGTGTGGCACTACATTTGTATGCTCCTTTGCCGTGATGCAAGTGCAAGTAAGCCAGAGGGCACACCACACATTTGCGGCAACGCGAACGAGAGGAGCATAACTTGAATGTGTAAAAATATTGTATTGTGAATACTAAAAAGCAAGAACAATATTAAACTTTCGGATCTCGCTTTTAAAAGTGAATTTTAGTCACTGGGGCAAATGCAAAGAAGTACATTTTCTGTAAATTATCATCAATCACACATTGAAAAATAAACCTTATGATTTAGCACAAAGCTGAAAAATAAAGTACCTAAAAGCCTATTCTGGAGTCATTTTTATGTTATTTATTGTCATTATATTTGATGACTGTGTTCCTTACAGTGCATTGAGCTGCTCGGCGCCGGCTGCCTGCCCGACGAGATGATGGCGGAGGTGCTGCGCATCCTCAACAAGCTGCTGACGGAGCACTTCGAGCGCGCCACCGAGCGCCGCCAGAAGCGCGCCGACGAGGATTACGACGAGGTCAGTTGGGGTCACAGCCACAGATAGGTGCTGCCATCCTCAACGAGCTGCTGACGGAGCACTTCGAGCGCGCCACCGAGCGCCGCCAGAAGCGCGCCGACGAGGATTACGACGAGGTCAGTTGGGGTCACAGCCACAGATAGGTGCTGCCATCCTCAACGAGCTGCTGACGGAGCACTTCGAGCGCGCCACCGAGCGCCGCCAGAAGCGCGCCGACGAGGATTACGACGAGGTCAGTTGGGGTCACAGCCACAGATAGGTGCTGCCATCCTCAACGAGCTGCTGACGGAGCACTTCGAGCGCGCCACCGAGCGCCGCCAGAAGCGCGCCGACGAGGATTACGACGAGGTCAGTTGGGGTCACAGCCACAGATAGGTGCTGCCATCCTCAACGAGCTGCTGACGGAGCACTTCGAGCGCGCCACCGAGCGCCGCCAGAAGCGCGCCGACGAGGATTACGACGAGGTCAGTTGGGGTCACAGCCACAGATAGGTGCTGCCATCCTCAACGAGCTGCTGACGGAGCACTTCGAGCGCGCCACCGAGCGCCGCCAGAAGCGCGCCGACGAGGATTACGACGAGGTCAGTTGGGGTCACAGCCACAGATAGGTGCTGCCATCCTCAACGAGCTGCTGACGGAGCACTTCGAGCGCGCCACCGAGCGCCGCCAGAAGCGCGCCGACGAGGATTACGACGAGGTCAGTTGGGGTCACAGTTCATTGCACCGGCACCGCCTCGCCATGGTGGCCACTCATTGTCAACTGGTGGACACCACTTTGCAAAGAGTGGTTCGCAGGTTATAGCAGCGGTTCCGCGGATGAATACCGCGTATAACGTTGTACGTTATTTCTCGAGTTGATTCAATTAGCTTTATGACTCTGTATTTTAGAATGTAGTACAATGGCTATGCGATATTATTATGATCTTTATGTAGGCAATCTTCGTGGAACCGACTCCTCGAGTTGATTCAATTAGCTTTATTACTCTGTATTTTAGAATGTAGTACAATGGCTATGCGATATTATTATGATCTTTATGTAGGCAATCTTCGTGGAACCGACTCGTGGTATCGTCATGATGTTATGTCCCTCGTGATTATATCTGTCATTGTACGTCCACTGTTTACGTATCTCGACTCGACATCTACTTAAGGTGTATCGTTATTTCCTCCAGGTGGTAGAAGAGCAGCTAGCCGACGAAGACAACGAGGACGTGTACGGCCTCTCACGCGTGGCGGACGTGGTGCACGCGCTGATGTCGGCGTACCGCGACGCGTTCTACCCGCACCTGGACACGCTGCTGCCGCACCTGGTGCAGCTGCTGGCGCCCGGCCGGCCCTACGCCGACCGCCAGTGGGCCATCTGCATCTTTGACGACGTCATCGAGTTCGGCGGTCAGTGTCGCACTATACTATAGAGCCGCGCTCTACCCGCACCTGGTGCAGCTGCTGGCGCCCGGCCGGCCCTACGCCGACCGCCAGTGGGCCATCTGCATCTTTGACGACGTCATCGAGTTCGGCGGTCAGTGTCGCACTATACTATAGAGCCGCGCTCTACCCGCACCTGGTGCAGCTGCTGGCGCCCGGCCGGCCCTACGCCGACCGCCAGTGGGCCATCTGCATCTTCGACGACGTCATCGAGTTCGGCGGTCAGTGTCGCACTATACTATAGAGCCGCGTTCTACCCGCACCTGGACACGCTGCTGCCGCACCTGGTGCAGCTGCTGGCGCCCGGCCGGCCCTACGCCGACCGCCAGTGGGCCATCTGCATCTTCGACGACGTCATCGAGTTCGGCGGTCAGTGTCGCACTATACTATAGAGCCGCGTTCTACCCGCACCTGGACACGCTGCTGCCGCACCTGGTGCAGCTGCTGGCGCCCGGCCGGCCCTACGCCGACCGCCAGTGGGCCATCTGCATCTTCGACGACGTCATCGAGTTCGGCGGTCAGTGTCGCACTATACTATAGAGCCGCGCTCTACCCGCACCTGGACAGCTGCTGGCGCCCGGCCGGCCCTACGCCGACCGCCAGTGGGCCATCTGCATCTTCGACGACGTCATCGAGTTCGGCGGTCAGTGTCGCACCATGTTATTGAGACGCTTTTGGTTTTTTAAATCGTGTAACTTTGATCATTATCGTCATGCAAATTGTTGGAAAGTTGCAAACTTATTAAATGTATGCTGCATATCTTTTGGCATCTGTGAAAACTAATTATCTGTAATTACATGGTGTTGTAATTTCAATGTCTATTTTTAACATTGTTTTATCTTGAGATTTTAAATTATTTTTATGCATTTACAATGCAATTCTGTAAGTATAAGAAAAATGTGATAGTAAAAAACCACGAGCCATATAAGTAGCTTTCAGGCGGGATTCGAACCCGCGCCTCCGGGAATCCGGCCCGATGCTCTGACCCACTAATTCGGGTTCGAATCCCGCCTGAAAGCTACTTATAGGGCTCGTGGTTTTTTACTATCACATTTTTCCTATATTGTTTTATCTTTATTATCCATCTAACAACACAAACTTAACACAAAATTTTGCATCAACAGGTCCATCATGCGTGAAATACCAAGACATATTCCTGGAGCCGATGCTCGCAGGCCTGCAGAGCCCCGAGGCGGAGGTGCGGCAGGCGGCGGCGTACGGCTGCGGCGTGCTCGCGCAGTTCGGCGGGCCGCAGTTCGCCGCCGCCAGCGCGCGGGCCGTGCCGCTACTCGCCGCGCTTGTAGCCGAGCCGGACTCCAGATCAGTGGAGAATCTGAATGCAACAGAAAACGCTATATCCGCCGTCACTAAGATCATCAAATATAACTCCTCACAGATCGACCGCGATGAAATTATTAGGCATTGGTGAGTGTCTTACCTTCTCAGTTTAAAAGCCCTAGGCGGGACACTGCGGCGTGCTTGCGCAGTTCGGCGGGCCGCAGTTCACCGCCGCCAGCGCGCGGGCCGTGCCGCTACTCGCCGCGCTTGTAGCCGAGCCGGACTCCAGATCAGTGGAGAATCTGAATGCAACAGAAAACGCTATATCCGCCGTCACTAAGATCATCACAGATCGACCGCGATGAAATTATTAGGCATTGGTGAGTGTCTTACCTTCTCAGTTTAAAAGCCCTAGGCGGGACACTGCGGCGTGCTTGCGCAGTTCGGCGGGCCGCAGTTCACCGCCGCCAGCGCGCGGGCCGTGCCGCTACTCGCCGCGCTTGTAGCCGAGCCGGACTCCAGATCAGTGGAGAATCTGAATGCAACAGAAAACGCTATATCCGCCGTCACTAAGATCATCAAATATCTCCTCACAGATCGACCGCGATGAAATTATTAGGCATTGGTAAGTGTCTTACTTTCTCAGTTTAAACGCCGCAGCACAGAATAAATAATAGTGCTAAGGCACAGAAGACTCACTCTGCAAGCTCATTTAAATAATAATAAATCTTTCTGCGTGGAAATAAAGTCCAATTCCGGTTGCTTTTGTCATCGCTTGCCTACTATTATAATAACCTAAAGTTCGCGCATGCAAGCAAAACTGTACCCAATAGCTACGCGCGAGCGTTTCTATTTCTATGAATGTCTCAAACAGCTCGCTCGCTGGTTATGGTTGCGAGCGTCTTGCGAGTTCGGTTTTGTTGTTTATTTTGTTATTTCTTTTATTTATACACCCGTAAACACAACAGTATCTTATATACGGATTATAAGAACGTTTAGTAGTCATTGTTTGGTGCACAAAAATCACAGAAATGATCGATTGTTTTACGCGCGAACGTGGAGCGTACGAGCCGAGCGGCATCCTTCTGTCATACGCCTGCCCGGCAGGCGCGCCGGCCGAACGTACCTAAACTGCGGAGTGACACCCCCCTGGCCGCAGTTCGCCGCCGCCAGCGCGCGGGCCGTGCCGCTACTCGCCGCGCTTGTAGCCGAGCCGGACTCCAAATCTGTGGAGAATTTGAATGCAACAGAAAACTCTATATCCGCCGTCACTAAGATCATCAAATATAACTCCTCACAGATCGACCGCGATGAAATTATTAGGCATTGGTGAGTTTCTTACCTTTCTCAGTTTAAAAGGCCGCATTCCGCCGCGCTTGTAGCCGAGCCGGACTCGAGATCGGTGGAGAATTTGAATGCAACAGAAAATGCTATACTTGCCGTCACCAAGATCATCAAATACAGGGTTAATTTTTGAACACCATCCAAATTTTTAAGATCGTCTCAGAATCTGTAAGTGAACAACTTTCTCCTAGAAACATGGGTCGAAATATGACATATTTTTTTTTACTTTTCATACAAATCTGACTGATTACACGATCGATTTATTATTATTATTATTATTATACTCTTTATTGCACATTAAAAATACATTGAACACAAATATAATTGTAACATGTGAGCAAAGGTGGACTTATCTCTAAAAGAGATCTCTTCCAGTCAACCCAGAACGAGTAAGAGATGGATAAATAAGCAGGGGAAGTAAAGTGCAGAACAATCTATAAAAATAAATACAAGACATACTTATACTTAAAATATAAATAAATACCTAACGCAAATATATTATACATATATTTTGAAATACATATTTAAATACATACAATATATAAATTATAATATTATATAACATGAGGGGTGCATAATTACAATTTAAGATGATTCAGTGAACAATTGTGCAAGAAAGTGCGCTTTGAGTTTCTTTTTAAAAGACTGGACATTCCGACTATCCTGGATGTCCAGCGGAAGTCTGTTCCAGAGCTGAGCAGCTCTTACAGTGAAAGAATTGAGAAGGAAGTTGGTGTTGCTTTTAGGCAGCTCAAGCAACTTAGTGACACATGGCCGCCTAGAGCGAGAAGGAGGAGGAAGCAACTGGAAACGGGAAACAAGGTATTCATTCATTTAGTATGGAAAGTCCAAAAACTTTTGTCGTATTTCGACCCATGTTTCTAGAAGAAAGTTGTTCACTTACCGATTCTGAGTTGAGCTTAAAAATTTGGATGATTATCAAAAATTAACTCTTAATTAACTCCTCACAGCTGGACCGCGATGAAATTATTAGGCATTAGTGTGTCTTACCTTCTCAATTTAAATGTTGATTTGCGTTAATTGTCGTTCTGCCCTCCTGATTCACAATCATTCGAAAAGTGCAATACCTACTTAATTACCATACCTAGGTGGTGATTGTGCTCATGAATATGAACAACTTTTACTATGGTACTTATACTATAATACTTTTACAAGAAAAATCAGCTGTTTCATACATTCTCGTCGAGTAGGTATTGACAATTTGTATGAAACAGCTGTTTTTTTTTGTTGAGTTGCAGAGTTGGCCCAATAAAGTCAAAGTCAAAGTCAATAAATTTTTATTCATATAGATTAAATAAAATTAATGCTTATGAATCGTCCAACATTTTTTTACCTACCACCTGTTATGGACATCTTTTAACTGACAAGAAAAACAGGCGAAAAAAACTCATCAGCTTTAACAGAAGCAACGCATTTACAAAATAATTATGTCGTTGCTAGACAAAATGGTACAATAATAAAATTTATACAAAAAGCTAATGCTGAAGGAAAGTTTTCACATACTTAAGTATAAGAATATTTTCCTTTTATACATTGTTAGTGTTACTTACTATAATTATTACAACCATGCGTTATGATCATTTAAATAATCTTCTACTTTGTAATAGCCTTTGCTCAAGAGCGTCTTTTTAACATGTTTTTTAAATTTATTCAAAGGCAGCTCGATTACTTCTTGTGGAATTTTATTAAAGAATGCTATGCCTTTTCCCAAAAAAGAGCCTCTACTTTTTTCAAGTCTAAATCTTGGAACGGCAAGCTAATAGTAAAAGTTGTTCATATTCATGAGCTCAATCACCACCTAAGAGGTTTTGCGCTTATAGAAAAACATCCTGTATTGGTGAGAATGACAATGCTTACATTCCGCTCTCGGGAACGAATTGAGAAGTTGATTTCAAAAGTGTCACTGCTTTTACGACTATTTTACTCGAGTTCTTCTACTTATCGTGACATTAGTGTGTAGGGGTTTATTCCTACATATACTGCTATGCTGATGCTAAATGATAAAATATGCTAAAATGATAGATGCTAGAAATGATGCTAATTCGCGGACGGGAAATGCTAGAAAATGATAAACCGACCGCGATGATTGAATGCGTTTATTGCACTGCTATATATCTACAATATAAATAAGTCTATAATTGAGGGCATCAGAAATAGTGCAAAATGATGATGATAAATGCTGATGCTGACAATGCGGAACTAGAATAATGAAGTTACTAAACTAGGTTATTAGAATGATGATGATTAGTGCTTGATCGTGACATTAAATTACAGAAAATTATTGCTTATATTTAATATGCTAAGTATGCTATAATAAAATATGTACCTAATGATAAATGCATGCAATATTAGTAATGATTATGATATTAAATTGCTACAACTAAATTGTCTGTCTTTGTCTATGTAATTGTCTTTTCAAACACCACACTACACTTCACTGTTTGCTATGGGTACTACACAAAAGATTAACTTTCATCACAGTCACTAATCACTGCACTAGCCATGCCGCGCTATACGGCGGCCGGCGCCGGCGGCGCCTCCCGGCCGGCCGGACGGCTGCCCGGCGCGGGTGCGCGCGCGCCCCGCTGCTGATGCTCCTTAGCCACAAACAGGCTAACAATGCTCCATGTTTATGATATAGTGCTGAATGTCGAGTGTAGTAAGATCTTTCACTTTGCTGTTCATGCTTTCAATTGGCGTCTTTCAGGTTGCCAAGTGTCAATTTCGGCTACAGTGCTAGTATTGATCGTGGAGTTAAAAATGTATGTATGTAATATGTATGTATGTATGTCTGCGGATTTTCCAATTATTTATGTTCTTGCTTTTTGATCTGATTGATAATATTGTGTGAATATATTGTAAACATATCACATTTCAATGCTCAACCTTGACTTACTGCGATAAGTCCATTGTATTGTGATGTTTTTATTTCAATGCTAGACGAACAGAAAATGCTGATTCTGCATTCCTTGCCACAGGAGTTTAGCCAGACAGACGGGCGCTGCAACTTGATCCACTTGTCGCACACTACCGTGTTTACTATACGCAGGCTAATGTTTGCTGTGATGATCGACTATGTTCTTGTTTGTTGTTTTGTTCGCAAACGGGTAACAAAATTAATTTGTTTGTGGGTCGCTCGGTGATGTTTAATGTCGTTGTGCTTACGTGTGAATGTCGTATGAACAGTTCTGTAAAACGGCTTGATGATGATAAGATGATGGGATGTTTTGCTGTATGGTTTAAGTTGGAGCGATGCGGTCTTCCACCGACCCGTAGTAACCCTTGATCTATAAATGGGTTAAAACTAGCGATCTTGCTTTTTCTACTAACCTTGCCGTTTGACTTTAATGATATTAAGTCATCTTCAAAGTCATTCAATTGCACACATTTTATTATAATATTAGATGCGTTATTCATTTCTAATGTTGACAAAGTGCAATCGCGTGACGTTTGCCGGTGACGTAACCACTCGATGTAACGTGATAACGTCTGTTCAGTACACCCCTGCTTCGACCCGCGGAACCGTGGTCTAGCGCAGTGGAAGCATATTACTAATATAGACTCCGGACAAAAACTTGGTCTCAGCCGGGATGTAACTGAACAATTGGACTGCGATACACAGCGACTTAATTTAAATTGTGAAGTAAGGTGAATTTTACATACGGTCTGTGCTGTAGAAAGTCCCTGGGCAGCGTGGGGATGGGGCGCGCGCCCCTGGTACTTCTTCTTCTTCTGCAGACCTTACCGATTCGTCACCTTACTCACAAAACAAACACCACAGCGTTCCCAAGACACTGGGCGCTTCAACAATAGGTACACAATAACACACACGGGGGAGCCTTTTTTATTACGATTTACAGTCCCGACAACAAGCGCGTGGTGGAAAATTATCTTTCTTTCAAAACCCCGCGACCGGCCCGATCAGATGGCGTCAAAACCTTGGTCGTACAAAACGTGACATTAGAGACGCGTTCAGAAACGTCGATCTTTTCCGAACAACGTCCCTACTGCCTTTGTTACCTTTACAATGTCGCCAAAATGATTTAATAATTTTACTAAAGTTTGATTGTTATGATGCGATTGTAAGGCAACATGCACACTTGCTTTCTTTTCTTCTGAAGATGGGCATTGATAAATGGTATTTTCTAATTTGCTTGGATCTAAAATGCTAAGCCATTTAGGCCCTTCCCGCCACGGAGAAAAATCTGCTGTTTTGTAAGTGGTCAGCCCACGCGAAGCGCAATCTGCTGTATACAGTTCTGATCTGACGTGATTCCACTTTGATGCTGGTATGATTTGTGATAGTTGCTCGATTTTTATCTTTCTGTGTTCTTGCTGTAAGGATTGTGCTACTGCTTTAGGTTTCGAAGTTCCGAGGTGCTGTTCAAAGTTTGGTTTTATTGGCAATGCGACCTCACACTGGCCACATTCCAAACGACGTGTTGTTGCTTGATCAATTTTTTCACAAAGTTGCTCTTCTTTGGTTAATGATGATGCTGAATGACTGCTGATCTTCTGTATTTCCCAGAACTTCGAGATGCCGTCAATGTCTCATCCTCGATCTCCCACTTTTCATCTAAATTATCAATTGATATGCGTTGGATCTGTCTCAATAATGCTCTAAAATTGGTTCTTTGCTGACACAACAACTCGTCGGCGGCATCACCCGGCTGCGTGGCCTTGTCGTCCTTGCTAATAGTAGGAATGGAGAAAGAAAGCTGTGAAAGAACTTCCTTTCCATCTCCGGGCACGGGTAAAGGAGATAACGTAGGCATTGGTGTTGGTTTGTACGAAGTAATTTTTGCTCTGATTGCTTCGTAAAACTCCTTCGTCTTTTGAAAAATGTGCTGAACAAAATACTCATAAGTTTTGTCTTCGTAATGTTGCACGTCTGAGTCATTCTGCTGGAATTCCGCCCAAAGATTGTCTAATACTTGGACTCTTTTCTCTAAGTATTCCTGATTTTTCCTACTAGCACTGTCCTTTCGGAAGTTTGCTTCTATCTTCTCGAACTGAGTGATAATTTCAGCTTGACGGGCAAAGATAGGATCGAATGATGGTGCCATAATGAAAGTTAATACTTAAGCAAAGATAATGGAAAGATCTTACTTTGAGGTGCTGCAAACCAAATGCTACTGCTGCTGTCGCTGCGGCTGCTGAAACGAGCTGCTTAGCCCGCTAGTAAACTGCTGTCTTCACTTTCACTTGTATAATGTCCATGTATAAAAAGTTAATGTCACTGCTTTTAAAATGCTAAATAAAGTCACTAATAAAATGTCAATGCTAATTATAATGTTCACTGTAAACCAAAGCGCAAAGTCACAGACACGAATACTTTAAAATTACGTAAGTAGTAAGTTATTTCTAAGACCTCACCGCGCACTAGGTCAAACTAGTCAAAGGACTAAAATGCTAAATAATAGGCTCGAAGGACCAAAATGTAGGGGTTTATTCCTACATATACTGCTATGCTGATGCTAAATGATAAAATATGCTAAAATGATAGATGCTAGAAATGATGCTAATTCGCGGACAGGAAATGCTAGAAAATGATAAACCGACCGCGATGATTGAATGCGTTTATTGCACTGCTATATATCTACAATATAAATAAGTCTATAATTGAGGGCATCAGAAATGCCTGCTTGCAGTTTTTAGAGTCACCGATCAACGCATGATATATAAATGTTTTACATACATGTGCGATGCGATGGCTCGTACAAGTGTTATTGGCCGACCATGTAGTACTTAACTAAATGTTGTTTCCAGGCTGACCTGGCTCCCTGTAACCGAAGACACCGAAGAAGCGCCGCACGTTTACGGGCTGCTTTGCGAGCTAGCGGCTAGCGGGCACGCCGCGCTCGCAGCGCCCGGCGCCGGCGCGCGGGTCGTGGCGGTACTAGCCGAAGCCTTCCTGCGCGACGCCGTGCCCACAGACAACGCCGTCTACCCGCAGATGGTGGGCCTGTTGCGCCAGATACAGGTACTGGTTACTTCCCAATGCTGGTGCCCATGAAATCCAAAAAACACTAATTTAAAATTAAGTTCTTGATTGTCACATACACATTATTCAAACTTGCTTGAAAATTCTGTAAACGCGTGTTACGGACAAGAACAAAACGTAATTTTGTTTAATTAAAAATAAGGCAAATTCGTTTTTCTTCTTATCCCTACTACGCGTTTTCAGAATAATCAATAACTTAATTTATTGTAATATTTTTGACTAGTTTTATTTTTAATGTGGATAATTTGTTTACAGACCAACGCAGAGCTATTCAACTCGTGCCTGATGCAGCTATCCAACGAACACAAAGAAGCGTTGCAAATAGCGCTGTCCACATAGTTGCCGCGCCGCCCGCTTGTATTTATTGTACGCGCCACCGCCCTCGTCACGCCAACGCAACGTCAAGACACTCGGCATCCCTCATCCGTTGCCAGTCACTCCTCCCCACCCCGATAACTACTTCTCCTCTATAACCTCAATAATAACAACTCGCATGTCTATCGTAATTGATTAAAATATTATTGTTGGTCAGTGGAACCGGTCTCTATCTATAATGCTTTAACTGGTCTAGATAAATCTTAATACATTCTTTTCCTTATTGAGGATTACTTTTCTTTGATCTCTGAATAAGATGCAGTTGGGCTAATTGAAATTGCTGTGATATATTTTTATAATGATTTTGTAAGATCATTTCTTTCGAGCTTCAGCTGAAATAGCCTCTTTGACCACATTCAAAGATTTCGAAACATTTATGTTTTCCTTACATATTAAATTTTTAAGGAACCGCGGTTTAAAAACGGTCCAATTTATTAGTTTGCCGTATGCATATACTATTTTGTATGTTTTCTTTTCCGCCTAACCATTTTTCAGGGTCTCGATTGAGAGTCTATTAACTTCGATATTTAAAATTGGACCAACCGCGTCCATTTGATGTTAGTTTGCCATATTTTCGGCTACATGGGAACTAAGTGGCTGTCTCTCGCAATGGACGAGATGTCTGTTTATAAGAAATAATTTTATTCAATAAAATATATAATATTATTATATATACATTTCTTTGTTTAACTAAAATAAAAGTTATTGACATTTAATTTATTTTTATTCAATCGCACACGTAGGATTTACTTTCAGAAAAATCATACCTATATCCAAACTAGAAAATCCATTGCTTGTATTTGCAATAGGGTATTACACGCTTTTTTGAAAACTGTCTAAAATCAATCCTGAGGTCGTAATAAACCAGTAAAATTTTTATTTCAATGCTATGATACCAAAAAATGCCTTAATATCTAAATTCATTTTTGATTTTTAGTTTTCGAGCTAAAAAGCTATCCGCCATATTGTATCGGCTCGTGACGTCACTCGGATAGTACATTTGTAAACAATACGACTCTGCGTAAGCCCAAGTAAAACATTGTCGAAAATAATGAGTTTTAATGTAATATCCATTGGTGTCTTGTGCCCGGGTGCAAGAATACGAGTATAAAAACTCACAAAATTTATGGATTCAAGTGCCAACTGATATTAAAATGAGAAAAACTTGGTTGAAATTGGCAAGAAGATATCCAAAAGCAGTTTTCACAAAAACTAGACTGTATTTCTGTGAAGATCATTTTGATGTGTATGCGATATATATATAATATAATGGTTAATAGAGAATAATAATACACAAAAGAAAACTTGGTGTTCTTCAAGAAAGTTGTAATTTGTTACATACAAAACAAACGTCATATTTATAGGTTATGTTCGAACCTAACTTTAAAAAACCTACATAAATATATTAAATTCCATATCTTAGCTGGAAAATGATATGGAGATTTATACACAGTATAAGATAATGGGTTCTGTGAAACGAATTCGGATGAGGCCAAACTGCAAACCATCCAGATTTGATTGCCAAGACTGAAAACACAAATCCACTCCAAGTGAACCTCAGCAGGCCTTTATTAAAAGGCAAAAAAAGAATGTCTACAATTAAGGAGATTGAAGAGGCCATAAGAGAGGAGAATGATGTTGTATCAGTCAGTACCATCTTGTAGTCAAGGTAATTTATTTTATTTTTTGTGAGTACCTAATTTAAGCAGATGTTATAAATTATTAACATTATCAATAAGACAAATATTATACTAACCATATTTTACTATTAGTTCCAGATTATATTTTGACATCTGACAAGAATAATAAGTGTCATGACATGACAAAGAAGTCCAAGTAGTACAAGCCCAGGAACATAAAAGCAGTTCAACATTGTCGGATGACACACTATAGAAGTAGAAATGTGCAGACTTGTATAAAAAACAAAGACATTATGACATCACCTTTGAAGACAACTACACAATTGTCTCGTTGACTTGCATTGAAACATCACCCTTTCATCAACATTTATAGTCTACCGGCCACCTGAGAAAATTCCTTCACCAACCTGAATCTCATTGGTATCTCTTCTGTATACCTACAACAGGTATGGATGTGTTCAGGGCGTTGTGTAAATCACGAAACTGCTTGTTCCACCACAAAAAAACATTACAACAAGCAGGTAGGTATACAGAAGAGATACCGACAAGATTTTTCAAAATCTGGTCGTGGCCGACCTACTATTTATTGTATCTCAGGAAAGCATGAGCAAGCAACTTGCAGTTTTCTTATTAGTAATCTTAAATTGAATGAGATAGTATGCCCATTTAACTATTTGATTTCTTGTTTATTTGAAAATTGGTTTACTGTCAAGTATATTATATGTAAGAGCAAATGTAACTAACTTCTTAAATTAAGTGTGAAAGGTCATTTTTATCAATCTGTCGACTGTATGAAAACAGGCAGAAAAAGATTGCCCTTGATGCGTTTCTTGCCAGTTCTTCTTGCAAGGTCTCTCGCCGAACGATTTGCGAACCAATGCTGTAGTGTAGCTTCTTTGACGTTCGTAAGTGTTGTAATCAAAACCTAGAGAATAAAGAAATTTATTTGTTTTAATGCCGTTGGTATGTCTTTTATTTAATTTAAGTGGTTTCAAAGGATTAAATTAATACCTAAACAGACAACTCTGGTTTATACAAGGTATAATTTTTATTATTATATAAGTAATAAAAAATATAACCAACATAAAGTAAGTCTTATTTCTTCCTGAAAATAAATTTAATAAAACAATAATTTTATTAGGTACATAATGGATTTATTGTAAAAATCAACTAAATAGGTTACAACATAATAAACAGAGTACTACTTAATTTATTTTTATTTTATTTATTTAGTGGATCAACAGTTAAAACTACAAAATACGAAACTACAAATAGCTACAGGGAACCAATTATAGATCCACACCAATATGTAACAGCGTAGCATAGCCACCAGAGTACCATCCAGTTTTACAACAGCTCACTTCATAGCATTTCGAGGCTGTGATACTTCCATATCTTAGTTCATTCCACAAGCCACTTTTATGTTGATCTCTTGTTTCACTTTCTATCATGATTTTAGTTAAAAACCTCTCCGTTTTCTTCATCATATTTAATTATTAGACGATGCAGCGAAAAAGTTTACTTTCTGTCAACATCAGGTTCATGCTTCAAAAATGGCATTTGTGTTGATTTTTCTTTTTTTTGCATTGCAAAACAAATTCATTTAACACACTGCTGTCTGGAACTATCTCTTTAGGTTTACTTTTAGAGATTTCTTTTGTACTTACATAACATTTTTATTAATGAGCCAACCTTAGCCAGATTCGATTTACTCCAATAACATTCAATCGAAGTACAGGACGGGGCTTCGGTTCGGCGGTGTAAGTGTAACCACATCAAAAATCAACACCGTGTTTGTAGCCACCTTCTGATGAGGGGCAATCGTGGCATGGCACTGGACACTAGTAACGAGTCTCTTCCTGTTCATTCACAATAAGTTTCACTGCACTAGGACCGCACTTTGTGTTCCGGGCATACCGTACAGTTTGAGTTGCACGTAGCCTATAGCGTCGTCGTCCCCGTATGATTCTCTTCCGGACCTGATGACAAGAAAATAGGTTAAGTTGGATAGTAATAGTCAACACAGTGTATTATCACGCATTATCGTGTTGTGTATTGATTTTGTATTTATTATTAGACCAGACTTGATAACATTAAGTAGGTACTTACATTGCTATTTTAACATTTCTCAACTCGGCTGATCAGAAATCTGGTTGGATGCAAAAAAATTGCCACCATCAACGTACCTATTTATTTATCCTTGGTAGATTCGTGCTTTCTGCTTTCACGAATCCGTCATCCATGATGTGACGTTAATAAAGTATAGAAAAAAAGTCTTACGTGATAGTAACTATTAGATTACGAAATATCATGAAATAACACAAAGCTCGACGTCGTTAGTACTAATTTGTATGACAGAAATACCTCGCCTATGTTTATGCTAACGGATTGACCACAAATTTTTTTTTTTTTTTTTTTTTTTTTTTTTTTATTGGCTCCACCCGGTTTGGGTATTAGCCATGACAAAGGTAGGGAAACTAAACTATATCTTTATAAACTAATTTAGGTATATACAAGGAAATTTGGAATTGGATAGTGGGGAGGAAAAGAAAGAAGGATTATAAAATATATATAGGATGTGTAAGAGGGGTTTAGATTAAATTTGAATATTATTAGTGGATATAAAAAGAGAAATACATTTATAAACATAAATATCATTGGAATATAAAAGAAGCAATATAGAAGTAGGAAGAGGGATACTGAGGGAAATTAAAGAGTCATAAAAGGAAGTATGATCGTAGAGGGGACAGGAAAAAAATATATGATTTACATCACCCAATCCAGTGCCACACTCACACAATGAATTATCAATGATTCCTAGTCTGGACAAATGGGCAGGAGTGCAGGTATGGCCAAGTCGCATTCGTGTAATAATGGTAGTGGGTACTTTACCAAGCTTCATTTTACAAAACCAAGGTTTGGATGGTATGTCTGGTTGAATCCGTTTATAATAGCTGCCTTTGTATTTACTGCTTATGTGCCACTGACTATCCCATGATTTTTTGAGACAAACCCTTGCATATGCGCACAAATCATAGCAATAATTTTTGTAAGGGAATAAGTCCCCAGAAACTATTGCTTCCTTTGCTAGTTGATCAGCTTTTTCGTTACCTTGAATATTACTGTGACTAGGCACCCATACAAAGTTTATCTCATAACCTGCTATTGAACATTTTTGAAGTAAATTTCGGCATTCTATAATTATTTGGTAGCTTAAATTGCTTTTAAAAGGAAATTATATGGGATTGACGTCACATCCTAATCCAATATGGCGTATGGCGTTTCAGACATTTGAAGAACAGATTAAAAAAGACGATTTTTAAAATTGAATTATAAATTTAAAAATCCCTTTTTATTAATAAATATACACGTTTCTCGTTTACTTTTTACGTTATCTATCATAAAAATGCATTTTTATATTTTTTCTTTCTAGGTGTAAAATACCCTATTGTAGGCAATATAAACTTAGTTTATAAAATATAAGCTTACTGTCTTCATACTAAATTCGACTGACAAACTCACCCCGTACCAAAATTGCATCATAAACTTGCTATTTATTTCAATAGAAGCGTGGCCGGGCTGAGTCCTACCAAAAATGTGTTATAACTGTTGAAATACTGTGGTACTCTTTTTTCCATCAAGGTACTACGAGGTACAGTCGCCAGCACGTCAGGTTACTACAAACTGTCAAATTTCTTTAAATAAAATTCAACCTTATCTCCAACAGAAAGAGTTCCGTTTCACTTAATAAATTTTGACATTTTGTAGTAACCCGACGTGCTGGCGACCGTACGTATCCGTACCGTTTACAGCCTTAATTGACGCCGCCGCCGCCGGCGCCGTGGCCGGGCCAGAACGTAACACACGTATTTACAAACAAAAAAGTATCGGCGGCAGTGGTCTTGCGGGCGCGATGCCCTGCAGGTGCTGATGGGGGCCGTGGTCGGCGCAGTCGATCGACGCGCCAGTCGGCCCACGAAGTCCTGTAGCGGCTCGATGTTGAGGTCCCGCGCAATGACCTCGTTGCGGACGTAGCGCCCCGCTTGAGTGATGATGCGGAGCGCCACGTTCTGCTGGGCTTGTAGCCGCTGCTTCCGTGTCTTCGAGCAGAGCGAGTACCACGCTGGCGCAGCGTATGTGAGCCGAGGCTGGACGTGGGATTTGTATATCGCGAGCTTCGCCCGCAGCGGCAGTCTGGAATTTAAAACAGGGCGCAGTATGGCCCGCGCGGCGCGGGCCGATGACGTGACATGCTCGAGTTGGGCGGCCATGGTCAGGCCGCGGTCAATATGGCAGCCTAGATATTTGATGGACGGCTGCCATTGAATGGACTCGCCCTTCAGTTCTAACTTGGGTGGCATCTTACGCTGCCTCCCAACGAGTATTGCGGTGGTTTTGTCCACGTTCACCGCGATCCTCCAGTTGTCCAGCCAGGGCGGGAGGAGGTCCAGCTGTATTTGCATCCGCGCCGCGGCAGTTCTGGGCCACGGGGAGGAAGTGAAGAAGGCGCTGTCGTCCGCAAATAGCGCCAGCTCGACCCGTGGCTCCGTCTCTCTCTCGCTGTCGTTTACAGAGGGCATGTCGTTGGTGTAAACGGCGTACGAGGTGGGCGATAAGCAGCTGCCTTGTGGAACCCCTGCTCGTATGGGTCGCAGCTCGGACTCCTCTCTTTCCACCGCCACGTTGAAGAGCCGTCCTTCAAGGAATGAAACCAGTAAGTGGACAAGGGCTGGGTGCACTTTGGTGTTTTTGGCCATCTTGAAAATGAGACCGGGGTGCCAAACTCGGTCAAAGGCCTTCTCGCCACCACCACCATTTTAACCTATCACGTGTTCTACAGGACTTCCGAGGCAAATTCGCTCTCTGAAATGTCAACGCGATGAACTAGTTTGCCCTAGGAAAAACTAGTTTTTCCTGAAATCGGGTTTGGCCGGTAAAATATATAAAGGGCTTCCCAAAACTATGCCACATCGAGGGAAAGTACCTTAAATCCCGAAGATATACAATTTTACTGAAAGAAAACTTCATTTTTATTTTAAAAATAAAACGAACTGCATTCAAAGAATTTTAAATAATCGCCTGTATGAACTGGGAATCGAACCTAATGAAATAAAAAAAAAACTTATTTTATTGTACCGATCGAAAGGCTCGATTATACCTAAGCATTTCTTCTAAGTAACAGCATTTTAAATAAAAGGAAGACTATGAAATTAACATTTAATGTTGAATAACAAGTTTGTGCAGCGTTATGGATAGCCTTTTCTGTGACTGTCGTGCTCAACACTTTAACATTTCAATGTGTGGTATTACTAACAACAGAAGATTGGAGCAATTTATACCTAATTTCCCTATCATAAGTGTTTGATAAAGTTATAATGTGTTAAGTAAGACCACCTCGATTGGTTTAAAAAATTTGAATAATTTGGCGCGGTCTATTCCACCTTGTGGCATAGTCTATCTATGCCTGCCTGCCACATGGTGGCAATACCTACCGCAATAAATACTGAAGATAGAAATTTTTATTGAAATAGGTTTTTTTTTATAAAAATACGAACTGCATTAAAAGATTTATTAAATAATAGCATGCCCAAACCGAGAATCGAACCCGCATCAAATTATTCAAACTTTTTGAAACCAATCGAGGGGGTGTTACTTTTCACATTATTAAACATTTATGATAGGGAAATTAGGTATAATTACTCCAATCTTCACTCTGTGATTCTATGTGTTTATTGTATAATTAGTGCATATAAATACGTGATCATTGTTGGAAATTACTTATGAAACCTTGGATCTCGAAAGATTTGGATTCCCGAAGGAGGAACACTGCGTCAGCGATGGATTCGTGCGATACCTCGAGCCGACTAGCAGCTTACACGATCAGTAGGAGTGTTTAATAAACATTTTCGTGACTGTGATATAGTTAAAATAAAACAACTCTTAGTTATGTACGCGTATTATTTGATTTTAAGGCGCTATAATCAGGAATTCATCTTATCTCATGCATAAAAGAAATTAGGAGCAGCCCCACTTCAGTGACGTTTATGACGTTGCCAATCCGAGCAGCATGGCCTATTAAAAAGGTATAAATACAAGCAGCCGAGAAATAATAGCGGGCCATGCCTCGTCGGGTATAACGATAACTAGCTAGCAACGTTCAACAGAACAAAGCAGCAAAAATCTATCAAGATAAGGAATTCAAATGACAGTTGAAGCCCATACCTATATCCATATTTCTTAGCCGGTAGCCCCCCAGTGTGGTAATAAATTGAGGTCAGTGTTCGAGTGCACTCGAGTCTTACTCAAAGACTCGAGTGAAGCCACGGAACCACTGACCTCTATTATACCTACCACTGGACTGGCTGACGTAAAATATTTTTGTGATCATTTGAGTATCGCCATTTTGGCGCTGTAGGCAGATACGAAAGTACTTGGAACTAACATTAGTGATGTTCTTAGGTCGACTGTGGTAATGATAATATATCGATGATAATAAACATAATAAATATATATTTTTTAACAATCTAAGCCCATAGTAAATTTCTTAAGAAACTGTCTACATGAACTTGATAACGGATAATATCTACTTAAATACTTATTTGTTTGTAAATACGTGTGTTACGTTCTGGCCCGGCCACGGCGCCGGCGGCGGCGTCAATTAAGGCTGTAAACGGTACGGATACGTACCTCGTATCGTAGTACCGCGATGGAAAAAAAGAGTACCACAGCATTTCATCAGTGAAACACATTTTTGGTGGCCGGTCCCCGGCCACGCTTCTATCGAAATAAGTACTAAGTTTATGATGCAAATTTGGTACAGGTTGATGGTACCTATTCTGTACCAACGGAAATGTGTCCGTTTTTCCTTTAAAATCGTAATTAAATAAATGTTTTGGGCATCGAAATTTCTGACAAAAAACGCCTGACATTCATGATTGAGCAATATACGTAACTTGACGTCTTGTGTCGATCAATCAATAATGTCAGGCGTCTTTTGTCAGAAATTTCGATGCCCTAAAAATTTATTTTATTGCAAATTTAACGGAAAAACGGACACATTATCGTCGGTACAGGATAGGTACCATCATAAAGTTGGGTCCTATGCGTTGCAGCTCAGCCACCAAAAATGTGTTATAACTGTTGAAATACTGTGGTACTCTTTTTTTCCATCGAGGTACTACAAGGTACGTATCCGTACCGTTTACTGACACACACAACTACAGCCTTAATTGACGTTATATTACTTAATTCATGTTATAAAGGGTAGCTTATACAAAATAAAAAACAGAAATAAGTACTGCTCAAGTAACAAGTTTATTTAAAAAAAAGGTGTTATGTGTGAAGAAACACTAGGTGTCAAAATGTTTTGAAGAAAGTGAATCTGTTTCCTTCGGGGTCCAGTTTAGGGCTTTCATATTTTTTAACCACCGGTTTCTTAGACTCAATTCGGAAGGAAATCTGCAAAAATAATTGATCAAATTTTAATGAGCGATTTTCTGAGAGACCATTTAAAAAAAAACCTTCCAATTGCTTCACTAGATGGCGTTGAATAAGTATGTACTTGTCTATGGTATATTTTGGTATGATGAAACATATTTAAATTAATTACTTTTTAACATCCCAATTTGCTGAAATTTTCTGGCGATTTTCTGAAAGCTCAGTCACTAGATGGCGCTGTCTCACCTATGCAGTTAGAATGAACGGAACGTTATAAATTTTACTTCGACGCGACTTTTTTACGTGAAACGGAACGTCAGACAGATGTTATTTATTTACCTAAATCTTTAAATTTACCTATTTCGTTTCTGTTCCTCACAGTAGTACTTATTTAATATACTATTAGTTTCCTTTGGGTTGTTAAAAAGTAATTAATTTAAATATGATTCATACCAAAATATACCATAGACATGTACATACTTATTCAACGCCATCTAGTGAAGCAATTGGAAGCTTTTTTTTTTTTAAATGGCCTCAGAAAATCGCTCATTGTCGAATAAATCGACCTCGTATAGCATGTGGGGTCGACGTTTTTTTAAAAGAAGTAGTTTAGTTTTAGGATTAGTTTTAAAAACTACTTCTTTTAAAAAAATATGGATAGCATAAAAAAAATAAAACCTGGGTCGACCCCACATGCTATGCGAGGTCGATTTATTATAAAAGTAGGAAGTATGTGTTACTCAATCACGCCATAACGGCTGAACAGATTTGGCTGAAATTTAAGACAGATATTTTGTTGCCTGGAGAGGAACATAGACTACTTATTACGTTTTATTCCGCAAAAATATCACATTCCCACGGGATAACGTCGTGTAGTTCACACGGGCGAAGCCGCGAGCGGAGAGCTAGGTACTACCATAATGTCGAAAGACGGGTGTACAACAGCTACTGAATCAGCCTGAGCTCTATCAACTTTTGGTATTGAATATCGACATTTTATCGATAAGAATTTGTCAATCACTAGTGATAGTGAATTATAAACAAAACATTTTTATCAATTGATAGGAACAATGTTATTCGTGATCTTGGAATACTTTTCGACAGCAAACAAACATTCCAAACCCATATCGATACTATTGCTAACAGGGGTTTCAGAAACCTCGGGTTTGTAATACGTGCTTGCAAGCCGTTCAATGACCCCGCCGCTATAAAGTCTGTTTATTACGCATATGTAAGGAGTGTTTTGGAATACGCTAGCAGTATATGGAACCCACAGTACGAAATATACAAAGCATCTTTAGAAAAAATCCAATCAAAATTTGTTAATCATCTTAATTATCGCCTTCGCATTTCAGCTACTTCATATAAAGAAAATTGTAGAAAACTCAACATGATTACATTAGAAGATAGACGGTCGCTTCTAGATATGTGCCTTTTGTACGACATCCTCCGTGGAAATATAGATTGTGCCGAACTTCTGGGCCAAATCGGCTTCTGTACACCCACTTATCGCACACGCCACACACCGTTGCTCAGCGTGCCTCAATCACACACTAAGTACGCTAAAAACAGTGTTTTATGTCGTATTTCCCGTACATATAACAAGAGTTTCAATGACATTGATATTTTCGCATGCTCCAAAAATACTTTTAAAAAACATATTAATTTGACTTGACCGTTATTCGAAGCTTATTTAATTGAGATAGGCACTTCCTTTCCCGCCGGATATTGCTGTCTCTTTCTATCCTATGTCGTCACTACCTCGTCCTACCACCTGGCAGTGGGGGGCCGACCTTTGCAGGGAAGCCCGCCATTTCAGAAATCATTGGCGTCTTGTTTCCCGCCGAGTGCACACTTTCACTGAAGTGTGCGGAAAATATATCTTGAGGACTAAAGTCAGACCCGAATATACGTAAGAGCTTTTAAAAAAGTGAGTAACGTACATATACCTAGTACAAAACAAAATCTTTCACGTAAGTAACAAATTATATTAATGGTTAATGACTATTCGTTTTCAACCATCTTGTTTGCTGATAATATTTAACGGCTTTTATTAGCTTTTGTTACTACTAAGTAATAATAAGTGTTCACTACGCCAACCAAAAAGAAAATCTATTTCGGTTATTTTTCTACCTACATATAACTTGTACAAATATTTTAAACCATTTCAACAGAAAATTGTTGGAATTTTAATCTTTGGTTTATTTTTCTACCCACATATAATTTGGTTAATTATTTCAACACTAATGTTTTAATCATTTTGGGTTGGTTTCTTACCCACATGTTTTACTGTTTAATCTTTTAGATTATTACAGCGGAAATCGTTGGAAAGTTTGTAATTTTGGTTAAAATTATAAGGTATTAACGTGTGTGTGTCTAATTTTTATAATTTAACGATTATTCGTTCGATAATTATTGTAAAATAGTAAAAACTATATTTGAAATTAGTCTTTCTATCCTAATTTAATGAAAATAATTGTTTTTGTAGAATGGATTTAGATGATGTTAATACAAATGAAGGTTCAGGTATGGAACCAATTACAGGAACTGCTACAGTCGATGCTCGACAACGTGCTCGAAATAATAGTACTAGTTCATCTAGTAGCACAAGTAGTAGCTCTTCCTCATCGAGTGAATCTAGCTCCTCCGACCGAGAACGTAATCGCCGCAAGAAAAAAAAGGGGCGCAAGCACAAAGAGCGCCGTCGGTCCAAGCGAAAGGTGCATAAGTTATCCAAGGAAATAAGGAGTCTTCGCGAACAATTTATGAGGAACGAAGAGCAAACTGTGAGTACGCATCGTGCTAATGATTCTGATAATGATGCTTTGTCGATTTTGTCGGGAGTTAGTCAAAATCTTTATAAGGAATTTTCAAAACTACCTCCTGAAAGTGAAGTTTCGAATTGTGAAAAGCCTTTCAGTTTTGATATTGAAACTAAACTCAAGGAACCTAGTATGCCAAAGGCTTCTCTAGATCATTTAAAACTACTGAATGAGTTTCAGCATCTAGACACTAGCGAATGGAATTCGATTCGTTACTTAGATACACAAAAATTGTATAATTACACTCCCGGGTATACAGATATCGATTTAAATGATGAAGTTAAGACATATGAAGCCCCGCGCCATTTATTACATGCAGACAGAGCGTTCGCAGCGCTGACAATGTGTGTTATAAAACAAAGGGAGTCCTTGCAGACGACATTAAATGATTTATTGACATGGGCTAAAAAATCGGATCTTTCTTATGAATCCCTTAATGGAAAAATTAATGAGCTTTATTCAGCAGGTGATTTTCTTAAGATTTCCTCAGAGTTATTGCAGCTTATTTGTGGCCACCGGGCCGAGATTCTTCAAATGCGAAGGGACTGTATTACAAAACATGTGAAGGATCCATTGGTTAAATCTAGCCTGAGAAAGATCCCACCTACAGCCACAAATTTGTTTAATGCTGACAAATTCTCAGCTGCTATTGAAAAGGCTGGTGGAGTCCGGAAATGCTTTTGGCCATTAAAAAAGGCAGGTAACAGCTCTACCTCGCATTCTGAGCATATTAAGCCAAGCACCTCCTCGCAGGGGGTAGCATCCCGCAAAAAACCTACGCAAGGTTATACTCATGAACCATACACCGGTGCGCACTGCTCACGTGTCACTAATTGCCCTCATCCACCTCCGCAAGGTGGCTACAATTCACTTTATCCTGCGCAAGGATGCAGTCATTATTCGGACGCACCGAATACTAGAGGTAACTTTCACGGCCGTTCCTTTCGAACGAACACCAAAGGTCAAGGGCAAACTAAAGCTGGACAAAAGCGAACAGCATCAACTTTTGGACATAACCAAAATAACAAACGGAAGAAATTCTGACTTAAAGAAATTTCGAGCGGGCCGTCTCAAACAATATGTTCGCAGGTGGAAACAGTTACAAGCACCAAGGTACATACTAAAACTATTAAAAGGGTACCGCATTCCCTTCTATCGAAAGCCACCACTCGTTCATCCAAATGTACTAAGGAACCAAATGAAAGTACCACCATCGGACGAGTTATCAAAAATAATAAATCAATTGAAGGAACAAGGCATTCTAACCAGGGCTCCAGTGGGTCCGAGTTTTCTATCGTCAATTTTTCTAGTTCCCAAAAGCGACGGCACGTCTCGCCCAATTTTCAACTTAAAAGCCCTCAATCAGTACATAATTACAGAAAAATTTCGGTTACTCAATGTAACCCGTATACCAGATTTTTTGCAACCAGCAGACTGGCTTTGCAAGATAGATTTGTCACAGGCATACTTCCACCTCCCTGTCGCTCGCAGCCACAGGAGGTTTCTTCGCATACTATATCAAGACGAACTATTAGAAATGACCTGTTTACCCTTTGGCCTCAGTACAGCGCCAAAAACGTTCGCCACGTTAACAAATTGGATTGCTCAGATCCTCAGGGAAAAGAATATCCGGATTGTCGTATTCCTGGACGATTTTTTAATCGTTCATCAGGACCGAGAGACTCTTCAACGTCACGTGATTTTGACGATACAAACATTAGAATCGTTAGGCTGGATAGTCAACTACGACAAATCAGTCCTAGTCCCATCAAAGACGTTGATATATCTGGGAATCCAGTGGAATCCATGGCTGAACTTGAAACAGCTTCCCGAGGACAAGATTCCACCTCTAATACTCAGGTTGAAGGCGATGCTTGGAAGAAAAACCACAAATCTCGCCGATTTACAAAGTCTGGTAGGTTTTCTCAATTTTGGCAGTTTCATTGTACCACAAGGCCGACTTCACTATCGGGCACTGTTAAATCTACTCAATTTAATATTAAAACAGACACCCAGGCACTCGCACCACATCCCTCTCGATGCCAGGGAGAACCTGAAGTGGTGGCTAGAGAATTGCAGTCTCCCATCTCCAATTCACTTGCCACCACCATCTCATTACCTAACTACCGACGCGTCAGATCTAGCATGGGGAGCTCAATTGGACAACCTGTCGCTTACCGGTTATTGGACAGATTACGAGAAATGCCTCCATTGCAACCAGAAAGAAATGCTGGCTATTCTGAAAGTTTTACAAGATCACGGTCAGTACCTAAACAACAGCACCTTGTTGATACAGTGCGACAACAGGACCGTGATTGCGTATCTCAGGCACGAGGGAGGTACCAAATCAGCTCCCCTGTTAAATCTAACGTATCAAATTTACCAAATTCTCGGCGAGCATCATATACATTTGAGAATTTATCACATTCCAGGAATATACAATGGCCACGCCGACCATCTGTCCAGATTACGGAGAGCCCCGGAGTGGCATATACTTCCGAGAGGCACGCAAAAGGTATTTTCAAAATGGGGGATTCCTCAGATCGATCTGTTTGCATCCAGTCGCGCTCATGTAGTGATCAATTACGCTTCTCTGGACCTAAACGACCAACACGCGTTGTTTCACGACGCATTCTCCCAGAGTTGGAACTATTCCCTAGGATGGGTTTTTCCTCCACCGTTCCTCATTCCCAGAGTATTGAATCATCTCAATCAGTGTCGGGGAACTTTCATGTTGGTAGTACCTCGTTGGGAACGAGTTTTTTGGAGGGCAGACGTGAAAGCTCGAGCAGTAGCCCCTCCTTTCACGTTATTGAATCTAGAGAAGGTCTTGATCGATGTATCGACGGGCCTTCCACCTCCGAATGTGTCAGACATGACATTGGAGGTGTGGAAATGTGGGGGTGGACGAAAAACCTAATAGGCTGGAATAGTCAACAAGTTGATCTTCTTCAAAAGTCTTGGCGACCTTCGACTAGGAAAACTTATGATTGTGCTTGGAAAAAATGGCTTGTGTGGGCTAGAGAGCATAACATTGATCCGTCTAACCCTGCTGGTAGTGATCTAGCTAGATATTTGTCAGATTTGCATTTAGTTCACAAGTTATCGTATAACACCATTCTGTTACACAAATCCGCTATTTCGACACTTTGTAATGCTGAATGTGCGAGTGTTCTTAGCTCTCATGTGCTTGTTAAACATGTATTGAAAGCAATTTCTATACACAAACCTCTATGTCACAAACCCCCTGTTTGGAATATAGATGTGCTGGCTTCATTCTTAGAAAAGCACAAGGTTAATATTGATAATACCTTTGAAACGCAACAGCATACAGCAGCTCTATTGTTGTTATGTTCAGGCAGAAGGATTCATGATTTAACTTTACTAAAAATTGATTCTGAACATTGCTCCTTTTCAGATGACTCGGTGGTTCTTTGGCCAGTTTATGGATCAAAAACTGACACTGCTGATTACAGGCAGTCAGGCTGGAGGTTGTTAGCGAATCCAGCTTGCCATAATCTAAACGTTGTTTTTTGGATAAAGCGTACAATTGAATTACTGCATTCACACAGGGTCGCTGCCAGTTGTAATACATTATTTATAAGCACAAAAGGTGTACCCAAACCTGCGTCACGAACAATCATTGCAGGTTGGATCAAGAACCTGTTTAAGGATGCAGGCATATGTGCAACTCCGGGTAGTATTCGTTCTGCGGTTGCTTCCAAGAATTGGTTGGACAATTACCCATTGGAAGATATACTCTCGAGAGGTAACTGGCGCTCGTCAAATACCTTCTGTAAATTTTATAGACGCGAGGTCATGCCCTCGTCGGTCACATCATCAGTGACAGCTTTATTTAACGTAGCTGATTGATAGAAGTTAGTTTTTTGTTGGATTTTTTCTCGGAATATACCTATTGATAAGATTTGATTGTATTGAAATAAATAAAAGCCTTGAAATTTTCAACAAGATTTTATTTCATATAAAACTGAACCCTGCCTAAGACTTTAAAACTTTACTGAGTAATATTTACATAAAGTTTATTCTTAGTTATTTAAATATATACGCTTTCTGAATTACGTATTTTTATATAATAGTATGTCACATTGGGCGTCTTTACCACCACCAGGCGATAACAAACAAGTCTCAATTAAATAAGCTTCGAATAACGGTCAAGTCAAATTAATAGGGGCGTTTTACCTACCAATAAAACGCTTATTAATTTACTTACCTTATTCGAAGCTTATGAATAATCTCTGCCTGGTAGAATTTCGACTCAATGATTTCTGAAATGGCGGGCTTCCCTGCAAAGGTCGGCCCCCCACTGCCAGGTGGTAGGACGAGGTAGTGACGACATAGGATAGAAAGAGACAGCAATATCCGGCGGGAAAGGAAGTGCCTATCTCAATTAAATAAGCTTCGAATAAGGTAAGTAAATTAATAAGCGTTTTATTGGTAGGTAAAACGCCCCTATTATTAAAAAATTACAAAGGTCACAATAAACTATACTTATTCAATTAATTATCGATAAATGGCAGATAATGACTTAGTGCCTATTTCGCAATCTATTATAAGGATAATAACAGAATTTGTATGAAATTACCCGTTATGTGGTAGGATTTTGTGAATCAGGCACTTACTATTATTAATTTGTAGATTACGTATATGTATAATGTATTTGTTCTTTATACTTATTTCATTATTTTTGTATACAAATAATATTATGTACTCTAACACACACACACACACATAAAACACGATAAGTAGCAATTCCAAAATTAACAATAAAAAAAAAACATGTAAAAATGGACTTCTATTTCTTTTATATTTTGCCTGTGCATAATTATAATAATATAGGGAAACCTGTAATTGGCTATACATAATAGATAATACTTGATGTAATAATATATTGTAAACGCTGTTGGTTTTCTTAAGATCAAATAAATTAAAAAAAAAAAAAAAACATAATTCTCTCAAAATTCATCATTATAATGCCTAGATATTGATAAGATATCATTGCAAACAATTTTCAGATAGTAATCAAATGCTTTACACACAGTTTTAGGTCAATTTTGACTAAAAACAACAATTTAATACACTCACCTGTGAAATGACCTTTTTCTCCCTTTTTTCGTACCGAGTTTTACAAACACACATTTCCTCATGTTTATGAGCTTAACTTTCACAATAACTTTCCGAATTAAATATGAAATCACACCAAAATAACACAAAATAAAATAAATACTTTTAAAAATCTCGCGGCTGTCACAATCTCACGTCAAAATTAGTTCTCAGCACCCTCGTAGTGACACTAGTAGCGCTTCAAATTGTTACACAAAATTAGCTGACATTTGTATGGAGACAGCTTTTGAGTTTTGAATACTCAAAGGAGACAGCCTATCCAGTGGTATAATAGAGATCAGTGCACGGAACGCACACTGGGTGCTGGCCATAGAGAAACTGCATGTCAATGTCAATTATTTTGGCTATGACACTTGACTTGACATGACAGCCTTTGTGACAGCCACCCACGTCACGTCACCTCACGTCAGTGATTCTTTTGTCGGTGATTTTACGCGTATATTTCTTTCCTATTTTCATTCATCTCGATTAGTGCTCATTACGAAATAAAACAAAACCTTGCTGCTCTATCAAAACCTTGAACATTTTTTGTATAAAACCAAATATTACTACTACACAAACATAAACCGACGAAGAACCCGGCGATCCTACATTGACCTAAACTAAAGTTGAAGTACACTACAAGATCATCGTGATATATTTATTACGCAAGGAATTACAGTTACTGAGTACTGTTAGAACCACAGATGGTTTGATAGAACATTATTATACTTTGCGAATTAATTATCACTGCATAGTTTAAGTGGGGTCCGGCGATGTTATGATGTCTCGCAAGAGAACTCGTGAATCTGATAACGAAATGAGCGCCAAGCTGGTAGAAATACCTGAAGTGGAAGCCAAGAATGGAAGTGAAACTAGTTTTACAAGCAGCACCAGTCAGCAGCATTCAGAAATGGCTGTGGTAAGTTTACTTATTTTGCAATTTTGAGTTCATGATTTAGAGCCTATAATGTAACCTTATAATGAATCATCGGATCTTGGTTTAGAGTCGTGTCATTTTAGTTAAGTTAATTGCAGTACCGGCATCTAAACATTGCTTAACTCGGGTTATATTTGAGACATTGACTGACAATTAATGTTGTTCAAATTTTGAAGTTACAAATTCATTGTACTCAGAATGTTTTAGTAAATGTTGGTAGTCGAATTACAATGATTCGTTTCTAATAATAGGTCTTTACCTATGAAATTGCCGTTTTGTATGGAGATTTCTGTAATATTTTTTTTTCCATACTAACGTTTTTGTTATTATTTAACGACTAATATTATGTATGTTTACAAAACTTTACACACGTATTTATGGACATTTTAACTACTAAATGACACATTCGTTAAGAGAAAAAAAATTTTTTTTCACTAAGTTACAACTAATAAAGTACGAAATTCTGGAAACAAAAATAGTCGTAACTTTCGGAATAAGTTTTTTCTATGTAAATATTGTGGTTATTAAATTATCAAAAGTTGCTCGATACGGTCTTAATGTAACGCAATATTAAAGAAATTATATATTTCTAATATTATAAAAGTTGTTAAGTTATATGTACAAAAGAAAAAAACGGCAATTTCATATGTAAAGACCTATTATTATAATTGGCAAAACGTTTCATTAAAAAGGGTATTTTTAATCATGTAAAAATGTTGATTGACACAATCAAATACAGAAGTCACCAATGTTACTTAACTCCAGAACCAGAACCTATCTTCATAATTAGTTTTAAATGGCTGCAAATTATGACACAATGAATTTCATCTGTCTCAAATGTTACCAAAATAACATTTACAACAATTAAAGCCCCTTGGAATTGTATAGTAATATCCCTCAGTGATTGACCTCGCCTACATGTGAAGTGGGGATGTAATTTTTGTTCTTGTCTACTCCAATTTCAAAAATATTGTGGATTTGTGAAGACAGTTTTCTGATTGAGGCATCCGTTTGTGAATTATTAAGCTTTAAAATGCAAAATTTTGTTAGTGTCAAGTGTCCCCTCCCCCTGCCAACCAAATGGTTTTTGGATACGTGAAAAAATTCACGGTAGTTGTATTATATGACGAAGTTAAAAGAAAAACTATCACAGCTAAGTAGGCTTTACAAGTTTTTGAGATATACTTAACACATTTTCGAAAACCGCAAATATAACTTTGAAAAATGGAAAATGAAGTATTTAGAAAAAAATCGACCCATCTCACAACCAGAGCTGTCGCCGCAGTAGAGCAGTCGCCCGGATAGCGAAAGGTCGTGGGTTCGAGTCCCATCGGAGCTGGTTGTGAAACGGGTAGATTTTTTCTAAATACTTTATTTTCCATTTTTCAACCATAAAAATTGCATTGTGAATGCAAAAAAGTAAAAATTTAAATAAATATAACTTTGTCATTCATACAAACACTATGAAAAACAAAGTTATTTTTTTTCTGGCGAAAAATGATAGTGGCATTTTTGCTACGTTGTACGTAATCGGTACGTTAAGTGGGTACAGAACCCATCATGAGCGAGTCCGACAAGCACTTGGCCGATTTTTATCTTAATATGCTCAGAAAATGGTAGGTACTGGATGTTACTGTAGACAAAGACAGAGAGCAAAGCTGTTTATCAATAAATTAGGAAATTTATTTAATATTAGGTTCAAATTTTAGAGATAGATGAGATATTTAATTAAAGAGTGGAGTGGAGTAACTTTGTTAGGAATTATTATGAATCACTTGGTAGTCTTATATCATGATTGTAAAAAACACAACCTTGAATACCTAGTCCTAATTTGCATTTCTTTGAGTTTATCTACAGCATGTATATTATGGTATGGATAGAAATACTAGAAAAGCTGAAACAAGAATATTAAGTTTGAAGACTTAATTAAGTAGCCTAATTTCCTTGAACTTATATTTAGGTAATTAAAAAAAACTTTAGCAGTAATTGTTTCTTTTTTGCACGTCTGTAGCCATAACGTAGCACAAAAACGATCGTTATCGTAATCGTAAAAGTAGTGCGTGTCCGCCTTCAGCCTTATCTTCACCTAGCATCAGGTGCAATGAAGGCTAAGTGCAAAAACTGTATATGTCGCAGGTCGCAGGGATTTTGTCAAAGTCGTGATATTATAATTCCACTAGTGAAATTATAATTTCACGTGATATTATGAATAGACAGTACGAGACAGTATGCACACGGCTGCGAGCCTCGGAAGTCCTGTAGAACACGCGATAGGTTAGAAATTTAAGGCGATCCCGAAGTATATAAAGCTGTCAAAGAGCTGTTGTCAATTTTATCTATTGAATTTTAGTTCCATAAGCGACCGAAAGAGGAGCTCCTCGGGTTTTCACACAATTTACTACGATGATGGTACCAATAACATACATTTTTCGTACTGTATTCTGCTTTCAATCGATTTTGGGAGTTATGTATGATGAGATGACGCAAGATATCACGCGTGCGACTCCCGGTTTGTTAGGCGCGGCGCCAAGGCAGTGGTGTGATCATTCACACGCCACATCGTGCATATAATATTATTTTTTACTTATAGAAGTAACATGCCATACTTACTTTTGTTTTCTCTCTGACTCAAATGTATGATGAATGCAATCAGTCAGACTAATCAATAATACTCTATCGATGCTTGATGATGCGTGTTATCTTTTGTTTGATTAACAAAAAGTTATTTATATCTTAGCTTAATGGCTCGCTGTAGAATCCGAAACTTCGGTTAGCCCCGTCCCTTTCACTCGATTCTGTCACAACTGGGAAGTGTGACAGGGGGACGGGTATAACGAAGTGTCGGGTTTTGCGTTTCAGAGTAGGCCCTCAGGAGCCGTACACTCTTGAAAAGCTAGTAGGTAGGTAGGTAGGTAACTACTAGTCATGGCAGGAGGGGGCTGTCAATCAAGCGATAATACAACACCGGTTTTACCAACTCGCCCAATTCGTCCAAAGCCGTTATTTCAGAAGTCTGATTTTCGATTATAATTTGCTAACAATAAAACAAATGCTTACGCCGCACTTTGTCTGCGTTATTGTTTCATCGCCCGCTGAATTGGGTCGTATTCGCGCGAAATGGCAAAAAGATAGCAATTTAAAAAATAAAAACTTTTCCATATTAAAATAAAGAACAGTTGTAGGTAGGAGTACCTACCTACTAAGTGGTACTCATATAATTCACGTGGCTTAGTTATAGAAATTAGAAACCGCATGAGACTATTTAATTTACGCTCTGTGTAATAAATAGATGCCCTCGAGTTTTAATGGGAGGGAGTTACCTAACAAGTTGAAATTTGTGTTGTAAATAAGCGCATGGCGTTGTTGGACCACGCAAATGTTTACCATTTACCTTACTAACGGTGTTTACTATCATATTTTAAGGCCTGAGTTTAAGGCTGTTACGCTTGTGCCGAATTGTGTTGTATGAGGGCTAGGGAGGCAACCAAAACGCGTAAAATACTTACTTTAATTTTTTTTATTTCACACCTTTCGAAAATCTGAATCAGCACTCAATCAGCCGCAATATCTAGATACGTTTTTGAGAAGTATATTGCACTAGCTGTGTGCAGTATCCGACAAATATAAACCGAACGAAACAGTTTCCAGTAAAAAAATAGAGCTTGATTCAGTTATTTTTATTAAATACTAGCTGACCCAGCGTGACTTCGTTCCCGTGGCCCTACCCTCTACTCCACCCTACCATACCCCTACCCCTACCCTACATCTACTGTACCCCTACTTACCCCTCCTTCCCCTATTTTCTCGCCGTTAAAACCTTCCTTGGACTTCCACGAACATTTTAAGACCATAATTAGCCAAATCGGTCCAGCCGTTCACGCGTGATGTTGTGACCAAAGGAAGAGAGAGAGAGAGAGAGAGAGAGAGAAAGGAAATAGGGATTCATTTTTATATATATAGATTTATCATCAAGAAATAAAACAACCACGTGATTGTCATACCTAGGTATGTTGTTGATTTGCATACATATTTTAGCAGCCATAAATCTAGGAAAACCGTTCCAAATGGGGGTGTCCATTAATTACGCGAGGGATTTGGGGGGGGGGGGGGTCAAGCTGAATCTCATCTATTCTCACGTGGGGGAGATGGGGTGTGAGTGTGACGGCAAATATCACGTCACGTAACTTTTTTTCCTTTAGAAACAGTGTAATATTCCGAGAAAACTGGGTTAAAATAAGTCAAACAATGTTTCTATTAAAATCTTACACTGTATTTTCATTGTGAAATGTCACTGTCATTCTAAACTACTATCACAGAATATATAATAGTACTATGTTAGGTAGTACTTTTAATTGAGCACATTATGTTTTTTTAATTAGTCCAACACAATTAAAGTACTTCTACTAGAAATACGCATTTCGAAAAATCTCACGTGAGAATCGTGAGATTAGGGGGAGGAGAAGGGGAGCGAGTCAAATCTCACGACATCTCACCAAGAGGGGAGGGGGGGGTCGAAATGTCGCCGAAATCGCCTCACGTAATTAATGGACGCCCCTAAAGTGAATTTTAGTAAATTACGGGCACCATAAGTGTACAATATGTTTAAGTAAACATGCTTAAACCTAACCCTGCGCTGCAACTGCAGCCAGCAAAGACACAAAGCTACACAGAAACGTTCGACATCAACGTCTCGTGTTCGTGTGGCCGAGTTCCATTGTTGGCGAGGTGCCGCATCTTGCTAGTCTTTGGCGCCCACCACTCGGTCAGTAGGCCGGTCATTGCCTTCGCAGTTTCGCACATTCTACCTAGGTTCACATATCGGTACCGAGAAAACGAACGTCAACTTTACTCTACTATTATTGAACTCGTCAAAAAGTCTTCTACGGGTTTTTTTATTTTTTTTCTGTTGCATGTCCATAAATGATTGCCATTATTTAGTTTATGATTATGAGTCATACGATACGTATTTTAGCTAGAAGCATTAAATATATATAAGGTATGCCCGAATTAATAGGTACCTTTTAATATACGGTTATTCCGATTGAACTTTGTAAATTCATTCACAGATATCGGTAATATTAAATAGTACCGTTAGTAAAAAAGGACTAAGGTACATGATTAAGAATGATCTTTTATAAAAACTTAAAAAGCAAGAAAGTTTTGATAGTTATTAATTAAGGTCTATGGCCTAGCTAGAGGCTAAGCTCATTTGATCTACAATCGCGCGTTATCAACTTTGTCCAAAGGCAAACCAAACTTATCATCTCAAGCTCCTCCGTGCATCTGCAAGCACGAAACCCAATAGATTAGACGCGACCAGCACAGCTCGTGTAAAGCTCCTTAATGAGGGATTATGCTGAGCCGGGGACTTTTTCACCACTGCAGTGCTGCTTACAATCTAGTGGCTTAGCTCATTTGATCAGCTTTGTCCAAGGGCAAACATTATCTCAAGCTCCTCCGTGCTTCTGAAAAGGCTCAGTTGTCTGTGTTCTGATAGCACGAATTCCAATGGAGTAGACGCGAAAAGCACAGCCCGTGTAAAGCTGGTTGTCAAGCTCCTTAATGAGGGAGTATGCTGAGCCGGGGCACAGATTACTAAATAGTGGCCGGGGGCTTTTTCACCACTTACTGCATACTTACAAGCTGTCTTATAAATTTATGCTCTTTGTTTCTATTTGTTTCTCTTGTTTCTTTTCTATTCTATCGACTAGGCAGAAATGGGCATAGTGTCAATCAGTTCACGGTTTAAAAGGAATTCCACTTAAAAGCCATTATTCTTTGAAAAATATTTATATTTTTACGGATATCAATGCGCATTATTTATTAATATTGGAAAACTTTAGGCTCATTAACCGTTGTTCTCCCAACCAACCGAGACGGAGTAATGGTTTTTTGCCTTTTTAAAGGAGGTTGAATATTAAACGAATAGGAATATTACCCCAAACGGATAGATATTAGACGGGGTTGGCCAATGAGATTACAACACAACATCGGGGCGGTAGTTTGAAACCCGCATGGAAACCCGACAATGATAAAGCGGGATGGATTATTTCGTTATAGAATATTAGGCTTGCACATTAATGTTATAGTAACAAAACTTCGTTCGGAATCCAATGACGTTTTGTCGGAATCGGATACGGATAGTGCCCATCACGGTCAAGATACTATGTTGCTCTAACCAATTAAATAATAATCAAGGTAGTTCTTGAATCTTCACGGTTCTGGAATATCATAGAAAAGTTTCTGCTTATTTTCTTTGCAAAGTTAAGATCAAGATGGATTTCAATTCTTTAGAACTAAATGGACAACTCAAAATTATACGATTAGTATAATTACGTAGTTTTTATAGTCCTCAGTTGTAAGTCATGAATAACTATATATAATACACTAGCTTTTCGCCCGCGGCTACGCCCGCGTGGACTACACGACGTTATCCCGCGGGAATGTGATGTTTTTCCGGGATAAAATGTAGCCTATGTTCCTCTCCAGGCTACAAAGTATCTGTGTCCCAAATTTCAGCCAAATCCGTTCAACCGTTTTGGCGTGATTGAGTATCAAACATCCAAACATCCAAACATCTAAACTTTCACATTTATAATATTAGTAGGTCTACATGCAGGAATGCCATAGAGACTTAAAATAGTAGAAATCTGCATTAACTCTTCCAAGCCAAACCTTGGCACTGATGCTGAATAATGTGTGTGGTCTAGTGGTATCTTGATAAAATACCGCGCCCTTCTATTAATCAATAACAGCCGTTTTTTCTCATAAAATAGTGCACCAATAACCCTTCTTCTGTAGCAGTCGGGTAAACAGATTCGATAACAACTGTTTGCAAACAAAATATGATGTTAATATTCCCATGTACCATTTTGTCTTAGTAAAATATAAATTCAAAAAAATTTGGCTTAGAATCTATAAATTTTGGTTGAAATAATGAAAATTTTGTTGTATAGACCGCACCAATATCGTTTAAAATTGAATTTATTGTACCTACGCTAAAAATAAGTACCTAAAGGGATGATTATAGTACTTTTGCAATAAGTGTACTTATTACGCTAAGCGCGCACTTATATTTAAATGCACAACATGCCGTCTAATCTAATGGCTTTGATGATAAGTTATTATTTTTAGGTGATTCATAAAATAACATTGGTAATTTTGTGACTGTTTACGATAGACATAAAATTTATGCTGATGGTACTAAAAGTTCTTCACATTCGATTCTCCTGCCCCATCTGCTTTGAATAAATGACCCATATGCATAATGTTAATTTCGAAGTAGGTATATTTTTTTATACAAAGCCTGTGATAATGTCCGTATATTCATTACTAGCTTTCCGCCCGCGGCTTCGCCCGCGTGGACTACACGACGTTATCCCGCAGGAATGTGACATTTTTCCGGGGTAAAAAGTAGCCTATGTTCCTCTCCAGGCTCCAAAGTATCTGTGTCCCAAATTTCAGCCAAATCCGTTCAGCCGTTTTGGCGTGATTGAGTAACAAACATCTAAACATCCAAACATCTAAACTTTCACATTTATAATATTAAAGTAGGAGTAGGATTCATGTTCGTAAATAAGTGAATCATTATTTTCATTTGGGAAATCGTAATGACAAACTGTTTATGCACCACTTTATAAGAAGCTTAGGCGAAGTCAATACGGAAACGTCTGCCAATTATGTCATATGACATAATGATGACATATGATTTCTAAACTATTGTCAGGTCAATAATAAGAATATGATGCTTATATTAATTAATTAATCATCATTTATGTACGTGATGGATGTCGAATGCCACAAGGCTGACGTGTAACGTGTGACATTTGCTTGTTAAGTTCGAATCGATAGGTATATATCTTAAATATTAGATTGATTCACTTAAGTTTCGTCATTTTGTGCGCAGGAATTTGATTAGTGATAACAATAGGAACCTATCGTTGATAATAAATTACTTGTTTGGGAAGTACGATGGAAAATATTATTTGTGTAAACATAATTAATTAGTATAACTATTATGAAAAACGGGATTTTTACCATGTTTATTTTGTTTTTCGAGTTCCCGATATTTTGGCGCAGTTGCACACGCCATGATCACGGAGTAACTGGTATCGGGAACTCGAAAAACAAAATAAACATGGTAAAAATCCCGTTTCTCATAATAGTTATAGTGATAATGACCATGTAAGTTTAAAATCTTATAATTAATTAGGTTGTATCCACCTTACTTAGCTCAATTGGGAGGCAGTTCGTTACCTCATATGAGTTAAAATGAAGGCGAGCTTGTAGATGTTTGACTTGGCCTACTATTATCACAAAATTTAGCATCACAATTATTGCAATGTTTGTAGTGAGATTCAACAATTTTATTATTCAGTTCAGGTTGATCCTCGTTTATGCAACGTTGTCCTTTTTGTTTGGGAGAAACCTTTTCAAAATCAAAATGATTTATTCATTTTAGGCTGATACAGCACCTGTGAACGACTTACTTTCGTCACATCTAAAATTTGATCTTCTTAGAAACTTTTAACTCTTATGTTCTATTTTTGTCCTTCAAATTATGTATTACTTGAATAAAAGCTCCTATTTATGTTTTCAAGTACTGACTTAGAAATAGTATTCTCTTAGCGTAGAACACAAACAACACTTTGTTTTTATATTTTGTGCTATATTTGGTCCGACTCGTCGGACTTGGATCATTCGTCGTGTTTTAGTTTTGTGTTGTGCTTTGACAGCTGTTGCTTGGGTGCAAGTGACAGGAGTCCGCGCCGGCCGGCACCGGAACTCCTCGGGCGCTCTCGTGCCCCGCCGGCCGCCCGGCCCCGCGCTGGTGTGCGTGTCAGGCGAGCCTCCACGTTGGCATCGCGCCACCGCACCGGGGCGCCGCCCCTCGCCCGCTACTTATCAGTTACATTCTTACCGAATACCGATTGCTTGCGTTCTGTTCTTGCGTAGCCAGTCGAGGCTCTCAGTGCGGTGGGAGTACACGTTACGGCATTTACTAAACATTGAATTCCATCGAGCGATCGGAATAATAAATACCTAAACCTTTAGTAAAACTTCACTCATACCGCGTTCTAGTCTTTAAATTGTTTAAAACGAAAAATAATTTCAATTTCAAACAAATAATGCAATTTAATTTGGATCTCATAGTATTATAAAGTACCTGAAAAAGTTTCTATTCACGTAGTAATTAGTAAAATTTAATGATGTCATCGGTGACTACGATTACAACCACACTCACAAATGGGCACGTGCCGAACGGGAAGCTGGAAACGGGATTGAATGGATACAGGAAAAATGGATTTGTGAAACCAGAACAGGATTTAGTCGTAAGTAATATAGTTACTAGCTGAACCTACATGTTTAGTGTTACGCCCATTTTTCCCATAAACGGAGTCAATACATTGAGAAACGTCCGACAATGTAAACAAACGGGACTTGCCTCCAAAATCAATATCTACCCGGCGTCCATCCAATTATGACACAGACACCACAGATGTTGTTTTCTTTCAACTTTCGCAAAAGTTATAATATTACCGGTTGTTCATAAGTATTATTCATTAGTTTTAAGTATGGCTTGTAAAGCTGTGGAAGTAAACAACATTCTTGCAGGTATCGGTGAAAGTGTGTGCTTGACTATCCACGTCGAGTCTCTATTTACAGAATGAATGTGCAATGTTTGGTGAATGCCAATGACAGTGAGTTCAATATTATGATGTGGCATGTCGATTTGCAAGTGACAGGGTTTATGTTTTACCAACGTTTTATGAACGAAAATATTTTCATATTCTACGACAATCTTACAATTGGAACTTTATTCATACCGTCTATATTCTTTATTTAAAGTGATAATTTTAAAACAAGAGATTAAAATAAAAAAATATTGTCAACTTAAAGTTTCCCTTTCAATGGCAAAAACTCATTTTTAATTGCCTGTTATCTGGGTTTTATAAGTATTAACTAGTTCCTTTTTCATCGTTGTATTTCATTATAATAAAGTGAAGTTATTAAGTATATTACTGAAGTTCAACAAATTCGTAATAATAATTAATGTAATATTACCGCATTATGTCATGCATGTCAGAATAAGCCATTACTATCGCATAAGTAATGATGACGCGTTTCCTTATTTTGTGTTTCCTTATTTTGTTTTACCTCCAAAACATTATTGACAACTTTCTCTCTAACTGATTTATATACCCATTCTCCTTAACGTGTGAATTGTTGTCCTTATTGTCCCAGTACTAATTTTCTGGGCCCGTTACCTTAAATTATCAACCCAAGTGTTTTAAATTATAGTCAAGGCTCGCTGGCTACATGCCCAAGTTAGAAGGTAAGGTTGGAGAACAGTTTCGCAATACTTCATTCTTCTAGAGAATTCAGTGCGTGAGCGGTGCACTGTGAATGCATTACCGCTAAAATCAGGCAGGCAGCCTACATACCTGTCGCGAGACCTACCGAAAGATTAGCATATTTATGCAACTTGTGTCGAAATAGTCGTAGGCAAGACTAGGTTTTAATTGGTCCTTCGAGTTTAAGGACACCGTGTCGTTTTTCCTTATGTAATATTACCATATTTACCAGTAACACTAGTTACTGTTCTCTTTTCTGTCCCGATATTAAACTTCGAAGCTTTGACTTTGTAAATTTTTAAATTGTCTTCCCAGACTAAACATTGTAGTTTCAGTTGTTTGCCAGACTGACGCTTTGAAATGAAGTACAGCTTTATCATGCTTTGATTGTAACGTTTAAAATTGTTTCTTCCGTGAAATGACAAGCATGTGAGTCATGAAAGCAAGCAATGAGGAAAGTGACGATTCTCCTAAGTAGGTACGTACAAATCAAGCGTCTCACTAAATACCTACAAAATGTGAAGTTAAGTTTGTTTAGCTGTTTTCTCGTGGTCATCACAAACTCCGTTGATAAAAAAAATCTGACGCGAATTCTCAGGTGATTTCGTTTGCGCGTTTATTGACGTCAATCGGAATGTTCGCCTACTCACCGTCAAGTACAGCAGAATGGAATTTATACGTAATAAAATGCATAAATATTTAAGTTTCAGCTGTGTCTAGTATATCTTTATGCTATTGTTATTTACTTATTTTCACTTTTTCGGTTTGTTTACTCAATGAAAACTTTTACGAATTGTATATTGGATACTATCGTTCATTCTACATCAGACAGTCAGTGCCTGTTGTTTGGCATCCGGTGGGCCCATTGAAACGGTTTCGTCATGGGCTCATTCATAGCCTTGTGATAGTGTATATGTGGCATGTGTCGCGACATACTCGTTCGACAATGTATGGCGTGTTCCTCTAACAATTGTTTAGGTGACTTGCCATATAAATGTGGATATTAAATATTTGAAGTATCAACAAGTTAAGTTTTCTCTGTTCAGTAAGTTTTGCTCTCGAGACGGCAACTCCTTTTAAAATACAGCGGAGATAGAAGCCTCAACCTTTGTAGATTTTCTGTTAAAAACAGAATTTGAAGAGGTTTGATTTCTCACATCATATGTGACATGTGCCGCGCGCGACATATTCGTTCGACAAGGTATGGCGCGTGTTCCTCTAAGAATTGTTTAGGTGACTTGCCAAATAAATGTAGATATTAAATAGTTGACATATCAACAAATTAAGTTTTCTCTGTTCATTAAGTTTTGTTCTCGAGACGGCAACTCCTTTTAAAATACAGCGGAGATAAAAGCCTCAACTTTTGTAAATTTTCTGGTGAATAAACAAAATTTAAAAAAGTTTGATTTCTCACATCTTTTTGTCTAATAAATAACTTTAAATAAAATTTGTAATTTTTCCGATGATCATGTCACTTAAGATGTCTTATGTTATTTATAAGTCTTTTAATATTCAAATGATCGTTGCGTTTACGGTAGCGGAATATTGAGTCGATGAAATAACGTCATCGTAAACTATTATACCTACTAGTGATGTAAAGAATAAAAAATTTTGCGGATGCGAATATTTGCTGCTGATATTCGCGAATACGAATACGAATGCGAATGTTTTACACAAGTTTCAAAACGTGTTGAAAAAAGGGGTCAAAATTCAAGAAATTGTCGAGGCTGCACAAACAAAATGCAAAAGACCGCAACACATTTTTATCATTCGAATTCTACTCAAGACGAGCTTAGAACAATAGGCAAAAAGCATCTCTCAAGATTATACAAGCAAGAGTGTGTTACTAGATGGACTAGCAACTTTTATATTATTATGTTGCAATGGCAACGTATTTTGGAAGTTCAACACTCTTTATGTCTTTATGAATCCACAATAAATTGTACAATTCTCCAACTGACTTGTGAAGAGTAGATAATCATTAAAAACCCTATCGGTGTAACTAGTTACGACCATAAGAAGTTTTGTTTTCATAATCTATATTTTTCATACTTACGGTAATATTAGCAAAATATTCGTACAATATTTGCGAATGCGAATATCAAGAAATAAGCGAATATTCGTTACATCACTTAATACCTACTAGCACACTACTAGGTATTAATTTTTGTTGAAGAAAAACATGGACGCAATAAAATTAGCAACCTTGCTCGACTAAAATTACCGTATCGGGTCTACCTACACTACACCTATTTGAAAAAGATTACTTACCTACCTACTTATTTATATTTAAACTTAAAATTATTTTTATATTTTCCCACGGTTCTAGTGACCGAAATATGCCGAAATGTAATTAGGTATGTTATGGTGCATTCTGGTTTATGAAAATAAATCTGGCATACTTACCTATGCAAAAAATATTTTACTCTGTATTTATCATAATATCATATCATGATGTACTTAATTATTTAAAAAAGGCTCAATCTATAGAAGTTTTCTTTTCTGTAAGTATGTATTCCACGTTTGACTATAATACCTACCTACTTATACGATATTATTACACCTAGGTACATTACGATGTTATTACAACCTAAGTTATTATTTGTATATTATGGTTACGAAAACAAATGGAAAAGTGTTAAAACTAAATACAAACTTATTTAATACATTGGTTGGTGTACATAACACAGTAAGCGAATCATATTTTCCAATCATAGTTATGGAGCTATAAAATTTGATTAGCTACAGGATCAATTTCTTATTCGAAATTTATCGGAAAATTCCATGATTCCTGCACGCTTCAATGAAACATTATTGTTGTTTACAGTTTCATCAAACTGACTGTTAAAACTAAAATTATACACATCCGAGCAGAATCATTTTACAGATAACGGCTGTCATTTTGTGAAAAGTTCCTCTTGACTATTTTGCGAGAATTTTTATTTTAAATCATCCGATAATAAACCTATTTTTTTGTATACGAACTTAAAATTTGTTCAATGCTTAAGGAAATTGAATTAAGTAACTTTAAATGGAGCGATTGTAAAAAGGTGGGCGAAGGTCACTGACCGCTCAAGAATTAACTGAGAAAGCAACATTTAGCTTTTAAATATTTTTCGACACAACAGCAATAAGGAACCAAACCAAAGTACCATTTAGATATTCTGCGCCAAAGTCCGAAGGGACAACAGGGTCATTTCATCGTGCTATATCATGGCTATATACTATTTAGTAATCTGTGGCTATATTTCCCAGTAGTTCTCGTGCAGTGCGCGCGTTTTAGTTGATTGTACCGTAAGGTTCTAATATATATTCTGTGTTGATTGACCAAAGAACTACCTACGCAAACTTACAAGAGATCTAAAAATAATCATTTATTTAATCTGATTAATATCTAAACCAAACTCTCCTAATAGCGGAAATACACGGTTCTCTTTTGCTTTTCGATTTGGTTGAAGTAACCAAATTGAATTCAATGTCAATGTGCGCCTGTATTTCTGCGTCTTTCATTCAGCCAAAGTGAATCAATTTGGTTGAACCGTGTAATATTAGCAAGAAGGTCGTCTAAAGGTAAATGTATGGGCTAGATAATATTTTATTTTTGCTTTAGATTAATTTCTAAAACATGTTTAAGTCTAAAATATATATTCGTAAAGTTTGCAATATCTGCTTAGACTTTAAATAAAATCGTCTTCTAACAGGTTTATGATAGTTATGATACGCTAATTAGGCTTACCATAATTTTGAAGCTCCAAACCGGAACAGGAGTGGAGCGAAAGACCAAAAACAAAAAAAACTCATTATGCTACTATAGTACTATTATATATTCTGTGCTACTACCAAACAATGTTTTATTTTGTAATTTATAAAAGTGATATGTAAATAAAGTAGTACAGTACAGCACGCCGCTCGCGGTTCTACAAACATAATATTATACTGTTTCTTCGACGCCATGGGTGATTTGAAGTTTGTGCTGCACCGCTGCGCCAGTTATATTAAATAATTAGCTATGTAATTAGTCAATTGCAAACAATTTAGTCATTGGATGGTAATGTCTATTTTTAGCTGTGATGATTACAACGATTGACCCGTTTGTCCCAAGCACGATCTGGTGTCGAGTGTCCGGGAAATCGGTGACGACACATCACGCCACTCAACTCATTATCAGACGGCCGGCACCTTGTAATCACCGCTTGAACCTTGACATATTATACATAATATACAGAATAAACTACTAGCCAATTATCAAGTATCTTTATTAGTCGGTCGTTGTACTGAAAACAAAACTGATGATATAAATGTTTTAGCAAAAATTTGTAAAAATATTTATGAAGGTTTTACAAAGTTAATGCACGGCTGGTTAAACTGATAGATAAGGAAGAGCAATGTCATGAGAGTCACAATATTATTATCTAAGATGTCTCACGGAGTTTGGAAAATACTTGTGGACCTCCACACAGAAACGTTATTGAACTTTGCACTGTATATTTTAAACCAATTTTTCTGAACGTAAAAGATTTTTATTCAATAAAAATTAAATATAATTATAGTGCTCTATTGGATGGAAATTAGGGTGCCTCAGTCGCGTCTTTGGACATTCACTTGGAGAACTGCTGTCGTCACCAGACAGACTCAAGGCTGGCGAATAACAGAACTACGTTTCTGTTTTTTGTTAGTTACCAAAAATCAAATAGTAAATTCTTCTAGGTCTTGACTGAAGATAGTTTTCAATGAGTCATGTGACAAGGAAAGAGAAAGTGAATTACTTACTTAAAATAGAGTTAAGACTCTTGCTTGATATACATGAACGCAAAATCAGGGAACAAAAAGACACGTCATGACGTCCGTCACCGAATAGTCGTCCACATCAAATAAATCCATTAACGTCATTAGTAACGTATTATGCTAATAAAATTCCATTTATCTGAGTAGTCCTGTGTTCCATGTCACGATTAACAAGTCACAATTAGCGAATTCCATAAGTAATATATTATGTCTAAGGTTTTTCAATGACAAAGGTGCTTTTGGGACCTTGCCAAGTTTACTGAATGATGTCTAGTTAGTTCAGCGAACATTTTACAGTTACGTTTCTGCTCTTTCATGAAAACCATTGCCATTTAGAGTATTGCAAAAAGTGATATCGTTGAATCTGGTTGTTCCAGTCGCTGAGGCTAGCGGCGCCGTTCAGCACAGACCCCGCGGCGGTGACGGAGCGCGAGCGCTGCCACTACGGGCGCATCCCGCGGGCGGCCGCACAGGCGGGCGCGGGCGGGCGCCGCGTGCGAGTCTACTCGGACGGCATCTACGACATGTTCCACCAGGGCCACGCGCGCCAGCTGCAGCAGGCCAAGACAGTCTTCCCCAATGTCTACCTCATCGTTGGAGGTGATTACTTTTACACTACTTATGCCACTCGTTAAACACACTCGCTGTTCAATATTATAAGAAGTAACTAGTCTCCAAATTGCTCAAATTGGACTAAACTTTTTGGATTTCCAGAGTTGATTTCTCTCTCATCATTTACTGCTACTGAGGGCAGACGTTATGAATACAGCAGCGGTCTTATAAAATAGGCGTACTTAAACGTCTACTTGATCGAATAGTCTATCTATACTAATGTGACTCAACGCCACTAACCCAGGCCCTGCAAGTGGACATAAATTAAAGGTCCCTACTAAGTTCAAATATTAAACCATGAACAGCCCCCTTAAAAGGGGGGATTACCGTCCCGCCAATTAGAATTCTAGATATTTTCTAGATTCCTAACCGCACCGAACCTGACAATGTGCCTCTACTGTCTTAGTTTGAGATGTAAGCAATAAGAGAGTGAGATGGAAATGAATCCGCGAATGGACAATTGCCATAATGCTCTCTCTGACTGTCATTCCAACTCCAAGAATATGTCTTCTTCTTCTTCTTTTAACATTACGGGCGGTTTCCGCAACTCGACGTCTATTGCGCCTATTTTGCGTCCGGAGGGTGCGCGCCCAGATCACTCCAGCCAGCCCAGCTCAGCCAGGAACGCTCCAAGAGCTTTCACATTCGTGATCGCTTCCTGGACGCTGCCTGGCGAGCCGAGGTACCTCGCCCGGTAAGACTATGCCTCGACAAGAATGTCTTTGTGAAGTAGGTGTAATGGACGTGTGTAAGTCATATTGTATAGTAAACCCCGCCCCATGTTACAAAACCGCCAACCAACTGGCAAAGGCGGCGACACATCTTAGAGCCAGCCCTAACATCAGGCAAAGCATTAAAACCAAATTATAATATTCATGATGAACTCACCGGTTTGTTAGGGAAAAGGTGAACTTACAAGGCCTGGAGTAGCTTGTGTTGTGCACTAAACTCCTAACCCACTCGTAGCACTTTCGACAGAATATACTTAACACTAGCTTTATTCGGTACTCTATTACCAAATAATCGTCTGTCCGCCCGCGCGCCCTCGCTCCGAATCCCATATCCCGCTCGTCTCGCTCCGCCCCTCTGTCATCTTGCTACCTGCCTAGTTCGTACACCCTTGGTTTTTTTCGCTCATAACCTAAAATTCCCTGTAACCTGACACGAGCCTTGGGCAAGCCATTAATGTCAGGACAATTATATTATTTATCATATTACTTCTAGCGATAGTTCGCTCTTCAAGACAAGAAAAGGTCACAAGTGGGTACCTACTTTGTTACTTAACCTGTCCCACTTTATGTTGCAGATCAATTCTATAGAATAAACGTGCCAACGTTTGATAAATTTATGAACCCCTTAAAATATTCGCAAAGCAGCAGGGTGCCTGTTTCAAAGAAAAGGTCTGTTATATAGGTACTTAATAATATTTATCTCATGGCGTTACACTAAGACCGTCTTTTGTAAGACATCAGCTTTTCGTTATGGAATACAAAATGTTCTATTTTCGCTCGACAAAAATAGGCCGCTAAATTTATATCACGTGCGTGCATAATCAGTTGGAAGCTTATGAAAAACATTCCGTACCTTTTCCCATTGACTATTGATGTTTTCATCGTTTATAAAGTAATATTTGTACAATCAAGTTGCCTTCTACTAATAACAGCATGAAAGCACTATCTTAAGCTCGGCTTGACATAAAACAGATGTTACGTTACGGTCAACTAAGAATACTAAGATAAACCAACTAATCTAACTAAACTAAAATAACCTTTAATTAGATGTAAGAGCATTTATTTCCAAGGATAGTGAGAAGTAATAGTTACTGTTGATTAGTTCTCACAATTTCTAGTGAAATGCTATTCACAGCAACAACTCATTTCTGGTGTGAAATACTTCTGTTATTTATGTTACTAGGTAAATCTTCTATTTAGCTGTTAGGTGCAAAGGCTGTTTGTTGTTTTTTTATTAAGTATGTTTTGACATGTTTAATACAAGGACTTTTTGACGTTTAATTATTGTGTGAATTAATTGATGCAAGTGTCTACCGGTAACTCTTTTCGAGGTCTGCAACAAGGTGAGCGAGCAGACACGAATCCTCGTCGCGATTTTTATACGACACCGTAAATGTATGAACAATTTCTTTTTTTGGTGAAAGATGTGGCATACTTACTAAGTTTTTTGAGCAGGAAAACGCCAAAAACAATAGAAAAATCGATCGATCGATAATTGCGCGTCGACGACGACGGGGGCGCCCAAAGAACGCGGGGTGCATGAAGCTTGGATCAAAAATACCACTTAGATAACGCCTTACCAACGAACTAAAATAGACCTCAAATATGCCACTGACTGACTATTTCAAATGGCGAAAAAGGTTACGAATGTTTCGATCTTACGTCATAATCATAAATGACAGGAAAATAAGAGCGCACCTTTGAAATGGGATCTTATTCGCACGGTCATTTTTGACACTTCAACCGGTGATCTTGAAAGTAGTACCTATTGTTGAATGAAGGCTTAAATTTAATTAAATCTGAATTCGGAACATCTGAATGTTTTTAAACACTTAGTAAACTTTGGACTAATGAGGAATACCAAATTCTCTGGTGATAACAAAAATTCAAGTTGTAATTAAATATTTTATCGTTGATTAAGGAAAATCTCTTTAATCCCATTGATATAGCGCACGTGTACTTTGTTTACGTTATTACTAATTTAGGTAGAGTGCTTGGATGGCTATCGATAAAGTCGCATATCGCGAGAGCTAACACGATTGGTCCGACTTCATCGTACGATTCGATTTATCGCAAATTAGTCAAACGTGATTTTGTAGACAGGAAATAAAACTGATGATAAAGTTGCCTTTCTTGTCAGTTTATATAAGAGAAGAGATAAAGTAGAGACATTAAAATTTGCATCTTTAACCAAGAGTGCTGTATTATGCTATATATGGTTAGGCTACCAGGTACCAAGGCATTTAGTAGGGGGGGGGGGTTGGGGTCGAGCCGAATCTCATCTAACCTCACGTGGGGGAGAAGGGGAGTCTCGGCAAATATCACGTATTTTTTCGCCGCCAGAAACAGTGTAAATTTGAGTGAAAACGAGGTTGCAAGCTTATGCTTTCATTTCGGCTAGTGGACAGTAGAATACGGTATTTTACTGTTTTTTTTTATTTCTTTAAAATGTTTTTCGAAATTTTAGCTACACAAAACAAGTTTTCATTTTGAATTATCTTGAATATTTTCAAAGATATAGGACTTCAAACTTTATAATTAGACAAGGACAGGACGCTATCTTAGTGACGTCAGTGGGTTAGTAGCGTCATAGTCACGCCATAGAAGATTTCGTTTTAGAAAGAGACAGCTATAGTCAAAATCAAACAGACTATAATTCTTTTATTATAAAACAGATTCAAATTGTTTTTTCACATTTGGTATTCTTAATTGCAATATTTTTTAACGTCACCATTAAATATCTACATTTCAACAACAGTAAAATACCCTATTGCACTACCTAATTCCGCCATTTCCCTTATTCAATCGGGCAACCAGACGTACAAATCAGTGCCACCATTTTTGGTAAATATTCAAGACACGGACTATGTTCGATAATAAAACTCCTTGTCTGAGTTTTCCCGGTAGTAGGTACAATCTAGGCGCCTTCAAATCACGAGAAAACAGGTACCTTTATTTCATCGCAGATCGCATCATCGCTTCGCGTACCATAGGCGAAATAGCGGACAATTAAGCGCTTGCCTATCGATAATAAAAAAAACTGGGTTTAAATACTTAACTTAAAGTAAAACATCAATAAATTCATACCTTCGTTTTTTTAATAAATCCAACGCAATCAAGCCCATATTAAAGTATTTCCACTAAAACCACGAATTTAGGAAAATCTCACGTGAGATTAGTGGGGGAGGGGGGGAGGTGAGCCAAATCTCACGACATCTCACCAAGAAGGGAGGGCGATCAAAAAATCGACAAAATCGTCTCACGTAATTAATGGACGCCCCCGGTCCACTAAAGCAGAAAGGAGCTGCGCTGTGTTGTCATACATTTGTCTGTCCCGTCCCGTTAGACCTTTCTTAAGGTGGATGAACCTCAAGTTTGAAAACTATGCAGTCTCCTTAATGACCCCTCCCATTTCATAGATGGGCCCCGGCTTAAATGAATGGCGAGCAACACAATCAAACAAATGACACCGATTTGCTGTCCTAATCATGTACTTACTTTAGTAAGTACCTATGTATATTATGGAGGATGTACGAGTATATCTCACTTTTGCAATAGAGTTCCGTTACATAATAAAACAACCGGTTTTATGATGTCCCTGCTGAAGTCTTTTTGTAAATACCTATTCAATTTAATGAAATCACTATTACATTATCATATCTGGACTGGACTGGAATAAAGAAATCATCAGGTGATATGGTCGTGCAATAAAGCAGTAGATAGTGAATACCTACGTGTCTTTATTTACATAATTTATCAGCAATGTATAAAAGATGACGTAACTTCATTAGCCTCCATTGCGTTTGATACTTTAATCTGACTCAGTAAAACCACGTAAAACCTTTTTACATTACTAAATTAAAATGCTGGGCTTTTAAAACAATTCTTTTTATTTACTTATCTAGTTATGCAGCAGAGATAATATTCAGTAAGCAATAACGTCTATTGTAGTTTCAAAACACAATAGAAATACATAACTTTCAAGTACAAAGATTTCTTTCAATAATACACATAAAAGTTCTTGAACACTATGAAATTCTCTATTTCAGTCGGGTACAGTACAGTACCCACCCGGCAGCGATAAAGAAAGCACGTCAAGCTTTCGATAGTCTGCTAGTTTCGGCTACTTAGGCTTTATCTCTACATGATAATTATAATAAGTAATACTTATAATAAAACTGTAAACGAACCGATTCTGTACAATGAAAAGAAATAGAAAAAAAATGTCCAGCAGGGGTCTTCTTAAACGAAACAGATACCAAAAATATGGTTTTTGAATTTTTTGTCTGTCTGTTGTCCACGTTTCACGCAAAAACTACTGAACGGATTTTGATGTTTTTTTTTTGTTATATAGCTATTAGTCCTCGCCAACATATAGGCTATAATTTATTTTGAAGATCGGGATACCTGATGTGGAACCATACCAGTCCAGCCAAAATATGAGAGATATAAAAATACCGTCTTAAAATAAATTGTTAAACGTGATAAGCATTTTCTATTGACGTACAAATTTTTAAGGTCTGGTACACCTGGTGTGGAACCCTAGCAGCCAGGTTAAACTATAAGAGATACAAACATAGCGTCTTAAGAAAAGTTGTTTAACTTGATGAACATTTTCTATTGACGTAAAAGTATCGAAGGTCTGGCACGCATGATGTGAAACCCTAGCAGCCAGGTTAAACTATAAGGGATACAAACATAGCGTCTTAAGAAAAGTTGTTTAACGTGATGAACATTTTCTATTGACGCAAAAATATCGAAGGTCTGGCACACATGATGTGGAACCCTTGCAGCCTGGTTAAACTATAAGAGATCTATACAAACATAGCGTCTTAAGAAAAGTTGTTCAGCGTGACAGGTATTTTTTATTGGCATACAATAATCTAAAGTCTGGAACATCTGATTTCCCCCAAGAGTCCAGATAAAGCTTAAGATATACGAATGTGTCGCCTTAAGGAAGGTTGTTCAGCAAAAGAGCACTATCTGTTTACGTATTACACAGCGTGATATCACAACTATTACTTTTTACAAACTTCTTATAATATCTTAAGCATTCAAATAAAATATTTTCTTAAGAATTGATTGAAGCACAATTGATTGAAAAACAAAAATTCGTAAATAACATAAGTTGGGAGTACCTCCACGTGGTGAAGGCGGAAACAGTATTAAGTAGGTACTGGCTAAAACTCCCTTTTTAATACTATCTTTATAAATGCCTTCGGGCTTATGTTATTGTCATCGTTTACGTCAAATTTGGCACGGTAGCCTACCCGGTAACGCAGGGGAGCAGCCATCAAATTTAGGGCCATTTAGCCAGTATATTTTAGGGCTTTAGTTAACATTAACTGGGTTTTGCATTATTTTGCTTTTGTTAAATTTGGTTGTTGCGACATTCACTGAAATGTTAGACGAAAAAAAAACAAGTATTTCTCAGTATTCAAGAGACTCCAAACGAAAAAGACGAGATAGATCTCAAGAAACTGAGGAAGAACATGAGACACGCTTAGAAGAAAGACGAGATCGTTACTCTGAATCTTTGTTTTTGGGAAGAGATAAGAGAAAACAGATTAGCTGCTGATCGGGAACGAATCGCTTCTTCTCGTGCCTCAGAGACGTTAATGCAGCGTGAAGCGCGACTTACTTCTGATCCACAGCGTCATGTTACATCTCGCGAAACTGAGACATTCACTCAGCGTGAAATGCGTCTAATATCTGACCGTGAGCGTCACATTATATCTCGCGAGTCTGAGACACTTACTCAGCGTGATACGCGTCTCACAGCCGATCGCGAACGTCAGATCTTATCTCGCGAGTCGGAGACATTCACTCAGTGTGAAACGCGTCTCACAGCCGATCGTGAACGTCACATTATATCTCGCGAGTCGAGACATTAACTCAGCATGAAACGCGTCTCAGAGCCGACCGTGAACGTCACATTTTATCTCGCGAGTCCGAGACACAACTATTTTTATATAGATCTTGATCATCAGCAACATAATCGGCTGTAATTTATTTTGAAAATCGAAATAACTGTTTTTTGTCGTGCAAATTTATTTAATTCCCCGGGATGACGTCGTGTAATCCACGAAGCCGAAGGCGAACCCTCGGGTGACCGCTATGCATAATAAGCCCAAAAAATAAAAATGCTGTCGAAAGTCACTATTCCACGCGGACGAAGTCGCGGGCACAGCTAGTAATTAATAAAATTGCTGGTTTTAATGTAATACAGATACGTTAGGTTAGGTGCGTTTAAAATCTGCAACTTTAATACTTAATCCTTTATCAAATTCGATACATTATTTTAATTTCTTCCAAATATACAAATACACCTCTAAACATTAATTGTTTGTATTGATGGGCACTATCATCTTCTAAAATAATTGCACTAATTAAAATTTAGAGGTGTATATTTACATTTTTACAAGCTGTGAGTTAATTCTGACAATTACGATGTTATCATATTTGGTAGGTATGAATTAGTTGACGTTTTTTAATTTGTATGATGTGCTGAATGCGTGCGTGTTGGTATGTTGTGTTACGAATGTTACAATACAAACATGCTGGTTCGCTCTGCACAGACCGTTGAAAAATAAATTATTATGTCAATATGAAGTAGCAAAACACACTGACCACAAAAAAGAACGTAAACTTTGCGTCAATTTAAAAAAAAACAGATATGTACTACTAAAGTATTTACTTACGAGTGGGACCCAGTAGATTTCATTTTTAATGCTGTACCCCAAGAGCTATCTGATATTTTTGTAAAAAATTCAATAACAGGCCAAATTTTTGTAAACGGCCCTTAAATATAATTTTAAAAGACTATATTTTGGAATCCAACATAATATCGCATTGGAAGGTATAAAAAAAAAGTTATACCCCGAAAATGGTGCAATTCTTTCAGCAAATATGCTATCACCAATTTTATCGTTAACATGTGTTTATGTTAACCATATCTAAGCACCATAGTCGAAATCCATAAAGATATAAAACGGGAAACTAATACTTTAGGAAGAAGTCGGTTGTTTCTGATAGCATTTTTAACATAGGTGTAATGCCAATTTGAGTTTACGTAGAGAGTTTTTTTTAAAGTTTATTTGTTTTTCATTTACAAATATAGGGGGATTATATACTTTTACGAAAGATAATAATAAATGTATTCAAATGTAAAGTGAATAACACTTATACCATTTTTGCCTATTTTTTATAGATTTTTTAAAGCTTTGTATTTGTTTTTTTTTAATGTCGCTGTCATAAATATTGGTGGATTACTAATGAATTATTTATTAAACTAGATAATCTAATTTTCAATGTTAAGAAATTACTGATATAGAATTATTGTTGAGTCTCCATAGAGCGAATTAGTTTGGCTCTCGGGCTACTGGGGCCACACTATGGGGATATGCCGATGTTCAACTTCGCTTGAATTGTCGCGAGAATTATTGCGTTAAATTTACCGCCATAGTGTGGCCGCTCGAACGCAAAAATTCTCGCGATAATCGCCACTCGAGCTATCGGCATAAGGCATACGTAGTGAATGCCGTAGTAAAATTATCGCGATAACGTGGCTACACTGTGTTGGTATTTGGCAAATCCCGATGTCTATTGGCGTATTCCCATAGGGCGTTTGTGCACTACACTGAATTTTACCGATCCGGAAAAAAACGGATGCTTGTATTTTAATAATTTAATTATTTATAATAGTAAGCATTTATTTATTTCGTGTAGTTTCAATGTTTCGAACCCTAAACTACACGAAATAAATAAATTATATTATTTATAATAATCTATACAAATATTTAAATAAAATTGGAGTGTCTGTTTGTAATATTAAAATAACCGCTTTTTACTACATGCATATGATTATATATACGCTACATTTACCAAAATAACAGTTTTTACAACTTGTCTGTCTGTCTGTCTGTCTGTCTGTTTGTTCCGGCTAGGGACCGATTTTGACGGGACTTTCACTGGCAGACAGGTAGCTGATGTAATAAGGAGTAACTTAGGCTACTTTTTATCCCGATATTCCCACGGGAACGAGAACCACGCGGGTGAAACCGCGGGCGGCCGCTAGTTAACTATTAAAATACAAGCATCCGTTTTTTTCCGGATCGGTAAAATGCAGTGTAGTGCACAAACGCCCATAGTGTGGCCGCAGCATAAGAGACTTCAAAATAAAAGTAGGTTCTCAGTTTGACCTGTATGTTGGTTTGTATGTCCGCGATTATCTCGCGTTTAACTGAACCGGTTTTATAATTTTAATAATTCCATTCTCAGAGACAACACTACATCTATATATTGTGATTGTGACTACTTTTAATTAATATTGATGTTATATTGTTCCAGTATGCAGTGACGAGTTAACACACAGCCGCAAGGGGCGAACAGTGATGACAGAAGAGGAGAGGTACGAAGCCGTCCGACACTGCAGATATGTAGATGAGGTAACTGACGACTTTCACTGCTGTGAAATGGTGCTATTTTTGTACAATCGAGGATCTTCTACTTCGCGCTTCAATCTACGCGCACGTCTCTGCGCGTACGGCGTACCTACGTGCTATCGAAATGGCGTGTACGAACGAACAACAACACGCTGAACACGGACATTGAACACTTTATTTGCATGTACCACTGAAGAAAATAAAACATCATGTTCATCGGAAATGATCGTGGCAATTTTATTTCGTTATTATGTTGGCGTGCTGTTGAAATTTTAATTTGTAAGGTGTTCGTATTCGCTTTGCTAAATTATTTACGTCGTCCCCACGTACGAACCGAATGTTGTGTGATCTATGTTCGTGTTCGACATGTTTCGTTCGTTCGTGCGTAACCTACGCCTAGATAGATCGCAACCAAATATCGTCTTTAAGTGCTCGATCCCGGTCGAGACGTTCCTCCACCGTAAAACACTAAAAAATAACCCAATGTTCAATAGAGTAAACACAGACAGAAGCGTTCGCCCATAGCTAAAAGTTTTGTCTTACCTCGAATTTTCACAAAGTTACAAAAGTTTAGATACTATATATCTATCGGGGGGTTCGTATTTTAGCACCTATGAAGTGCCATCTTTCAAAAGAACTAATTTGAGAAAAAATGGTTTACTGCAATTTTTAAAGGGAAGTGGCTCCGCCGCCGCCGCCGGTAGTGTGCGATTTTGCCTCGGAAGTCCTGTAGAACACGTGATAGGTTAGAAATTAGTTAATTAATTTTTCGTGAGAAAAAATAATAATAATAAAAAATCGTAATGCTGTTTACAGAATCCATCCACCTATCAAGTTTCAACAGTTCAGTCTCAAAAGATTCGGAATAAAGTGGCTATGACATACGGACGGACGGACAGACAAATAAACAAGGTGTACATTTTACCGCCTTATTTTTTAAGAACTGTTTAGAATGAGATTTCTTATCGACTATTTCCATTTTTTTAACTGACCACTTATAACTGCCCATTCAGTCATATAAGTAATCATATTACCTACTGCTCAACATTTATTTAATCGCCTATTTCAATATTTCTTACTAATAATTTATATTTAGTTTTCTGCTTAGTTTTTACTGCTGAACTTGTTATTAAACATGTATTTTGTAATTTTAAATTCCGCTTCCGCAACTGCCGCTTTGAATCAATGCCTATATATTATTCAAAAGCTTGAGTGTAAGTTTGTTAACGTGCATTGAGTAAGTAAGTTTAAGTAAGTTTGTAACGTAATTTGAGGATATAACTGTTAACGAAAACGCGATATTAACATTTGAAAATTTACACTAGCCGTACAGATACCTACCATTCATATCAATGTAGGTACAGTTTATTGTTCACTGTGTTCTATTAACTATTGGCACAGAATAAATAATAGTGCTAAGGCACAGAAGACTCACTCAGCAAGCTCATTCAAATAAAAATAAATCTTTCTGCGTGGAAATAAAGTCCAATTCCGGTTGCTTTGTCATCGCTTGCCTACTGTTATAATAACCTAGAGTTCGCGCATGCAAGCAAAACTGTACCCAATAGCTACACGCGAGCGTTTCTATTTCTATGAATGTCTCAAACAGCTCGCTCGCTGGTTAGGGTTGCGATCGCCTTGCGAGTTCGGTTTTGTTGTTTCTTTTATTCTTTCTTTTGTTAAGACACCCGTAAACACAACAGTATCTTATTTACGGATTATAAGAACGTTTAGTAGTCATTGTTCGGTGCACAAAAATCACAGAAATGATCGATCGTTTTACGCGCGAACGTGGAGCGTACGAGCCGAGCGGCATCCTTCTGCCATACGCCTGCCCGGCAGGCGCGCCGGTCGAACGTACCTAAACTGCGGAGTGACACCCCCCTGCTATTGGCTCAAGAACTTCCTTTTAGTCTATGAATATGAATTATGAATCATTCAAAAGACCGCTATGGAATGACTGTGCTTACTTTTAGCAAGCACAGTCATTCCATAGCGGTTTATTGTGTTAGAAGAAGGAAAATATTAAATAGACTTTTTCCATAATTTTAGATGAGGTACCGTTATTAAAGGATTTTACGATGAAGGAGGCATGCTTTTCAGTAATACCTTATAGAAACGAAATAATATCTGTCCCCTTTCATCATAATAACGTACCTATGGCAGATAACTTGCTATGTAAAAATGTAAAGTGACAAATATCAAATTCATATACTTATTTGTGAAACCTAAGCATGCCTCATTCTAAAATTAGGTGATGCAATTTAGGCTGTACAACCACATACGAACGTCAACAGTGACGAATGTAAAGGAAATATTAAATAACACTATATTTACTCTGAGATTTACTCTGCTAATTATCTACAGTTAAATCATATTACAATGACGTTATTTTTGGTAACAACAACACATTCCAGTAAATTAATAAGTAAATGGTACCTATTGGGCGAGATGGTTTTTAAACTCGTTTATTCATTGTTAATTCTATCATCATCATCATCATCATTTCTATACTTGGAACTATATTAGGGCCCTTCCACACGACGTTTTTTTCGCGCGTATCTGATTCGCGCGTCCTCTGCGCGTTTTCATCGCGCTTTGGCAGATTTTACACGTTTTATGTCGCAAATAAAACGCACTGTAAGCACGCGTTTGTATCGATACAAACGTATTTGAAACGAACTTCAAACGCGCGTTTGTATTAGTACAAACGACCTTAATCATTGTTCACGAGCGATGTCATTGCGATCGCGCTATACAGACGCGATACAATCACGCGCTAACAGCGCATCCTGTTTCGTTCGTAAAACGTTTGTATCGATATAAACGCAAGGATCGTGTGTAGGTAAGGTTAAAACGTGCCGGCTTCCTTGCGTTTGCTGAGCGTTCGACTTGCGTTTATATCGATACAAACGAGCGCACAAAAAACGTCGTGTGGAAGGGTCCTTAACCGTTCTGTGCAATGCGAAGCGTGATTATTTATACTCATAGTACCTAGTGTTATTGTAGTCCTTCTCTTAATAAATTGGGAATCGAAACGTTACTTTTCACTTTGAGTTCTTAACAAAATTATACGTTAGTCCACTCTTTTAACATTAATGTTCCGGTCGATACCGAACTACCTACTTCTAAAAATAAAACTAAACTAAAGGTCAAATTGTTGCCCAATGTCACTTGAATCCGTTCTATTTTCCGGTGACGAATGATAGTGAGCAAATCAAATAAAACACAGCCAATTTATTATTTATTAAATAAAACCGTAGCTGTTTTATCATCTCATTGGGAAATAAAAATAACCGTTTATAGCGTTGGTTCCTTTTATTTAATCATACTTGCCCCTTATCATCATCTGTTATCGCAAAATAGAAGTAATGTTTTATCGTGAGATGGAGCCATTACTTGCGTACAGCATATAGCGCATTCTCGCTTACAATTTGCTTTTATACTACCTTCTCAACCGGCTCTCGGTTATGCTCCGAAATTACAAAGTATAAGTTAGGGTTAGTGTTAAAACAAAATTAGTGTTAGCTGAAATAATATAAAAACCAATAGGCCTGTCGAAACGACACGCAATATGCCGTTTCATTTGACCCTTTCCTAGGAATTTACCTTGTTAGTTTACTTTGAGTAGAATATGAATAATAATCTTGGTTATTATTTTTTGACACGTATTTAAGTAATAACTTTTACTTTGCCCCCAATCACCATTAAATCAATAGGTATGCTAGCTAGCTAACTAACGTCCTAGTGGTTGTTTAGTAATATATTATAAGTAATCGAGAATCGATCGACTAATGACTAAGCATGTGGGTTCATAATCATTTCAGGGAAGGCGGAAGTACAAGTGCTATTAGTGCTATGGCATATTTAGTTAATCACTAATTCATTGATTAAGAACTTGTCGATGAAGACAGTTATGGAAATACGAGTAAGAAAGGGTATACTACGTAGTTAATCGTCGCTTTATTTATTACTTAGGCAGGTACCTACTTACTTCACTTTCAATTATTTGTTTATTGAACACTTTATGCATAAAATAATGTACAGACAGAAGCGGACTTAATGCTTTAGACATTTTCTACCAGTTAACCGCAGGGTGAATTGGAGACTATGGTGTGGTAAAGTGCACAACCAGTATACTTTAACAAGAAAAAGGAACAACAATAATAATTATATTATACTCTTTAAAGTTAATAGTATATTATTATGATACAAGTGAGCTAGGTTGCTCATTATACACGAGCCTGTGGGTTGCAGTTGCAGCCCGAGCCGCAGGCGAGGGCGTAAATCAGCCGAGTGTCTAGTGAGTAAGTTGCTCACGAGTTTCATATCATACGCACTTTTTCAACACACTTGCGAGGAAAAACAAACATTTATTTCATACAATATACCTAATACCTAATATTAGCTAAGGGAAAAAGCGTGCAAATTTTTTTTTGCACGCGCCAAATGTAAGGTGATTAATTACATACAGCCATACAGCCTACTTCAAAATAATTATAATAATAGTGATAAAATGCAAATGTTTTATAACAAATTATTGTGAATTAAAAATAATTTGATAATTATTAAGATTATTAAACATAATTAAGTATATTACTTAATTATGTTTTTTTGTCTTAATTAGGGACACATTTATTAATTCTAAAAACGTAAATGGATTTTCAGCCGTATAAAACCTCTTTGTTGTTACAAAAAAAGAACTGTACCTATTACCCGGTGAAATCGAAAATGCTCTTTTGACTCGCATATAACTTGCAGTTAGGTACTAACTTAACTTTGTAGGGATACTGTATTACCCGGTTAAATTGAAAAGTCTCTGTTTACTCGCATATAATTTGCAGTTAGGCACTTACTTAACTTTGTAGGTATAATTCTATTACTCAACTAGTACTGTAATATTATTATGCACGCGTGTGTTATAGTTCGGTTTATGGCCCTAAGATCGATGTAATCAGGCTCACTTTATGAGCAAGTGTGTTGAAAAATATAATAACGATTACCTTGTGCGATGACGATGTTTTGTTTGATGTATGATACCTAAACTAGGGTGGGTAGGTGGGTGCCTATAGATAGATAGATGCTCTCGTGCATAAACAAGTAGTGGAATTAGATCCAATAAGTCGGAGCTTATGCAGACTAGACTGCGACTTTTAGTAGCGCTGTAAAAAAAATCGCGCGTCGCGGCGACTTTGAGTAATAATTCATGTGTGCAAAGGTTTAGCAGACTGCGTTATGACTTGTGGCACTAATTAGTTTTTTATTTTAATAATAAATATTGAATCAATCTGAGTCGTACTTTGAATTAATTGATACTGACCTGATAGGATTGACACTGATAGGTAGACACATCTTAGATTTCTGCGCGAACTGTCCATATAAATAAAACACTTTCACGGATTTTTTCACGCAATTTATTTAACAACTTAGTTAAATTTTAGTTGTTTTTTGAGATTTTTTGGTTTATCCGACGTTACTAAACCACACACTGCAAGAACTAAAGATACGGTTAGTTCTTTTTGCAAATAATTTTAATAAACGGAGATCGTCCCCCTTCGTGTAGTTTTCTTGCCAGTTCTTTCTCCGAAGGGCTCCAACTTTTGTGAACTGGTGGTCGAGTCAGTAACTTTTTGCTTTGCTATAAATAATTATTATCCAAATTACTTAAACAAATCAAAATATTAAATTAATAAATCATTTTGTTATAATTAAATATAATGTTAAAATAATTAATACCTAACCGTATCCTGTTTCCGAACGAAAAACAAAGACAATTAGAGTGGGTATATTCTTTTATTAAAATCAAAAAATAGTGGGTAGTTTTCCGTGACCACGGCCCCTGGAAAGGTGCCGAAACGTCGGATAAACCAAAAAATCTCAAAAAACAACTAAAATTTAACTAAGTTGTTAAATAAATTGCGTGAAAAAATCCGTGAAAGTGTTTTATTTATACTGATAGGTAGTTTATTCTATCTCGCTATCTGTAAGTACTAACTAATATTGGAGGTAAATTAAATATTTTGTAGTGTAAGTATTTTGGTAATCTCTGGAATTACTGAACCAATTTTGAAAATTCACAAGTAGGAAGCGGTCAATACCGCAGGAGCGCAACTATTTCTTAATAAATCAACTATTAAACCCTAACCTATTGTTGCAGGTAGTCCGAGAGGCGCCGTGGGAGTGCGACGAGGAATTCCTAGACAAGCACAAGATCGACTTCATAGCGCACGACGACATCCCGTACACCACCGAAGACTGCGAAGACCTGTACGCCATGATCAAGGCCAAAGACATGTTTGTCGCCACGCAGAGAACAGAGGGTGAGACATTATTTTATTTTTTTATTTTATATAACTTTATTGCACAAAATACATCTGTAAAGTACAATAGGCGGACCTTACGCTTAAAGCATTCTCTGCCAGTCAACCTTTAGGAAAAAGAAATCAGCGAATGCGGTACAAACAAAGAAGAAAAAAAAAACTAATGAAATAAAATAATAATTTGTCTAAAAATAGGTAAATACATACACATAAATATAATAATACACAATATACCTACATACATATAAATATTTTGAATATATACATATACTTATATAAAAATATATAAATAATAACAATGAACACAGATAGTGATGATAAACCATAATGATATTCCACGTCAAACACGAGATCCTTCAAGAAGGAAAGCATGAGCATTCCTTTTAAACGAGAGCTTGGATTGAGATCTCCTTACGGTCTCTGGGAGACTATTCCAAAGGCGGATGGCTTGCATTGTAAAAGAATCGGCCATATAGCCAGAATTGTAGAGAGGAGTAGATAGTGCTAATGAATCGGATGATCGAAGATTACGGCCATGAGAATCGCAGATGTATGTAAACTTGGAATTCAGGTATTCTGGTGAAAGAGGGTTATTTAATATGGAGTAGAGAGTACACAGCAACCTTAGCTGTCTACGCTGACGAATGGGAAGCCATTTAAGCTGCGACCGGTAAGAAGAGACGTGATCGAACTTGCGAAGACAGAAAATAAAACGGATAGCATAATTTATGAGCCGGTCTAGCTTGTTGAGAAGATCCTCATTTAGGTTAGAGTAATCTGTTACATCAGCATAATCAATGAGAGGAAAAATAAGAGATGTGACAAGAGTTATCTTAATTTTAATGGGAAGGAAATTTTTGAAGCGGCTTAAGAAGCGCAGAGAATATGTAACCGCACGACTCACCTCGGCAACTTGCGTTGTCCATCTGAGCAAAGGGTCTATGTGAAGGCCGAGATTTTTAACACTGGAGCAAAAAGGTATAACTTTATTGTCCAGCAAAACAGGCTGGATCAAATCGGTGTCAATTTTGATCAATTGTTTAGAGCCGCCGACAACTATCGCTTGGCATTTCGCCGGGTTCACCGCGATGCCGAACTCCGTGGACCAGGTGCTAATAGTTTTTAAGACGTCATTTAAGTGAGAGATAACGGAGTCGACATCATCAGCTGGTGCTTGCACATAAATTTGTAGGTCGTCAGCGTAAAAATGGTAAGAGCAGCCAAGAAGTGAGGAAAGGGAGTTGATAAAAAGGGAAAATAGAAGAGGGGAGAGAATGCCCCCTTGAGGTACACCGGCAGAGAGACTGGTCCAGCGAGATACGTTGGAGCCCACACGGACCACCTGCTGGCGACCACAAAGATAATTGGAGAACCACTCCAGCGACAATGAGGAGAAATTCGAAGATTTGAGAATGGCTAGCAAGATGTCATGATCGACCATGTTGAAGGCGTTTGAAAAGTCAATGAGAACTAAGATTGTGACCAGCTGACTCTCCATTCCCAGTCTTACGTCCTCAACGACGTTAAGAAGCGCTGTAGTGGTGCTGTGTCCAGGACGGAAACCTGATTGAAGGGATGTGACGAGACAGTTGGAAAAGACGAAGGAAGAAAGTTGTCTATGCGCTGCAGCTTCAAGGATTTTGGAAAGGAAAGGGAGGATGGAAATAGGTCTGAAATTACTTAAAAGTTGAGGGGAGGAATTTTTGGGTAAGGGAGTAACCTGGGCTTTACGCCAGAGAAGAGGAAATTGCCCAGTCTGGAAGGAATAGTTAATAATGTGGACTAAAATAGGAAGGATTTGTTCCAGGACACAGACAATCATTCTTCTGCTAATTCCATCGCACCCAACGGCTTTGGATTTGACAGATGAAATTATCCTATTGATATCGTCAGCCGTCACTGGAGTGAATGAAAAGGATTGTGAATGCTGAATAACGTTTGAAGTGATTTGAGATATGGTATAGGATTTAATGGAAGGGTCAAGAGAGGGAGTGGAAGAGAAATGATCATTTAACTCATCTGGAGAAAAGGGGAAGGATTTAGAGCAAGTAGGAGATTTGCCAATGCCGAGAGAGTGAAGAAATTTCCAAGTATTGGCAGGAGAACAATCTGTGATGTTATCAAGAAAGTATTTGCGCTTAGATGCTCTTACCATTCTGTTGCACCTGTTGCGTGCAGTCTTGTATAATGACCAGTTAGCCTCTGATCTATCCTTCTTATATTTACGAAAGGCACGGTCTCGACGGGTCATAGCCATGCGAACACCGCGGCTAATCCAGGGAGCAGGAGGTCGTTTCACTCGGACAGCTTTTAATGGTGCGTGGGTGTCAAAAAGACGCATTAAATACTGGTTCAGCATATCCACTTTATCGTTAATAGACGGGGTCTCATAGATGGCGTCAAAATCGAGCATGCTGGCATCCTCTCTTAAGTTGTCGAGGTTAAGCCGCGCAAAATTGCGCATCCACACAGTTGGCGGTTTGAGCTTAGGGGGTTTTAGACGGTATTTAATAAAGATGAGGTCATGTTTAGAAAAGGCAGGTGCAGGCAATTGTCCATGGTCAAGAACTTTATCAGGAGATGCTATGATTAAGTCAAGCCAAGTGTCGCGAGAAGAGGGATTGTGATGCGTGGGCTCTAGAGGTAGGACAGCGAGATTGACAGACTTGACAATGTTGGAAAGTTTTATGGACTGAGGGGAGGTACACGACAAATCAGTGTTGAAGTCACCCATGATTATATGATGTCCGTACTCTGAGCATAGAGGTTCAAGAACAGACTCAAGGTCAGAAAAGTAATCAACAGTGGGAGGACAATACACCACCGCAAGAACCACCTTCACGCCTTTGACAGTAATTTCAATGAAAATGTATTCCGCCGATCCCGAGTACGCAGATGGAGATGAGGCCAGCATTTTGTAAGGGATGTTACTGCGTAAGTCAATGGCAACACCACCACCGCGAGTGCCGATGCGGTCGTTGCGTATTAAATTATAGTCTGGAAGTGAATACGATAGGGAGGGTAAACAGGGCTTGAGCCAACTCTCAGAGATAAGAATGGCGTGAAATGAAGAGGAAGAGAAAGTATCAAGAAAATCAGTGTAGCTACTGGGTATACTCTGAGCGTTGAGATGGCAGACATTAAAAGATCTCGGTGTATCGTGAGTGATGTTATTGAGAAGGTCACCCAATGTTTCGGGGTCAGCTTGAGACATACTATTATCAGAGGACGAGACACTCGTATTACAAGCAGTATGGAAGGAATCATCATCAGACATGTTCACAAATAAAATATAAATATATGAAAATATAAATAAATAAATTATTAATAAATAACTAAGATAAAATACAATTTTATACGCTGAATTAACTTAAACTTTTCTGTCCTGCCGGTTGAAAGTGGTGAGAGATAGCACAGTAACAATAATCGTTAAATACAAGACAAAGTCCCAAATAGCCGAAGGCCAGGGCTATGTATTAAAATTTATTTAGTCTGTGGTTGACAAACAAAACTAATTTACACCAAGACGGGAAACGAAACGTAGAAGAGAAAAAAAAAACATACATTACTTAAATAAATATTTTTAACTAGCGCTCCGCTCGCGACTTCGTCTGCGTGGACCCTTTTTTATCCCCTTAGAGGAGGAATTTCCAAAACTCCATTCTGAGTGCTCCCGTACACTCCCCAAGAAACATACATGCCAAGTTTCTTGCGCCCAGTAGTTTCGGCTGTGCGTTGTCTGTCAGTCACGCAAGTTTTACATTATATACAGTGTGAAAAAAAAGACCGTGGTTGGTTGGAGGAAATGTTGATGATAGCAAATTTTACTGAAAGGAAACATTCCGTTATATTCAAAAATAATTAAAACTACATTTGAAGATTTTTGAAAAAACACCTGCTTGAGCAGGGAATCGAACCGATGAAATGTGAAGAAAAACCATCCTGTATTTTATGATACCAATCGAAAGAGTTATTCATAAGGATCAATTTCTTTCTAACTTAAGAGCCACGCTCTTGTCTGTGTAGCTTCCTCCATTCGTTTTTGTCCAAGGCCAGTGCGTTGGCTTCTTGATAGGACGCGACATTCACCTTTCACCCTTTGATCTGTTCCATGTAGGCTATTCTACCAGTCCAACTTTAATTGCGATTTATGGTCTATTCTATCTCGCGAAGGCACGTCGATGTAGACGAATTTCAACTCTATCGCGTGGCTTTTTAAGTGCATTAGCCTTACATCAGTTCGCCTTTCTTATGAAGCTATGGAAATTTAACGACTTTATACTCTATTTCATTGCTTTAAGGGCGTCACCTCGGTCAGAAAGTAACTGTAGCAGTCGTTGAAATTGTAACTGTGTCACGATTGTCTTTTGTCATCATATAGTTCATTTCGCCTATATGTTGTTGCTATGTCACGATCGTTGTCCTTTGTTATAGACATATATTGGTTTAGGGGACAAAATGTCACGGACCCGTAATAAAGAGTTTTATTAGTGTTTTATACTAATATTTATTCGATGTATTGAAATTCCACGATGCGAAGGCGAGCTCAGTAATTTCCATCTTTTCATATTCTGATCAGTCAAATCAGAACTTCAGTTTTTATTTTTTTATGGCGATTTGTTTTGACTCTTGTCTTGTGCCCCCTTTAATTTGCGTGCTTATGTTTACTGTTGTCCGTGGTATGGTATCCCATTGAAACAAAAAAATATTGCTAATAAAACATGTGCGTGCTTGGGTCTTTACATGAACTTAAGTCAACGACCGACATTCATAGGTTTTAGAAGCCTTTTAACTGCGGCTTTAATAAACGTAGGAATGCGTGCCTTCGAGGCATCGACCTAGGGATATGGGTCACTGCCAGCGAGACACTGATTAGGTACAAGGAAACGAGTAAATCACTTACGAACCGATTTTCAATGGAGGATACTGCTATAGCTAAGTACTACTACAAGAACCTGGGACGCAGTGTCCAACGCACTCGGCCTCGGCCTGCTACCGTTATTAAAAAACTTGTGCTATACTTGTCGGTCAAGAAATGGGCGACCAAAAATGTTAGATATCAAAAATATCCAAATCCTCCGTACTTCGAAAGGTGCATTAAGCCGTTGCTACCGTTATTATTTGCAGTTGCTTATGCCCACCAATGCAATGTACATTAGGACGGTATGGTGACTCTTTATCCCTTATCTTAAATAAATAAATAAATAAATAACTTCGTACATTCACACCAATTATCTAAGCCCATTTTAATTTCATTAAGAAACTGTATCATGGCAAACTTGATAACGGATTAATATATACTTAAATACTTTTTGTTTGTAAATGCATACTTAATATACATAGTAAACACCCATCAGACCAAGACAAATAGACATGTTCATGCACACAAATATTTGTCTTGTTCGGGAATCGAACCCGAGACCTCTGGCGCAGAAGGCAGGTAGCCTACCCTGCGCCAAATTGGTCGTCAATCTCAGTATTATTAATTTCAAGATATCTATCTTCATTGTTTTGATAGCTGTTAAAACACGTGGTTGCATGCTATAGTCATTGCTGTCAATGTCGAATAATTGCGCACGATAAAACACACAATAATCACATGCTACTTGCAAACTTCCTGTATATAACATCCAATGTTATCACTTTTAATCTATACAAATAAATAAAATTGGAGTGTCTGTTTGTAATATTTTGTAATAAAATAACCGCTTTTTACTACATGCATATGATTATATATACGGTACATATACCAAAATAACATTTTTTTAAATTTTTGTCTGTCTGTCTGTCTATCTGTCTGTCTGTCTGTCTGTTTGTTCCGGCTAATCTCTGAAACGGCTGGACCGATTTTGACGGGACTTTCACTGGCAGGTAGCTGATGTAATAAAGAGTAACTTTTTATCCCGATATTCCCACGGGAATGAGAACCAGGCGGGTGAAACCGCGGGCGGCCGCTAGTAATAAAATATAATTGTCATGGTGGAGTTTGTTATGATAGTAGAACGTAGTATGTAGAGTCGTATAAGTTTTAAACACTGTCAGTGGATTAATAAGTCAATTCGTATTTGTCAAGAGGCAGTAGGCAAGCTTGATGTGTTGAACATAACAAAAGTTGGGCTCGGATAAAGGCTATATTTTGATAGGTAGTCGCCCGGATAGCGAAAGGTCGTGGGTTCTAGTCCCATCGGAGCTGGTTGTGAGACGCGACGATTTTCTCTAAATACTTCATTTTCAATTTTTGAATGTAAGTAGGTATTGTGTTTTGTCGGCAGGTGTGTCGACGTCAGACATAGCTAAACTATCGCCCAACTATCGGCCGACAATTTGATCACGATCGTCTTACGATTCCGGCTAAACTATCGGTCGACTAAAAATCATGGTTCACCACCGTACTTACCAGTAAATAATTCTCAGTACTGTTTTAGAGTTAGAAATAAACCAATGTATTAAGTATTGTCTTGCAGGTGTGTCGACGTCAGATATAGTGGCGCGGATAGTGAGGGACTACGACGTGTACGTGCGACGGAACCTCGCGCGGGGGTACTCGGCCAAGGAGCTCAACGTGTCCTTCCTCAACGAGAAGAAGTTCCGACTGCAAAACAAAATGGACGAACTCAAAGACAAAGGGAAAAAGGTGAGCGTTCATATTTTGGCGACAATAAAGATGGCGGAGTTAAGGACTTAGCCCACTTATTAGACATGTGCGCCGATGCCGAAATCTTCGGCGGCGGCGTGGAGGTAAAAATTGGTCGGCGGCGGCGTAAATGGCGGCGTAAACGGCGTCATAAATAATGGCAGCCTGCCCCCTTATTCACGAACCGTCGGAAACGCTCCTGACAGCGGAATGTATGCCCTGTCTCTGTCACTCACTAAAGAATAGACAAAGACAAAGCACAGAGTTTAAATCCGATTCCGTTTCCGACGGTTCGTGAATGGCGCTGATACAGTTTTCATACAAATTGACATAAATACGGAATCGCTATAGTTTGCGTTTGCTTGACTTAAAAACTTACTAGGGGTACAGGGGGCTGAATAACTCAATAGAACATGGTTTAAGAAATTAGAAAATCGCTTTATGTAATAAAAATGTATAAAAGCAACGAAAATGACAATCAAATCATCATCATTATCATCATCAGCCACCCACTGCTGGGCATAAGCCGCCCCCAAAGATCTCCACAACGATCGGTCATGCTTGGTCCGCATCCAGCGGCTTCCCGGGACCTTGACTAGATCGTCGGTCCATCTTGTAGTGTAGGGGGCCTGCCCACGGAACGTCGTCGTTCGGAACCTACGCGGTCGCCATTCGAAAACCTTTCCGCCTCAACGACCATCGGTTCTCCGCGCTATGTGTTCTCCCAATGCCACTTCAGCTGAGGAATCCTTCGAGCGATGTCGGTTGTTTTAGTTCTGGAGATCTCATCATTTCTGATTCGATCGCGCAGGGAAATACCAAGCATCACTCTCTCCATTGCTTGCTGGGTGACCTTAAGCCTTCTTATAAGACCCATAGTAAAAGACCACGTCTCACTTCCATATGTCATAACTGGCAACACCCACTATTCAAAGACATTAGTCTTGAGACATTGACGAATTTTGGACGCGAATATATGCTGAAGCTTCCTGAACGCTGCCCATCCCAGCTGGATTGGACGAGAGATCTCTTTCTCAAAGTTGGACTTACCTAACTGGACTGTCCCAGGTAAACATAGTGGTCAACAACTTCGAGTGAAATGTTCTCAATATTAACTGGAGGGGGTGCAAAATGGGCATTGGACATGATTTTCGTCTTATCCATGTTCATCCTAAGACCCACTCTTTGGGAAGCATTACTGAGATCTTCGAACGTTGAGTTCAAGCCTTCCAAGGTCACAGCCATAAGAACTACATCATCGGCAAATCGCAGTTCATTATTTTCCGACGACATCTTGAGACTAACTCAATACGGAATGAAATGAACACGTGCGCTAAGAAGAGAGATGGCGAACCAGGCAGAAGGCAGTGGTTTGCTAAGCACCGAGCGGTCGAATATCGCTCGCCATTCGCGCCGTTTACGCCGATTTTTCTGACCGGTCAGCGGCGTCAAGTACTGATCGGCGGCGGCGGTCATCGGCGTGGCGCGGCGCACACGTCTACCACTTATACCGCACCGCACCGCTACCACCCAACCAATGTATGAGCAGTCAAATATGGACTTAATGTCGTGCTCTTTAGATGCACTTTGGCTTGCGGCAGGCTCGCTTACCGCGCGCTGTCTGCTATTGTATATTTGTTACTGTAAAGTGCATCTACAATGAACGATATTAAGTCCATATTTGGTTGCTCATTCTTTGGTTGGGTGGGAGCGGTGCGGTATAAGTGGACTATGACCTTTAAGCGATTCTCGCAATAATCGATCGCAGGGTGTGTTTTTTTTTTAAGTAAGTACACAGAAGCTCGGGATAATAAAATTTTCGGCGGCTCAACGTGCCTAACGACTGCAAATGAAACAGCTCAACGTGACTTATTTTAATTTTTTGTTTTTTGCATTCACAATGCAATTATTATTACTGAAAAATGGAAAATGAAGTATTTAGAAAAAATCGACCCGTCTCACAACTAGCTCCGATGGGACTCGAACCCACGACCTTTCGCTTTCCGGGCGACTGCTCTAACCACTGAGCTACGGAGTCGTTACGAAAAGCGTCGAATTTATCCAATACTTCTTACGCGCTATATAGTCAGCGTTAATTTCATCAATGTGGAGATATTACTACCCTCACATGCGAAAGAAATACCTTTCCAGGTATTTGGCAATCGCTTAAGATGAAATTACTATTGCAACTTATTTAAATTTTTAGTTTTTTGCATTCACAATGCAATTTTTATTACTGAAAAATGGAAAATGAAGTATTTAGAAAAAATCGACCCGTCTCACAACTAGCTCCGATGGGACTCGAACCCACGACCTTTCGCTTTCCGGGCGACTGCTCTAACCACTGAGCTACGGAGTCGTTACGAAAAGCGTCGAATTTTTTTAACCCGGAAAAATATTACATTCCTACGGGATAACGTCGTGTAGTCCACGCGGGCGAAGCCGCGGGCGGAAAGACTTATGACGGCGCGGGTAGTCTGCGATTTGGGCAATGTAATGTATGTAAATGTTGTTACCGCTCTCTTTCTTCGTAACTGAAGGTTGATAGTATTATTCTAGGCTGTCTAGGCTGGAACAGACACAAAATGTGATTGCCTAAGTAGATTTATTTCTTGGTTTGGTTGGGTTAATTCACTCCTGATTGCAGATGTATATTCAGAGATGTTTTCTTTTGGTAACTACCGTCCCATGATTAAAAATGTTAAAGCATTTATAGATGTTTTGTCGCAGGTGATGACAAATATTGGTGAAAAGCGAGTGGATATCCTAACAAAATGGGAGGAGAAATCCCGCGAGCTTATCGACGCGTTTCTGCTGCTGTTCGGGCCGGATGGGCGGCTGTCCAACATCTGGAACGAGTCCAAGGGGCGGCTCATGCAGGCGCTCAGCCAGCCGCCCTCGCCGCGCGGCTCCCCCCCGCCCAGCGAGAACGGCGACGAGCCCCCGCACAGGTACTGACACGCACTTAAACTGACACACAAATACATCTGGAACGAGTCCAAGGGGCGGCTCTTGCAGGCGCTCAGCCAGCCGCCCTCACCGCGCGGCTCCCCCCCGCCCAGCGAGAACGGCGACGAGCCCCCGCTCAGGTACTGACACGCACTTAAACTGACACACAAATACATCTGGAACGAGTCCAAGGGGCGGCTCTTGCAGGCGCTCAGCCAGCCGCCCTCACCGCGCGGCTCCCCCCCGCCCAGCGAGAACGGCGACGAGCCCCCGCACAGGTACTGACACGCACTCAAACTGACACACACCAATACATCTGGAACGAGTCCAAGGGTCGGCTTTTGCAGGCGCTCAGCCAGCCGCCCTCGCCGCGCGGCTCCCCCCCGCCCAGCGAGAACGGCGATGAGTCCCCGCACGGGTACTGACACGCACAGGTACTAACACGCACTGATACACCCGCTGGTAGTGACACACACTGAAACAAAATTTTATGGTACCGTAAAACCGGGTTACTTTGACCCTAGGGGGTAACTTTGACCCAAATTCGATAGAATTTTTCACTTTTTGTTCTGCAATGTAATAATCAACTGAGCATAATAAATAATACTTCCCTTAATCCTTCGACAACGGTGCAGCTGACACATAAAAGTTCATACCACAGAACGATACGTTTATAAATACTGTTTTCAAAATGTAAGCCAAAGTGTAACCCCCTAGGGCCAAAGTAACCCGGTTTTACGGTACAGTGCGATTCAATAACAATGGCGGTCGTGAAGTTAGCTTAGCCGCTATGCGCAGTAGTGTACCCCGCAACCTCACCTGTCCCACCCGCAAACATCCAAATTGTGTAGGTACTGTGCATCATCTCGCGCTTGAAGCCAGAAAGTTTGAATCGGACTACCTACTTACTTTACCGACTTACTGCCGCACTCAACTCAGAGACGCCAGTTAAAAAATTTATTTGGCATTAAATTATCATTCCTACTTTATTCAATACTGGACATAAAAAAGAGACAGATATAGATTAAATTGTCAATTAAAGCACAGATTACTAAATAGTTACTATGTAACAGATAGCAACTCTAACTATAACGCAATAAAGTAGAATTCAGCTTGTACGGCGCAGGCAAATTACGAACCGCCACTCGTTGTCGTTGCGTCTCTTTCTATCGCATATATTCTAGCTCTTTTGCAGACCTAATTTCTATGGATTTACAACGCCGGCGTTGCCGCTGCGTTTTCGAGTCGACACGGGGAGTGAAACAGGCCTGATTAAAGTTAATTGACGTCTTTGAGTGCGGCAGTTATAGTGCCTTAATATAATATTAGGCGGTAAGACGCAACTGATCAATGTACTTTTTATGAGCTGCCAAATCAATTTTCGTAAAATGTAATACTTAGAGAACTGAGTTGGGCTTGCTCACCAGTTTCATGGTATCAACATAATATGGCCAGAGTACGTGCTGCTGTTAACTGGCATTATTTAAACGACCGTGCAGATATGAATGGCACCGCGTCTCTAAGCAAACTCTTTCCAACCCCCCAGCATGACCATGACCAACAAAGCGCGATATGATATAGCGCTTTATTCCGTTGAATGTCGATAAATAGCTATATCATGCGATATATATCACGTTTTGGGCGGTCATGCTAGGTTTGCAACATACCAAATTTATTTTCTACTCTAAACTAGTTAGTTAAATTGCGTAATTTTTTGTTACAGAGGGTCAGTATCGCCGCCCCCGCCCAAGTCGCGCCGCTACGAGACGCTATGGGAACCGCATGCAGGTAACTGGGTAATTATGCACCGCTTGTATTGCTAGTTTAACATCCTTCACACCTTGCTTTCAGTTCTACTGCACTATTGCACCTACCAGAAATCACTGGTAACAATATTGCACCGACAATAAAATTACTGTTTACTAAACAAGCTGCTGCTAACACAAAATTTCTTTTCTTATATGCATTTAATAGGGCACTACAGTCATTTATTTATTGCTTGTTAAATTTTGGGTTAACGACTTATGTAAAGGACACCCAGTTGCAGAAAACTCCATGAAAGTTAATGCTTCATTAAATCTATTGCTGTCACTTTTTCGTTGTCACGAAAATAAGTGCAACTGGGTGAAAGTCAATTCGCCCACTTTAGATAAAATTTAATCGGCTTCGCATTGGTAGCCAGGCGACGCGACCATATAAACAGCAGAGTATCTAAATTCCGATTAAAAAAATCGGATGCCTTGAATTATATTTATATTATAATTATATTATATAATTCCTCACGAGATTATAATTTTAATTCGAAGACAAATTATTATGTATGAACTGAAGATACATACCATTTTTTTTATTTCTGTTTCTTTGCACTCGCCGTATCTTTGTGTGCAGTAATTAGCCATTATTAGTGTTGTTTTTACTTTGTAATTATTTACTTTTATTTTTTGCCAGAAGCTTAATCTTTAGAAGTAAGAAATTTATTCGTTTTTGTTAGTTTTATAAATAACTGAGTTTGCACGCAGCAGTAATAATCGAGTATAATAGTTGAAATATTAGATGGTGTTAATTTGAAATATTAGATATTGTATTAATGATTTTATTAAATAGCACTGAAAAAATCACACCTAACTTATCCAACACAAGGAATATTGGCACTAGAACAGCTTGGATCACTATTGCAAGATTAATAGTAGATTGTAATACAAGTGCATAAAACGTATCATTTTACCCGAGACGTATTATATTCGGGTTTTCTACGCCATATCGAATTCCAATATATCGAATGTCATTTGATCGGTGACAATTAAACGAAAACCCAATATATCGACATGCCATTTGATCGAAGTTTCAATAAATCGATTTTCAATAGATCGCTGTTACATTAAATCGAAATTTCAATAAATCGATTTTCAATTGATCGCAGTGTCATTAGATCGAAATTACAATAAAACAATTTGCAACATTTTTGTCCTTGCTAAGGTACCATTCTAAATCTATAGGGAATCAATTAAATTGTTATACCTACTACCTATTATTCCTCGCTAAAAATAAGCTATTTAAATAAAATTAAATGCTAAGATGAAAACTAGAGTTAGAAGAGTATATTGTTTATGTCTGTATGTTCTTGTTGACACATATCGATGTGTTGACATCTAGGCATTCGAGTATTTGCAATTCGATCTTATAAAACATCGATCTAATTAGCTTTTGATCTATTGGCATAACGACCTATTGATATATCGATTATTTGTCATTCGATCAAATGGCATGTCGATATATTGGGTTTTCGTTTAATTGTCACCGATCAAATGACATTCGATATATTGGAATTCCATATGGCGTAGAAAACCCATTATATTCACCCGAGCCGTAGGCGAGGGTGGATAGTCAAGTCGAGGGTAAAATGGGTTTTATGTACGAGTTGTACACTCTTCTTTTCACTTCGAATGTGGGGAAAATAAATAGCAATATTGCAAAAAATATAAAATAAAGACTTCGCCATATTGGCGAGAAGACGAATTCCGAATTCTTTTTCTTTTTTTTTATACGTGGCATTGGCAGCATGACTTTAGCATAGAACGTAGTTCATAATGCTCTTGAAATACTTATTTCTTAGAAAACTCATTCATTACTTACTAGTTTTATTAATTTAGTTATTTAACATGGATTATGTATAAAATTGAAGAAACAGCATGAAATAACAAGTTTATTTAATAAGTTTAATTGCGTGTGTGACTGTTTACCTGACGACCTTTGTCTTAGAGTCTGAGACTTTAGACGAAGATTTTACTTTATGCACTAGAGCATAAAAAGCGATTTTATGCAGCCTATACCCAACATAAACACGAACTTTACGAGCATGAGAAGTGAAAAATTAATTTTAGATGAACATTGAAATTTCTTGATGAAAAACTCAATTGTTAAAAAATCAATTATCGTCACACGACTCATGCTCGTGCTCGTGACGAGCCACACGCAACAGCCACAAAACGCCGCCACTTGAACTAGAAGAAGAAACAAAGCGAGTTATATAAAGCCCGCTGTACACATTAGGCCAGTATATTGGGCCAATGTGTAGAGGCCTACTTGGTCGTTGGATGACGACCAACATACCACCGAGTAGCCCTCTACACGTTGGCCCAATGTGCACAGCGGGCTTTATATAACTCGCTTTGTTTCTTCTGCTAGTTCAAGTGGCGGCGTTTTGTGGCTGTGGCCGGTAGCCCGTGTGCGGCCAAACTTAAATGAGAAACCCATTTTTATGATACCGCGCCAATTGTTCTTGTTTAGTGTCTGCGCCACTACTCATGGTCATGGCCGATCAGGGTGATGCTGATGACGTAAAAATTTGCTGAACAACAAGCCATAATCCCATGCCATAATATTAGTTCCACTAACTGCCGCCGTCGGCTACGCTAGAGGACTTAGCCCACTTATACCGCACCGCTCCCACCCAACCAATGTATGAGCAGTCAAATATGGACTTAATAAGGATATCTACAGAGCAGGAGCTCTGTAGATGCACTTTAGCTCGCGGCAGGCTCGCTTACCGCGCGCTGTCTGCTATTGTATATTGTTACTGTATAGTGCATCTACAGTGAACGATATACTTTGGTTGGGTGGGTGGGAGCGGTGCGGTATAAGTGGGCTATGACCTTAGTGACTCGGACTCGTCTTTTACCAAGCATGAATGTGATACGACCGTTCGTAACATTAGTGTTAATTTCAGATGCATCGGGCTCTGAGCAAGATGGCGAGTCGCAAGAGGCCGCACACCGGCAGCTGACTGACGACGGCTCCGACAGCGACGACGACTACCAGGACACCAGCCCCTACCTATAGGCAACCTGAACTACAACCATGGAACTCAATACATAGTATTTTTATACAATGTACATCGTCCATTCTCAACAGTAGCACTCCACGCTATTGTCAAGTGTCAAGGACTGTTGTCTGTGAAAGCGATGATAAATTATTTGTAGTTACGATTTTGTACGAGTGATTGAGACGAGTGAACGTTATAATTTATCCTATTAGTTTTAATTTATAATGCATTATTTATGTTTATAAGTAATTTTATTTTCTGAGAAAATTACTTTTGAAGAATGTCTGCAATTTTGTTAGCACCGTTATACCATTGTGTAAGATATTAGAGCGTTTTTCCTGTTACGCGGAGTTTCGCCGGAAACCGATTCATGTTATCGTTTCATACGTACTTTTCCTGTTGTATGTCACACTCATGCAGATGCCAAGCGGCTGTTTGGGTGATTTCTCCCGCGGCGGGTCTGAACCGCATACCAGCAAGTTAAATGAAAATCCGCATAACAGTAAAAGGGACCATAGGTGCAGTAACTGTTCTTAGATTATACCTTTTTGACAGTTAATTAAAAGGTGCTTAATATTTACAGAAACATTTGTTTTATTTACTTTTTGGATACAGTGCAGTCGGCGTCATATAGTGGGTATGGGTAGCAGACAAGATCACCACATACTTGGATACATCCAAAATGGTCATTAACAATGACTCGGCCAAAGCAATCAAATTGTTCAGCACGTCACTGCGACTCCGTAGCTCAGTGGTTAAAGCATTCGCCCGGACAGTGAAAGGTCGTGGGTTAGAGTCCCATCGGAGCTAGTTACGAAACGGGTCCACTTTTTCTAGTACTTCATTTTCAATTTTTAAATAATATAAATTGCATTGTAAATGCAAAAAAATAATTTGAAATAATTATGTGGTGTATGGGAGAAACCTGTTAAATCCAATTTAGTCATTTTTTAGTTGGGTAACAATCTGTCGAAACAAAATCTGTCGAAACGAAAATCTGTCCAAACGGAAAAAACAATGCAATGTTAATGAAATTTTGTCTTTTTTTATCTATTACTGATTATTAGTCTACCTTTTAAAGAATGTATAGAACCGAGCTGATAAACACATGCTAATTCAGGATTCAAATTTCGTTATTCAAAGAATCATTAGTCTCATGTAAAATGTCAATCTCCCAAACACCTCAGAATTGTATTACTGTACTGCATATTCGTCAATCGTCGTTTGCCACTTTATCGAAAAGCCACATTAGCTTTAGGACACTTTCCGAATTGGGCATAATATCTCGTAGTCGCATGATACATTTGACACATTATGAAATTGGCAAATTAGTATTTGGACACGCATGTATCCAAATACTAATTTGCCTAGTATCTCTTTTTTTCTGTTCTGTGCTTGTATCAAATTCCGCGCGGGATAACGTCGTGTAGTAGGTACACGCTGGCGAAAAGCTAGTAGTTAGATAAGTAGGTATAAGTGGGGGGTGTGTCCAAATACTAATTTGCCAAATTAATAATGTGACAAATGTATCATGATGTGACTACGAGATATTATGCCCAAATCGGAAAGTGTCCTAAAGCTAATGTGGCTTTTCGATAAAGTGGCAAACATCTCATGTGACGAATCGCGAAAGTGACTATCTGCGCAAAGGCTGCAGCAATGGTTGTAAAATATCTTTCAAACTTAAAGCGATCGTGATAGTTATTTGAATTATACAATCAAGAGGTACGAGACATTTTGACATCCTATCAATTACCTTAAGATTTAAAATAGAGTGTTGGATCAACTTGCATTTAATTTAATAGATTTAAAATTTACTTATGTCTAACTATTATATAATACAATGGTACAAAAACTGATATGATGGAATGTTGATTCAGTTAGAGAAACCTCTTATTGACCACAGTCCACCTCATGAGACTACCTGGGTGTTACCATAGTTTTTTTTACTCCATACTTACACCTTTGTCCACCTGGGTGGTCCACGGGAAAATATTAATTTCCACTGTACACCTTGTTATTGTTATAAAAACTTGATTTGAAATGCAAAGATAAAATATGTTTTTAAATAATGTTATGATGACCTTGACAAATTATATTCCGCTTTCCTGTTTATTTTATTTCTTGCAAGCAATTGATTTGCAAGCATATTGGCTAGAGTGCCCGATGTACGCATCACTGCGCTGGGAGCTCTTTGGAACGGACAAGCTTAAGGAAGAGGATCTAAAGCAGTTAAGGATAAGTCAACTCAGCAGGTAGGTACTGTAAGCGCACAGGTAAGTTCGAGGGTCCGACGCCGTGGGGTAAATGATAACCCGCCTCCCCCCCTGCTTTTCAGCTTTTAGGGGACTTTGGGAACTGGGTGAAATGGTCCCGATCTAGATGACTGATCACCCGTCCACCTTCGCTGGCGTCCCCCCTATAAATAATAATAATAAGCATATTGGCTATAAAAAACCTGCGCAGAAAATACTGTTGTACTAAATATTGCAACTGCGCGGGTTTTCTTGTCTATCCGACAAATAATTCTTCACAAAAACCTAAAACAAAATCCATGGCTACCTACCTATGTAAACAGCCAGTATTGTTTTAGAGGTGGACTGTCACCAATATAAATTAAATAATAAAATTAAGAGGTGTATGGTAGTAAAAAAAACCCTATGGTACACCCAGGTGGTCTCATGAGGGGGTGCGAAGTCAGACAACGTCCCCGTCGTGTACCCTGGGCAACGTCGTCGCATTCCCTGCGGCGGCGGCTGATAGTCTGTCATACCGTAACCCTGTACGTAGTGCAGGAACGGGGACCGCCGTGTTCTGTCACGAGGGCCGCGGGGAGCGAAACCCCTTCAAAAATGCAATATCAAACCGTAACCCTGCACGTCTTGCAGGAACGGGGGCCGTCGTTGTACTAACACGAGGGCCGCGTGGAGTAAACCACTATAAATAATCCTCAAAGGTCCGGCGTCGGGGACGTGGGCGTCGGGCCGCCTGCAGGTGGCAGACAGAGGAGTCTGCCTAATACTGAACAGACCTGGGGTACTTTCCGCCCCCCCAGTGTATGTAGGGTTACCCGGGTACTGGGATCTCTGCCCGGGTGGACTGACTTTTTCTCTCATTCTCGTGGGTACAAGATGGACCGTTTAAAATACAAAAACTTAAAATCTGATGAGAGGTCGAAAGATGGAGAAAGCGAGAGAGTGGCTGAAGATGAAACTGTGGTTTATTAGACGAGTGTCAGCAAACCATGCTGACTCCTCTGCTGCTGAGGACGATAGGATGGAGCAAGAGGCGGGGAGTTCGGAAGAGTCTGACGGGACTGAAATTGACGACTCTGAGGTGGTTCCGCCTGTAGTGGAAGAGGTCGACATCCTGACAAAGACAAAAGAGCAGCAAAGCCGTCCCATAGAAGCAAGACGCAAGCCTCCCCCTTCTCCCAGCACTGTGGCTGTTGTGCTCACTCTGCGGCCGTCAGTGAAAGAGCGGGGGATAACACACGCCGACGTCATTCAAAAGGCCAAAGCCAAAATCTCCCTTAAAGATATTGGCTTAGAGAAGGGATTGAGCATGAGGCTTACGCAGACGAGGGCCAAGCTCCTGAGTTTTAAAGACGACGATGGGACAAAGGCGGACGCGTTAGCTGCCAAACTTCAGCAGGTGGTAGGCGACCTTGTGACGGTTGGGCGGCCGGTGAAAACGGCTGACATTGAAGTTACGGGGCTGGATGACACAGCCCGAAAAGAAGACGTCGTGGAGGCCGTGGCCACCATGTCCGGCTGCGACCTTAACACAATCAAGGCGACGGAAGTAAGACAGGACTTGTATGGCAACCGCTACATTAGGCTTAAGTGCCCGGTTGCCGCAGCGAGGGCTGTGTCTGATGAGGCATTAATTAATGTTGGGTGGAGTGCCGCAGAGGTTAAGATTGCTTGCCCCTCTCCCTTTGCGCTGTTATAGGTGCATGGGGGTGGGGCATACTAAGCCGTTATGCCCGTCCGACAAAGATCGTAGCGGGCTTTGTTTTAAGTGTGGGCGCCCAGGTCATATAGCCGTGGCGTGCAGTGCTGAGCCTAAGTGCCAGGTTTGCGCCGACTGTGGTCGGCCGTCTGGGCACGTAATGGGGAGCCGGCGGTGTGAGCCGCCATTGGTGAGGGGCAAACGCCCCGAAAATAAACCCCCGGAGAGCGTGGGTAAACACCCCGAGGGGGAGGACGGCGACAAATCAGATGGAAGCGCCGCGCACAGGGACAGAAGTCCACTATCACACGGTGCGCAGGAAAGGGGGAACGAGTCTCCAGAAAACCTGGAAGGCCGGGGTATGGAAGCCCCAAGAAATCCGAAGGTTCGCCGCTCCGCGCGCCTCTCGGACGAGAGGCGACGCCAGGACGCGGCAAAATAGGTAGAGGGGTCTGGCGGCGGAGCGGGGAATTTCGTCGTCCACTAGGGCTCCCGTGGTGGAGGAGCGCGCTTGGTGTTCTCGGCGCGCCACACCGGAGGTAGGACGTTCTGTCGTCCCAACGTAGAAGAGCGTCGACCGCGGACGCGAACACGGGGCGGAGGGCGCGGTGCTTGACACAACTGTCCCGCAACCTTCGTCCGCGTGGGTAAAGAACACCCCGGGGGTTTTAGTGGGTTCAAGCCCCACATATCTCCTTCGTCTCCCCGGGCGGGGGGGAATGCGACTGCATTTCCCCCGGGTCACAAAAAAAAAAGTGGTCTCATGAGGTGGACGGTGGTCGAAAAGCGAGAGAAACCAGTCTTATATTACAGGTTTATTTCTTAAACACCAATTACCTACCTCACAGCCTCACAGGAATAGATTATTAACATTAAAAAAACAATGTTTGTCTTTCCGAAAAAGTAAAAAAAAACGAACTTTAGTCTACATAACCTGAGCTGTTTGGACATAGTACTACTTTAAATGGTTTATTGTCTTTTTTCGGAAAAGTCTTAGAACAAACATTGTTGTTTCTGATGTTATTAAATCTACTCATGCCAGGTTGTTCGTGTTTATCAAATAACACTGTATTTAGTAACCATTAAAGTAGCATAAGTATAATAATGAAAACAAAATAACTCCCTGTGAATATGACTGTTATTTTACTGTAACAGTTGACATTTGTATTGCTTCTATAGACACTGTTCAAGAAGAAATTACAAACAAATACACTTCTGACAATCTTACACATGTGACAATCATTACAACTAAGACAAAGAATATATTATTATACACTAAGAGTAATTACCTATTACATAATGCAAACCATAATAAACAAATACATATTTGGTAAGATCAGGGGTGCAATTGCGTAAGGTGCATTCATATCATATTCAATTGGCTGCAATTTGTATGGAATGATATTTATTAAGATTAAATATGAACTGTCAAATGAATAAGTACAATTGACTTTACCCAATCTCATAGCTGACCTGCAAGGAAACATGTTCTTGATGGATTAATTAAACTATACTAGTTTCTTCTCAATCGTAACAGCTAATCATTTAATAGAGAACAGGTGTTGCCTCTGAATATAGTTTTTAATTTACTTAACTACATTATACATGATTGATTACAATTATTTTTTTAGATTAATTAATCTTTACTAACAAAAATAACTGAAATTAAAATCAGTATATTAAAAACAACAAAACATGCAAAAGAAAACATAACTTTTAAAAAAGACAAAATGTTTGTAATTTGATGAGAACAGACAAAGGGGCACTTCCTAACTTTTTAGATAGGTACTTAAGTTAAAAAAAAGATGATAAACAATGAGAATATACGTAAAATGTAATTTTACCATTTGTATTATGTAAAATGTAATTTTACATAAATTCTGTAAATATCAGGCCACAAAAATTGTACTTGATCTTTTTATAAACAACAGCAATATCAAATTCAAGCAGGCAAATAAAAAAGTATACTTAATTGAATTAAATTACAATAATGAAAATGCATTCAGAATCTTATAGGAAAGAGGTAGCCTCAAATTAAACCTCCTACATAGGGACACACTTTTTTCATCAACACTGTTTGTCCATTATATAAATTAAACCTATTCTCAAAGTTCTGACTTCTCTTTCTTACTGTGTTCACCTTTGGAATTAGTGTCTGAAAGAGTTTCATATAAACAACTGTCATCAGTTCCTCTCAGAGCATGTTTAGTACACAAGTGGATCTTCAAATCGACATCTCCTTGGTGGTTCCAATACCAATCTTCAACTGCTCCTTCATTCTCTTCAAGAAGACTCTCACATTGACTTTTCATGTGAGTTATTTCAGCAGAAGGTTTGTCCCAAAGTTCTAAGGGAATACCAAGGTCTACTTTTACGCCTTTGTCCACTAACCCGTGTAAAGTTTTAAAAGTCTGACTCATACCTTTCGCAAATCGAGTGCTATCTTGCCTTTCTTTATGAATATTATATTCTAATATTTTATCGCATACACCTTCCAAAGATTCTATTAGTCGTAATTCGGATTTCTGGTATTTCATTTTCTTCTTTGGCTGTACGTCATCCAGAGAATATCCTATTTCAATTACATCGTGAACTTTACCGGTTTCCTCGAGCCTACCTTGCAATTCAGTGGCAAGTATTTTGCATACTTCACATCTATTTGCGTATTTCACGCCAACATCCTCCTCACTCTTTATGTCTAAATCATTGCTGCATAAAGTATGTGATATCAATATTAGTATGAAAATACAGCTTGCCGTACACTTCATATTTAATTTAAAACGAATTATTTAGTTGGTGATGGTTACCGCACCGCACGGGACGTCACAAATTATATAGACTACGGGACGTTACTTTCCGGTTACTTTTGCTCACAAATTATATTTTTGCTTTGCTTGCGGTCACCTTGCGGTTTTGCGGTTGCTTTGCTTCATAGAATAATATTACTCACAAGGAGCTTTGCTTTGCTAAAAATCAACACAGAATCACAAACACAGAATGAATGAATGAATGTCACACACATGAATGTTTTTTTTTTTTTTTTATTGAAGCTTTGGCTACAACATGGCCATCTGCTTAAACACTAACATAACTTAACAATCTTAGATTAAGTAAAGTCTAAGGAAACAGATTAACAAAATAACAATTATTAAATACAAGTAACAAATTGAAAGAAAGAAAAACAAATAACATACTGAATATGAGTTAAAACTTAATCTTAAAATGAAAATCAATGATATTTACAAAGGACCGAATGTGTTGATGTAAAAATTATATACAATTTTGTACAATTCATTATGTTTTAGCAAATCTTGCACACTTTTTGGAAATTCGTTTTTTATACTTTCATCACAAGAACATATTAGTAAAAGACGTTCCAAGTTAAAATATTTACAGTCAAAAAATAAATGCTGTAAGTCGCAATTTGGGACAGAACAGTATTTACATAAAGAATTATTGCTAAGTCTAAGACGTTGAAGATGAGATGGAAATTTACAATGACCTATTCTTAATCTACATAAACTAGTAACAAAATTTCTGCCACGATAACCTGCTTTTTCAAACCAAGCTTTCGTACTGGGTACGGGGGCAATTTCAGCATGCCATTTGCCCTTAACCTGACGAGTGTTTTCCAAATCCAAAGACCACCGCTTAAGCAAATTTTCTTTCAAATGAATTACTAGGTCGCTGCATGGTACGTTATATTCACTAATTGTAGCCAAGTTTTTAGCAGATCGTGCGAGTTTGTCTACCAACTCATTGCCGAGAATGCCAGAATGCCCTGGTACCCAGCAGAATTCTACAAAAATATTGTTACTATGTAGTAGATGAACAAGATATCTTAATTCATAAATTAGATAATTAGAATTATTACTACAGTCGTCACAAATGGGCGATTTTCCGAAAGCTCAGTCACTAGATGGCGCTGTCCCACCTATGCAGTTAGAAGGAACGGAACGTTATAAATTTTACTTTGACGCGACTTTTTTACGTAAAACGGAACGTCAGACAGATGTTATTTATTTACCTAAGTCTTTAAATTTACCTATTTCGTTTCTGTTCCTCACAGTAGTACTTATTTAATATATTATTAGTTTCCTTTGGGTTTTTAAAAAGTAATTAAATTAAATATGTTTCATACCAAAATATACCATAGACATGTACATACTTCTTCAACGCCATCTAGTGAAGCAATTGGAAGCTTTTTTTTTTTAAATGGCCTCAGAAAATCGCTCATTAAAGCCCCCAGTACAGGTTGGCCGACCATGGTCGGCGACCATGACCAATACATCGTACATTGACACTTTTGAACAAACAAGTTTAAAAAGGTTCTTTCAAAAGTGTCAATGTACGATGTATTGGTCATGGTCGCCGACTATGATCGGCCATCATGTACTGGGGGCATAAGATGCCCGTTTTGACACATGCTAAAGTGACATGATTAGGCATGTAACCATACGAGTCTGTGATCGATTCTCGCGATTAATCGATTAAGGTTCTGAGTAACTACTCGATTATAGTATGTTTGCAACTTATGTGGATTAAGACTAAAGTTATTATTATAAAATGTTAAACTTACTATATAGGTACTTATACTTTTAATAAACATATTATTAAAGTATAAATTGACCTTTTATGTTATATAAACTTGAATCGAATCCACTTAAATTGCATAATTTATATAAGAGCGAACGCGCTCTTGTGATTTTTAATCGGGCGATAGTTTGGTCGTTCTCGGATTCAGTATAGAGTTATATGGCAGTGGCAATCGTCAGTGCGCTTAAACTATCGACCGATCAAACTATCGAAAATGACTGGGCGATAGTTGTACGATCAAACTATCGCACAACTATCGGCCGGGCGGTAATGTGCATGAAGGACTATGTGAGCGCGCGCACTGCATTCAACTAAACTATCGCCCACCTATCGGTAGACTGCGCATTCAGTATCGAACTATCGAAAATGACTGGCCAATAGTTACTACAACTATATAGTTACAGTTATACAACAGCTATCAGACAACTATCGGCCTGTGCATGAAGGACTATGTGAGCGCGCGCCCGGATTCAACTAAACTATCGACTATCGGTAGACTAAAAATCACAAGTGCTCGCAGGTTCTCAAAACCAAACTATCGGCCGACAGTTTGATCACGATCGTCTTACGATTCCGACTAAACTAGCGGTCCACTAAAAATCACAAGTGCGCGTTAGCTCTAAAAGTGCAAGTATTTTAACTACAGCTCACAGCATAGACATGGTTATAGAGTAGCTACATTACTTATTATAGCGGCCTGTACACTTGGCCCAACCATTGGCCAATACGTCGTATATTAACACTTTTGAAATAACCTTTTTAAATGTCTTGTTCGTTCAAAAGTGTCAATGTACGATGTATTGGCCAGTGGTTGGACCAACGTGTACAGGCCGCTTATGCTGAACGCACGCTTGTCCGATGCGAACGCTTCGAACAAGCCGAACGAAACGTGTTTTAAGAAATCTCTGGAAAGGTGAACGTGACGATTCGACATGATGAGGTGTGCAACGTTGTCTAGGTTTTATTTAAAGAATTTTTTTTTTCATTCGTTTCATTCGAAACGTTCTCCTTGGATAAGTGTGCGTTTGCCTAGAAACCGTTTTATCGAAATCGTTGTTGCCAAATCATAATTTCACTAATGCTTTAAGCGCCAATCTAGTTTTCACACAAAAAAGATCAATTTGACAAATTAATCTATTAAAGTGGTTATAACGATTATTTCGATAGAATTGAATGAAGGTGGAGAAATCCTGCACACAACGGTTACAACACTAGTATTTAAAAAAATAAAGACTGAGAACGTAACTGTTTTTCGATACGTTTCGTAGTTAATCGAATCTGCGTTTACTTTAGAACTAACGCAAAAATAATACGCGGAATACACTTTGCCTTAATTTATAATGCGTTAAAAAATGTAACATATTATTTTCATACACCTTTGATAAGTAATCAGCATATATTTGATTTTTTGGTTTTCGTAACAAGTTACATTCTAGGGTCATTACCATGTGTCAAAACGGGCATCTTAATTTGTGACGACTGTAATACACTTTTGTTCTAAAGCTTGTAAAGCACTCATAGAATCACATAGTAGGTATTAAGAATTTCGAAAACTTAGAACTAAGAAAATTTTGAATAATGTATTTACAGGCAAAAATCAAACCAAGTATTTCAGCAGAAAAAATTGAAAAATGTTCATCACACGAAAACACTTTACCAAATTTGTTATTTGAGTCATAAAAAGCAAAACTAGTGTAAGAAGAAGATTTGGATCCGTCTGTATAAATTTTAATATGATCACTTTTCTCGTCCAAGAACTCATAAAAATCTTGTTTTGTATTAAATCTAGTAAGACTTACAGGAACATCTAGTAACATTGTATGAAAGCTGTAAGAGAAACAGGGTATAAGATACGACCAGCGTACTGTGTCTTGAAATTCAAAGTTTAAGTAAGCTATGGATTCGCTTAATGGTAGGAGAAGCGGGTAAAGGGTTAATGTTGTAATTTGGAATGGAAATGTTCTGTAGGAAGCGACCTAATAAAACATTATCATGGCTGACTAATTTCAAACAAAATTTTTCAGTGAGGTAGCTTCTTCTTATGTTTAACGGGGGAACCCCAGACTCTACTTCTAAGGAATTTATTGGAGACGACATCATAGCGCCAGTCATAACACGTAAGGCTCGATTTTGTAAAACATCTAGTTTACGGAGCAATTGATTAGATGCATCAGCATAAAAAACGCAGCCATAATCAAATTGACTACGTACTAAAGAGAAATATAAATTCTTTAGAGTTTTCGGATCAGAACCCCAGCTTACGCCAACTAAAGACCTCAGAATATTAAGACGCTGCTCGGCTTTTTTGCAAATGTACTCAATGTGAGGACCCCAAGATAATTGTGAATCGAGTACGATACCTAAATATTTTTCAGATGTTTTAAATGGTATGAGAGCGCTATTGTAAAATATACGAGGGTTAGATGATGTATTATAAGAGAAAAGCATAACTGAACTTTTATCGACATTTACTTCAAGCTCAAGAAAACTGGTAAGATATGTACATAAAACTGAGAGGCAATTATTCATTATGCGTTCTCCTTCTGAGAGATCATCACAATCCAAATAAATTAAGAGATCATCAGCATAGAAAGAATACTTTATAGAGTCTGGAATAACTTTCATAAAATTTACAAGACATAAAATAAAAATCAAAGGAGAAATTACAGAACCTTGAGGAGTACCTTTGAAAGAAGAACAAGGACCATATAGATTATTGTTTACTTTAAGTGATAAAGAGCGATCATTCAAAAAATTATAAATCCAAAACAAAACCGAACCGGGAAAGCCTAGTTTTTGTAAACATTCAATCAAGTATTCGTGTTTAATGTTATCAAATGCGCCTTTGAAATCTAAGAGAACCGCTAAAGTGAGTTTATTTTTCCTTAAATTGTTTTGAACGTCACCAATTAGACAACCTAAATTAAACATGGTATTTTTACCCTTGCGGAACCCAAATTGGTAGTCGGGTATCAGCGAATTATGTTCCACAAACCATTCTAATCGGTTTTTAAGCATCGTTTCAAACAGTTTGGCTAAACTTGATGTTAAAGAAATTGGTCTGTATGAATCTATACTATTGCTATCCTTATTAGGTTTTAATATCGGAACAATAAATTGGATTTTCCAACTGGATGGTATAATATTATGTGACCAAAGTTGGTTGAAGATTTCTAAAAGAATGGTTTTCGCATTTTTCGGTAATTTTTTTAAAACAGAATTAGGAATAAAATCGGGTCCAGGAGAAGTATTCTTTTTCTTAGCTAAAGCGGCTTCTAATTCATAGAACTCAAAAGGATTTTGTATCCATTTTGCAGATTCTAGTCCTTCAGATTCAAAGCATGAATCTAACTGGATATGAGAGGAGGAAGAACTTGAATCAGAAGCTAGTTTGTTCAAATAAGCAGAAGCATTTCGTGAATTATTTAGAAAATGTGATTTGGGACTAGAGCCAAATTTTGCAAATTTGAATTTTTTTATATAGTTCCAAATCAGTTTACTAGGAGTCAATCTGTTAAAAGAATTACAAAGATTAGCCCAACTCAAGCTTTTTTGTTCTGATAATATTCTTTTCTTTTTGGCATCAAGCCGTTTGTAAATAATGTAATTTTCTGAGTTAGGATACTTTTTGTAGGAGCATAATGCAATTTTAGCTTTATTTACTGCACGAGAACATAAATCATTCCACCAGACAGTAGCTTTGCGCTTTCTATTATGGCAATTTTTTCCCCCTTTCTTAGGAAATGTCATTAAAATACTACACAAGTTTTGAATGAAAGAATTATAGTTTAAAATAGGATCCGATTTCATTGAAAACGTTGAAAAACTATCTTCACAAAGTTCTTTGAACTTTAACCAATCTATTTTATTAAAGTTAATTTCAGATAAACCAGAGGTAGAAAAAGTATCAGTGTTTGAGGTTATATTTGGAGGTGACGATGGATCACTAACAAATTGTAAAGGGGTATGGTAAAGAATACCAATGAAAACAGGAAAATGATTGCTATGCTACTAAGAAGATCGTCATGTACATAGAAAGAACAGTTAGAACTCACCGCTGGAGACGCCCACGCCAAATCCAGAACGTTGCCACTTTGACCATGGGGTGCCAAAGTAGTAACAGTGTAGTCATTCAAGCAAATAAGGTTCTGTTCATCTGCAAATGAATCAATTTTGTACCCTCTATTATCAATGTCGCGACAACCCCAAGAAGTGTGGTGAGCGTTGAAATCTCCAATAAGTAAAAAGTACTTGCTTTTTATAAAAGAGAAGGAGTTTCGGAGCATTTTTATATTAAATTTGCCGTTAGAGGGAGGAGGAATATATACACAAAGAACATCTATTATCATGGAGCCAACATTAATTGAGATCAATAGATTTTGAAAGTGATAATTTGATGGAGTGTCAATAGTTTTAAAAGTATACTTATCTTTTATTGCTACAACAATACCGCCTTGAGGACGACAGAATCGCGTCGAATTATCTTATACCCTGGAATTCTAAGAGACTTAGCGGGATTTAGCCAGGTTTCATTCAAAAGTATTAAATCAATATCAAAGTCAAGTGAAGAAATGAAATGTTTAAGTTGATCTAATTTAGGTGTAATACTACGGCAGTTCCATTGAATGATATTGAGTTGCTTAATACCAAAACCAGTGTCCATAAATTAGGAGGCAAAGTTGGAAATAAGCAGTTCTTTGATGAGTCTAGACGAGATAGTGTCACCAGATTGTGATCCTTTTTTACTAAGGTCAACAAGTGTTTTAGTAAGAACATTTAAAACATCATTGGAGTTTAAAATGTCAGTATAGAGCATACGTTTTTGAGGCACATTTAATAACTTTAAGTTATTAAGCTTAGACTGACTTGGGACTGGTTCAGAGACTGAGGGGGGGATGTCAACAGAAGTAGATTTGATTTTGGCCGTTACAGTGGCATATGTTTGTTTACCATTTATTTTATCTTTCAATTCTTGATTTTTAGCACTTTTTATTGGACAAGAGTTACTAATAGCTATGTGCTTACCATTGCAATTAGTGCATTTAATGTTTTCTTTATCATTACAGTCCTTAAAGAAATGGTTGCCAGCACAGATGGAACATACTTGTGAACTTCTGCAGGAACCACGACCATGGCCGAATTTGTAGCACACGAAGCACTGACGAACTGGTTTAACATATTCCAAGACATCAAACCATATGTAGTCATATGTTACATGATCTGGCCTTGTTGAACTCAAGAATGTAATGAGAACTGTTGGAGTTGGAGTCATACAGCCGTCAGGGTTCTTCCTCATAAAACGCTTCACACCAATTATTTCACTGCTGGCTTTGATATTGTTTAATAAATCTTCTTCTGAAATATCTTTTGGAGTTTTAATTAGGTATACCAAGGCTTTCGAGATGGTCATAAGGGATTCTTGCTTGCCATTCGTTTTTTTGTAATAAGTTATTATTTAATAGTAGAGTGTTAGCATCTTTTTTATTACTAAAAAATGCTTTTAACAGGAAATTACCAACAGGCTTGACATACATAAGACCTGCACAAGACTTCAATATAGAGTTAGCTTGCATCAAGTCGATTTTGGTGCCTTGTTTTGAAGAAGATAATAGAATAGGATATTCTTTTTTAGAGTCTTCAGTATAAACATGCACATAGTCTTTGAATAAACCCCTAGGGCTGTGTGTAAAATTTGCCGCCATTTTTACAGGTGGAGAATCTTCGCCTCCGTTTGCTTTTCTCTTGGCGGCGGTTCTGCCGCCACTTTCCTCGTTCATTGAAAGCTTTTTTTTAATAATGTTAGTTAAAAGACGCGAAAAAACTATTTTTAGCAAAAAATTTCAAAGTTCCGCCTTTCCACTTTGAATGTTCGCGCCAATCCCCACATGAATGTCATTTTGACACTGACGTACGGACAAAGCCGATTTCTTCCATTAAACGTAAGGCAAAGTAATAAGTATCCCCAACAGCCTACATTCCTCACTCTATCATCTTGCCGGGTGGCGGGGGCGGGTGCCCCACGCTCGGTGGGTGGGTTAGCCGGCGGCGCTAAGGTAGCTCCAGCCAGCGTGTCGCGCATGTCAGCGCTTGGCGGCGCGGTGGTGTTCGCCTGGGGGCGGGGGCGGCTGGGGGCGCGCTCGGCCCCTCTCGGCATGGGAGGGGGAACGCTGGCCCCCATGCGCCTCGCCACGCGCAGGAACACCCGGCACCGCCGGTCGCTGGCGGCGTGCGGTAGCGCGCAGTTGGCGCACGTGGGCGGGTCGGCCCTGTTCCGCTCGCACTGCGCTACGGCGATGTGTGGGTCATCAGCTTCCTCATAAGACATAGAGAAATTCTAAGCATGCTCTATTTTGATGCAAAGTTGGTGCAATCAAACGTGTCAGTAATAATTTTAGTGCAACCACAAGTTCGTTACTATGAGTTGTTTTTTGTGTGTTAGCTGGAGAAATGTGTCACCAGCTTACACATGCCGTTAAGGCAAACCAGTGAGGTTAGGGTTTTAGACTATAGTCCAAAAGTTAATGCACAATTGGTGCAATGAGAACCAGAAAAACTAACCGTTTCACTCTAATACTGTTGAAACTACGATCATAAAAGTGTGTGCGAGCTGGAGTACCGTGTCTCTGGCTTGCACATCTGTATCTTCGTAATTATATAAGGTACGATGATGTGTTATACCTTAAAAGTTGCTGCAAAATTGATGCAATTAGAACCAAATTTATCAAATCTTTAGGTAAAATAGTTTTGGAGCTACGAACCGATAAGTATGTGTAAGCTGGTGACACGTAACACGGGCTGACACATGGTGAATCACTGTAACTGTATAAGTAAGAGTTTCGTATTATATATAAAAAAAAACCTTATAGTTGGTGCAAACACGAGGCATGATTTCAAATCTCTGGGCCTCTTAGTTTCAAAATTATAGGCAAAAAACTGTTTTCCCGCCAAAAAATTCAAAATAATGGTCTTGGACGCAGCTAAGTGCGGCGTTGCCGTTCCGTGCGCTACACTGTTGCAAACGAGTTTGAACTTAAGAGCTGGTGTTATTAAGAGTCACTTTAATTGCGCTTTCGATCGTTTTCATTTCTGTTCTAAGAATTTTAGGCCAGGAGCCGTCTGATATAAGTACGCTGATTCCTAACCTTTTTATGAGAAACAGATGGTTTAATTACAAGTAATATTTAAATTTTGGCGTTAGAAACTTCACACTCATTTGTTGATAAAGCAAAGAAATAATTAGATTTGGCACAATAATAAACATAGAGGAATGCAGAAAGGTAAAATTTATGTAGGTACCTATAAAACCTACTACGTATTTATTACAGAGAGAAGGCTTCATTCATAGAACGGTGCGAAATGATTACACTACTACCAGTCTACTTACTACATACAGTCAGTCATCGCGTTTGACATTGGCGAAAATGCCGCCGATGTCCAGACAGTTGTAATACTGTAATGCCCCCAGTACACGATGGCCGATCATGGTCGGCGACCATGACCAATACATCGTACATTGACACTTTTGAACGAACAAGTTTAAAAAGGTTCTTTCAAAAGTGTCAATGTACGATGTATTGGTCATGGTCGCCGACCATGATCGGCCATCGTGTACTAGGGGCATCAGGGTTGTCACGCGTATAGTTGTAAAGTCCATTCTTTTTTTTTTTATTTACTTTTAATGGGTTTGCTCTTTTTTTTTTTTTCTCTCTTTTCGCTTAGATAGTGTCGCCCTTTCATCGCGCCGCCTTAGCACGTGCCGCTTCTTGTCAAAGGAGGCTGCCCCATAAACAAAAGAAGCCGCGTGCGGCGTACACCCGCAAATGGAATTGGATTTTGGGATTCGGCATTTATTAAATTATATTTTCTTAAATAATCTATGTTTATTATAAATACAGGTGGTAACGACAGTTGTGACTTGTGACAAGTCGAGCGATGATGAGTAATCATAATAATCACATAAAAAATTAATTATTATTATTATTATTTGTAAAAACTTCCTTTATATAAAAATATCCAACTTTTCATTAAAATTGACTTTGGTACCCAACTTGAGTGTATTATTTTATATCTGCATTTTATAGCAAGAGACACAATGCCGTGCGGGTGTACCGACACTATCTAACCGAACGAACTATACGAAGTCTTACTTCGCCGAAAAAAAGGAGTTACATTTTATACATCTTGCTTGACTAACTTACTAAAAAGGTATATAGATATGGCGAAGTTCACAGGTTTATATTGTGACTAGCCTTCCGCTCGCGGTTTCGACCGCGTGGACTGCACGAGAACGAGACGTTATCCTATGGGAATAATATGATGGCGGCCAACTTTTTTTGTTTGTGGGCCGATTTTGATGAAACTTGGTTTTTAGTACTATTTTGACAAGAAAACTGCAACGCAATGATAAAATTTTTGAAAAATCCAAGATGGCGGCCAACTTTTTTGTTTATCGGCCGATTTTGATGAAACTCAGTTTTTGGTACTATTTTGACAAGAAAACAGCAACACAATGTTAAAATAATTAAAAATCCAAGATGGTGGCCAACTTTTTTGTTTCTTGGCCGTTTTCGATGAAACTCGGATTCTGGTACTATTTTGACAAGAAAACAGCAACGCAATGATAAAAATATTAGAAATCCAAGATGGCGGCCAACTTTTTTGTTTGTTGGCCGATTTTGATGAAACTCAGTTTTTGGTACTATTTTGACAAGAAAACTGCAACGCAATGATAAAATTTTTGAAAAATCCAAGATGGCGGCCAACTTTTTTGTTAGTGGGGTGATTCTGATGTAACTCGGTTTCTGGTACAATTTGTCAAGAGAACAGCAACGCAATGTTAAAAATATTAAAAATCCAAAATGGCGGCCATCTTTTAAGTTTTTGGACCAATTTTAATGAAACTCGGTTTCTGGTACTATTTTGACAAAAAAACAGCAACGCAATGTAAAACATATTAAAAATCCAAGATAGCGGCCAACTTTGTTGTTTGTGGGCCGATTTTGATGAAACTCGGTTTTTGGTACTATTTTGATTTTGACAAGAAAATAGCAACGCAATGTCAAAAATGTAAAAAAATTAAAGATGGCGCCCAAATTTTTGTTTGTTGGCCGATTTTGATGAAACTCGGTTTCTGGTACTATTTTGACAAGAAAAGAGCAAAGCAATTTTAAAAATGTAAGAAATCCAAGATGGCGGCTAGCTTTTTTGTTTGTGGGCCGATTTTGATGAAATTCGGTTTTTGGTACTATTTGGATAAGAAAAGCAGCAACGCAATGTTAAAAATATTAAAAATGCAAGAGAGCGGCCAACTTTTTTGTTTGTGGGCCGATTTTGATGAAACTCGGTTTCTAGTACTATTTTGACAAGAAAATAGCAACGCAATGTCAAAAATGTAAAAAAATTAAAGATGGCACCTAAATTTTTGTTTGTTGGCCGATTTTGATGAATCTCGGTTTTTGGTACAATTTTGACCAGAAAACAGCAACGCAATGTTAAAATTATAAAAAATCCAAGAGGGCGGCCAACTTTTTTGTTTGTTGGCCGATTTTGATGAAACTCGGTTTTTGGTACTATTTCGATTTTTGACAAGAAAATAGCAACGCAATGTCAAAAATGTAAAAAAATTAAAGATGGCGCCCAAATTTTTGTTTGTTGGCCGATTTTGATGAATCTAGGTTTTTGGTATAATTTTGACCAGAAAACAGCAACGCAATGTTAAAATTATAAAAAATCCAAGATGGCAGCCAATTTTTTTGTTTGTGGGACGATTTTGATGAAACTCGGTTTTTGGTACTATTTTGACAAGAAAATAGCAACGCAATGTCAAAAAATGTAAAAAAACTAAAGATGGCGCCCAAATTTTTGTTTGTTGGCCGATTTTGATGAAACTCGGTTTTTGGTACAATTTTGACCAGAAAACAGCAACGCAATGTTAAAACTTTAAAAAATCCAAAATGGCGGATTTTATACTCGAAGCCAGAAATTGGTCACGTAATCTAGGTGTTGCCATCTGTACGATTATGGAACGAGGACGCGGTGAGGTGCGATTTAGTTTTGCAGTACGGGTGCAATTCAAGATATCACTATCCTTCACCTCACATCCAACCACCTGCCCAAGTTGAGCGATGATCGACATTAAATTTTCATTCTTATGTTCGGGGATGCATTGAAGTTCAATGTTATTTTGACGAGCTTGTTGCTCCATCTGATTCAATCGCAAGTTTAGATCGCTAACTGCCCTTTCCAATTTTTCGTTATTCTTTTCCAATTCTAATATTTTTTGTTTATTAGCTTCGTTTTCGGTTTTAATATCTTCATACTCAGAGCTAATAAAATTTAAGGAGTCCTTAATCTGACCTAACTCATCCTTAACAGGTTTTAACTCCGTATCGAGCACCTTGGATATGTGTTCTTGCATCTTCGAAAACATGTCGCTCATGTTTTGTTTCAACACATCTTGAACCACTTCTCGCAAATCTTCACGAGTGATACTTGAACTACCCTGCGCTGGTGGGGAAGCAAGGGCTTGTCTCTTGTTTGCCCTGCAAGTAACGTTTCGGACAGGAGTATTATCCTTTTTTGTCGATTTGGGCGCATTTCGGATACATTCTGGACAACTCCAAACTGCACGCATTTCTGAGTTGAGTGATCTGTCATCCAGTGACATACATTCATAATGAAAATTCTTGCAACACTTTACACACATTATATATTTATCAATATTATCTTTATCAGGTAAACAACAGCCCCATTTTGGTTTAACTGTGTTATTTTGGTTACTCATCTTGGTTTATTATGGTATTCAAATTAAAAAAAAAAAAAAAACAGAAAAAAGAAAATAAAAAATACTCCTCTCAGATGCAAATTGCTTTGGCAGCCCCGCTTGTGTTGTAGTCTGCGTCGCTTAGTCTTTGACGCACTCGGTGATTCACGCGATAACGGGTCGCGCACACCAAAATGACACCTACGGTGCACTGCGTAACCGTGAGAGTCGCGTGACGTTACACTCCAAGTCGGTTACGTTAATAATTACTAGACTGCCCGCACAAATTCACAAACCGTTTCTTGTTGTTTTTAATTTGATAAGGATACGAGTTTATGCTAGTTATACTGAGTAATATAAGGCACCACTAGTATAATAAACGCTTTAACTTTTGAACTGATAGAACTAACGTTGTTAACTATGGCTTAGAACTTGAAAAATAATTTTGTTTCCACAGAGCTCGAATTATGAAGTGTTGTTTATCGAACGTCAAAGAGTAGTTGTTATGTAAGTGGTTTTTAAGGATGCTAAGCTCGATTTTGATGTGTTTTGGAATCCAAGATGGCAGCTGCGTTTTTTTTTGTATTTTGTGATATTGGTGTCATGTAATGGGTTTTTGGGTCTGTTATGCAATTATTAACTGTCCTAGTTTAAATAAATTTTTCCAGCGCATTTAATGCCGTTAGTCACGAAATTCTCCTAGCTATGCTCGTCCGGTTAGGTATTTCTTCTATGGCACCTACTTGGTTCTCTTCCTATCTTGGCGATTGCCAGCCAGCAAGCCGTGCGAGTAGATCGGACGCTGTCTGACTGGCTCGACTTGGAGGCTGGCGTTCCACAAGGCGGTGTACTCTCCCCTCTTCTCTTTTCCTTGTTTATCAACTCTCTGACCTCTCATTTCTCCTCTTCTTTCCATCTCTATGCCGCCGATCTACAACTTTATGCGCAACATAATATCCACAGTTTAAATAATGTTGTCGCGCTAATCAACTGTGATTTGATGAAGATTTCTGTGTGGTCGACTAATTATGGCATATCAGTTAACGCGCCTAAATGTCAATCTTTAATTGCTGGTAGGGTAGTTCTCGACAGCTGTCAAGCGTAAACTGGAATAGTTTCTACAATTTCGTATTTAACGGCGTGATACTATCCTACTCACAACAAATGAAGGACTTGGGTTTGACTATATCGATGCCTGCCTCTCTTGGAAAGATCATATCGAACAAGCATGTCTCAGAGCCACTAATGCACTTAGATCTCTCTATAGGTTTAAGTTCTTTCTGCCTACCAGTATCAAGATTGCTCCAATACAGACGGTTGTCTTACCTATGATTGTCTACGCTGATGTCTGTAGTACCAACCTCAAAAGAAAAAAACCTTCTCAGTAAGTTGGATCGTTTCCTTAAAAACTGTATTCGTTTCATATATCGATTACGTAAATACGATATCTCTCAACACCGTCAGCAGCTCAATTGGCTCCCTATTCGCGAGCGTAGGAACGTTAGAGTTGTCTGCATGCTCTTCAATATTCTATTAGATCCACTTACCCCAGATTAATTGAAATCCAGATTTCAGTTTCTGGGCGACTCTAATGAACGTAGCCTTCGCTCTAGTGACAACTTTTCCCTGAAAACACCATCCCACTCTTCTGGCTTCGTCTCCCAATCATTTTCTTTTTCGCCTGTACAACTTTGGAACGATTTGCCCTTAAAACATCCGCAGTGCCCCAAGTAAGTGCGTGTTCAAGAAAATGGTCCGCGAACATTACTCGAGCTGATTACACTTATCATGATAGATCTGTTCTGACTTTATGTGTTATTTATTTATAGTTGTATGTATAATATGTGTATGTATAAATTATATATCATGTTATTGCTACTTTAGTATGTATACCTTTTAATACTCATATATTTATAAGCATTTACAAATTTTTATTTGTTATTTAATTTTAGTATTTTTTTCTTGTATTTAATTAGTTCCTTCTGTTTTCTTTTAACTGTCATTTTTTTTATTGCTACTGTTCATTTTCTTCCTGACACCCTTTCCAGTTGACTGGAAGAGAATGCATATCAGCATTGAGTCCACCATTTGTTATATATTTTGCAATAAAGATTAAATAAATAAATATGCACGATTTTGATGAAACTAGGTATTTGGTAGTATTTTGACAAGATAACAGTAACTTTTCCATACAGTAGGCCCTTGAAGTTGAGCGATACCGACACCTGTATAGGTATTAACGTTAGTACGGAAGGGTTGTCTTAAAATGTGAAGGTAGATGTTTTAGGATCCCGAAGGTATTGTGGAAAAAAAATCGGGGCAGGAAGTCTTAAAATTTATTATTTTACATGGTTATATTTAATTTTAATTCGTCAATTTTAACATTGCGTTTCTTATTTCTTGTCAAAATAGCACCAAAAACCGACTTTCATCAAAATCGTCCCACAAAAAAAAATTAGCCGCCATCTTGGATTTTTTATAATTTTAACATTGCGTTGCTGTTTTCTGGTCAAAATTGTACCAAAAACCGAGTTTCATCAAAATCGGCCAACAAACAAAAATTTGGGCGCCATCTTTCATTTTTTACATTTTTGACATTGCGTTGCTATTTTCTTATCCAAATAGTACCAAAAACCGAATTTCATCAAAATCGGCCCACAAACAAAAAAGTTGGCCGCCATCTTGGATTTCTTACTTTTTTAAAATTGCTTTGCTGTTTTCTTGTCAAAATAGTACCAGAAACCGAGTTTCATCAAAATCGGATAACAAACAAAAATTTAGGCGCCATCTTTATTTTTTTTACATTTTTGACATTGCGTTGCTATTTTCTTGTCAAATTAAAACCAAAAACCGAGTTTTATCAAAATCGGCCCACAAACAACAAAGTTGGCCGCTATCTTGGATTTTTAATAGGTTTTACATTGCGTTGCTGTTTTTTTGTCAAAATAGTACCAGAAACCGAGTTTCATCAAAATTGGTCCAAAAGCTTAAAAGTTGGCCGCCATTTTGGATTTTTAATATTATTAACATTGCGTTGCTGTTCTCTTGACAAAATAGTACCAGAAACCGAGTTTCATCAGAATCAGCCCACTTACAAAAAACTTGGCCGCCATCTTGGAATTTTCAAAAATTTTATCATTGCGTTGCAGTTTTCTTGTCAAAATAGTACCAAAAACTGAGTTTCATCAAAATCGGCCAACAAACAAAAAAGTTGGCCGCCATCTTAAATTTCTAATATTTTTATCATTGCGTTGCTGTTTTCTTGTCAAAATAGTACCAGAATCCGAGTTTCATCGAAAACGGCCAAGAAACAAAAAAGTTGGCCGCCATCTTGGATTTTTCAAAAATTTTATCATTGCGTTGCAGTTTTCTTGTCAAAATAGTACTAAAAACCAAGTTTCATCAAAATCGGCCCACAAACAAAAAAGTTGGCCGCCATCATATTATTCCCATAGGATAACGTCTCGTTATCGTGCAGTCCACGCGGTCGAAACCGCGAGCGGAAGGCTAGTCACAATATAAACCTGTGAACTTCGCCATATCTATATACCTTTTGAGTAAGTTAGTCAAGCAAGATGTATAAAATGTAACTCCTTTTTTTCGGCGAAGTAAGACTTCGTACAACTATACGCATGACAACCCTTACAGTATTACAACTGTCTGGACATCGGCGGCATTTTCGCCAATGTCAAACGCGATCTAGTAAGTAGACTGGTAGTAGTCTAATCATTTCGCACCGTTCTATGAATGAAGCCTTCTCTCTGTAATAAATACGTAGTAGGTTTTATAGGTACCTACATAAATTTTACCTTTCTGCATTCCTCTATGTTTATTATTGTGCCAAATCTAATTATTTCTTTGCTTTATCAACAAATGAGTGTGAAGTTTCTAACGCCAAAATTTAAATATTACTTGTAATTAAACCATCTGTTTCTCATAAAAAGGTTAGGGATCAGCGTAGGGCAGAGGTACCCTTTGTGGCCACTTTAAGGAATTTTTTACTTTTAAGCACTAAGTACTAAATGGACTTAGTTATTTAAGACACAAATTATATCTTAAATTATTGATAATTTATCTAGCTTTAAAGGTACATTTTTCAATTTTTTTAAAGTTAAATAGTTTTTTTTATATAATACAAAATGAGTGAGAGGTGCCAAATGTACCGGTTTTGGCCACTTACTGATAATTAAACTTTTGTAAGTATTGCGAAAAATCAAAACCAAACCCAGGTAAAATCAATATATTCTAATGCGCTAGAAACCAGTCAATTGCAAAACAACAATTTAATTGTAAAAAACAAAGGTTTATAAAGTATTTCATCCAAAACAAATTTCTTAAAATTTTCATACAAAACATTTTGTCAAACAGAAAATGGAATTCATTGAAAAAAATCTTATGACATAAGGAATTCTAACGGTTGTTATTATTACCTTAAAATACTTTATTTTAATTGCCTTTATCAGAAATGGCTAAAAGTTGTTTAGAAAACTTTTAGAGCAAAAAGTGGCCAAAACGGGTACAGTGGCCAAAACCGGGACGCCTGCCCTACTTATATCAGACGGCTCCTGGCCTAAAATTCTTAGAACAGAAATGAAAACGATCGAAAGCGCAATTAAAGTGACTCTTAATAACACCAGCTCTTAAGTTCAAACTCGTTTGCAACAGTGTAGCGCACGGAACGGCAACGCCGCACTTAGCTGCGTCCAAGACCATTATTTTGAATTTTTTGGCGGGAAAACAGTTTTTTGCCTATAATTTTGAAACTAAGAGGCCCAGAGATTTGAAATCATGCCTCGTGTTTGCACCAACTATAAGGTTTTTTTTGATATATAATACGAAACTCTTACTTATACAGTTACAGTGATTCACTATGTGTCAGCCCGTGTTACGTGTCACCAGCTTGCACATACTTATCGGTTCGTAGCTCCAAAACTATTTTACCTAAAGATTTGATAAATTTGGTTCTAATTGCATCAATTTTGCAGCAACTTTTAAGGTATAACACATCATCGTACCTTATATAATTACGAAGATACAGATGTGCAAGCCAGAGACATGGTACTCCAGCTCGCACACACTTTTATGATCGTAGTTTCAACAGTATTAGAGTGTGACGGTTAGTTTTTCTGGTTCTCATTGCACCAATTGTGCATTAACTTTTGGACTATAGTCTAAAACCCTAACCTCACTGGTTTGCCTTAACGGCATGTGTAAGCTGGTGACACATTTCTCCAGCTAACACACAAAAAACAACTCATAGTAACGAACTTGTGGTTGCACTAAAATTATTACTGACACGTTTGATTGCATCAACTTTGCATCAAAATAGAGCATGCTTAGAATTTCTCTATGTCTTATGAGGAAGCTGATGACCCACACATGCTACGGCGTGGTCACCAGCGCAGCGCACGCATATCTGCGGGCGGTGACAGTTGGCGAATGAGTGGCCAAACGCCTGGCAGCGGTGGCACTGGGCGGGCACTCACACCAAGCAAGTACAGGAGCTCAGTGATGGCGTAGGGGCGGGTCAATTAGGGATTTTCTGACAGATGATTAAAAAAGAAAAAAGTTAGTTCCAAAAAACTCAACAGATGGCGTTCATCAGACATGGGTTTGCTTTTTTTATGCCCCCAGTACACGATGGCCGATCATGGTCGGCGACCATGACCAATACATCGTACATTGACACTTTTGAAAGAACCTTTTTAAACTTGTTCGTTCAAAAGTGTCAATGTACGATGTATTGGTCATGGTCGCCGACCATGATCGGCCATCGTGTACTGGGGGCTTTAAATTTGCTGGCAAGGGCCCTGTTTAACCATTTATACAAGTCTACAATTATGTAAGAAAGCTATTGTAAGATCCATTGGGACGGGTCAGTATGGAAAAGTTTGAAACTATAAGAGCAGGAGATATTTGTTCTAAGAAATCATGTCATCGATTTTTAAATTAAGAAAAACTTCGATTCCCGGGTCGTGCATGAGTATTTTTTAAATCTTTGAATGCAGGGCATCTTTGAATACCGGCTAAGAAATCTGGATATGGGTATGGGCTTCAACTGTCATTTCAATTACTTATTCTGATAGATTTTTGCTGCTTTGTTCTGTTGAACGTTGCTAGCTAGTTATCGTTATACCCGACGTCATAAAACAGGGAACTGATAGCGGCTATACGGGTCTGTTTTCCTAATACTGCTATTTCAGTAATACTAATAAGAGCTTATTCCTTTTCTATAACTATTTATTTGACGACCGATTTGGCGCAGGGGTAGGCTACCCGCCTTCTGCGCCAGTGGTCTCGGGTTCGATTCCCGAACAAGACAAATATTTGTGTGCATGAACATGTCTATTTGTCTTGGTCTGAGTGTTTACTATGTATATTAAGTATGTATTTACAAACAAAAAGTATTTAAGTATATATTTATCCGTTATCAAGTTTTCCATGATACAGTTTCAGGCTCCTTTTATTTTTAGATTCTCATGTTTACTTACCTTTTATAATACCCAGAAGAATTGTGAATTGCGGTAATATTTTGCCAGGCTGATTCCTTCTCTTTATTAGTAGTGGCATCATGGGAAGTCACCTTCGAGATGATGCACTGGCCCTCTTCGCGCAGCAATCTCACAAATCTCAACTTTTCCTCTGCTGTGAAATTGGGGGTCCTTTTTCTTTTTATTAAGTTACTTTTACTTTCCATTTTCACCTCGCTTATGTATTATTACACAACACAGATCACTTTATACTTTATATAAGTTATAAAAATTACGATATGCTGTTTTTCACGCGATTTTATTTTTTCTGTCTGTTTATTTATGTTTTGCTTGACAGTTGAGTTCAGTTGCCTTTTTTTTCTCGGTGAATTTACCCTACCAAATAAAATAGACAACGCCTTAGCTTTTGTCTCCTTCTAACTCACGAAGGAATCAATGAGAAGTTTCAAGGAAAAAAATATCCAGTGACCTACATTATCTCGCCAGTTTCAAAATTCATAAACAATTAGTATTTACATTCATTCATGTGAGTCAGGCGATGACAGAGTTACGACGTAGTCTGTCAGTGCAAACGAAAATTTTAGCTCGGCTGTTTTAGGCTGTTCTTAAGATAAGATGTATCTTATCTATGACAAGCTCAACCCGAGTTTAGTGCAAACGGGCAAAGTTCCCAAAAACGTATGAAGTTCATATCCATAAAGTTACGCGGTAGCCCCCCAGTTTTTCTGAACTCTAAAATCGACGACATGGTTCCTAAGAACAAATACCTATCTCTATCTCTTATAGTTTTAAACTTTCACATACTGACCCGTCCCGATGGATCACCCTGTAAAGTTAGGTACATGTACGCCTACCTCTGAACTAGAACTGAATTAAACAAAAAATAAAAAAAATATATGTCCATCGGCTGCCTCCTATGTATCTCAGGTGTCCCATAGGGGGTTGAAAATTTTGTTAGATTTTAGCTTCGACGCACCGTTTTTGAGATATTCTCATTTTTATAAAATTCATTTTTGAAACAGGTCTACCGGCTAAAAATATGAAGTTCAGATCCATATTACTGATTTCAAGCCCATACCCATAATATGGGCTTCAATTGGAGCTACCGGCTAACTGTTTTTCCGGATCTGGATTTCGCGAGTGAATGATAGTCGCGTCTTGTTGCATCATATCAAATAAATACCAATATTTAACAAAATATTATTATTTCTCTGCATTTTTTACTCTTATTATTTATATTTTAGATGACAACTGACAAAATCGATAAAAACAATTAATTTAGTTCTTCATAGTATTAAAAACAAGTATTCCTAAAATAAATAATGTACGTATCAATTAATAACCAAACGCAAATGACAAGCCTTTCTACAGTATTCCACTTATGAAAGATCTTAGTCCAATTTGCATTAGATCAAAGAATTTATCAATGAAACTATTCGAAGTTGTCCTCGTCCAATTTCTTGCATCAAATATTTGATAAGTGGAATACCACCCTTAACTTTACTTAATAAAATATAACGAAAAAGGCATATCTTTGAGGGTCAACTATGGTTTCTATTCGATTTGTGTGTGCACTAATTACGTGAACAATTTGACAAATGACCCCGTCATGGCAAAATTTTGTGGAAGTTTTTGTTTGGGTCATTTTGTGGTTTAATGTTCTTCATTTCCTCTTAGGATACTACCCGTAAGGCTCATTAGCAGAGCAAGGTTGCAGATATTTATCAAGATTTAAAGAAAAGCAGACCGAATGTTCCTTATTAAATTACATGACCTGTCTTTTTTACACAAAATTTTAAATGGCTCAATTTGTACTACCCTTTTGTCGGATATTCATATAAATGTTCCTAACAGATCCTCGAGGCGTAAGCGTCCCTTCAGTATCCCTTTCTGTAACAACAATGTTTCGTTTCACAACCCCATCTACAGAATGCATAGATATAGTATATTAAAAGGGGTAGATGCGCTACCGAGCGACCGGGTGTAAGAGATAGACATATTATGACGTCAAAATATGGGGATGCCATGATCGCAAAATTTTTTCCCTAAAATGTAGTCGGATTCGTTAAAGTACTCGAATTCCGTAGTAAGTGAAAGTCAACATTTTGACTCGCTAATTAAACATAGTATAGTCACAGTTTAGGCAATCTTTTTATAGTTGGCCGCCGCCCTTGAAGTTAGGCGATGCCGACGCCTGTATAGGTATTTACGTAAGTACGGAAGGGTTATGACTTTAAAATGTGAAGGTGGACCTTTTGTTTTACGACACCGGGTGGGTAAATTGGTATTGCGATATTCAATAATTAATTATGTCAAAAATATTTAAAAAATCCAAGATGGCGACCGAATTTTTTGTATGTGGGCTGATTTCGATGAAACTCGGTTTTTGGTACTATTTTGACAAGAAAACAGCAACACTATGCTAAAAATATAAAAAAATCTAAGATGGCGGCCAACATTTTTGTTCGTGGGCCGATTTGATGAAACTCTGTTTTTGGTTTTGATGTAGGTAACTAGGTAACTCCGTTTTTGGTACTATTTTGAGAACAAAACAGCAACGCAATGTTAAAAATATTAAAAATCCAATTAAATTACAAATCCAAGATGGCGGCCAATTTTTTGTTTGTAAGCTGATTTTAACTAAACTTAGTTTTTGGTAGTATTTTGTCAAGAAAACAGTTCTTAACACAATGTAAAAAAAATACAAAAATGGTCAAGATGGTGGCCGTCTTTGTTTTTATTTGACTCTTTTTCGCTTATTAAAATGTAACAGGTTTCTATTTGAAAGCTTGAGACACAGTCAATCAAGTATACAAAAGATTTAATTAATTATTTATTTGCTTTAAGATGTTACTTCCTAATTTACTGTGTTTTGACCGCAGTAAACCTACTTAAAAAATAAAAAGTAAAAAAATAAAACAGTAATTGATATTAAGTTACAGAGTTTGAAAATATATGATTGTGATATGGGATGGTTGAAGGCGCTTTAAAGGTTAAGAAATATGAATCGGCTTATTTCCAATCTGAATATTTTTCTTAAAACAATTTTTTTTTATCAAAAAGGTATTTTACATTTTTCACTTGTATAATTTCCCGCCAAACTGTGTACACAGTTTGTTGGCGGGATATGCGCTATTCATCAAACTACGACACATATCACAAAACATACAATTTAGTAATAGGTATATACTTAATCATAAGTGCCAATTCACAACATAAATAATTTCAGCCCATTCAAACGTCAGGAGTGGGTCAAATTTACCTTGCGAAATTTCATGGCAGAGATACAATTATAGGTGAAACTAAATAAAACATGTAATATATTTTATTTTGATACTTCTTACCCCTAATATGCTAACCATAATTAATTATTTTATTTTATTTCGCAATACACCAAAATGTACCTGCCACATTTGAATTTGTTACAACCCTTCCGTACTCACGGAAATACCTATACAGACGTTCGGTATCGCCCAACTTTATGGGCGTTGGCCTACTATTTGGAAAAATTGGTTATACTGTGGTAATTGTAACATTTGTGTATATATAATTTAGCGTTGCTGTTGCCTTGTCAAAATAGGACCAAAAACAGAGTTTCATCTAAATCTGCCAACAAAGTCGGCCGCCATCTTGGATTTTTAATATGTTTAACATTTCGTTGCTGTTTTTTTGTCAGAATAGTACCGAAAATCAAGTTTCATCCAAATCGGATCAAATAAAAAAGTTGGCCGCCATCATGGAGTTTTTAATATTTTTGACAATGCGTTGCTGTTTTCTTGTCAAAATAGTCGGCTTACAAAAAAAAAGTTGGCCGCCATCTTGGATTTTAAATATTCTGTTGCTGTTTTCTTTTCGAAATAGTACCATATTCATATTCATTTATTCATTGCAACTATAATGTAGGTACATATTTTGGTCTTATATTAATACAGAGAAGCATTATAGACCCTGTTGGGCACTGCAACAACATCAAAAAGAGAGGAGGATGCTTTGTACTTTATTGTAATGCACTTTTTCTCAATAAAATAAATAAAATAAAAAAAATAAAAATTATAAGTTTTATGTATTGATTGTTATTGTTGTATTGTATTTATTTAAAATAATAACTTAAGTAATTATAATTATTCCATTTAATTATTTAATATATATTTTTTATCATAATATTTTATTGCTTTAAGATTATTATTTTTTGTTGACTAGGTACTTATAATTTACTATTGTGTATATATGTATAATCCTGTTTTTTTCTTTCACCTTTATGTTATTTTATCACTTAAATATTCTTGTATTGTATAATAGCATTTTTCAATAAGTAACTGTTTTAGTTGTTGTGTAAACTTTTTTATGTTGTTTTCTAACTTTAGTGATTCCGGGAGCCCATTATATATTTTAATGGACATAACGAAAGGGCTAGCAGCGTGAAGCGACAATCGAGAAACTGGCAATATAAGTTTATTTTTGTGTCTTAGACTATAAGTTGTTTGTAGATCCTTACGCTCAGTGTAATATTTAGGATATTTTTTAACCAATTTGCATATTTCTAGTATGTAAATACATGGCAGAGTAAGAATTTGGTTTTTACGAAAATGGGGTCTGCAACTATCCGTTTCTTTTATATTTGATATTATTCTAATAAGTTTTTTTTGCTGTATAAAAAGGGTAGATGCATCCGTACTGTTTCCCCAAAGGACAATACCATAACTAAGGCGTGAGTAGGCATAAGCATAGTATGTCGCTAAGGCAGTTTCTATGTTTGTCGTATTTTTTATTTCTCTAAATGCATAAACAATATATAATACCAGAACTGAGTTTCATCGAAATCTGCCTGTAAACAAAAAAGTTGGCCGCCATTTTGGATTTTTTAATATTTTTGACAATGCGTTGCTGCTTTCTTGTCAAAATAGTACCAGAAACTAAGTTTCATCAAAATCGGCTTACAAAAAAAAGTTACAAAAAATATGAGATTGTGTGGTATGGAATAAAATAATAAAACTTTAAATTAAAACAAGTTATTTCTTTATTGAAAACATAATATAACTAAGTATATTTACAATAATTGTTTTATAAGACATTTTTAACCTCCGATGCAGAGTTTCTGTCTGTCTGTACGTATCATCGTATCGTAGTGCCTAAACGGATCAAGCGATTTCAACTGAGACGGTCAACTGTCTGCCGAAACGGTAAAACATATAGAGGTGGAGCTTTGACTAAAATAATGTACAACCTAGAAAAAATTGGGTGCAATAAAAAAAAATTCGGCAAAAAAATGGCCGCCAAAAATTCAGTTTAAACAGCTTCAAATAAAACTTAAATTAAAATCTAAAAAAGCCCCGGCACATAAAAGCTAACTCTTAATAAATTATATCATTAACTCATATAGGTCTATGAAAAAGATTGATGTCGGGGTACCCTTAAGTATCGTTATACATGTGACGAGCTTAGATGTAAATCCATTAACCAACTTAGCGGTCCCCCGACGTATATTTCTTTTCATAGGACTATATGACTTGATGATATTATTTTCGTACAGATCTTACAATACTAGGACAATAGGTAATAGTAAGAAGTAGAATAGTATTTATAAGCCGTGCTGAACGTGGAACATCCCCTCCGCAGCCCTACGACAAGTCTTGGGATCAGTGTGAACCACAGCAGAAGGAGAGCTACCCGCCCATCACAGGTTAGGCACCAAGCAATCGATCATCGCTAAGTAGGTCTCGAATGTTCAGGAGTGTACTTCCAGCCCTTGCTGATCTTACAATATTAGTTTTTCTGTTTATTTCAAAATGTTTCGAACAAATTCGTATGTACTTATGTGGTACCCAATTCTTTTTTCCAGTTGCTTCTATCCATTTCTCACGAGTTTTATCTTCCGTCGGAAATCTGTAAACATCAAATCGCTTGAAATTCCCTGAAATATGTGGTAATTTTTGGGGAAAATTTTCTTTAAGGTAGGCATCCGGAAATCGAATTATAAACCTACTGATTTTAGTGGACGTCAATGCTAAGCTGGCTTCTATCGTAGATATATAGTACGCAATTTTACCGGTTTTCATGTCATATGTTTCTGAGGTTATTTTTAGAAATAATTTTTAGATTTTTCCTATTTATCAAGTTTTTCATGATATAACTAATGATTTAGCTCAGAAACTTGGTTCCTGTGAGATTTGAGAAAGAAATATGTGATGAAAATATAGAAAACAGTGTACTTACGCATGAAATATAACACCCGCTTCTTTTCTTTGATTGTTGCTTTTGCAGCCAAATATCGAACACTCCACCATTTTGTATGCTAGACACAAACACTACACATTCCATTTATAATAAATCTTAGGTATCAATTAGGTAGAAATCCACAAAACCTTTAATTTCTTTGGCACTTTTGATATAACCCCACTTGTTTGTTTTGCCTACTTGAACTGTGCCTATAACCCGACCATGAAAAAAAGTCCGGTCGGTGATAGAGATGAAACATGGCACTCTTCTCTATTTCCTCTTATAGGAATCTCAATAAGACGATCTCGCTCTATCAAAGCATGTCAGACCCTTGACAGAATGTGTCGAGACTACAACACCATAGTCGACAAGCATACCGTTGTACCTGACATCTACGATAGGTACTTCTCTTAATAAATGGAAGTCGGGACTGATTAGATTATTATAAATTATCATTAGTGTGTGTGTCCTTACTTTTCATTCTTTTTTAATTCTATATTAATAATGCTTAATGTATAACGCTTGTATTTTTTTTTTATTAATTATTTCAATTATTATTTTTTTAAATTATTTTTAATACTATTGCTATTTTTTTTTATGTAATTTAATTAATGCGCATTTTGGATGTCACGCCTGACATGCTGCGTACACATGCTTTTGGAGTTGCAGCCTACCGTTTTGTATTATTTTCATTACTCTATACTCTAGAATGTGATTGTTGTAACTCTGTATTGTGTGCCTATATAAATAAACAAATAAACAAAAATATTAACATGATGGAATGGACGGCTACTCCAAGACAAGAACATACTATAAGGATGATAATTACAGAGAAAATCATTCAACAGAACCTTTAATAGATAAACAGTACAAAGTATACCGTAATAATGTCTTAAAATATGTGTTGTGACAATTACAACTTGGTTAATAAATGTGATGATACCATTTTGCTAGTTCTTTATTTCTGGTTGTTAATTTCTTGTAGGTACCTACCTTTGTGTTTACATAAATTATTAGTATATTGTGACAAATTCAGACTAAACAAAGTTAATATTCTCAATTAAGAAGTGCCACAACCCTTCTAGAATTAAAAATAAGCAATGTTTAGTTTCTTGAATTCATATTTTTAACATTTATGTAGCTTAGGTACCTAGGTCCTTATTTTTCTTTATCTTTATTTTATATAAATTAGCTATGAAAGACAAATAAAATTACTATCATTTATGAGGATTATTAAATAGTTAGACCTGTAAATACATAAGTTATTTTTTTCTTCAGCGGCCAAATGTTATTTTATTTTCTAAGACTTTTCAGTTTAGCACTCACATCTCATGTTTTCAGTTGCTAACTTAAATATAAATAAGTAGGCTTTTGACATTACAATTTAACAGCAATTAAGAAAATTAACAAATTGTCTATCAACTCATAATTTTATTTGGAAAATATGAGCTTTAAGCGCTGTCAGCGAGCGCTTTAAGCGCTCATAAGAGATGCACACGATAGATAGGTAGGTATAGATGTGCATTGTAGCTATGCTATATTGTACTTAGTAAGTAGAACATAGCATAGCATAATATGTATTTGTACTACTTACTACAAAATACTTTTACAACATAGCACATAATGTGGATTAGATACTTTGAATAGAAATTGGTAAATAAATAGGTTAATATGGTTTATTTATTCAGTAATTCTGAAATAATTTCATCGTCTCGAAACGAAAAACAGACAAACTAGAGTTAGTCTGTTAAGTATAGAGTACCTATCTAACAAATGATAACAGATGGAGCTTTTATTGAAATTTATACTTAACTTAAACTTCTATCGATTAGGTTGAAAATAAAAAGACATTTGTTCGACAGAAATTATTAAAAATAAGCAATGATTAAACTGTTCAAATAAAATAAAATTCCTTTATTTCAGACCATTTCTTTGCTTACTCACTATTTTAGTACAAAATCACAATATTGAAATTAAAATTGAAAAAGTAAATTAAAATAGGCTACTTATGTTAACATAAAGTTTCACCTAGCAAAATATATATATATAACTATAACTAACTTCTCTCCTCTCTCCTCAGAATGCCTTTGAAAAATAAGAAGCCAAATGCACAAATTATATAGACTAGGCCAAATGCACTGGAGAAACGTGGAAGCGCCAACAAGGATTTAAAGATGTTATTGTATAACACACGCAGGGCATTGTAGGAAAACTGGATAAAGTTTGACCACAGACTACACTTCTACTGTACACTGAGCAAACCTGTGCCTCACCATGTTACCATTAACCGACAAAGCCCTGCGTCCCTATCCATCTATATCAGAATAAATTGTCATACAGAGTTTCAGTTACTATACCCAAGGTATTTAAACTGACTTACACGGCCCAAAGGAACCCTGTTCAAAAGTAACAGGGGCACATTTTCAAGTCTCTTAATGTTACCCCTGAAGATCATGAATTCACTCTATTTCTCGTTGTACCTTAGGCCGTGCTTCCATATATAATCCTCGCAGGAGCTTTTTGAGTCCACCCAGCGATAGGCTGAGCAGCACAGCACCATGTCTTCAGCATAACTGATATTATTCACTCACACAGACATTATCTATATAACAACCAAGTGTGCTGCTCAGCCCAGTGATGAGCTTGTCCATATATAGGTACATATATAAGAGCGAAGTCAGCCCATCCTGTCTAAACACCACATAAACTCATCAGAGCATGTATTTCCCCACTTTACCACATTTTTCTGATTACCATACCAATGTGCCAGTACATTTATAACCTCAGCCAACGAGAAACATCTTTAACTTTAAGTTTTGTCCAAAGGTCCAAAGCTTATCATAACTTCATAACACACAAGATCAAATGCTTTGCTGAGGTCTTAAAACATGCATTTATAGGAAGGAGTTAGCTTTATAACTAAATAAATAACAGAGAACTTTAACACAGCTCAATATCACTTGTAAAATAATATGTCAATCAATAGCACTTTCCGTAGACAATATCCACAAAAAAAGTGGCTATTGATAATATCACAGAACACAATTATTACTCCAAGGAGGATAATAAGTATTATCTAGCACTTCAGCACACTTCAGCCAGAATGGTGGCTAGGCTAGGCTAGGCAGGTATTTGGTTTAATTTTTGTGTTTCGGATAAAAATCCTCAAAGCAGTAAAAACAAAATATATAACAGTACCTACATAAAATAAAACTTTCCTATTTTTGATTTACATAGTATCTTCATTACTTTAATTAAATGCCTAATTTTTATCAAAAGTAGGTCAACAATTTATCTTTAAAGTTATGTAAATTGCGATAACGAAATAAGAAACGAAAATTTGAATTTCGCGGGTAAAATTCCATTACATGACTTCGAGAGAAAGGAACAGCGAAATAGCAATTTGTGTTTGTCTCTTTCGCTCCATCTTTTCGCTCCGCTTTTAAACTCTCTTCTGCTAAAGTTCAACGTTTTACAAGTGCTAGGGGTATATTTACTGTAAATGAAGTTGATTACACTCAAAAGTAGCAAGTTATTTCACACAAATTGAGAAATTAAACTTTTCCATGAATCTTCCGATACCAAAATACTCGCCTGCTTCATTTGACATAACGATATGAATCTGGGTTTCGAGTTTTTACTTTTTAATTTTTACAAAATACCGATTCTGGGCTTCAACTGTAGAAAATGTATAGAGAATTTACTTCGTCATTCACTCTTTTTCTGACATATGGGTATGGGAAGAAATATGAAGTCCATGGAATTAGTCGGTACCGCCAAGTTCAGATTCTGGCCTTCAAATGTCAAATAAAGCCCATATCCATATCCAGATTTTTTAGGCGGTAGACCCCCAGGTTCCGGCCCCCATACCCATACAACATCAGTAGAAAACTTTTTCATTGCCGATGAGGTAACTCTATGGTTGACTGTAACCAAATTCAGTTCTATTTTTAAAAATACTTTTACACCCTAGGGTGCAACGCAGAGTTTTGAACCCGCTGCTCAGTTTAAAGGCCTGATCAGACGAGGGACTGTCCGCCGAGTACTTTTTTGTCCATCGATATAGATCTCTTATAAATTGTATCGAATAACGCACACAAGGAACTAAAAGTACCGCGGACAAAAAGTCCCCGAAAGTACGGCGGACACCGAGAGACTGGACTGGACAAAAGTTCGCGGTAGTCCCCGAAAAAAATAGAACAAACGTAAATAGGCGTAACAACGCACACAACGAACTTTAGTCTGCATTGAGCGCCCGATAGTGAAGTACGTCTTCGGGCAACAAATGACCGCACACTATATGCGTTGAGTCCGCGACAAGTACCCGGAGGAAATATTTTGGACGTACACGGACTTTTTGTCCCACGGGGACAAAAGTCCTTCGTCTGATTAGGCCTTAAATATACATCACTTTTCGAATATGAGAGATGAAAAATATTTATCAGCCAATGCATTTATATGTCATTAGGTATTCCAATGACACTCTTTTTTGTTACCGTAAAAAACACTTGTTATTTACTTCGTGAAACAGAATTTACAAGTCCATGTTACATTTCGAAGCTTGTGAACTTGTAAACTTGTATCTTTCGAGAAATAGGCCCATCTCTGTGTGGTAATAAACAATAGAGGTGAGTGGATTCATGTCAGGTCAGCGCCATCTATCGAGCTAATAAATAAACTTTTTTTTTTAATTTGCTGGCAGAAAATCTCTCATTCGGCGGGCTCCAGGGGGGCTACCGCGTAACTTTATGGGTATGAACTTCATACGTTTTGGGAACTTTAAGTCAATTTTATAAAGAAAGTAGCCGTTATCAAATCCTTGTTTTGTGAGGTCGGGTATAACGATAACTAGCTAGCAACGTTCAACAGAACAAAGCAGCAAAAATCTATCAAAATAAGGAATTCAAATGACAGTTGAAACCCATACCCATATCCATATTTCTTTGCCGGTAGGCCCGGTAGCCCCCCAGGTGCTCCAGCTGCACGTGGAACAGGCAGCCGGGGCGGCCTTGTTTACCGGCTATTGCCCGGCAGTGGTTTGCGAGGAAGCCATGCTCCTCGAGTGCGGCCTTAATTTGTTCTGGCAGGGTATCGGCGGGCAGGCCCCTGATGGCGACTTTAGCAGGGCGGTCCGGGGCGGCGAGTAGCAATACCACGCTTTGTTGTGATCTTCCTCAGCCGCTACGGTCAGGTATGCTTGCACACACCTATACTCCTCCGGCGACTTCGCTAGGAAGCGAACACCCTTCCCGAAGGGGTGCGCGTTGGGCGTGTGGCCAAGTTTGGCCGTCAGTGTTTTGAAGTGGTCGGTCCAGTTAGGTAGCGCCTCGACCACTATGGGCGGGTACCCTTTCGGGTGTGGCTCGGCTGATTGTGGCTGGGCTTCGGGTTGGGGGCTTGTCGACGGGGTGGGAGGTGGGGGCGGCGCCGGGGTCTCCAATGCCTGGGCATAGGACCGCGCCGGCGCGCTCTCACTCACCTCCTATTCGACGTAGGACGTCGAATCTGTGTTGGAGAGCGGGAGAGGGCAGGGTTGCTCCTCCATCCCGCCCTCAATGTCTCCGGCAGGTTTGTTTCTCGGTGAGGGAGTCGCGGCGTAGGTGTCGTGAGGTTTGGGGGGCGATGGCCCCAAACGGGGACGTTTCTCGTCTCTCCTAATGTCATCAGTGAGGCGGCGGCGGGGGTTGCGGGGGTGCTCTCCGAGGGGTGAGTGCGTGGGTTGCGGGGGTGCTCTCCGAGGGGTGAGTGCGGGGGCGAGGGTTGCCCAGCAACCCTACTCCCGGACGTTCCCACGGAGGACGAGCGTGGGCGCGCCGTTATAGTGGGTGCACACATAGCCGCGGACACACTCGTGGGAGGGTCGCCTCCACCGCGATCCGGCGGTTGTTTACGCTGCGGTAAATGTTTGTCACTATTCATGGTTCTCACACTTTTACAACACTTTTACAGCACTAACTTGGTTAGATGTTTTTTGTTGGGAAAGGTGAGGGTAGGTTTTTTTTTAACAAAGTTAATGCAGGTTTGTTGAAGGGATGATGCAGTGTTGGGTTTTTGGGAGGGGTGGATTAGAATTGGTAACGGAATGAGAGTACACTGGTAGAATTTTCAATAAAAAAAATTAGTATAGCCCTCGGATTTTCGTCAAACACAAACACAGTTTTCACAACACAAAGCGTCACTGGCGCGAACACGAAAACACTGAATATGGTTCTACGATACTAGGAATGGCAGAATACTACTGCGGAGCTAGGCTCGACGCGATAGCACTAGGAGTTACACTCGAGGCACTTGCCGGGGACGGGGCTCAACGCGAACGAGTCAACGGAGCACACACACGACCGACAGCAACAAGGCACGCGAAGCAAAAGAGGAGATAGACACCGCCATCAAGCCCCTTATCCACAAAATGACTGAGGTAAAGGCCTCCCACACGAGGATCAGACCGCCAACTCAACGCCGAGACGCCCTCCCCCGCTACCTCAAGGTTAAAGCTTCAGGAGAAGAAGAGGCTCCGACGACTGTGGTCCCAGACAAGGTGCCCCCGTCTTAAGGCGTGCCTTAATACCAGCACCAAAGAGCTCCACGATGCGATCAGTGTCTGGCGTGGATCGACATGGGAGGCTACCATAGACCAAGCAGCCGAGCACCCTCCGAGCCTCCATCAACTAAACAGGTGCCTCACCAAGACCCCACAGCCTACATACCCGCTGATGGACGCAGATGGCCAGAGGAGGTACGCTGCCCTTGACCGGGCCCGTATCTTGGCTGAACATCTGGCCACCCAATTCTCGCCACATCCAGCGGCCCCCGGAGCAGCCTCACATCACACCGCGGTGGAGCGAGAAGTGGTGGAGTACCTGGCCGCCGCCCCACCGCCACTACCGGGCGACACGTTCATCTCGCCAGCAGAGGTGAGAAAGGCTGCCCTCCACCTAAACCCGAAGAAGGCACCAGGCCCCGACAACCTACCGCCTATGGCGCTCCCCCGAAGAGGCTGGGCAGTGTTAGCCAGGTTATTCAACGCTGCACTACGGGCTAAATACTTTCCGGAAGCATGGAAGAAGGGCCGGGTAATAACCATCCCCAAACCGGGTAAGGACCGTCGCCAGGCCGCCAACCACCGCCCCATCACCTTGCTCGACCACGTGGCCAAGCTGTTCAAGCGCCTTCTGCTGCGTCGCCTCCGTCCCTCCACCCCTCTGAGGGAAGATCAATTCGGCTTCCGCAGCGGACACTCCACCACGCTCCATGCAGCTGGCGCGCGTGCTCCACCACATGGCTGACCACAGAAACGCCAAGAAGTGCACCGTGGCCGCCATTCTCGACATCGAGAAGGCCTTCGACCGGGTATGGCACCCCGGTCTAATCTACAAGCTGGCCATCAACACCGAGGTGCACCCGGCCCTGGTACAACTGCTGGCCTCGTTCCTGGATGGCCGGCATTTCAACGTGGCGGTGGAGAGCCAGGAGTCCGAGCTGCGTGGGGCATACCACCCGTCCCGAGGACCGCCGCGCAAAGCGGCTCCAAACACCGTGGGCAGTAGCCTCACGAGATGAAGCCCGGGGAAGGAGCAGGAAGCTCAAACCCGAACCCGCCTTTGTCGGCGGAAGAAATCCATGATGATGATCATCTTGGCACCTAGTCAAGTCATAAAAACTTAGGAGCTACAGTGCCACAACCTTTTCTGTTCCGGTGACAGTGGCGCTACGTACGTTTTTTTTTTTTTTTTTGTAGCAATTTAACCGGCCCTGACTTCTAAAGCCCCCAGTACAAGTTGGCCGACCATGGTCGGCGACCATGACCAATACATCGTACATTGACACTTTTGAACGAACAAGTTTAAAAAGGTTCTTTCAAAAGTGTCAATGTACGATGTATTGGTCTTGATCGCCGACCATGGTCGGCCATCCTGTACTGGGGGCTTAAGAACTTCAGCCGCCAGCAGCGCTATGGTTGGACATCAACTTGTCAGCAGAATGACATTTAAAAAAACACGCTAGTTTCACATTTCGGTCACCGGCACAGCAAAGTTTGTGGCACTGTACACCACAAAAGCTAGAAACACATTTCGCTGGCGCAGCGCAGCGTCTCGACCCGGGTGTGCACACTTTACTAGTGTGGCTAGCACTCTGAGTACTGAATCCTATGGAGATGGCATACCTACGAAAAATTGAAGCATACACACACACACAAGCACACATACCGAGAAACCAAAATGGCGCCTTTCCGTAGTGCTGCCCTATTTGTACATCGATATATTTATTGATGAAGTTATAGATACAAGTATTTTTGTGACTACCTACCTATATCACCCTATATTTTATAAAAGCAGTATCGTAATCACCTCGATAATTTAAAACGGAATTATAGTGTATAATTATATACCTTGTTTTTTAGAATAATAAAACTTAATAATGTGCTTAAATTATACCTACATTTGCACATAATTAAGTTCTTTATGACAATGATACAATGTGTATGTGTTTGTGCATGTACGCACACAATCATTGGCCCGACCGCGCGCGTGAGACGCAATAACTGTAAAGCCCCCAGTACAGGATGGCCGATCATGTTGGCCGACCATGATGGGCCATTGTGTACAGGGGCGGTTTGCGTGTGATTGCCGTCTGCGAGTAACGCAAACTGGCCCTGTACACGATGGCCCATCATGGTCGGCCAACATGATCGGCCATCCTGTACAGGGCCGGTTTGCATCTGATTGCCGTCTGCGAGCAACGCAAACCGGCCCTGTACACGATGGCCAACATGGTCGGCCAACTTGATCGGCCATCCTGTACTGGGGGCTTAAAGCCCCCGGTGTGGGAGTTTGCGTGTGATTGCCGCCTGCGAGCAACGCAAACCGCCCCTGTACATGATGGCCCATCATGGTCGACGAACATGAGTGGCCATCCTGTACTGGGGGCTTCAAGGCGAGAAGAGCTGCCAAGTGCTTCCTCATCTATAGTAATATCGTAAACAGGAAAGATTTGATTGGTTATTGTTTGAATTTAATAGGTTCCAAACTACTGGACTAATTTAGAAATTTCTTTGACCATTAGAAAGCTACATTCTTTCCGAGTGACATAAGCTATATTTTATCGTGATATTCCCATGGGAACGAGTACCATGCGGGTAAAACCGCGAGGATCCGCACGTTATTATTAAATTTATTGCTTGTTAAGTACATAAGGTATCAAAAATTCAAACGCAGATACAGATTAAAAATAAGGTCCTGTAGTTTATTTACAAACTAACCTTAGTAAAATATAGTTCATGTTGCAGTAGTAGTAGATAAAAGACCAACCTACTATATTTTACTGAGGTTATAGTTTGTAAATAAACTTCACGACCTTAGCTTCAATCTTTACGATTGTAAATACATTAATACTTAGCGAGCAATAAATTTGATTGAGGGCGCCCCACTTGTCGGCTCTAGTCGCCTTTACTTAGAAACTGCAATTTTATGATCAAATTTTTTATGTTTTCCGAGTCACGCTCACGCGTCTATACACATGCGAGACCTCCATAGAATTCCAGATCAAAGGTCCCGAGAACCAGTTTATGTAAAAAAAGGTAATGAAATAAAACAAAAAGCTCCATAATGTAAACACCTATTATGTTTATACAACAAGGATTGTATTTTTTTACATAACACACATTACAATATAAATCACAAAGGAGAATGCCTACTAGGTACCTACCCACCATAGAAAAAAAGAAATGTCTCAAAAAAAAACAAGCATTATTAAGTAATAAAATAATAAACAGTTTGAATCGAGATCTTTACTAGCAAGCATATTTTTTTTATATATTTTGAATATAGCGAAGCGACATCTAGTGGTAAAAAATATACTTACTTTTAATGTGCTAGAATGAATGTAAGTTCGACAACAACTTTACAGCAAAATGACATTAAAAAAACACGTTATATATAAGTATCCAGTTTTTGGCAACCGGAATAGAAAACGTTGTCGCACTATAATTTCGCCAGTGGCCAAATTAACGTCTTTTCAAAACATAAACTGTCGTTGACGTTTGAAACTGTTCTTCAAAATGAAAAGAGCACATAAAAATAGTTTTCGTACGAGTCTTTAAATTTTCCTTTCACATTGTACATCCAGCCATATTTTTCTTTTTTTGTTATTTTTAGGCAACCTAAAACAATAAAAACAGTTTAAAATTAATACACTCAATTTACACTTGAAATTTGAAAACATCGATAATTCGATAAGAAACATGCTATAAGGGCAACTCTAGCGCAAAACAAACAGATTTATATTTTCTTGAAATACACCAACAAAACTCACCAAAATAAGTAGTAAGCTACATTTGGTATGAATTCTAAGTAAACTATTCACAGGAAAACCAAAACACAAGGCATTTATTGTATTGTTTTGGTGTTTTTTGCAAAATAAATAGTACGTACCAATGTAATGTAATGTTTGGACGATTTTCACTTTTTTTGATGCCACAAACTACGACACTGCAATTAGACATGTTCCTTGTTGCTTTCTCTCACTTATTAATACCTTTTATTCACATGAAAGTCTCAAATTAAAAGACTTTTATCACAAAACACTGCAAATACAACTCGCGTTGACAGCTCACATACCGAGAAACCTAAATGGCGACCGGCTTCAATCATGCATTACGATGACGTCACGTTTCAATGTTGCCAAAAAATAGGTCGAATAAATATATTGCTGTCTCTTTTTACATGAAGTATTGGAGGTAAGATAGAACAAGATGGCTACAGGTTTATGAGTACAATGTCGATTTAGCTCATATTTGTATAACCGATAGTTCATATAGAACAATATGCCATCTCCATAGGATTCAGTACTCAGAGGGCTAGCACTATTATTTATTCTGTGGTGTGGCGCAGCGCGTCCTGACGAAATTTTTGATCAGTGCCAATCGAGTCCAGGCGTTGGAATCACCCATAGAATAGGTCAACACTTAGTGATTACAGTAGTGGGGATGCCCCTTTGGCCATACATTGGCTATAACTACGACCGCCATTTTGTTGGGGTGCCCCTATTGGCTAAAATTATGGCTGTCACTTTTTTTCGAAATGACGTTTAGTTTTTGTGTTTTTTTTACTCATTTCGGTTTTCTTTGATTATTTAGTTAATTTTATAGTTTTCCCATGGTTTTTCCACTTTTTCGCAGATATTTCTGTACAGAAATATGGATACGTTATTCGAAGATGCCCACGGTACGTAAGTAAATCTATTTACATAGTTTTTTGTATCAATTATTTATTACATTAACTTAAATTTTCGTTTGTTGTTTTAGTTAATTCCAAGAGGCAACTTTCTATTTCATAACAAACCAAAACAAAAGAAAATATAGTTTACAACTTAACCGGAGTAAGAAGATTCTCAAAGTTTTGAATGAAAGGTAATGTTTGTTTATTTTTTATAAATGAATGTACTTACCTATGTTTATGTAATTTAAATATTGATTAGTTTTGTTGAAATCCATTCTAATACCTTATTTCAATATCCATTTAGAAGTGATATCATATGGTGATAATGATAAAGCACAGTAGATTACTTGGGATTAAATGCAAATAATCAGTTGTTACATTTAACTAGTTTCAATTTAGGGAAGTTGTTAATACTAAGTCAAGAGAAAATTAGGTACAGTGATTCAATAAATTTGTCAAAACATTTAAAGCTGACTTATCAGCAAATTCATATTTGTGACAAGCAGAACAGAATTATGACAAATAAACCAGTAGGAAAAGAAATGATTGTTGTCGGTACGAATGACGGTTTATTGTGATTGTCTTACATCTATGTTATTACTGCTACTATCTTAGATCTTAATTAAGTATATAATTTATACTATACACATCCACTCAGTCCATGTACACTCGACAGCATATCAGGTTAAACAGTTGAACTGCGATAACAGCTTTTATTACGTAGGGCATAAAGGCGGTCTCAAGGTCAACATGTATAGTCTGATGTGCCACCGTGTGTACAAAGCTTATCTACTTATTAACTATTATCTAGAAACGTTGATATCTATAACTTAATTATAAGTACATTCAACAGCACATCAAGTTAAACAGTTGAACTGCGATAACAGCTTTTATTACATAAGGCATACAGGCGGTCTCAAGGTCAACATGTATAGTCAGATGTGCTGCCGTGTGTAGGTACATACCGGCACAATAAACAATGTACTTTAGCCACACAAGTACTCTTTCTTGATTTACAAACTGATCAGCTATCACTTATTTGTTTATAAAATGTTATGGCAGATTATAGTAACAATATGTAGAATCTATACTAACCAAATCTAATCTTTTCAGATAAGTTGAGTGTCAACGACGTCAATGGAGTGCTGCGAAGATGCCTGTGCCTGCCTATTCTTGCGGTTATAAATTATCAAAACAGACTTATAGTCTAAATTACTGCTGTTAGTAGTTATATTTATTTCATACTGTATTCAATGTTTAACTATTAAGCACCCAGTACAAGATGGCCGATCATGTTGGCCGACCATGATGGGCTATCGTGTACAGGGGCGGTTTGCGTTGCTCGCAGACGGCAATCACATGCAAACTGGCTCTGTACACGATGGCCCATCATGGTTGGTCAACATGATCGGCCATCCTGTACTGGGGGCTTTAGGAGTTAGTTATTGTGTTTTGCATTGAAAGTGATACCTATTAACAGTAAATAATGAAATGGCAGCTATACTGATTAACTACAAGGAAAATTAGCAATAGCGTTTGTGCGTAAAAACTATTTGCAAGCAGTTTAATTTTTCTTTTATTGGTTGTTAAAGTGTTTATATTTCTTGGTTTATTCATAAAGTCAATTTAGTAAGTAATAATTTAATTACTCTCATTCTTTGCCTTGTATGAATCTTAACTTTCACTTCAGTACTTTGTATTTAATATAAAATTATAATGTAATAAATGCCTGTTTTATCAAATAAATGAGTTTTTTTTATTTTGTCAGAATTCTAAAAAATCTATCACTAGGGATGTATGTAATTAAATATCGATACCATTATCGATAACGTATGAAGGGCGTCGATAGTTTTGACAGCACTATGCTGTCAATTTCTTATGGGGGCGCGTCATTCACTAACAAACGGCCGCTATAAGGCTTGATTCCTATCTGTACTAGTCTATATAATTTGTGATCGAGTCGTTGCCGAGCTAACATCTGCATTATGTTTTCTTCTAATTTTGAAAACAATTTCTGTTCTTACTTGAACATATTAAATCCAAAAAAAAATATGTTGATGATTACGATGATAAGATGATGATGAATGAATACGAAATGCAATTTATATCTTACTAATACTATAAATACACTTTGTTTGTTTGTAATAGATAAACTCAAAAAATACTAAACCGATTTTAGAAATATTTAGTGTAATTTATTTTCAAATCAGAATTATACATTATTTTTGTTATAAAATTAAAAAGTATAGTGTACTAAAAACACTTTAATACTGTTTTAACAGTATAATTAACAACCCTACTATGCGATTATTATAAGAATAGGACTGTCAAACGGCATTTTTGATCTTTGTTCCTTTTCTTGCACATCCTACACCCTGAAGTGGAAGCGAAACGCAAACAAATATGGCCGTTTTGACAGTCCTATTCTTATAATAATCGCATAGTACATGATAATGTATTGGTGACTCTTCTAAACAAAAAAAATATTTTTTAAATTGGCCCATTATTGACGGAGAAATCGGAGAACATAAGTAGTAAAAAGCAAAATGCAGAGCTCCGCTGCGCAGTCCGCTCACAAATTATATAGACTAAGTCCGCTACCGAGTCATCTGACGATACAATGCTAGAAAGTGGTGGGGGGCCTGGCGCAATCGGAGCCGAGCGGAAACGCTGCGCTGCGCTAGGGAAATGTGTTTCTAGCCATACTAAATGTATGAAGCCGATCGCGCTGCGCCAGCGAGATGTGTTTCTACCTTCACTGGAGAGTGCAGTACTAACACTTTTTTGTGACCACAAATTACACGGTGGCTGTCTTCCGTCCCACCCACCTAACTGCCTATATACAGGGTTTTTTTATCAGTGCACAAATTTTTAAGATCGACTCAGAATCGGTAAATGAACAACTTTCTCCTAGAAACATGGGTTGAAATACGACAAAAATTTTTGGACTTCCCATACTAAATAGATCACGTGATCAGTCCAATTTGTAGGTATGAAGAGTCAAAAAAATTTTGTCATATTTCGACCTATGTTTCTTGTTCACTTACCGATTCCGAGGCGGTCTTAAAAATTTGTGCACTGATAAAAAATTTACCCTGTGTACACCTTAGTTACAAGAAATACCTATGTACTTTAAATACTGTCATAAATTTGGTACATGTTCTTCGTACGGTATTAAATGAACCTATTTAAACGCATTTTCTAAATATTTCAATTTGAATTTGAATTTGAACGTTTCCCAAGTTATAGAACGGAATCTATAACGTAGCTAATGTCCTGCCCGGTAGGTAAAAAGTGTATATTTATATAATATACTAGCTGACCCAGCGCGACTTCGTTCCCGTTGCCCTGCCCCCTACCCTACCCCTACCCCTACCCAACCCTACCCCTTCCCTACCCCTACCCCTACCCTACCCTACCCTACCCCTATATCCTTCCTTGGACTTCCACGAACATTTCAAGACCAAAATTAGCCAAATCGGTCCAGCCGTTCACGCGTGATGTCGTGAACTCGTGACCAAGGGAAATAGGGATTCATTTTTATATAATATAGATTACTAGCGGCCGCCCGCGGTTTCACCCGCGTGGTTCCCGTTCCCGTGGGAATATCGGGATAAAAAGTACATATAAACCTTCCTCTTGAATCACTCTATCTATTAAAAAAAAAACGCATCAAAATCCGTTGCGTAGTTTCAAAGATTTAAGCATACAAAGGGACATAGGGACAGAGAAAGCGACTTTGTTTTATACTATGTAGTGATAATTATCTATCATATGTTTGATAAAATATGCATGGTTATATTTCTTTCTACCTTATCACAATACACTTTACCAACTGAGAATTGGACCAACCGCGAATAATGTGAATTGGACCAATCGCGAATTGGGCCAAATGCGCCTAAAGGCGTGCTAAAGGCAAACTAAGTACCTACCTACTATGACCTAACCGCGAATTGGACCAACTGCGAATTGGACGAACTGCGAATTGGACAAAACTGCGAATTGGACAAACTGAGAATTTGACCTATTGCGAATTGGACTAACTGCGAATTGGACTAAGTGAGAATTGGACATTTTTTTGAACGTTGGACCAATTGCGAATTGGGCCAAATGCGCTTAAAGGACTCTAACTAGTGTTTAAAAACACGATTACACGATTGTGACTTAACGTTAGCAGACTTGGCCCCCTGAACAAGTGACGCTTGTTATTTTCGGTAGGTACCCAACAATTTTTAATTCTGCAAAACTCTATCCATTGGTTTAAAATGCGATTTTTTGGAAACCTGTGAAGTAAATAATTTTGATGACAGCATTATCATTATGATATATTTTATTAAATTAAAGTGCTTTATCAGAACGCATCAAAATAATAGTTCATAGAGCATAAATTCGTTCTATTTGTAACAGCCAGCACTATATATAACTTGTACCCACAGAACAGTTCTGTGCTTGTACCCTTGTTTGTATGCCCTTGTACTACGGGTACGCGGCTACGGACCACGGTGTTTGGTTGTGGTATCATTTTGCTATCGCAATGTCTGTCGTTAGCTTACACAAACAAATTACATTTTCTTTGTGATTATATTATAGTTTGATAATAAAATTACTTATACTTAAGTGTGATAGGAAATTCCGTCCTATTATACCTCAATGATTCTATCAAGTTTTTTCGTAATTAACCTCAAAAATTAAAATAAAGATTATTAAAAAACTACACATTTCCGCATAAAAAGTAACTAGATTGTGATTCAGGGCATCATTTCCTATCGATTAAGACCAAAATCACTTTGATATTCGTGCTACTCTACACACGTTCCGATCCGACCGCCGATTTGGTCTGCTCCAGACCAAATCTGGACGTGTGTAGCGTCGTCGTCCGACCAAAATTATTATTATTCGTGTTTGACGCGGTCGGCCGGATTTGGTTCGCACGAACTTCACTTCCTACCAAATCGGAACGTGTGTAGGCTTCCGACCGGACCAACTTGGCAGTGTTGACAATTTTGGAGGGTTTCCCCTAGATTTAGGGAGAAAATATGTAAAAGCGGAAATATTTAAAGCAGATAGAATTACGTTTAAGGGATTTTCAAAAAATTCAATTTAATGCTCGTTCATGAGTTTTATGTAGGACTGAACAAACGAAAGGTTTAATTATGGCAATTTGTGCAAAGATTCTTTTATCTATTAGTTTTTTTTCGTTTATTTTATTTAAAAACTCGCAATTTGTCGTAAAACTAAATAATTATAATAAAGGCATAATACCTCATCAATAAGTGCTGCTTTTAGTAAATATTTAGCATGCTCTAGTATTTTAATGAAAACAACAAAAAAAAAATTATGAAATTGAATTCTTTAAAATAATAAAACTTTAAAAACCGAAAATATTAATATTTTTATCTATCTATTGCAAGCAAATCAATGTTTTCAGTATTTATAAATAATATTAATATTGGGAGATTAGCAGTGGCTGGCAACACTGCAACAACGGCTAGAGGTCGGCCAGACCAAATCGGAACGTGTGTAGCGCCGACCGATTTGGTGCGGCAGATTTGGTTTGAACGTGTGTAGGCGCGGATCAGATCTGCAGTGAAGTTCGCCCGCACCAAATCGGCGGTCGGATAGGAGCGTGTGTAGCGGCTATAAAGCCTGACCCGTACCTACAATATAATCAACAATATTAAAACTAAAATTTAATAATATAATACATGTGCTATTTATATTCTTTTATTTCATATTTATATTGTTCTTGTAACCATTTTTTCCATGTTACTGTTACAATTTTTTCTAAAGTAATTTCTTGAAATACTTCACTTGTACATTTTTCTTGGAACCCTAATTTTTTAAACATTTTTATGCTTATTTCATTTGAGTTTGATATTTTAGCTTCAATTACCTTAAGCCCAATATGTTGAATCCCATACAACAACATCAAGATAACAGACTCCCAACCTAATTTCCGTCCTCTAGCCGATGTCTCTGCAATCATAATTTCTATTTCACCCATTGCTTCTTCTTTGTCCTTTAAAAAAATATTTGTATCACCAATCATAGCATCTATAAGAAAAATAAAATTCTGAGATTCATATTTATTATTCTGTTCTAAAATAAAATTTAAACAAGAACTTACCTATTTCATTGTTTGTTTCATTGTATTTAGCTTTATTTAATATTATGAAAGTACATTCTGAAATAAGAAAATAAATAAAGTACTTAGGTAGGTATTCGAACATTAAAAATTTAACTCAAAGTTTTATTTGTACTTATTAAATACTTACTATCTTCATCTTCTCGCCATGACCGCTGCATTTTATATTCTTCTTCCAAAGTGAGTGGTTCTGATGCTGTAAGTGTTTGCAACTCTTCATTGGTCATCCAATCATGATACCTAAAATAAAAATGGTTTTAATATTGTTAACCCTTAACCGGAATCGTGGGTCCATTTGAACCCAGAGGCGACGAAAAATCCGTTTAATTTTTAAACGCACGAAGTTAGACGTTTGCGCTTTCATGTAATCTCATTAAATGGAGAGGTGCAGCGGGGGCCAGACGATCGGCTCTTGAAGTTTGCTGGAAGCGGTGGTAAGTGCTTTCGCTGGGTCCAATTGGACCCACGATTCCAGTTACGTCACTATTTCTCTGATCGTATACTTTTATAATTTGCATTGTTTCAGGCATTATAATAGAATAATTGCACGAATTTCAAACGAAAATGATATAAGCGAATTATTAGTAGACCAAATTGATTCCGAACCAGAATGTTTGATCGATTTTCAACCATGTAATGATGAAAACATAACTTGCTATAAGAAAATACATCTTCCTCTAAAACTGGAACACGAAAAAGGGGAAAAAGGGGAAGATGCTATTCATGTTGCCCAAAAAAATGATAATAAACAGTCACAAAAGTGTGTCAGATGTTCTAAATACATCTGCATACATCACGCTCATAAAAAAGTGTTTTCCCTAAGTGTCATACATAGATATTTTCAGAGACTGATTGGCGATTTTTGATGTTTTTAGATGGGATGTCATTTTTGTTATGTTGCAAAAATTTCATACAAAATGTGTGTTTTTGTAAAGGGAAAGATATATCAAACTCAGTGAAAAAGTATTTTTTTAAATTTTATGTACTTTTATAGAATTATGTAATGTCAAAGTGAGATATTCAGAAATCTCTATCAAATATAGGGCCTAAGTATTAATTTAAAAAAAGATGTTAATTTTAATTACTTTATTAAAAAATATTAATTTATATTCTTTATTAGACCTGTTTCATTCTGACACATTTAAGTTGTTATCTCAAATAATTTATGAAATACATAGCTTTTAATTTCTGGGTCCAAAATGACCCACGATTCCAGTTACGTTGATCAAAATAGCGATTCCGGTTAAGGGTTAATATACTATGCGATTAATATAAGAATAGGACTGTCAAACGGCATTTTTGATCTTTGTTCCTTTTCTTGCACATCCTACACCCTAAAGTGGAAGCGAAACGCAAACAAATATGGCCGTTTTGACAGTCCTAATCGCATAGTACCTACCAATACAAATCATAATTATTTTGCTTTTTATTAAATGTTGGTTGTTGTAATATTATATTTGTTTAAAACTTCGATTTATATACAGTTTTCTATTTTTTTGTTGTTTTACTATTCCCATTGATAACCACATAATATTAAGAAAGGTAGGTACTACTACTAAAATAACTTTCTCTACAGTAAAAACCATAATAGCCGCTACACACGCTCCTATACGACCGCCGATTTGGTGCGGGCGAACTTCACTGCAGATCTGATCCGCGCCTACACACGTTCAAACCAAATCTGCCACACCAAATCGGTCGGCGCTACACACGTTCCGATTTGGTCTGGCCGACCTCTAGCCGTTGTTGCAGTGTTGCCAGCCACTGCTAATCTCCCAATATTAATATTATTTTTAAATACTGAAAACATTGATTTGCTTGCAATAGATAGATAAAAAGAAAATGACTTTCGGTTTTTAATGTTTTATTATTTTAGAGAATTCAATTTCATTATTTTTTTATTTTCTGTTAATTTCATTAAAGTACTAGAACATGCTAAATATTTACTAAAAGCAGCACTTATTGATGAGGTGATATGCCTTTATTATAAATATTTAGATTTACGACAAATTGCGAGTTTTTAAATAAAATAAACGAAAAAAACTAGGTAATAGATAAAAGAATCTTTGCACAAATTGCCATAATTAAACCTTTCGTTCGTTCAGTCCTACCCTACGTAAAACTCATGAACGAGCATTAAATTGAATACTCTGATCTGCTTTAAATATTTCCGCTTTTACATATTTTCTCCCTAAATCTAGGGGAAAACCTCCAAAATTGTCAACACTGCCAGGGGGGCTACCGCGTAACTTTATGGGTATGAACTTCATACGTTTTTTGGAACTTTGAGTCATTTTTATAAAAAAACTAGCCGCTATCAGTTCCTTGTTTAGTGACGTCGGGAATTACGATAGCTAGCTTGCAACGTTCAACAGAACAAAGCAGCAAAAATCTATCAGAATAAGGAATTCACATGACAGTTGAAGCCCATACCCATATCCAGATTTCTTAGCCGGTAGCCCCCCAGGTTGGTCAGGTCGGAAGCCTACACACGTTCCGATTTGGTAGGAAGTGAAGTTCGTGCGAACCAAATCCGGCCGACCGCGTCAAACACGAATAATAATAATTATGGTCGGACGACGACGCTACACACGTCCAGATTTGGTCTGGAGCAGACCAAATCGGCTGTCGGATCGGAACGTGTGTAGAGGCTATAAAATCATAGTAGGTAGGCACTTACTTTGGTACATGTTGTTCTTCGTACGGTATTAAATGAACATTTTCTCCAATTACACTGGTATATCTATTTAAACGCATTTTCTAAATATTTCAATTTGAATTTTTGAATTATTCTATTATCCCACATCCCATATCACCCCGAGTACCTAAAAAAGTCGGATTTATATTTTTATTTATATTTTTTGGATCGAAAAGTAATCTCACAAAGTAATCTGACAGTTGCTAATGTCACTTAGTGAAATAATGCTGCCATGTTCAATGTAATAGTGATGTGTACTATTCGTTCATTCACAGGAATGAATGATGATGAATGAATACTTTGATATAATTTGTCGATATCTTCGGTGTTATATATATTTATAATCATATTTTTATAGATGAAACTCGGTTTTTGGCACTATTTTGACTAGAAAACTGCAACGCAATGTTAACAATATTAGAAAATCTAAGAGATGGGGGCCAGCTTTTTTGTTTGTGGGCCGATTTTGATGAAATATGGTTTTTGGCACTATTTTGACCAGAAAACTACAACGCAATGTTAACAATATTCAAAAATCCAAGATGGCGGCCAACTTTATTTGTTTGTGAGGCGATTTTGATGAAACTTGGTTTTTGGTACTATTTTGGAAAGAAAACAGCAACGCAATGTTAAAAATATTAACAAATCAAAGATGGTGGCCAACTTTTTTGTTTGTGGGTCGATTTAGATGTAACGCAATGTTAAAAATGACTAATGTGTCAAAATGGTTGCCAACTTTATTTTTTTAGGGTTACGTACCCAAAGGGTTAAAACGGGACCCCATTCCTAAGACTCCGCTGTCCCTCTGTCTGTCCGTCTGTCTGTCTGTTACCAGGCTGTATCTCATGAACCGTGATAGATACAGTTGTAAATATCACAGATGATGTATTTCTTTTGCCGCTTTAACGAATATTAATAACAAAATAAAATAAAATATAAATTTTCAAAGAAATCAAAGAACAATGGCCATTATATCCCTGATATTTTTTAGATTGTATAATAATAAATGCTATTGGATAAAATAGCTAATAAATCAACAAATCGAACCATGCTATTTATGTTCCCATTCAAGGCCAACAACGAAAAATACATTATTGTGTTTTCTTCGTAAAATAGTGACAAAGTTAAGGATTATGAACGCACTCTACCGGTCAAAGTGTTCCGATGGTGTTCCGTTACACTTTTGATCTTTATTCGATAATGTGATGCTTATAACTTCTGCTTCAAACAATGATTTCATATTAATTCTAGGAAGCATCACCATTACATGAAATACATTTAACATTTTTTGAAGACTTACTAACACAATATCTTATCATTTATTTTCTGAACGACTAAACTCAACAACTATGCTACCTAAAACGGAACGTATTGTTGATCTGACAGGTGTCATATTGCTTTGTATCGATACATCGTAATTCGTATCGTAATGTATCGCAACTGATCGTATCGATATAAAATATCGTATGCCTTTTAGTCCTGTAGCCCGTGGACATTCAAATTACGAAAAAGGTTACCGTTTGTCTTCGTGAAATTATTATAGATTTCGCCATTGTATATACTATAAGCGAAGTCTTAAAGATCGTTACTCGCCGTAACCATAATAGTGATAAGTTTAAAATCTCCAATTATGTTAGTTATTTACATTTCTAGGTTACCGCATTGTTTCGCTATTGTCATGTTGTACAGCTTTTTCCAATAACCATACGTAATAGTAAGACCATGGAATGTTGCCAAACACAAATTTAAGACCAGATGTAGTCCGACCATTTTGATCATAATTTACATTTTGGAGTTACCGTTTAAAATTTATACATCTGTTAGTAGGCCCTCTGAACAAACCATATACTTATTTTAAGACTGTTTCTGTGGCCGGTTTAGATTTTAAGACTCATTTGGTCCATGAAGAAGAAATGCGAAAATGGCGTAAGTAAAAGCGCATTGAGTAAACTTACTTCTGCAAAACATAATGGAAGACTTAAAACTTGAAGGACAATGAAATCTGGTAACTGCCCCTCTGTCAGATTACTATAAATAAAGAGGAAATGCTAGTTCCTAATATTTTGTCTAGTTTGTTATGCCAGCTCTCTCTCTCGGGGTGCGAGCTAGATAACCTCCACGCGTGCTCACCTGCTGTTCGTCCCACTCTATGTTCGCATACGCTGGGAAGAACAGTAGGAGGGACGGTGCACCCTGGGCGCCACTGTAAGTAACTTTCTTGATTGTAAGTAATTACTTACAGTGGTGGCAGATAATCTAGCGAAACCCAATCCAAGGTGTCAGACGTACCGTCGGTCGCCGAGGGATGCGTGGCCAAGGGGGAGCTTGGTTCCGAACGGTGTCTCCCCAGGGAGATGGCAATCCTGGATCAGTAATTTCGCCTTACTCGAGCAATCGGAGCTCTGCTCGAGTGGACCTGTTCTAACGCCTAGCAAAGTGGCAAGTTGTACTCTTTGGTATTCTGTATAACTTGCCGCAGCGTATGAATGTGTGGTATGTGAGAATTATTTTGTTACGTGAACAATAGGTAAGATTTCTAGTGCGCTGTGTAGTGCCGGCACATAAAAAGAATAGCACTACCCCCTCTCTTCTCGTGAGTGTTTTAAGAGGCGACAGAGGGAAAATTGCCATTACGAGATGGGCAGCGCGTGCTGCCAAGATGGGAAGCGGTCACCGCATGGTCAGAGACACATTGAGTGTCAACGTTAAGCTTGAAAGATCGCGGCTGATAAAATCCACGTTCCGACCAATACCGGCTCATATTCAAAACAAGTGCTCTTAAGCAGCTTAAAAACAACAAGGCGGTGGGCGATGACAGAATCACAACAGAACTTCTGAGAGCGGGCGGAAAGCCGATACTTAAAGTCCTCTAGATGCTTTTCAATTCAGTCATCCTCGAGGGCAAAACGCCAAAGGCATGGGCCAGAAGCGTTTTTCAGGAAGGGTGATAAGACTCTCTTGAAGAAATACAAAATGGATGACAACAAATAACAACATAAAAACATGACAACAAATACAAATAATAACAAATGGATGACTTAGAAAGCTCTCAGGCACAACACAGAGCGCTTCTGATCTGATATACACCGATGGCTCCAAGACCAAGACGGAAAAGGGACAGGTGTGTTCTCAGAAGACTTAAACATACAAATTGCGCTGCCACTAAGCTCATACAACACTGTCTTTCAAGCTGAGTGTATGGGCATTTTACTGGCAGCTCAAGCAGTCGCAACTAGAGAAGTAACCGACTATGATATGCTCTATTAATTGCCATTATCATTTATGAATGGCCCTTACAGTTGAATTCATAATATTTAAAATTTCAATTTGGTGTAAGTTTTCTCAATTCGATGCCCCATTTTCAATGGAATTGAGATCCACGGAATTGAGAAAATAACACAATTCATCAAATTTCTCGAAAATATTATAAATTACAACAATTTCTATAAAACATACTGGCAGATATCAGTTGAACACTTAATTAATATACCACAAATCTCATTAAATATTTCATAAACAAAATTAATTTCGCACACCGATTTGAGAAATGACTCGACCCCAAAAACACCGAATGATTTCGAACCTTCGAAAAATGCTCCTCAATGCGACAGGTCCCCCGTCCACACTGCTCGGCAGCTCGGGCGCAACCCCCGGGTGGCGAGAATCAGTATTGTGCATTCGTACTGCGCGTAGTTAGTGTTATAGGTAAGCAAAAGTAAATTTCACCGAATTGAGGCACACGCTTCGGACAAAATTTTAATGTGTAATAATAACGTATATGGTAATAATAACGTATATGGTTTAATTGTCTATCCCTTGTTCTGTAAATGTAAGAATTCTTATGAGCAAGTTGTTATTTTAAAAGTTATGAAACAATAACGAGTAAATTCTGGAAACCGGACACTCCATTTTAAGCCAAATTCTGCCCGTTTTTGAACTTTCAGATTTTTTTAGGCGATATGTAAAACCTGGCGGTCTTCTAGATATGCTCTCCATCAGGTTAAGAGTCCTATAAATATGTGTGATTTTTTTCAAGTACGTACTTCAATTTTTAAGTTACTTTTTTCGCTCCAGTAGGTCAATCGGTCGTCCCCGTAGAAATGCCCTTACTTATACAGAATACCAAAGAGTACAACTTGCCACTTTGCTAGGCGTTAGAACAGGTCCACTCGAGCAGAGCTCCGATTGCTCGAGTAAGGCGAAATTACTGATCCAGGATTGCCATCTCCCTGGGGAGACACCGTTCGGAACCAAGCTCCCCCTTGGCCACGCATCCCTCGGCGACCGACGGTACGTCTGACACCTTGGATTGGGTTTCGCTAGATTATCTGCCACCACTGTAAGTAATTACTTACAATCAAGAAAGTTACTTACAGTGGCGCCCAGGGTGCACCGTCCCTCCTACTGTTCTTCCCAGCGTATGCGAACATAGAGTGGGACGAACAGCAGGTGAGCACGCGTGGAGGTTATCTAGCTCGCACCCCGAGAGAGAGAGCTGGCATAACAAACTAGACAAAATATTAGGAACTAGCATTTCCTCTTTATTTATAGTAATCTGACAGAGGGGCAGTTACCAGATTTCATTGTCCTTCAAGTTTTAAGTCTTCCATTATGTTTTGCAGAAGTAAGTTTACTCAATGCGCTTTTACTTACGCCATTTTCGCATTTCTTCTTCATGGACCAAATGAGTCTTAAAATCTAAACCGGCCACAGAAACAGTCTTAAAATAAGTATATGGTTTGTTCAGAGGGCCTACTAACAGATGTATAAATTTTAAACGGTAACTCCAAAATGTAAATTATGATCAAAATGGTCGGACTACATCTGGTCTTAAATTTGTGTTTGGCAACATTCCATGGTCTTACTATTACGTATGGTTATTGGAAAAAGCTGTACAACATGACAATAGCGAAACAATGCGGTAACCTAGAAATGTAAATAACTAACATAATTGGAGATTTTAAACTTATCACTATTATGGTTACGGCGAGTAACGATCTTTAAGACTTCGCTTATAGTATATACAATGGCGAAATCTATAATAATTTCACGAAGACAAACGGTAACCTTTTTCGTAATTTGAATGTCCACGGGCTACAGGTCTATTTGTATCAATATTGAAAATATCGTATCGAAAATATGGTTATGCATTTTTTTTATAAATATAACTCGTAGTTCAAATGTAGGATTGTTTTTAAACTAAGTATAACAATTAATTGGTTACCCATACCAACCATTACCAATACCATATTATTATTATTATAAAGCTTCTTTATGCTGCCTTTTCAAGTGAACTAGCAAATACGTAGTTAGTTTTTACATGCTATGACATGACAGCGTCACGTCAAAAGCCGTCTACATAAATGAGATTTCTAACCTCAAAACTTTAAGTGTTGTTTTTAGACTTCCTTGGCCTTTAATGAAAAATCTGACTTCAGACCCATAAACAGTTTTATATAGCGATTACATTTTGATATCAAGAGGAATTATACACGCCAAATCATTGACAGGATTTCAAATGTATGGACAGTGGCCATTGTTCTTTGTTGTACTTATAGGGATAACAAACGTAATTTTTTTGCCGTTTTGGCAAGTTGACCGATACCGACGCCTGTTTAGGTATTTACGTAAGTACGGAAAGTTACAATTTAAGACCCCGGTATTGTAAAATAAAATAAAATAATTGATTTAGGGTGGCATTTTATGGGTAAGAAGTATGAAAATATAATATTCTACAAGCTTTTATTTATTTTCACCTGTCCCTGTGTCTGTCTGTCATGAAGTCGTGAAAGGTTAACCTGTTTCCTGCTTGACGTTTGAATGGGCTGAAATTTTGTATGTTGGCAGGCTTGGCTCCAGACGAAATAACTGTTGAACGGTCAATAGTACACCCACAAAATTTTGTTCAATGACGACCGATTTGACGCAGGGGTAGGATACCTGCCTTCTGCGCCAGAGGTCTCGGGTTCGATCCCCGAACAAAACAAATATTTGTGTGCATGAACGTCTATTTGTCTTGGTCTGAATGTTTTCTATGTATATTAAGTATGTATTTACAAACAAAAAGGATTTAAGTATATTTTATCCGATATCAAGCTTTCCATGACACAGTTTTTTTAATGAAATTTACATGGGCTTAGACAATGAGTCACACCAACACATCAAAATATGACTATAAAAATTACTGCATTTAATGCGCGTACTCGTGCAAGTACTAATAGTTTTTGTTTCATCGAAATCTGGCCAGGATTTCCAAAGTTACAGCGTTGTAAAGTTTCACCAGCTTTTGTAAATTTGCTTTCCTTGCGCGCTATTGCGATGACGTCATGTCGCACTGACATCTCCGACTGCGGCTGTTACAGGTGATTTCTGTCTTACTGTACCTACATAGAGTCTATCTGTGCGCAACTCGTACGTTTTTGACGCTAGTTACAGTACATTTTCTTCGTTCTAAGGTTATGGTAAATGATTAGTATTTGATTTCAACCGCGCACCGGCGCACTCTAAACCTGTCACCTATTGTCAATACCGAAAGACATTTATCCCACGAACTTATCTGACTCAGTGGTGGAGGCGCCACTAGCAGTACAAAATGATCGAAATGGCTGTCGTTTTTAGGGTGCATATTTAACCACCAAGTCAGTTAAGGTTGTAAGTACATTTTGACAGAATACCGCCCGCCATTACGGGAGTTGATTTAATTTATTATTCACGAAAATAAAACATTATTTTAAGGTGTTTTTTCATATGGGCTCAATACAAAATTTCATAACCATTTCATTGATCGACTATAAGAAAAATAAATAAATTTATTACGAAACTGTGAGAGCGCAACTATATAGTCAAAGGATTCTATGTAGGTATACGGAAGTGCGACGTGACGTCACACGTTAATGCCATTGGTTCACCCGAATTTTCCACGGAAGCCGTACTTTAACGTTTAATATCTCAGTCATTTTTGAAGATAGGAAAAAAATAAAAACAGATTCTTTTTTCTCGAGTTACATATTTTTTAGATATGCTGATAACAAAAATCGTTGGTGTGACTCATTGGTATGATTGTAAGAAATTATTTGTTTATTTATAATGATGCAAGCCAATCCCAAATTACACCACGACCTGGCTGCTGCACCCAGGGTTGGCTCCAGGCGAGAAAACTCCTTAACGCTTAACGATTTTTTCATATTTTTAACATTGCGTTGCTGTTTTCTTGTCAAGATAGTACCAAAAACCGAGTTTCGTCGAAATCGGCCCACTAACAAAAATGTTGGCCGCCATCTTGGATTTTTTAATGTTTTTAACATTGCGTGGCAGTTTTCTTTCCAAAATAGTACCAAAAACCGAGTTTCATCAAAATCGACCCACAAACAAAATGTGCCTACATGGCACAACTAGGATTCGAACCCGGGACACGATATCGGTAGCCCGGTGTTCCAACCACTCCATAGGCTACTGAAAGAACTATACGTGATATTTATTTAAATAAATATAATATTTTTTTAATAGTTGCTCAAAAAGTGGCGTATTACAGGGACGTATAGCGTTCGGGATGTGGGCTATTACACACTCGAACTTTTTCTTTACCTTTCCCGAACTCGTGCGTTTTCTTTCCCAACTGTCAAAATATTGTCTATTAAAAAGAAAAAACCAACCACAAAGTTATTACAAAACAAAAATCATAGAAGTTTTTATGATTCATGCAAATATTTCTAAAAAGAAGCTACTAATTTGTTTCAATATCAGATTTAAAAGTAATTTTAATTATACATTAAATTAATATTAGTATCGGCCAAATTAAATTTATGAATATAAAAAATACATAAAATTGGCTGTATGACCACAGATTACTAAATATATGACGTGCACTATTTACCATAGTATCTGCTTATAGGAGTTTGCACAAGTAAGTGAAAAGAAAATGAGGGACCTTATTTCTTAATTTTCTAAATTAGTTTTTTCTGGTTTTTATTGTGGTAGGTACTTAGTATGGTGGAATTAGTGCAATAATGTGGCTTTAATGGAAAACGATGTGGTAAAAGAGAGAAATAAGGAAAGGCGCTCCTGTAGGATTCGGATTGCTTTTGTTAGGTTTCATTTCATTTCATCTCATTTAATTAAATTTTCACTTCATATCAATAAAAAAATTCTACTGAAGCCTTGGCTGTATGATCATAGTTTCCTTTGCCAACCCAGAATGGGTGAAGAAAACAAAAAAAGTCTCTGCTTATATTCTTTTACGATTACGATTAGTTAGTTGAGTTTATTGTGTTTTATTATTTTATTAAATTGCTTAATTTTTTCGCAACTGTATTAAAAATAGTTGTTCAGTACACGTGCGGAACCGTCATTGCAACTTGTTCCGACTGTCAACCCTCACCTTCGGCTGCGCCTCGGCTCGGGTAGACATTTGTCGGAACTCTTTGCAATGACAGGCTTTCCGCACTTGTAATGAAATCTACTATTGTTTCATTCATTCACTTTGCCGCGTCACTATTTATTTTTCGTCAAAACCTGACAACCCAGTAAACGTCAGATTACTTCGTCTAATTAAAAATCCGATAACTCTGTGAACTGTGATAACTTGTTTGTGTGAACAAAATAAGAAATCAGTGTTAGAACAAATTAAATCGATTTCCTGCAAGCAGTAAGTGGATTAGCCAACGAGATAAAAATCTCAGGAATCGGATTGCAACCTAAGATAATTGACGAGGACTGACTGGGTGTAATGGTCCCGACCTAGGTGACTGATCGATCACCCGTCCGGCTTCGCTGGCGTCCCCCCTCTAAATAATAATCTACCACAACAAAACAAGTTAAGATTCCTTTTTACCTTCCTGTTAATAAACAAACAAGATGAATCAATACAGAACTGAAATAAGACTTAGTTGGTGCTATGGTTTACTGGCCATCCTGTTGACAGTTTCTGTAATTTGCATTGCTATTCCATTTAATCATTGGAAGACTACTTTGGATGTCTGCCCAAGCATTGGACTTGAAAATAACAACTGTGGTTGTATTTTCTTTGGAGTAAACACATCACAATATTTTAACGGTGGCCACTACTCATACTGCTTGTATGCTGTGTTTGCGCCACTTCCCATAATTGCTTATGCTATCATTATGTTCCTGTTTCATATGTACAGAGTGTGCATAAATAACATAGGCAAGTTCGAAGATGATAAATCCACAACAATGGAAGAAATGTAAGTCTTGAATCTTTTGCAATAAACATATCCTTTATTTTATGCACCAGTTGTAACACTCACAACTGAATTTTTTTTGAAGTGCATTAGTGGCTACTTGTGATTTTGTTCCAATTATCCATAGAATCTGTCTACTTGTATTTTAAAGTTACTAAAAGTTGTGTATTGATCATGTGATAAGAGTTTTGGAAATAAAGCAGTTGAAAAATGGAAAATGAAGTATTTAGAAAAAATCAACCCATCTCACAACTAGTTTCGATGGGTTGTGAGACGGGTTGATTTTTTCTAAATACTTCATTTTCCATTTTTCAATAATAAAAATTGCATTGTGAATGCAAAAAAGTAAAAATTTAAAATAATAAAGCAGTTTGTTTTGTTATTTCGTTTGAACAACTGTTCATAACAGTATGCTGGAAAACAGTAAATGATAGACGTGGTTATTAAGTTCTTTTTATTTAATAGAATCTGTTGTTTTTTAGTGAAGGAGAAGCTATTGTGGCTACTTCAAGAGCACGGATAAGCAACCATAATGATGCAGTAATATACTGTTGGATTCCCACTTCGATTCTTGCTGCCATATTTTGTGTATACAATTTGATACATGCTGCTATCATTACTAATGGATTCCTGAGGACTTGTAGTCAATATAGAGGTCGTATAGCAAGAGTAAGTATTCAGGAGTTGGTAAATGTTTAACTACAATTTTCTGTAATAGATATACAAGTAAAGTAAATACTCTAAATTATTTTTAATTTTTAGTTTTTTGCATTCACAATGCAATTTTTACTACTGAAAAATGGAAAATGAAGTATTTAGAAAAAATCTACCCGTCTCACAACTAGCTCCGATGGGACTCGAACCCACGACCTTTCGCTTTCCGGGCGACTGCTCTAACCCCTGACGACTCCGTAGCTCAGTGGTAAGTGCAGTCGCCCGGAAAGCGAAAGGTCGTGGGTTCGAGTCCCATCGGAGCTAGTTGTGAGACGGGTCGATTTTTTCTAAATACTTCATTTTCCATTTTTTAGTACTCTAAATTATTTTTATGCATTCACAATTTAATTCTGTAATTAAAGGAAAAATTGTGATAGAAAAACTACCAGCACACAAGTATCCTGCCTGTAAGCTGGTTTTTACCTTTTAAAGTCGTCTTATTCTGACCTAGTTTCAGATTGCAGTGAATTTAATTTCCTTCTTTATTTTTAAGATAGTTAGTTAATAGAAAATGTTTTTTTAGGAGGCTGACCATGTGTCGTCAGTGATACGTTTTAGACTGAGTTGTCAAAGTATTTTTGACTTTATGGACTACTTGCAAAAAGATTCCCCTAACAGCCGCCGGGGTGAGGTCATTAACACTGGTGCATCTCTACAAATTGCTCTCATTACCACTTGGGTGGCAGTAGTGCTATGGATTGCTGTAGTTGTGTATACTGCTCGAAGGGCCCATAGAGAAAGAGATGTTTTGACATGCTGCGGTATAAACTAAACAAAGTTGCCAGGCATCCTGAAGACATAAAATCCCCTATGTACACATGCACAAATTTACTTTGTTTTGACTTGATAAAGACACATATTTTTTATACTGTATTACCTGTATTTTAGATGACATAAATAAATAACCTATTGCTAATTAGAAATTAATTTTTGACTGCATTCCAGTATTAAAGGTTCACCAATTTTGGACATCCCAGTAGTCATATGATGTGTATTGAAAGCACAACAAACAATGTAGGATTAGGTTTAAGACTGAGTCAATTCATAAATGATGTGTTCAACATTCTACTTTTACAATTAAAAATATTATATAAGTCCACCGATTTACCATATTTTGTATTGTCTTTATAATTAGTTATAATAAAATTAAGATACCTAGTATAAGTAATGTATGAAATAATTGTAACAGATTGAGCCAGAACTTTATTCCATTCCAAAATCACTTATAAGTATTTTGATTTCAAAATGCTATACTTTGATTGAGTGTTCAAACGAAATATCATTACAGCAATTTATGTTTTTAAAGGTCTTGTCAGGTAACATGCCCCATACCTGAGCTTTACACATTAATTACATTTTTTTTTGTTCAATTTGCAGGTTTAGGTAACTTTGACCGCGAATTTTTGTAGCGCCTTGCGCCCCGTCGCGTCGACGCGCGTTAAGACACCTAATTTATACATCAGGGGGGTTATTGTCTAACTCAACATCAATCGCAATCGCATTCAGTTTGAAAGATATTGTACGGCCATTGCTGCTTTTGTCAACTAAAATTTTGACAACTTTCTTCGACAACAAGTGATGGATGCATGATGGATGTCAATCTGAAAGCGATTGCGATTGATGTTGAGTTAGACAATTACCCCCCGTTTGAGTTTGAGTATACTCAAACGCGCCTTAAAAAAATCGCGCCCTTTCGACGCGCGTGTGTACATACAAACGCAAACCAACTGCTCTTACTCTGAGGGATAAAAAGCGCGCAGTCTCGTCGCGCGATATTTTACGGCGCGCGGCGCTACAAAAAGTCGCGGTCTGCATAGGCTCTTAATCTTAAGTGTGTGTTTGTGATATGTACTGTTTTTTGTGCCGTCCATTGAAATAACAATATTTTAATATACTTACTTACTTTACGTATTACAAGTAGGTAAATAAGTACATATTTTTTATGATAATATTTCAATGTTTGATTGAATAAAATATACCTTTTTTTCCTTTTACTCGCCTTTTGCTTTTGAACCCTGGCTGGTAAAGTACCTAGTACAAACATAAAAGGCAAGTTTTGTAGTTTATTTGCTACAGTTGATTACTAAAATAGTTTCTAAATAGTGAAGTGAAGACTGTCATCGATTTCAGCGCCACTCACACTGGACACGTCACGTCATGTAATGTAGGTAGGTAAAGTAAAGGTAGAAAAATAATTAAAGACGTAATTTTTTACACATAAAATATATTTATAGTAACCACAATACAAAAACAACAACATTATTGAGGCTAATATAAAAGTCTAGGCATAGGTAATATTGATAAATTATTTGGCTATGGTAACATCAATAAAAAATATATGGGTCTTATCTTCTATTACTTATAATAAATCTGTAGAGAGGTCAATTCTGTACATGAAATATATTTCCAAAATAACTATCAGGATGTGATTAGGGATCGATATTGATGCCAAAAATGCAATCAGTAAAATTTTTGTCGGTCTGTCTGTCTCTCTGTCTGTCTGTCTGTCTGTCTGTGTGTATAACCGTTATAGAAACAAAAACTACTCGACGGATTTTAACGAAACTTGGTACAGTTATTTTTCACACTCCTGAGCTGGTTATAGCGTACTTTTCATCTCGCTACAATCAATAGGAGCAGAGCAGTGAAAGGAAATGTTGGGAAAGCGGGAGCGGGTTACTCCATTTTTTAAGCTTCTGTCGCGTGTGCAACCTTCATGGTTAAAGCTACACAGAAATCATGTATGACGGAAATGTTCTCCTTAAAATTATATAAAAAATATCCCACGACAGCATATGTCTATCTTTTATGGTAGACTCACAACAACACGTGTAACTCCCGATAGCTTAGCAGTTCGAAGCTTCGCTCGACGCGTCTCGCGGCCGAAGGTATAAAAAGGCGGGGCGTCCGAGCGCGAGCTTCATACAATTATAATAAAAAGGAACCTTCAATTTTATTGTTACCACATGCAAGTGAGAAGGAATAGATTTGTATACTTTCAACGTTTTCGAAGATTATTCAATCAGTTTATTGTTGACATGTACGCAAAAATTTAAACCGAAAGATTAGTTTAAAATACGATCTAATCAAAGGCAGCTGCGCGCTGAAGATACGTGCACCTTCGCGACGCCATAATCAATGATAGATCTACTTACCAAAGATAACATTTTTGGAGAAGTATTGTGTTATATCTATAGTGTTGAGTGGCAAAAACGCGGCTTGCCTCACGCACATATCCTGCTTTGGTTAAAAGATAAGGTTCGACCTAAGTTTGTTATAATTTTAGACGACGTTTGCACAACTATTTTGCTGATAAGAGAGAAATAAAAATATTTATATTTTTGCATTCACAATGCAATTTTTATGGTTGAAAAATGGAAAGTGAAGTATTTAGAAAAAATCGACCCTCTCACAACCAGGTCCGATGGGACTCGAACCCACGACGATTGTGAATGCAAAAAAGTAAAAATTTAAATAATTTATATTTTTTTTGCAATAGGGGCGGAAAGGGGGTTTAAAAAATTTGAAGTAGGGCTACTAGGGCATATGGGGTATCATATAAAAGAGCGCTGCTTGCACACTCTCAAACAATTTTTCTTTTTGTTTTAGGTCGCATAGTTTTTGACTTATGATGAAAAATGTAAAAATAATACCGTCCCCCCTTATCTCCGAAGTTTGCAAAGATAAATTGTTTTAGGTGATAGAAGTTTATGTAAAGATTACGGGAAAAATAAAACGATGTCTCTAAATAGTAAACTTTTTCAGAAATCATCAACAAAAATTACATTAGTTCCATTATCGGTCAAGAGATGGCGCTGACCAAAAACGGCAAAATTCTACATCGCAAATTCTTGGAAGAATATAATATGCCTCGCCGATGAAAACATTTTTACGTTTTATTTACAACCAAAATATCCTCCTTCCTATCTACTCGCAGGTTGCTTTGTTTGGGTGAAGCATAGTTGTAGTTTTTTCTATTTATTTATGATGGTACGGTACGGAACCCTCGGTGCGCGAGTCCGACTTGCTCTTGACCGGTTTTTTACTGTCCTACGTTTGATATATTATAGTACAAAAATTTCTAAATTGGCCGTAGCGAATTTGGATGCAGTATGAAAAATTCGTTTTGGCTACATAAACAATTGACTTTTGTTACTTTTTTACGTAATACTTATGATAATCCTTTGTATGACTGAAAGAAATCCTACTAATATTATAAATGTGAAAGCTTAGATGTTTGCTACTCAATCACGCCAAAACGGCTGAACGGATTTGGCTTTTTGGGATACAGATACTTTTGTAGCTTGGAGAGGAACATAGGCTTTTATCCCTGAAAAATATCACATTCCTGCGGATTAACGTCGTGTAGTCCACGCAGGCGAAGCCGCGGGCGGAAAGCTAGTTTATAATAAATTACTTTCATCAGTCGCTAACAAATAAATTACAAGAAGTTACAGTTTTGAACCTTCATGAACTTTGTGAAACGGGATTACGGTTGGGCTGAAGAAGCATAAAAATCTGGTTTGCCTCTGCAGCTCCCATGATGTAAAATAAATCCAATGTTATGTTATTCAAATCCCTTATGCAAATGTACGAACGAGTAAGGGACAAATTTGGTGAACCAATTCTTACTTCTTTTCATGTGACTGGTGCCTCCCCATTCACGGGCAGACACTTTTACTATTTAGTTATCTATGTATTGAACTAGGGTTGCACAAATATGCATGAAATGCATTAAGGATTAAATATTAAATAAAATATTGGACACCATCACATACATTGTTCCATCCAATACATTACTTATAATAAAGGTACTTATAGTAACTTGAGCACTAGTATCATGGAAATTGGAAACAACGACGGGTATTACCACATACACCCAGACCCCGAGGAAATATTGAAAAGTTCGTTTTCAACACCCGACCGGGGATAGAACCTGGGACCTCTAGAGATAGCGGCACCTTGAAACCGGTGTGCACACCACTCGGCCACAGAGATCGTCCAAGGATAGGGACTGCAATGATGGGAAATGGGAATGTGAAGAGTGAGACGCCAGCCACACGAAAAGAAGTAAGAAGTGGTTCACCGACTTTGTCCCTGAGTGTACATTGGTTTAGTGTTTAGCAAAGGGCCTAGATGAGTACAGTACAGAGTGGTGTAAATCGATCGGCTAGTAAAGTCGCCCCCTTGCAAGAGCACACAAATACTAACAAAACAATAGCCAATTATTAAATTAATTTTAAACATTGAATCAGTGCTCAATCAGTGTCATCGCTTTGCCATGTACTCCTTACTTTGACGTTTAACATTAATTTAATCTAATGCCAATGTAATTTCATTCATACGAACACCAATCACGTGCGTCAACCAACCAACTAACCAACGGTTAGCGTAACCGACTGTTGGTGAACCTAACAAGTCGTAAGGCCGCGTTGACACGATCAAAGTCGGCTTTGTCAAAGTAGCTTTGATAAAAGTTTACTTGCGACTTGCGATACCTGTTGACATGCTCAGTGGTTGCTTGGACAATGTAGCTTTGGTCAAAGTTTACTTACGTCTACATCAAGGCTTTGACCAAAGTTGGGCATGTGGTCCAAGTTTAATTTGATGGAATTCCCACAACAAAGTGAGCTTTGATTGCGATTTACACGATCAAAGTAGCGTCCAAGTAGTCGTCAAAACTGCTTTGTCAAAGCATACTTTGATCGTGTCCACGCAGCTTTCGAATTCCCACACCAAAGTGCGCTTTGATTGCGATTTACACGATCAAAGTAGCGTGCAAGTAGTCGTCAAAACTGCTTTTTTTCAAAGCATACTTTGATCGTGTCCACGCGGCTTTCGGACGAACTCCTACATCAAAGTGCGCTTTGATTGCGATTTTCACGATCAAAGTAGCGTCCAAATAGTCGTCAAAACTGCTTTGTCAAAACATACTTTGATCGTGTCCACGCGGCTTAAACGCAGCTTTAAAGGCGCTCCCCACTGTACTTTTATTCGCAAATCGTCACTGAATATTAGAACCGGGCATTAGGATCAGCGCACACCGACAACGACGTGTAAAGAGACGGAATAGAATAGAATATTTATTTATTGCATTTCATGTGATTACGATATTGGTGCTCAAAAATATAATTTACTTGAAAGATGAGCAATCCAATGATACTTACGTTTAACTTTACCACAGATTTGAATAAGTACTAACATTTATATAAATGAATAATATTTCAATAGTAGACTGCCATTATAATATTATTCGAGTTAACTTATTATCACAATTACATAAGCTGCGTTGTGTCACATCATGAGGTGATTAACAAATCGGCTGAATTCTTCGGCACTTGAATTCAAAACATCACACATTATATTACACATAGATACTAATTAGTAATCACACACGACAAACATTACTAACAGCTCCTCGAGGTCCAAATTGCCTCATGCTGGCATGCAATAACGAGTATATAAAATGGCTATGTATCAGATAAATCATACATTGGATTATTATTACAAAATATAAAAAAAATGTAAATGCTTAAACTAAACTAAATTACTGAAATTCATAATGGAATGTTTTACCAGATATCAATGATTACAATAATTAATTTTGTTTTGTTACTTCCTCCTTAATTGATTAGGCGTTAGCAGGTACATTGATACTAAGACTTGTTGTATAATCGTAGAATAAATAAAAAAATATAGGCTGCCAAATAAAATACACATTCGGGATTCGAACCCGCAACCTTTCCCTTTCGAGGAAAATCTCTTCCCAGTTGACCAAGATGTTCAGATTATGGCACCTTAGCATTTATAGTCATAAGTACAAAGTATTTTGTGTTCTTGGTTGAGTTTATATTTTTTTTTCATATTACCATCTGGTTTATCTTTTTTATGGCACACAATTTTTGATATACCAAGATCTAACCTCCAGTAAGAATTATGGTGATACCAGCTATATGTTCATCAATTGATTAGAGACCCAACTTCTAACACATTAAGGTTTTAAATGTAACCGAAAAGTTTGACGTTTCTGTAAAACTTGCAAAATATCATTATCTTGTCATGTTACAACACTGGTAAATATATACAAAATTCTATACAGATAAAATTTTCGCACAATACCAAATTGAACTTTAATGGTAATCCATCTTTTTCTTGCGACATCCATCACCATAAAAATAACAATGGTTTCAATTATTATCTCACTGGCTTACCTGTACATACGTTCAATCGACTATGTTTTGACACTCACGTTCCCAGTCCTCCGGAATTAGTGTATCAATGTATTTTACAAACATTTCGTAAGGACATGGGTCATCGCAGAAGGGCAGTTTTATTTCCATTGGCACTTCAAGTTTCGTATTATTCCGATAGAAAGCCTGTAAGCACGAAAGATACGAAGGTTAGTTACGATTTTCTTTATCTTTGATTTGGAACTTAAATTTCTTTACTCTATCTACATTCGATTTCGGAAAATCTAAAATCCGACTCGAAGGACCAATTTTGTTAACAGAATAATATACATTGGCTGGTTTCTTTTTCTCATGGAAGCATTGTAAAAGTGAAAATGACCAGGTTTGCTGTACTTACTAATCTTTAATAATCTATATATTATATAAATTAATCCCTATTTCCCTTGGTCACGCCATCACGCGTGAACGCCTGGACCGATTTGGCTAATTTTGGTCTTGAAATGTTCGTGGAAGTCCAAGGAAGGTTTTAACGGTGAGAAAATAGGGGGAGGGGGAAGTAGGGGTAGAGTAGTAGTAGGGTAGGGTAAAGGTAGGGTAGGGTGGAATAGGGGGAAGGGCCACGGGAACGAAGTCGCGCTGGGTCAGCTAGTATTAATATGTTTAGTGAATTTTGATCACTAATGTAACAAGGATATCAGCTATACTTCACTAAAAAGATAGATTAGCCCCCTTATTCACATACCGCCGGAATGTATTTACTGTCACTCACTTCAGAAAAGACAAAGCGCAGATTTCAAATCCGATTTCCTTTCCGAATGGTTGTGAATCAGCACGCGTAGCATGACAAACCCGAGAAGGGTTTATTGTCTATCTCGAAAGTATATAATTGACAGCCGAACAATAAGTTTGTCTACGATGAAATGTCGTTTTTGACGTTACAATATAGACATAACCTTTCTCGAGTTCATGGTCATGGTCATGCTACCCGTGCAGGGGACATGTTTTGCATACCTTAACAAAAAAGCTGGACTGTTCGATTTCCTCATGCAGTTCCAGGACCACACTTGCCCCATACTCGGGCTCGAGCAACTCAGTGTATCCGAGTGCCCGCCATAACCCAACCACATTCACATCGTGCCCCGAGTACAAATATAGTAAGTGCTCTTCACTGGCGTGCTTCACCGACTCCTCGAAAGACATCTTGATTTCTTTTAGAAGGGGACCTGCATTGAAGTTTAAAAAGTGTTTTAATGTCTACTGCATTGACAACGGACATGCACACGGTGTGACACGGCCACGGGTTCAAGTTATACCAGTGCACTGGAGTGTATTGGACAAACATACATACATTTACGAAATTAAGCACACATGCTTGAAAGCCTAAATAGAACGCTATACTCAAATATTATCCAATTCCTCATAGTTGGAATTAATGGTCAAACTAATAACCTCCTTTTTTGAAGTTGGCTAATTATTACATAAAAGAATAAGTATCTTATACTGCCCCTGTATCCGCTGCATGGGTTTATTTATCGTATCGCGCGCGACGCGACTTATTTTAAGCCCCCATTACAGGATGGCCGACCATGGTCGGCCACCATGACCAATACATCGTACATTGACACTTTTGAAAGAACCTTTTTAAACTTGTTCGTTCAAAAGTGTCAATGTACGATGTATTGGTCATGGTCGCCGACCATGGTCGGCCAACCTGTACTGGGGGCTTGAAACCACCTCGACATATGTCGCGCAACAGTGCATACTGTAGATAAAAAATTTGTGTACCACCTTGGTGTAGTCGATAAAACTGACCGAATTTAACTTACTCGAACGTCAAAGAACAGTCATATATGGTAGCCATTTTGTGGCCATGTACGCGTTTCTCTCCGATATAGAGAAAAAATATATGTAACTGTGACATTTTAATATATATAAATGTAACATTTTATCTACGTAGACGCGACAAAACGCGCGACATACATTTTTATCGCGGTGCCATGCAGCGGGTGCATGAAAAGGAGCTGGGGGCTAATTATCTAATTCAACATCTATCACGATCGCTTTTAGTTTGACATTCATCACTTAGTTTTGAAGGCAATTGAAAAAAATGATTGTATTATTGCAGCAATGGTTATACAATATATTTCAAACTAAGAAAGCGATCGCGATAGGTATTCGAATTACAGGTAGGATTGAAACCTGCAGCCAAGCTCTGCTTATAGATATCTGAACTAGCCTTAACATTTAGTATTTAAGTGGCTATTTACTCACTATCGAAAATATTTCTCGAAAATACCCGAAATATATCAAAAACAAAATATTCGAACGCCGTAGTCTAAGAAAGGTGTGGCACGAAACTAGGTATCCTGCAGACAAAACAGCATTCAACAGATCTTCGAATGAATTGTAGGACCTCATTAAAGGGTTCAAAAACAATAATCTCCAAACATTTCTCTCTAACTTGACTCCAAGCCTAGACACAACTTACTTGCTATGGAAGCCAACACGAAAATTAAATCGCTCCAATACTCATATTCCAGCAGAGGGCAACAATCTTTGCCAAACACCTTAGCAATGTTTTTCAATCATTCCCCGAATCAAAACTTGTACATGATACAAATGAGTCCTCCATTAAAGTATACGAGTCCAACCGAAGAAGCGAGAGAAAAAATAACAACTTAAAGATGGAAAAACTCCAGGATACGACAGCATCGACAGTGTTCTTCTGAAAAATCTCCCAAAAATGGTAAGTATAGGAGCTAATACAATACAGCAGGCTACGTCGTCGTAAAGACATCATGAAGAAATGACTGTCATTGGATAACAAGAGAATGATTGATATTGGCGAACGTCGCGACGCGTCGAGTCCCCACTCCGCTCGCTCACGTCTCGCGCTATCACTTTCTGTCACGGAAATCTCTTTCGTAAAATATTATTCCATGTAAGTACCTAAATAGCCACTAGTTCTAAGTTATCCTTTCTGTATATAAGTAACCATTTTAGTAAATAAAATTACGATTCTCTTCTGGACTACTCGTATCATTTCTTCGAAGTACAACCCCTCAACATTGGTGACCTGCCGACTTAAGAAGAAACTCTGCCCAGAAAAAAGAAGCAAGCAAGAAATTATGCCTGACAAAACGGAGAAAATACCGGCCACGGAATCGTCCACCGAACTCGCTAGCGTGTCACTGCAATCTCGCATACCGCATTTTTGGCGCGAAAACCCGCGACTATGGTTCGCGCAGTTCGAAGCTGTCGTTGCCCCACACAGGCAGGGTGAAGAGCAAAAATATAACCTCGTGATACCGACGCTCGACAGGGCCGACATTGAACAAATAAGCGACATAATCATCAACCCGCCGGCCACCGAGAAGTACACCACGTTGAAGAACCGTCTCATCTCCGTGTACCAAGAGTCCGAGCACCGTCAATTACAGAAGCTCCTCAGCGGTCAAGAACTTGGAGACCAGAAGCCGACACAACTACTGCGTAAAATGAGAGACCTCGGCGGAGGTAAATTCCCAGACGACGCGCTCAAGGTCATGTGGATGGGCCACATTCCCGCTCAAGTCCGCGCCGTACTGTCCGTCAACACCGAATCCTCACTCGACTGCCTCGCTACCATGGCCGACAAAATGATGGAGCACACGGAACCTACGATCGCCGCCGTTACCGCCACGCCAAGCTCAAGCGCAACCACCAACGCACAATTCGAGCTTCTCAACAAGCAGATAGAAAAACTATCGCTCGAGATCGCCGAATTACGATCGGGCCGAACGCGTTATCGTCGTCCATTCAACACGCGTCGCCGCTCTCAGTCACGCTCAAGGACGCCAGCCGCCGCTACTATGAATCGCAAGCCCGGTGACGCCGACTGGGAATGTCAGTACCACTACAGATACGGCGATAAAGCAAAACGCTGCGCATCGCCCTGCTCAAGGAGGAATAATAATAAGAAGTCGGAAAACTAGAATCGACATCGACTGTGGCGGGCGTCGGTGTTTCCAACTCAAGCCACCGCCTCTGCGTATTCGACATCAATACTCGAGAACGCTTCCTTGTCGACACGGGCGCTGATTTGTCAGTACTAGCACCGGCAAGAAACAAGAAAAACCAACCGACGTCATTCAAGTTATACGCAGCGAACGGCACGCCGATAAATACCTACGGAGAGCGAACCCTACAACTCAACCTAGGTCTGCGCCGCAACTTCACCTGGACATTTGTCATCGCTGGCGTCAAGACTTCAATACTCGGAGCTGATTTTCTTCGACACCACAAATTATTAGTCGACCTGCACCGAAGAAGACTACTCGATAATGTCACTCAACTCTCCGTAAACGCGATTGAAGTGACTACCTCCGAGCCTACAGTCCACGTTTTACATCGACATCGACAAGATACATACACCGAGTTACTGTCACGCTACCCAGATGTTCTCCGACCAATGTCCTTGAAGACGCCGCCAAAACACAGCGTCACGCATCACATAGAAACGACGGGCCCACCGCTATCTGCGCGCGCTCGCCCCCTGCCTCCCGACAAGTACAAAGCGGCGAAAGAAGAATTCGAACGTATGATGCAAATGGGCATCTGCCAACCATCCAAGAGCCCATGGGCCAGCCCACTGCATGTTGTGAAGAAGAAAAACGGATCACTGCGTGTCTGCGGTGATTACCGGCGATTGAACGCAGTCACCGTTCCCGACCGGTACCCGATTCCACGCATCCAAGACTTCACATACTGACTCCACGGAAAGACAATATTTTCAAAACTTGATCTGAAAATGGCCTATTTTTGGATACCCATACAAAAAGAAGACGCACCAAAGACAGCCATAATAACACCGTTTGGTTTATTCGAATTTAACTACATGACATTCGGACTTCGAAACTCAGCACAATCGTTTCAACGATTCATGCACGAGATACTACGCGGGCTAGATGACTTCGTTTTCTGTTTCGTCGACGACCTACTCATCCACTCGTCATCCGAAGATCAACACAAGAAGCACATAGAACAAGTACTTGAACGACTCAACGCGTATGGCGTCACTCTAAATATCGACAAATGCGAATTCGGCAAAAACAACATTCAATTCCTCGGTTATGAAGTTTCACAAGACGGTATCAAGCCTACTCAAGAGAGAACACAAGCAATATCTAATTACCCGAAACCACAAACAATTCAAGAGTTAAGAAGATTTTTAGGCATGTTAAACTTCTACCGCGACTGCCTACCACATCAGGCCGAACATCAACACAAGTTAAACAAGTTTCTTCACAATACTAAGAAAAATGACAAGACGCCGATACCATGGACAACCGAAGCAGAAGTCGCATTTGAAAACTGCCGCCAAAGCATTCTCGAAGCAACTACTCTCTCACATCCAGTACCTAACGCACCGTTATGTTTGATGACCGACGCCTCAGATCACAGCCTCGGCGCAGTTCTACAACAAAAAGTCAACAACGTGTGGAAACCACTCGCTTCTTTAAAAACAATGAGCGAAACGCAGCGCCGCTACAGTGTGTACGATCGCGAGCTACTAGCAATGTAAACAGCTGTAAAACACCTACGAAGACTAATAGAAGGCAACGAAGTCACAATATGCACCGATCACAAGCCATTGTCATACGCACTAACTCGAGCACCGAGCACTAGCGACACCCTGCGGAGAGAACGCCAACTACATTTCATCAGCCAGTTTTGTTCAAGAATACAATATGTTAAAGGAAACGAAAATCAAGTCGCCGACGCACTCTCGCGTATAGAACAAATAGAATACCATTCAACAAACATCGACTACAACAAATTATCTCAAGACCAAGCCAACGATGAAGAACTAAAATCACTCAGAAAGAAACATAATCTCAAGTTTACATCCATCTCGTTACCCGACATCGAACAGCCAATCACGTGCGAAACTTCAACTGCGAACACTCGTCCATACCTACCGGAAGCTTATCGCTACGCAGCATTCAAAGCACAACACGAACTAAGCCACCCCGGAGTACGAACAATGAGAAGAATAATGAAAACTAAATACTTTTGGCCTTCAATAAACAAAGACGTGGGAAACTGGACAAAAGCTTGCATCGGATGTCAACGTGCCAAAATTCATCGACATGTGTTTAGTCCTCTCGGCGAGTTTCCGCAATCACAGAGATTCGAGCACATACATATCGACATAGTCGGACCACTACCACCGTCGAATGACTATCGATACCTAATAACGATAATAGATCGTTGCTCGAAATGGCCGGAAGCTATACCTACACGCGACATAACAGCTGACACCGTTGCTAAGGCGATTTATGAAGGATGGATTACGCGATTCGGATGCCCACTACGCGTAACTACAGACCAAGGCCGCCAGTTCGAGTCATCGCTATTCAACTCATTAATGAAGAAGTTCGGAATACACAGAATACGAACTACAGCTTTCCACCCGCAAGCTAACGGTCAAGTGGAGAGATGGCATCGCACACTAAAAGCCGCGCTTATGTCTAAAGGCGGACAAACTCGCTGGAGCGAAGAATTAGCTACAGTTTTATACGGCTTACGCACTGCAATCAGTGAAGACAGCAGAGTGAGCCCAGCCCTGATGACATACGGAACGACGTTACGAGTACCAGCTGATTTCTTCATACCCACACAATCCCAAACTGAAGACGCCGACTTCGTACGCAAGCTCACCGAATTTATGGCAGCGATAACGCCTTATAAAAAGTCGCACGCAATGACGCAACAACGAACATTTATCTACAAAGACTTAAGAACTTGTAGTCATGTGTGAGACAGTGAGAAGTTCGCTCACACCACCTTATGACGGACCATACCAAGTGCTGCAGAGAGAAGACAAACACTTCAAGCTCCAGTTACCACAGCGCACGTCGAATTTCTCAATCGACAGACTGAAGCCAGCATACATATTATGTTCCGAAAACGACGATGTTACGAGTTCACTACCTACCGCGACGGAGTTACCTACGAGCAACGACGAGCCTGCCACTGCGACTCCAGCTCCTGCACCACCTGCTGCTGCGCCCAAACCCTCGTACGTCACGAGATCGGGCCGAGCAGTCAAGACAAACGTACGCTTCGCTTGAGGGGGAGTGATATAGGAGCTAATACAATACAGCAGGCTACGTCGTCGTAAAGACATCATGAAGAAATGACTGTCATTGGATAACAAGAGAATGATTGATATTGGCGAACGTCGCGACGCGTCGAGTTCCCACTCCGCTCGCTCACGTCTCGCGCTATACTTTCTGTCACGGAAATCTCTTTCGTAAAATATTATTCCATGTAAATAGCCACTAGTTCTAAGTTATCCTTTCTGTATATAAGTAACCATTTTTGTAAATAAAATTCCCCCAGTGCGCACTTCGCCTAGGCGGGTGACGCCCTGCGCCACGGCCCTCCAGGGACGTGGTCGCCACAGATATGCTGAAATACCCGTCCAGGTAACAGCTGTTTTCAGGCAGTGTTTAGTCGGTAAGAGTCCGACATAACCATTACAGCCGGCTGTAATGGTATCCATGAGGATTCACTGCCTCCTTCCCCCGTAGTCCGGAAGGTTGCCGGATGAGCGACTGTTTCAATAGGAAACGGTCGGTCGTTCGACGCAAAAAAAAAAAAAAAAATTACGATTCAGTTCTGGACTACTCGTATCATTTCTTCGAAGTACAACCCCTCAACATAGCAATGACAAATATTTTCAATGCTTGCTAACGTCTTAACCACTTTCCAGGACAGTGGAAAATAGTGCAAGTAATTATGTCACCGAAACCAGGAAAATCACCAAATGAAGTTGTTTCGTGTCGACCTATAAGTCTTCTGCCGTTAATGGGTAAGCTCCTTGAAAAGATGATAAGAGAAGAGATGTTGAGAATAAAGAGATAAGAAAAGATGAAGGCACATTTAAATGAAATTATTCCAATCCAAACCACCAATTTGGCTTTCGGGAGAATCACGGTACAACTGAGCAAGGACAGAAATATTGCTTAGCAGTCTTTCTGGACATTAGCCAGGCCTTTGATAAGGTATGGGACGAAGGACTACTTTATAAAGTTAAGATACTTCCTCACTGGTTCTACCAAATAATAAAGTCATATCTCAACAAGCAATGCTTTGATTGAAGTAAAGTTTCACGTTTTCTCCGATCTTTATGAGATCGGTTCGCTACACCATATATACTGCTGACCTACCAACAACAGACAAAACTACGGTTGCAACATATGCAGACGATACAGCTTTACTTTCTTCACACACGAATCCAGTACTTAACTGCAACAGAACACCTACAACATCATCTTGACAAAATTGAGGAATGGCTTAAAACCTAGAAAATTTCAAGCAAACCGAAGCAAGTCAACACATGTGACATTCACTCTCAGGAGAGACACGTGCCCGCTTGTAACACTTAACAATGGCAAAATACCTCAAGATGACAACGAAAAATACTAAGGCATGGCATAAACATGGCATATGGACAAAGCGAAAGCAGCTAGACTTAGAACTACGCAGTATGTACTGGTTAATAGGACGCAACTCACAAATGAGGACGCATAGCAAGCCGACAGTATATAAAGCTATCTTGAAACCTATATGGACCTATGGTATCTAGCCCTGGGGTACAGCCAGCAATAGCAATATATAGATATTGGAATGTTTCCAACCTAAAATATTTAGGGCCATCTATAGCATCCCTCAATACATAAATAAGTAATAAAATACATAATATATTATGACCTAAAACTACAACTGTTCAAATGGAGATAATGAAGTATAGCAACAACTACTCAAAAAGACTCTCAAAATATGAAAATGAGCTCGCTCTTAGTCTGAGCGGAGATAAAGGCCTCCAACATAGAAGACTAAAAAGATGCAGTGTTTCTACACTGCGTCTGGATAGATTGAAACACCAACATAAGGACTTCCTTACGTCTCAACAAGCTAAAATGCCCAAAACAGATACTAGTTATCAGACAGAGTAGTGGCTTATTGTTGTGTTCAACAGATTGCCACGATGCAAAAAGAGAGAAAAAAAAATTTACTCACCAACTTTGAAACGCTGCATAGTTTCATTGTAAGATAATAAAGCTAGACTTAACATAAAAGGAACACGCATTTTGTTGGGAAATACGTTCTTAGTCCATTCCGGTAGCTTGAGGCCTGCCTCCTGCTCCGTCAGCAGTGTGCTATACAGGAAATCCACGTCAAGAACACTGTGCATACTCTGGTTAGTTTGCTTGCTCAAGTAATCAAATAATTCTGTAAATTTTGGATCACCATTTTTTTCAGCTAGCAACTCCTCATACATGGCCTTCCAAACTTTGCATTTTTTTGTGCCAGCCACTATCTGAAATAAATTATATTATTAACTTGTAACATTTAGAACAATTTTCTTGTCTAAATACAATAGGATCTTATTAATAAGACCAACACATCAAATAATCAGGCAGCCTGCACCTCCTTCGCCCATTTTTAGGAAATTAAGGTTTTTTTAAAAGTAGGTATGTCATTAGCAGTGATCGGAATTGAGTGAGTATATTTAAAGTCTGTACGGTTAGATAGTGTCGGTACACCCGCACGGCATTGTGGCAGAGCGACACTATCTAAGCGAATGGACTATACCTACAGTTTTTACAACAATGATAAAATCGGAGACTTCCTTAAAAGAAAATTATTTATTTGTAAATTTACCAGAATTTTAAGTACTTAGGAGTTCAGTTGCATACACACGCACAGAAGTATAAAGATATGCTAAATCATAGAGGATCAACTAAATGTTCAGTGGAGGTCAATGTTTCAAAGAATGTTCTTGTAACTGAACTTTACCTAACGGGTGGATTGATTATAATGAATTGTTTTGTGTCTTCAGGTGGATTCGAGAATGGTTTAGATTTACAATTGGACCCGGTAGGTGGCGTGCTGTCGATAAGGTGGTATGAAGTTCGCCAGATCAGCTAGTGAATATATATTGTTAAAAGAACCTTTAGTGATCTACAAGTTTTTTTTTATGTTTCTGTAAAACAAACATATAAGGACTAGATAGGCAAGTTAGAAGAAAAAGTGACAAAATTAAAAAAGATTAGATAAAAGGTATTTTTTTTTTTTCGTTTATTAGGGTCAAACAAACAGTAACACAATACAAATAAAATAAAAAAATATAGTTTACAACTAATTACTAATTGTGGAACCAACATCGTTAACCACAGATCAATTTAAAAATAATAAACTTTGTATAGCTCATATATTGCTTCTTAGTAGTAATGTCGCTAAGACGCAATAAAATATAATGAAAGTAGCGCCAGAAATGTCCCAGTCGCGTGCAGAGATAGATAACTGACAAGCACTCTAGTTGCAGTACAAATTAAAACTAGGCATCAATGCATCATACTTACATTATCCAGTTCTCTGGGCAAAGAATGTACCGGTATAGGTTGCCAAAGTATTTCAGGATGCCACATTTGTCTTTCTGTTGGTGGAAATAGTCCAGCTAGTAAAGTATATGCACTCATCATACACCGAGACTTATCGCTACTTTGGATAAATACATCCTTTTCATAATATTCCTCATTTATAAAGTTTGCGTAGTAGCTCCGATACTTTTTACCAAGTTCATACAGTTGCAATTTACCAAGCTGTATAAAGTAAACAAACATATTAAGAAAACTTTGGAATGTTTACAGTTTCAGACATCAAGGAAGCAATAAATAATATAATTTTACATACATTGGTGAGACTTCCAAGACCATCGGGCCATTGATAGTTTTTGAAGGGATCACTTTTATAACTGTGTGTTGGATTTCTTGCTCCATGCCTGAAGAACTGTAACACCAATAAGCTAGTTATTTAACTATAACCACATTTCTATCATGATATTGACAACAATAAAGAGATATTTACAATAACAACAAGCCTCAGAGTTTTAGACTCATAAGGCAGGGTCTCACTGAGCACGCAATATCCAAGAAGGCAGCTAAGTACAGCCAGGCCAAGCACCACCACGGCCAGAGTTGTCGACCGCTTTGGTATCTGATGGCATTTAGAGCGCGGTATTTTTGGGGCTGACGGTCTCCGCCAAGTGTTCTCATCGTTATCGTACTCCATTTCTAGCCGACTCAACACTTTTAAATGTCCTTTCACTTTCAATAACTTAGAAAACTCTATAAATTGTTGAAATTTCAACAGCTCAAGAGACAACACAAATCTAAAGATCTATGCAACCATATTTTAGATTTCCGTAATGGTGTGATGGAGCTTATCAGTTGAATTGTAAATGCGAAGCGATTTTTTTTTCATAAGTTTAAGCAAATGCAAGAAAGAAGAAAAGAAAATTAGAAAACAGATGGATCGGCAGGGATAATCCAGGATTATCAAATTATGTGCAAAATGAATGAATAACATTGATTGGATTGATTGATTGACAATGACAATGACATGCCATGTACACTCGACCAAAGATATTGGCTACGTTCCGATTTGCGCCAACAGCGATAATATTACTGATATCGCGCTCACACATCGTTCCGATTTGTTGTGAGCGCGACAACGAAAGCAGTAATTACGTCACGGATGACGTCACTACCGCCGCCATTTTGCGATCACGGTGATATCGTTCTCAAGCGTTAGCACTGTGAGCGGGCTGTCATATTTGACGTTTTGTTGTCAAACGTCATTGTTTGTTGTGGTTTTGTTTGAGTAATCTCTGCGTTTTAACTTTTATTTTGGTATTTTATTTGTTTATGCCGAAGCAGAAAGCCAGAAAAATGATAGTGCTTATTAAAGATGAGACGACGGGTAGAGACATTACTCTAAATTTAAGCACGGATCACTATCATCATCGCTGTCCAATTAAACGTTTACTAATTGACGAATATCCATACTAAACCGGTGATTATTTACTTACAAATTCAAATCAAAACAACGCTCGCTCGCGACGCGTGCAAATAGCCGTTCCGAATTGAAATCGCGTCAACAGTGCTGTCAGCGCGATAATCAAAACGGAACAGCTTTTAGCGCTCACAGTGCCAACAGTACTATTGACTTAAAACGGAACACGGCCATTATATGGCTGCATTTAGCCTAACTAATCGCTGACTAATCGCTAAGTCATCGATTACTTGTCTGATTACTATTTTCGATAGATTCTGCTGAACGCGCTTTAGCGTTTTTCTTCTGGTTTTGATAAAGGTGTGCTATTATGTTATATTCGTATATTATAGCATATCGTTGTGCTACATTAAAATATTAGGTTATTTTTAATGCTATAATTTATTAGTATTAAGTACCTAATATAATAAATAACCTATTATAACCTATGTTAAACTAAAAGTAGTTATTAATGTTTTTTACACTACTTAATGATCAATTACTATTAATAAACCAATTCTTTTTCCACTATTTTACAAATAACAACACGAATAAATTCATATTACGCTATTAAAAATAGAATTCTTAAGTACTTTTTAAGCCCCGAGCGAGCGTGAGTTCGCGATCAAGAATTCCACAGGACAGCATTAGTTAAATATTCTAATAACAGTAATAAATATTATAGCAGAAAAATAACATGTTCGTTCAAATCGCATGTCGTACGTGATTTATGATATTAGTCTTTATTGATAAGACATTAGAGTCTGTCTCAACTGTTTCAAATATAACGCGTTATTTAGTTTTACAACTTTCAAAATTCAACTCTATTACTATGTATTTGATAGAGTTGAATTTTGATAGATTTGATTACCAAGAAAAGAGAGAGCAATACTTGCATCGCGTGCGGCTGGATCGAGAAGCTTAAATAACGGCTGGATAGAGAAGGAGAACACAGTTCATTTGTTCAGTTCTGTCATTTCATTTGTTCATTTCGAATACACTAGATGGCGTGCGGCGCCCTGCTTGATATAATTGAATATAGCAATAGCAGAATAAGTTATATTTTTATATTAGGTGCGATAGTTATATTTTTATAACGTTATGCTATATGCGTTATCGAATATAACGCACATCTTTAGGTTTTGACATGACGAATGACAGCAACAACAGCTGGACAACTGGAGGATCGCGGTGAACGTGGACAAAACCACCGCAATACTCGTTGGGAGGCAGCGTAAGATGCCACCCAAGTTAGAACTGAAGGGCGAGTCCATTCAATGGCAGCCGTCCATCAAATATCTAGGCTGCCATATTGACCGCGGCCTGACCATGGCCGCCCAACTCGAGCATGTCACGTCATCGGCCCGCGCCGCGCGGGACCTCAACATCGAGCCGCTACAGGACTTCGTGGGCCGACTGGCGCGTCGAATGTTCGACTGCGCCGACCACGGCCCCCATCAGCACCTGCAGGGCATCGCGCCCGCAAGACCACTGCCGCCGATCCCAGAAGATCCAGCTTCTCTCGCAAACGCCAACATCAACACCAGAGCCAAGAAGAAGTGGGCGCTGCCGCGTGACAGTGTGCCCCCGCCATCTCCCTAGCCCTTTCTGTCCACTCCTACTTCCTACCCAATACCCCCACCTAAATTATAGCCCTTACCCCGTTTGCGCGCCCGCTCGCAGGCGCTAGCTGGGCCTCCCCCAATGGGGTCTCACCCGGCTGGCTGACCGCGCCGAGGGCCGCAAACATCCAGTGGGGCACACCTCTCGTCAGAAGACGGCCGCGTAAGCGGCACCAAGCACCGTGGGGCAGCAGCACCACGAGATGAAGCCCGGGGAAGGAGCAGAAGCTCGAACCCGCACCCGCCATCATCGGCGGAAGAAATCCAGAGAGCAACAAACACAAAATCACTACGTTTGACAGCAACTTGCAACTAAAAGCTGCTTCTCATCGAAAATCAAATGCGATGGAAAAAATGGCGTCCGATTGCTGTAAATCGCTGTCAGTCATCGCATTTTTGTGTGCGTTCAGCAGATTATTTGTAATCGATTACTCATCAATGAGTTCTGATAAATGCGGCCAATAAAACAAGATTGCGCACTCATGAGTTACAGCCAAGGAATTTATAAGTACTACGTGGTACTACGTACAACAGGAAGGTGCACTGCTGCTAAAAAACGGTCCTAATGAGATAGTAAGAACGAGGTCAGTTTATCTCACTCCATTCCATTACGGCCTGAGGCCCTATCGCCCTATTTTGCAATAAGAGCGATTTCATTACAACTCCATTTCAATCAGTTTACGATCGTGACATAAAAAGGTATCGCCCTAACGTTCACAAACGGAAGTAAGACGGATTGCGATGGCATTGCGATCGTTTGGATCGGTGAATGAATGATACCAGTGATGTTACTTTTATGAATGAATCTTTTCAAAAATAGAGTGTCAAGTTGTCAATGTCAGTGTCATCCAACTGTCAAATACAAGGGATTTTTGGCGGTTGATTTTTGTGGTGCGTTGCGTGTGTTGAATTGGAGTTTTTCTGTTGAGGTGCAGGCTCGTTTTAAAATTACAACTTTTACAATAAATTTTACTGGCGTTTACTTTGAATTATTTCGTAGTACTTTTCAAGTTTTAGCGCGCTTGGCCTGCGATCGTTGAGGTTAAGCAACTTTCGCAATGGTCGGTCACGGGATGGGTGACCAAAAACTTTTCATCTCAAGCTCCTCCGTGCTTCGGAAGGCACGTTAAGCCGTTGGTCCCGGCTGCACTTGCAGTCGTTAATACCCACCAATACCTGGGCCCGCGTGGTGGGTCATGACTCATGGCCCATTCTCCTTATCCATCCATAAGGAAGGCCAGTGCCCCAGCAGTGGGGACATTAAATGGCTGATGATGATGATGATGATGATGACTTTTCAAGTCTAGTCCAGATTTGAGAATAAACTCATCACTGGGGAAGACGGCTTTGCCTTGGTAGGTAACCTCCTTCATACGGGCTCTTTTCGGAACCTCCTCTCCGCTCTTGGGGGATGTTGGAAGGCAGTGTCGAGTGTCTTTCTTAAGCCGTTTAGAGTCAAGTAGCACCCATCACCTTACTTCATCTGATTATCACTTTTTTGTGTATTTTCGACAAGGTATTATTGTTTTCCGGAATTAACAACCACTGAGCAAGAGAATAAATACGTTTTAACAACTTGAAACACACGTAATCTTACTAAAATCCGCTAATAATTTCTGAATAATGTTGAAAAAACCTGCCTCCGACTAGCTGTTTATTTTGACATAAGCGAACGGTCAGTTATCGGCTGCAATGTAATCATTTTACGTTTAAAAACCTAGCGCGATTCGAAAAATCGTTCCGAAAAGGAATGGTAATGGTATTGTTGTCGTTTAGAAAATAGCGCGATACCAAATTGTCAAATAAGAGCAATGTAAGTGTAATATAAGCGCATTTAGCATAGGGCGATACTTCGAGCCAGGGGGGGTCAACTTGGTATGGGAATTTGGCGACATTCCTTTGGGGATTGTTCTGGGTGGCAATCTAAAGGAATTATTTTATTAAAGTGAAATTGGTAGTTTAAATTTGGTTTTTTTGTTATTATTTTTAATCAATTTAAACTACTTTAACTGGAAATTAAATGGCTGTATCGGACCATTACAGTAATAGGTTTAAAAACATGTATTTTAATAATATTTACTTAATTTACCTTTCGTAGTATGTTATTTGCATAGTACAATGGCAACATTGAAATTTTCAAGCAAATAAAATGGCGGGCGTTTGTTGTTACTTGTTTCTTTTGTTAAAATGTTCTATATTATTGTAAATAAGGAGTTTTTGGCGCCATCTTGGCGGGTTAGGTTAAGTGGATATTTTAATTAATCGCAATTTGTTTCATAGTGGACTTTGTGACTCAAGATAGGTGTAGTTTTGTGCCCCAAGTGTTTACGCAACTGGACGATGTGTGGAATGATTAAAATATGCGCTATCTCGGTAACGTGATGCCGAGTGTTTTATTGTAGTGGTGACTACCTCAGCAAGAATTACCGAGAAGACCGACTCGACATACTTGACGCCAAATACTCCAAGAAGCATTAGAATGTAACACACCTACATTCTAATGAAAACATAAGAAACTATAATAACATACAAAATACTCAAGAATTGGCAGTATGGCTTAATGTCTTCGCCTGTCCAAAAAGGACGAACTTTTTTACAATACAATATATTGTAAATAAGGCCATGAAGTTTGACTTAATACTCTGAGGTAACCAGTATTAAGTCGAACTTCATGAATAAGGCTGATAACATTAGACAAAGTTTTGGCGGGAAGAAGTTGAAAAGGGCGGTCGACTAAAATTATTTTTATCTTTAAATTATTGTAAATATTAAGTAATTCGTGTAATTTTAAGTGTTAAGTTTATTTCTTTTTGTTTATATATATATAGGTATATAATCTTCATAGTGGTAAGTCAGTAACTTTATTTGTACATATATTAGTTCTTTTTCATACTTAGCGCCATGGATCTTGAACCTGATCCTGACCCACCACCGGATGGAAATTCATTTAATCCTCTTTTAACATTAATTGCGGCTGATAATTTTCTTACCTCGGAGGAAAAAAAGACAAAGAAAACAAAGTCCCCAGTCCCAAGTCAAAAACCAAAAAGAAAACTTGGTTCTTTAATTTCTAAACCAAAACCATTTCATCCTATTCCACATCAGGTTATTTCAGAATCATTAAAAGATGCTAACAATACCAAAGTTTTATCCCCAAAACCTTTCCCAACTCCCGTAGTGCCCCCCGGCGGCGGCAATAGCTCTTCTGTATTCACATACAGAAATTATTACAGTGCTACTGACAATGGTCCATATGTTGTGCATGTTCAGTTAAACGAAACTTCTCCCTCTGCCGGCACCACTTTACATCCAATCAAATTCGGAAACTTATTGTACAATAATAATTGTAAAAATATCCTGGAAGATGGTATTTTACGTGTTGGTCGCAATCGTTTGGCTATCAATTTTAAGACTTCTGCTGATGCTAACCAATTTCTTAATAGCAGCTTCCTTACATCAGACACCTACAAGGTATCAATCCCTACGTTTAATATCTGTAAAATGGGTATCGCCAAAGGTATTCCTGCCGAATGGTCACATGATGATATTGTAGCAAATACTCGAATTCCAGATGGTTTTGGACCAATTATCCGATCTCGGCGTCTACATAGAAAGCTTACTAATGCTGAAGGTGTCTCCTGGGTGCCTACGCAAACTGTTGTTTTAACCTTTGATGGTCAATCTCTCCCACCAAAGATATTTTCTTTTTTTGCCTCCATACCCATAGAACAATACATTTACCCAACAGTCCAATGTTTTCAATGTTGTCGGTTTGGACATACTCGTACTCAATGTAGGAGTCAACCTAGGTGTTATAAATGTACTCAAGATCATTCAGGGTTTAATTGTAAAATTGAAATTTACCAGTGCATAAATTGTTCAGGCAACCATCAATCCACTGACAAGAAATGTCCAGAATTCATAAGACAATCAAATATTAAATCCCATATGTCACACAATTCTATTTCATACCAAGAGGCTATCAAGATGGTGCCTCCACTTAAGAAATCATACTCTGAAGTTGCAGCAAACATTAACCACCAGCATCCAAAACCCTCTGCTTCACCTGCCCCTCCCCCCCCCACAATGAAACAAAGTTATAAAAAAACTTTTTTTATTAATAAAAAGCAACCAACGGTTGTTTCATCTGGTTATGACAAGAAAGCTCACAATGATATTATAAATGAATATGCTATTCCAGCCCCCAGCAATGGTTGTGGCTTCAAATCCTCAGATAATAATAATTCTGATTCAGTTTCACAAGATGATCTTAATAATCTTCTTTCCTCACTTGTTAATATTATAGTAAATTCTTCTCTACCGTACTCCGTTGCCATTTCTCTAATTCAGAACTTGTCTATCTCTATATTCCAAATAATCAAAAATGGATCAGATTCTTCAGTGGAATAGTAGAAGTGTAAAATCAAAACACACTGATTTAATATCATTAGTAAATAATCATAATCCCTTTTTGCTAGCTATTTCTGAAACTTGGCTAGAACCAGGTACATTGTACAATTTTCCTGGTTACCACGTCCTCCGAGATGATAGGCCTGATGGCTTTGGAGGCGCAGCCCTCTTTATCAAAAAACGTTACTTGTTTACACAATTACCTCTGCCACCCCACAATAACACCCATATTAATGCTGTAGCCGCTAGATTGGGTAATATTACAGTGCTTTCACTATACATTTCTTGTAAGGACTCTTCTATTATTCCCATAATGAAGAATTTTCTTCAGTCTCTTCCTTCCCCTATTATAGTGTTAGGTGATTTCAACGCTCACCATGCACTTTGGGGTGCCCCCAACAATGACTCGCTTGGAAATGATTTAATAGAGGTTATCGACGATTTCACTTTGTGCGTTTTAAATGATGGCTCTCCAACGCGCAGAGGCCGTCCTGGTCAACGACCAAGTTATGTTGATATTTCAATGAGTTCTTCATCGCTGTCTTCCCTTTTATCTTGGAAATGTTTACCACTAACTCATGGTAGTGACCATTTCCCAATTTTGATAACATTGCCGTCTAAAAGTCAATCGGTGTCTCCTCTTCCTCCTTTACTGAAGTATAATATCGCAAACGCTGATTGGAATGAATATACCTAGTTCTTTACTAGATGATCATATAAAACCGCTCCCCAAAGTAAACAAAGATAACCTCAACGAATCCTACAGGCTCTTCAATCTTCACCTATCGCTACTGGCAATCGTAGGAAAGCTATACTATCAGTTCTAGAAGTCAGCAATACTATTAACGTCACGAAGAGCTTCCGTCGTTTAGATTTAGCAGTATTGTAATTCAGTACTTCCGTAAAACTATTTCAGAGGGCGTTCAAAAGATGCTAAATTCAGTTTGCACTAACTATCTTAGATAATGATAGCGCTCAGGGGGCTTTTAATTGTAGTGGTGTTATTTTTGCGACGTTCCACATGAATTCTTACGATTTGGTAGATTTTGTAATTATCAGAGTCCTATAAACAATTAAGTCAAAATCCCAAATTCAAGGTACTTAAAAGAATTTTCAACTATTTATAAAGAATAGGAAATTATTACGATGTGATAGGTGTTTTGTCTGTTATTTACTCAAAGTAAAGGCGTTTCTATAATATTTATTATTTCATTACGGTATGAAATTATTTTAGAAAAATGGCAACACTAAACTAAACCGTCATTGCGCGCGGTCATTCAAAATTGTTTTGATTGATAGTTTTGGTGCAGTGAATTTCTATCTTAAATTTATATTAATTCCCTGTGTCTTCTGTCGAGTTGAGAGTTTTCTCCTCCTAATAGTGCGGCTAGACAGAGACTCGTGGTTTAGTTTTAACTTTGGATTGAGACAGGACTTCAGGCATTATGTCGATGTCTAGGAAAAAGTGTTGTGTTCCTGGGTGTTCAGATTCAGCAAGTAAGTAAAGACCAAACTTTTCTTCAATTAACGCTCAAAACAACCAACCAACAACAAACCAACCTCTCCCTCTTTATTTCTAACTTTATACTTTACTAGTAGCGGCCGCCCGCGGTTTCACCCGCGTGGTTCCCGTTCCCGTGGGAATATCGGGATAAAAAGTACATATAAACCTTCCTCTTGAATAACTCGATCTATTAAAAAAAACGCATCAAAATCCGTTGCGTAGTTTCAAAGATTTAAGCATACAAAGGGACATAGGGACAGAGAAAGCGACTTTGTTTTATACTATGTAGTGAAAAACGCATCAAAATCCGTTGCGTAGTTTCAAAGATTTAAGCATACAAAGGGACATAGGGACAGAGAAAGCGACTTTGTTTTATACTATGTAGTGATAGTGATGTATTGCAATAATTATTTGTGATGAATTATTTTTTATTTTTCAGGTTTGCATCGAACTATGCTATTATTCCCGAATCCAGCTAAAGATACGGAGCGTTTTAATGCCGATTTAATCGGCTAAGTAACATTGCAGGGCCTATTCTTAATTTGCCCAGGTTAGTTTTCATCGAACATTTGTTTTACAAATACTTACAAATATAGGTAAAAATTGCATTTTCTATCCTTATTATTAAATGAGATTAAATTTATTGACCGGTTGGTTTCAACTTATCATCATTTTTATAGATCCAGTCAGTAGTAACTCAACCAGTCAACCAACCAACCTTGCCGGCCAGAAAAAAGGCTGTGGAATTCAATAAAGGTATTTTTCATTTTTATTCCTCTCTGTTACTTATAGCTAATTAAATTATAAGTAAATAATAATTATCAAATGTTAGATTTTTATTTTATGTTCAGATTTATGTTACCCCTGTATTTACTTTACCCTTGTATTTATTTTATTTTAGAATTCCAGAGAAGGAAAGGTTCAGTTGCTTTCAAAGAGCATTATTAATAATAACAACTCCCGAAGACAATAAATTGCATAAGCTATTAACATTACTTAAAACAAAAAAACCACATTAAAAAAGTAAGAAATAATTCCTCACCAAATAAATAACGTAAGTACTTTGAAGTCGGGCGTGAAACATGTACAATTTTTTGTTGTTTTTGTTAAAACCCGCCCGACTTCAAAGTACTTACGTTATTTATTTGGTGAGGAATTATTTCTTACTTTTTTAATGTGGTTTTTTTGAAGGCGGTTTTATTTTTTTATAAAAATAATTTTTATTTCACTATTTTTAGTGCATCGTGCAGGCAATTTACGTGTTTTCTGGTAAATAGATATGTGATCAAACTGAAAACCTCCTTTTTTGAAGTCGGTTAAAATACCTTGAGGGTAGGGTAGGGGTAGGGTAGGGGTTGGGTTGGGTAGGGTAGGGGTAGGGTAGGGGTAGGTAGGGGTAGGGTAGGGGTAGGGTAGGGGTGGGGTAGGGTAGGGTGGAGTAGGGGGTAGGGCCACGGGAACGAAGTCGCGCTGGGTCAGCTAGTCTATATATATAAAAATGAATCCCTATTTCCCTTGGTCACGACATCACGCGTGAACGACTGGACCGATTTGGCTAATTTTGGTCTTGAAATGTTCGTGGAAGTCCAAGGATGGTTTTAAGGGTGAGAAAATAGGGGAAGGAGGGGTAAGTAGGGGTAGAGTAGAAGTAGGGTAGGGGTAGGGTACGATAGGGGTAGGGTAGGGTAGGGTAGGGTAGGGTAGGGTAGGGTAGGGTAGGGTAGGGTAGGGGTAGGGTTGGGGTAGGGGTAGGGGTAGGGGTAGGGGTAGGGGTAGGGGTAGGGGTAGGGGTAGGGGTAGGGGTAGGGGTAGGGGTAGGGGTAGGGGTAAGGGTAGGGGTAGGGTAGGGGTAGGGTAGGGGTAGGGTAGGGTAGGGGTAGGGTAGGGGTAGGGTAGGGGTAGGGTAAGGGTAGGGTAGGGGTAGGGTAGGGGTAGGGTAGGGGTAGGGTAGGGGTAGGGTAGGGGTAGGGTAGGGGTAGGGTAGGGGTAGGGTAGGGGTAGGGTAGGGGTAGGGTAGGGGTAGGGTAGGGGTAGGGTAGGGGTAGGGTAGGGGTAGGGTAGGGGTAGGGTAGGGGTAGGGTAGGGGTAGGGTAGGGGTAGGGTAGGGGTAGGGTAGGGGTAGGGTAGGGGTAGGGTAGGGGTAGGGTAGGGGTAGGGTAGGGGTAGAGTACGGGTGGGTAGGGTGGAGTAGGAGGTAGGACCACGGGAACGAAGTCGCGCTGGGTCAGCTAGTAATAATATAATAGGTATTTATCATCATATCAGATTATCTCCGAACGGACAACGATTTCAGTCAAGTGGCGATAGTTTGATCGTTCTCGGATTCAGTATAGAGTTAAATGGCAGTGCGCGCACTGACGATTAAAAATCGACCGATCAAACTATCGGCCGATAGTTGTTCGATCAAACTATCGCCAATCGCACAGCACAACTATCGACCGGGTAGAAGGACCAGTGAGCGTGCGCACTGCATTCAACTAAACTATCGCCCATCTATCGGCCGACAGTTTAATCATGGTTTAATCACGATCGTCTTACGATCCCGACTAAACTATATCGGTCGACTAAAAATCAAAAGTGCCCGCGTTGGCTCTAAACATTGTTCGTCTTTGTAATACCTATCCAACGACACCAACTCATATGTGTGGGTCATCAGCTTCCTCATAAGACATAGAGAAATTCTAAGCATGCTCTATTTTGATGCAAAGTTGGTGCAATCAAACGTGTCAGTAATAATTTTAGTGCAACCACAAGTTCGTTACTTTGAGTTGTTTTTTGTGTGTTAGCTGGAGAAATGTGTCACCAGCTTACACATGCCGTTAAGGCAAACCAGTGAGGTTAGGGTTTTAGACTATAGTCCAAAAGTTAATGCACAATTGGTGCAATGAGAACCAGAAAAACTAACCGTCACACTCTAATACTGTTGAAACTACGATCATAAAAGTGTGTGCGAGCTGAAGTACCGTGTCTCTGGCTTGCACATCTGTATCTTCGTAATTATATAAGGTACGATGATGTGTTATACCTCAAAAGTTGCTGCAAAATTGATGCAATTAGAACCAAATTTATCAAATCTTTAGGTAAAATAGTTTTGGAGCTACGAACCGATAAGTATGTGTAAGCTGGTGACACGTAACACGGGCTGACACATGGTGAATCTCTGTAACTGTTTAAGTAAGAGTTTCGTATTATATATAAAAAAAAAACCTTATAGTTGGTGCAAACACGAGGCATGATTTCAAATCTCTGGGCCTCTTAGTTTCAAAATTATAGGCAAAAAACTGTTTTCCCGCCAAAAAATTCAAAATAATGGTCTTGGACGCAGCTAAGTGCGGCGTTGCCGTTCCGTGCGCTACACTGTTGCAAACGAGTTTGAACTTACGAGCTAGTGTTATTAAGAGCCACTTTAATTGCGCTTTCGATCGTTTTCATTTCTGTTCTAAGAATTTTAGGCCAGGAGCCGTCTGATATAAGTACGCTGATTCCTAACCTTTTTATGAGAAACAGATGGTTTAATTACAAGAAATTTTTAAATTTTGGCGTTAGAAACTTCACACTCATTTGTTGATAAAGCAAAGAAATAATTAGATTTGGCACAATAATAAACATAGAGGAATGCAGAAAGGTAAAATTTATGTAGGTACCTATAAAACCTACTACGTATTTATTACAGAGAGAAGGCTTCATTCATAGAACGGTGCGAAATGATTTCACTACTACCAGTCTACTTACTACATACAGTCAGTCATCGCGTTTGACATTGGCGAAAATGCCGCCGATGTCCAGACAGTTGTAATACTGTAAGGGTTGTCACGCTAAGTCTTACTTCGCCGAAAAAAAGGAGTTACATTTTATACATCTTGCTTGACTAACTTACTAAAAAGGTATATAGATATGGCGAAGTTCACAGGTTTATATTGTGACTAGCCTTCCGCCCGCAGTTTCGACCGCATGGACTGCACGAGAACGAGACGTTATCCTATGGGAATAATATGATGGCGGCCAACTTTTTTGTTTGTGGGCTGATTTTGATGAAACTTGGTTTTTAGTACTATTTTGACAAGAAAACTGCAACGCAATGATAAAATTTTTGAAAAATCCAAGATGGCGGCCAATTTTTTTGTTTATCGGCCGATTATGATGAAACTCAGTTTTTGGTACTATTTTGACAAGAAAACAGCAACACAATGTTAAAATAATTAAAAATCCAAGATGGCGGCCAACTTTTTTGTTTCTTGGCCGTTTTCGATGAAACTCGGATTCTGGTACTATTTTGACAAGAAAACAGCAACGCAATGATAAAAATATTAGAAATCTAAGATGGCGGCCAACTTTTTTGTTTGTTGGCCGATTTTGATGAAACTCAGTTTTTGGTACTATTTTGACAAGAAAACTGCAACGCAATGATAAAATTTTTGAAAAATCCAAGATGGCGGCCAACTTTTTGTTAGTGGGGTGATTCTAATGTAACTCGGTTTCTGGTACAATTTGTCAAGAGAACAGCAACGCGATGTTATAAATATTAAAAATCCAAAATGGCGGCCAACTTTTAAGTTTTTGAACCAATTTTAATGAAACTCGGTTTTTGGTACAATTTTGACCAGAAAACAGCAACGTAATGTTAAAATTCTAAAAAATCCAAGTTGGCGGCCAACTTTTTTGTTTGTGGGACGATTTTGATGAAACTCGGTTTTTGGTGCTATTTTGACAAGAAATAAGAAACGCAATGTTAAAATTGACGAATTAAAATTAAATATAAGCATGTAAAATAATAAATTTTGAGACTTCCTGCCCCGATTTTTTTTTTCCACAATACCTTCGGGGTCCTAAAACATCTACCTTCACATTTTAAGACAACCCTTCCGTACTAACGTTAATACCTATACAGGTGTCGGTATCGCTCAACTTCAAGGGCCTACTGTATGGAAAAGTTGCTGTTTTCTTGTCAAAATACTACCAAATACCTAGTTTCATCAACATCGTGCATATTTATTTATTTAATCTTTATTGCAAAATATATAACAAATGGCGGACTCAATGCTGATATGCATTCTCTTCCAGTCAACTGGAAAGGGTGCAAGGAAGAAAATGAACAGCAGCAATAAAAAAATTTACAGTTAAAAGAAAACAGAAGGAACTAATTAAATGCAAGAAAAAATACTAAAATTAAATAACAAATGAAAATTTGTAAATGCTTATAAATATATGAGTATTAAAAGGTATACATACTAAAGTAGCAATAACATGATATATAATTTATACATACACATATTACATATACATACAACTATAAATAAATAACACATAAAGTCAGAACAGATCTATCATGATAAGTGTAATCAGCTCGAGTAATGTTCGTGGACCATTTTCTTGAACACGCACTTACTTGGGGCACTGCGGATATTTTAAGGGCAAATCGTTCCAAAGTTGTACAGGCGAAAAAGAAAATGATTGGGAGACGAAGCCAGAAGAGTGGGATGGTGTTTTCAGGAGAAAGTTGTCACTAGAGCGAAGGCTACGTTCATTAGAGTCGCCCAGAAACTGAAATCTGGATTTCAATTAATCTGGGGTAAGTGGATCTAATAGAATATTGAAGAGCATGCAGACAACTCTAACGTTCCTACGCTCGCGAATAGGGAGCCAATTGAGCTGCTGACGGTGTTGACAGATATCGTATTTACGTAATCGATATATGAAACGAATACAGTTTTTAAGGAAACGATCCAACTTACTGAGAAGGTTTTTTTCTTTTGAGGTTGGTACTACAGACATTAGCGTAGACAATTATAGGTAAGACAACCGTCTGTATTGGAGCAATCTTGATACTGGAAGGCAGAAAGAACTTAAACCTATAGAGAGATCTAAGTGCATTAGTGGCTCTGAGACATGCTTGTTCGATATGATCTTTCCAAGAGAGGCAGGCATCGATATAGTCAAACCCAAGTCCTTCATTTGTTGTGAGTAGGATATTATCACGCCGTTAAATACCAAATTGTAGAAACTATTCCAGTTTACGCATGACAGCTGTCGAGAACTACCCTACCAGCAATTAAAGATTGACATTTAGGTGCGTTAACTGATATGCCATAATTAGCACTACTCTCTACCAACTCCTGATTTTTCCTTTACTTTCAATCATTTTGTGGAATGTGATGTTAAGAGATCTGTACTCTCTATCAAATCCAATGCTGTGGGTGCTGATTCTATTAGTCGCAAAATGATCCTTCCTATTATTGATATCCTTACTCCCGTTGTCACCAAAATACTCAACACTTCTATATCTACTGGTGTTTTTCCTGCTTCTTGGAAAAACGCGAATGTCGTTCCAGTACCCAAAAAACGAAATCCCACCATTTATTCCGAATATCGCCCTATTTCCGTCCTCCCTTTCCTATCCAAAGTCCTAGAAAAACTAGTTTTCGGCCAGCTGACTGCCTATCTCCATAGAAATAACCTCCTCAATCCTTTTCAATCTGGTTTCCGCAAGGGTCATAGCACATCCACGGCATTGGTTAAGATAACGGAGGACATACGCCGGGGAATGGAAAAGCGTCAACTTACATTGTTGACGTTACTAGACTTCAGTATGCCTTCAATTCTGTTGATTTTGACCTACTCCTTGGCGTGTTGCAATCTCTTAACATATCTCCAGCTGCAACTGATTGGTTTAGAAGTTACCTGATCGGACGACAGCAGCGCATCTGCGTTGGTGATTCTTTATCTGCATGGTGTAACATCGATGCAGGAGTTCCCCAGGGAGGTGTCTTATCTCCTCTGCTTTTCTCTGTATTTATCAACTCCATCACACATTCACGTTCAAGCTCCCACCACCTTTATGCAGACGATTTACAAATTTATACTCAGGCACCTCTCTCTGAACTCCCTAGTGCAATAGCGGCTACCAATATCGATCTCGCTGCTATTACCAATTGGAGTAAGTCTTTTGGGCTTACTGTAAACCCTTCTAAGACTCAGGCAATCATTATTGGTAGTCCATATTACGTCTCGAGGATTGATTTTGGGCAGTTACCTCCTATCACTTTCGATGGCACTGTCGTTCCTTTAGCTAAATCTGTTCGAAACCTTGGCGTAATTTTTGATGATTGTTTTTCATGGATTCCTCAGGTCGATGCTCTTAGAAAAAAAGTATTTGCTGCATACAGCTCATTAAACCGTTTACGAAACTTTCTACCCACTAAAACCAAAATTACTCTTGCCCAGTCTCTTCTCCTTTCTATCATAGACTACGCTGATGTCTGTTACACGGATCTTTCGGAGGTTTTGCTCAACAAACTGGAGCGTCTGCAGAATATGTGTATCCGTTTCATCTTCAATCTCCGTAAATTTGACCACGTGTCGCACTTCCGCTCAAAGCTAAATTGGCTTCCAATTCGCCGGCGCAGGGACTTTCATGCTCTTACGCTTCTCTATTCCATCCTCTTCCACCCAACCACTCCTCACTACCTTAAAGAATGTTTCCGATATCACACCTCCTCCACCCAATGTACCTTACGCTCCTCCTCAAATCTTACTCTTGTTTTTCCACCCCATTCCACAGATTTCCTCTCCTATTCTTTCTCTATGCATGCTGTTCGACTATGGAATGCTCTTCCAGAAGGTATCAGGAAGGCTCCATCTCTTAAATCTTTTAGTGATCAAGTCCGAACGCATTTCCTATCTTATTCTTAATACCTATCTTATTTCCTCTCTTACTCATATTATCATTAAATTTTCTTTACTTTATTCCTATTTCTTTTTAATTATATCTATATAATATATTATAATGTTCTTCAAATTGCACCCACTCCCCCTTCCCCTTTATGTCCTCAGACGATTATTATTTTTCCACTCAAGGTTGCCTGGAAGAAATTGCTACGTAGCAATAAGGCCGCCTTTTGTGTACTTCTTTTGTAGTGTCTTCTTTTTGTTATGTGTTTTCTTTTTGCAATAAAGTGTTTTATTATTATTATTCCCTTTATTACATTTTAAATACTTACAAAATTATATTTCTAAACATTAAATTTTTACAATGTATAACACTAAAAAATATAACATTTAAAAATACAAAAATGCAGTTCCCCAACGGTAGCAAGATCAGGGTCCCGGCTACCGATGGTTAAGGATCCAGAGACAGGAACCTTCTCTCTATACGGGCCGTGTCCAGAAGTACTGCCTTCTGCATCTGACTCCCGATCCATCCACCTAACGCAAGCCTCTTAAGGTGTTTATCGAGGCTCTTGGCTATCAGACCATGGGCAGATATGACTATCGGAACAATAATTGCTGAATCAATGTCCCACATGTCAACAATCTCGTGAGCTAAATCAAGATATTTGTTTTCTTTATCTTTTTCAGCTTTCACAAGGTTGTCGTCATGGGGAACAGTGACATCAACAATTATTGCGCGGCGTTCGTGTCGATCTATCAATACAATATCAGGCTTATTAGCTACAATAGTCCTGTCTGTAATGATAGATCGATCCCAATACAATGTGGCATGGCTATTTTCAAGGACCTGTTCTGGTGCATACCTGTAGTACGGCACCTCGGATGCCATAAGACTATGTTTCAGAGCAAGTTGTTGGTGTATTATCCTGGCCACTTGGTTATGTCTATGCAAATACTCGCCGTTTGCGAGACGAGAACAACCGGAGATTATATGCCTAAGGGATTCACCCGGACGATGGCACGCTCGACAAATATCCACTGCGCCATCCCTTAGGATATACTTTCGGTAGTTATTCGTCATCACAACCTCATCCATAATTGCACAGACAAAACCTTCGGTTTCGCCAAAAAGATCACCGAAACGGAGCCAGGATACTGAGGCTAATAAATCTACGTCGGGCCCATGGAGAGCCCGGTAGAATCTGCCATGTAACTCCTGGCTTTGCCACACAGTGTTGCGGTCGGAAGTACTAAGTACTACAGGTTTGCGCCAGTTTTCTTTTGCTAAAAATAGAGGAGTCAGTCCATTGTCAACAGCAACTACATCTCTATGAGACCCAATATCGACTTGGAGAAAATACTCCCTAAGATTGCATATCTCGCGGTTATGCAATGTCTTAGCATTTAAGAAGCCACGACCACCGCACTTCCGCGGGATATACAATCTCATGGTCGATGAACGTGGGTGATGCATGCGGTGTGCTGTTAGCAATGTACGAACTTTTCTATCCAGGGCATCCAGTTCAGTTTGAGTCCATTTAAGTATGCCAAAGGAATACATCAGTAGCGGCATGACCCATCCATTGTATGCGCGAACCTTGTTTCCGCCAGACAAAAGACTTTTAAGGACTTTTGAGAGGCGCCCCAAGAAACGCTCACGCAACGACTGTTTCATGTCAGCATCGTTGATGCCTAATGCCTGTGACATACCTAAATATTTATAGGTTTCGTTAACGGAGAGAGATCTAAGATTAATAGAATCCGAGAGTTGTGTACCCGTGGATTCCATTATCTGATCACGCTTTACATGCATGACTGCACATTTGTCCACACCAAATTCCATTTTAATGGTATTACTGAAAGCTTCAGTAACCTTCAGTAACGCTGTCAAATGAGAACTGCTATGGGCAAATAGTTTCAGGTCATCCATGTATAGCAGGTGTGATATTACTTGACCATTTCTCCGTAAACGGTAGCCTAATCCTGAATTCTCGAGAAGTGTACTCAGAGGGTTCAAGGCCAGACAGAACCACAATGGACTCAGACCGTCACCCTGGAAGATACCTCGCTCTATTTTTATAGGGTCGCCCTGACCTAGAACCCATCGAGATCCTGGATAGAAAAGGACCGTTCTCCATTTTCGCATGCACGATATCAAGAAAGTGCGTAGAGTTGTATTTATTTTATACAACTCCAACACCCTCATGAGCCACGAATGCGGTACGGAATCATAGGCCTTCTTATAATCTATCCAGCAAGTTGACAGGTTCTTTCGGTTTCGACGAACCTGTTGGTTAATAGCCATGTCAATGAGGAGTAGCTCCTTAGTACCTCGGGCCCCATTCCTACATCCATTTTGAGAGGCGAACATGAACATAATAGAATTTTGGTCAATGTGTATATTAATCTTCGACCTCAAAATGGACGTAAGAATTTTATAAATTGTTGGCAGACAGGTGATAGGTCTATAGTTTTTGGGGTCCGCAGTACTACCAGATTTATGGAGCAGATGGGTTATGCCTGTTGTCATAAATTCTGGAAGCGATCGAGATAATAAAGCACTTTGAAATTGAGATGCTAAGCAAACGTGCGAGCTAGGTAACCATTTATACCAGAAATTGTGCAGTCCGTCCGGGCCTGGAGATTTCCAGTTGGGTAAGGAACGAACTGCACAAACTACGTCTTGGTAGTCAATGGTTACTTCATTCATCTCAGGTATAAGCTCACACGAACGCTCAACATCCCTTATCCACGCGCCTTCAGAGTGAGTGACAGGCACAGACCAGATGTTGTGCCAAAAAGTTATCATGGCATCATCATCCGGTCGATGCATATCAGTATCACTCTGATTCGATCGCTCCCAGGATGCATAAACACATCGTTGATCTCTCTCGAACATGCGGTTCTGAGTAAAGCGATCGACTCGCACCCTATACCTTCGAATACGATTTGCCCATGCACAAATTTTCTGCTTCAGGAAGTCAATGCGCTCTGTGACACATGAAATATAATTTTGAGGACTAATACCAGTCCCCAGGAATGCACGCTTCACAAAGCGCATGACCCTAGGGCGCATGTTGCCCTCCCTAAAGCAGCTGAGCTTACCGATGAGTACCCTAGCCTCACTGATACGACGTTCGATCCTACACTGCCAGGCTGGTACAGCCAGACGTGGGCGTGTTGCTGTGTCAGTATTTGGAAATTTGACATGAGCAACACGACAAGCCGTAATAGCCGCACAATACAAGATCGAATGAGTATCAGCCAGGTCTTCACTACTATCAAAGTAATTTGATAGTAGTGAATCTAAAGCACACATCAGCGCCCTATTTTTTTTGTGCATGGGAAAACGCGGAAGCCGAGGTCTAAGGTGAATCGAAGTCGATCGAAACTCCAGAACTACATCTTCAAGAGTACTCCTCAAAATATCATTGTATTGGGGACTTACAGTAGTAGCCATATCATCTCCACCACCACCATCAGCAACGCCAGCTTGCAACGTGGTCGCGGCAGAAGCTTGAGTTGCCGCCTGCGATGCAGTAGTACTGATATGGTTACGTTGCACCTCTGTACGGAGCCGATCAAGTACAGAGTCATCCAACAAGTGACCCCGTTGAATGGCTCGCACCTGATCCGACAGTCGTTGAGCCGAAACGTTGATAGATGGTTCGAGAGCCTGAAACAGAGAAAGCATCCAAACACGATACGCAGTAAGATTAGTTCCTGCCTCTGTTGCCTCAAAATATGCGCGCATGACATTTTCATTGATGGAAATTGTCCATCGCATGCGCTGCACTCCACCGGGGGCGGGGGCCCTGACCGGAGCCGTTTGCCCCAGAAGCCCCAAACTCTTCGGTGGCCGGCCCCTCCTCCGGCGTACAGGTGGTGGCGACGTCGGCGGAGAGAAGTACTCGTCACTATCGCTCGACACAACTGCAGATGTCAGCTGAACACACGGCACTGAGGCAGCTGCCGACAACTGCGAGGCGGAGCGAGGTGACGAGCCCGGAGGTGGTAGACGTGCTGTTTGGCTTCTCGTCAACATCTATTTATTCATTCAATATCAAATTTTTCTTTGTATTGGTTTTGTTGTGAAGTATGACATTGTCATACAGGGATTCATTTTTAAAAATATTGCAATGTAATGTAATCTTCTTTTTGTTTTGGTATCGATGCAAGGTAATAAATATTATGGTACTACAGTTAAATACGAATTTTGACCTTTACATAAAATATTACCGAATAAAATCAATAAAATTGAATAAAATGTGAAAAGAATGATCTGTCACGTTGGCTTATTATTATTATTATTATTATATTAGTCGACCACACAGAAATCTTCATCAAATCACAGTTGATTAGCGCGACAACATTATTTAAACTGTGGATATTATGTTGCGCATAAAGTTGTAGATCGTCGGCATAGAGATGGAAAGAAGAGGAGAAATGAGAGGTCAGAGAGTTGATAAACAAGGAAAAGAGAAGAGGGGAGAGTACGCCGCCTTGTGGAACGCCAGCCTCCAAGTCGAGCCAGTCAGACAGCGTCCGATCTACTCGCACGCAAGTATTTTTACCCGCTCCAATGGTTTCTTGCCTCCTGGAGGCAAGCTGACATCTAATTAAAATACTTTGATTAATTGTGTCAAATCACTCCCTGTTCCTATCCAAATTATACCAATCTTAATCTAGACACCTTATTTTAATCATAGAATAAGAAATAATGTCTGTAGTACCAACCTCAAAAGAAAAAAACAATCTCAGTAAGTTGGATCGTTTCCTTAAAAACTGTATTCGTTTCATATATCGATTACGTAAATACGATATCTGTCAACACCGTCAGCAGCTCAATTGGCTCCCTATTCGCGAGCGTAGGAACGTTAGAGTTGTCTGCATGCTCTTCAATATTCTATTAGATCCACTTACCCCAGATTAATTGAAATCCAGATTTCAGTTTCTGGGCGACTCTAATGAACGTAGCCTTCGCTCTAGTGACAACTTTCTCCTGAAAACACCATCCCACTCTTCTGGCTTCGTCTCCCAATCATTTTCTTTTTCGCCTGTACAACTTTGGAACGATTTGCCCTTAAAATATCCGCAGTGCCCCAAGTAAGTGCGTGTTCAAGAAAATGGTCCACGAACATTACTCGAGCTGATTACACTTATCATGATAGATCTGTTCTGACTTTATGTGTTATTTATTTATAGTTGTATGTATATGTAATATGTGTATGTATAAATTATATATCATGTTATTGCTACTTTAGTATGTATACCTTTTAATACTCATATATTTATAAGCATTTACAAATTTTCATTTGTTATTTAATTTTAGTATTTTTTCTTGCATTTAATTAGTTCCTTCTGTTTTCTTTTAACTGTAAATTTTTTTATTGCTGCTGTTCATTTTCTTCCTGACACCCTTTCCAGTTGACTGGAAGAGAATGCATATCAGCATTGAGTCCGCCATTTGTTATATATTTTGCAATAAAGATTAAATAAATAAATATGCACGATTTTGATGAAACTAGGTATTTGGTAGTATTTTGACAAGAAAACAGCAACTTTTCCATACAGTAGGCCCTTGAAGTTGAGCGATACCGACACCTGTATAGGTATTAACGTTAGTACGGAAGGGTTGTCTTAAAATGTGAAGGTAGATGTTTTAGGACCCCGAAGGTATTGTGGAAAAAAAAAATCGGGGCAGGAAGTCTCAAAATTTATTATTTTACATGCTTATATTTAATTTTAATTCGTCAATTTTAACATTGCGTTTCTTATTTCTTGTCAAAATAGCACCAAAAACCGAGTTTCATCAAAATCGTCCCACAAACAAAAAAGTTGGCCGCCAACTTGGATTTTTTAGAATTTTAACATTACGTTGCTGTTTTCTGGTCAAAATTGTACCAAAAACCGAGTTTCATTAAAATTGGTTCAAAAACTTAAAAGTTGGCCGCCATTTTGGATTTTTAATATTTTTAACATCGCGTTGCTGTTCTCTTGACAAATTGTACCAGAAACCGAGTTACATTAGAATCACCCCACTAACAAAAAGTTGGCCGCCATCTTGGATTTTTCAAAAATTTTATCATTGCGTTGCAGTTTTCTTGTCAAAATAGTACCAAAAACTGAGTTTCATCAAAATCGGCCAACAAACAAAAAAGTTGGCCGCCATCTTAGATTTCTAATATTTTTATCATTGCGTTGCTGTTTTCTTGTCAAAATAGTACCAGAATCCGAGTTTCATCGAAAACGGCCAAGAAGCAAAAAAGTTGGCCGCCATCTTGGATTTTTAATTATTTTAACATTGTGTTGCTGTTTTCTTGTCAAAATAGTACCAAAAACTGAGTTTCATCATAATCGGCCGATAAACAAAAAAATTGGCCGCCATCTTGGATTTTTCAAAAATTTTATCATTGCGTTGCAGTTTTCTTGTCAAAATAGTACTAAAAACCAAGTTTCATCAAAATCGGCCCACAAACAAAAAAGTTGGCCGCCATCATATTATTCCCATAGGATAACGTCTCGTTCTCGTGCAGTCCACGCGGTCGAAACCGCGGGCGGAAGGCTAGTCACAATATAAACCTGTGAACTTCGCCATATCTATATACCTTTTTAGTAAGTTAGTCAAGCAAGATGTATAAAATGTAACTCCTTTTTTTCGGCGAAGTAAGACTTACGCGTGACAACCCTTACAGTATTACAACTGTCTGGACATCGGCGGCATTTTCGCCAATGTCAAACGCGATGACTGACTGTATGTAGTAAGTAGACTGGTAGTAGTGAAATCATTTCGCACCGTTCTATGAATGAAGCCTTCTCTCTGTAATAAATACGTAGTAGGTTTTATAGGTACCTACATAAATTTTACCTTTCTGCATTCCTCTATGTTTATTATTGTGCCAAATCTAATTATTTCTTTGCTTTATCAACAAATGAGTGTGAAGTTTCTAACGCCAAAATTTAAAAATTTCTTGTAATTAAACCATCTGTTTCTCATAAAAAGGTTAGGAATCAGCGTACTTATATCAGACGGCTCCTGGCCTAAAATTCTTAGAACAGAAATGAAAACGATCGAAAGCGCAATTAAAGTGACTCTTAATAACACCAGCTCTTAAGTTCAAACTCGTTTGCAACAGTGTAGCGCACGGAACGGCAACGCCGCACTTAGCTGCGTCCAAGACCATTATTTTGAATTTTTTGGCGGGAAAACAGTTTTTTGCCTATAATTTTGAAACTAAGAGGCCCAGAGATTTGAAATCATGCCTCGTGTTTGCACCAACTATAAGGTTTTTTTTGATATATAATACGAAACTCTTACTTATACAGTTACAGAGATTCACCATGTGTCAGCCCGTGTTACGTGTCACCAGCTTACACATACTTATCGGTTCGTAGCTCCAAAACTATTTTACCTAAAGATTTGATAAATTTGGTTCTAATTGCATCAATTTTGCAGCAACTTTTGAGGTATAACACATCATCGTACCTTATATAATTACGAAGATACAGATGTGCAAGCCAGAGACACGGTACTTCAGCTCGCACACACTTTTATGATCGTAGTTTCAACAGTATTAGAGTGTGACGGTTAGTTTTTCTGGTTCTCATTGCACCAATTGTGCATTAACTTTTGGACTATAGTCTAAAACCCTAACCTCACTGGTTTGCCTTAACGGCATGTGTAAGCTGGTGACACATTTCTCCAGCTAACACACAAAAAACAACTCATAGTAACGAACTTGTGGTTGCACTAAAATTATTACTGACACGTTTGATTGCACCAACTTTGCATCAAAATAGAGCATGCTTAGAATTTCTCTATGTCTTATGAGGAAGCTGATGACCCACACATCCAACTCATTGCTATTGGTACTAGCACAGCCTTAATACTACTGTGGTACTAGTCTATATAGTTTGTGGCTATTGGGTCGGGACCCAAAACGCCCTCCTTCTAAGAAATTATATTTTCATGTTTAAAAAGAGGTGCTTTTTGTTTTTCAGATAAAGAAATTCTGCCTAAAGAGTGCAATGCAACAGCAAAATCGTAAAATGGAAGTTTCATTAAGAAAAAATTGCAACGCCTCTCCTCGGACCCGTCACGCCAAAATCACAGCACAGCACCATAAAGTGTGGCACGATCACGATGCTAAAATTAAGTAAAAAAAAATGAAATTTGACGATGTTACTACAGGTAAATCTGAGATTGTACCTACATTTATGAAAATTTTGTGTGTATGTAAGAAAGCATCGTAATTCGTTTATAAAGGAAAGTAATGTTCATAATTTAAATACAAGAATTAAGAATAAGCTTGCTGTTCCAAGATTAGGTCGGTATTATAGAACAATACTCAAGTGGAGATCTCTTCTCAAGTAGTTAGAAAGGGATGCAAATACATGCAACGAATACATTCATCACTTGCCAACTATACTTGAGAAGAAATCTCCACTTGAGTGTCGTTTATAATACGGACCTAATTGAAAAAACTAAAGGCTCGTTTTTGGGGAAAGGCAGAGTTCTATAATAAAGGTCCACAAGATGTAATTGAATTTATTCATGTTTATTATGTTTGGGTATGAGAACATATTTCTCTTAAATGTTATTTAATAATATTGTATAACCTGTGCATATGCTTTATGCAAATTGTTGTAATTTTAACGACATAAGTTTTTTTGTAAACTTCGTTACGAAACTGGCAAGTTTATTGCGCCTGTGTTTCAGTTAAAAAAGTCTTGAATGCGGTAGGAAAATGTTAACGATTCACAAGTACCTACATGTGTATTATTTTTATGTGAATAAATATGTTTTTGATCTTTTCATCTTATGTTTTCATTTTCAAACTAAGAATTAATAAATAGCTATCCTTGTTGTTGTTTAAAGTCATCCAACTGAACAAAGGAAATCTGCTAAAAATTAATAATTCTTAGTATAATGCCCCTTCTAAGTAAAAATAATAAAAATCATTAAAAACTAAATAGGCTATACGTGCGTATCCATAGGTAGTACGTATTAGTCCCAAAAAACAAATAAAGGGGGCGCTAGGTCCAAACAAAATAGTTGCCATTTTTAGCCGCCGAGAGAGGTCTCTATTTCCGTATATACAAAGGTACTTTGTGGAATCCTACAATCTTTGGCCGTGTTCCGTTTTGAGTCAATAGTACTGTTGGCGCTGTGGGCGCTAAAAGCTGTTCCGATTTGATTATCGCGCTGACAGCACTGTTGACGCGATTTCAATTCGGAACGGCTATTTGCACGCATCGCGAGCGAGCGTTGTTTTGATTTGAATTTGTAAGTAAATAATCACCGTTTTAGTATGGATATTCGTCAATTAGTAAACGTTTTATTGGACAGCGATGATGATAGTGATCCGTGCTTAAATTTAGAGTAATGTCTCTACCCGTCGTCTCATCTTTAATAAGCACTATTATTTTTCTGGCTTTCTGCTTCGGGATAAACAAATAAAATACCTAAATAAAACCTAAAACGCAGAGATTTCTCAAACAAAACCACAACAAACAATGACGTTTGACAACAAAACGTCAAATATGACAGCCCGCTCACAGTGCTAACCATGAAGTTTGACTTAATACTCTGAGGTAACTGGAGCTCTCACCCTGAATAAAAAAGTGTCGCCAGCAAATTTGACATTTATGTATGTAGTGGCAGGTAGTGGCTGTCAGTTGTCTCATATGACCATACGTATTTTTTTAAAGTGTAGGTGAGACGGAAGACAGCCACTGTGTTATTTGTGGTATTCAAAAAATTGTTCGTACTGCACTCTCCAGTTACCTCAGTATTAAGTCGAGCTTCATGGTGCTAACGCTTGAGAACGATATCACCGTGATCGCAAAATGGCGGCGGTAGTGACGTCATCCGTGACGTTATTACTGCTTTCGTTGTCGCGCTCACAACAAATCGGAACGATGTGTGAGCGCGATATCAGTAATATTATCGCTGTTGGCGCAAATCGGAACGTAGCCTTTTTGTCTCATCTATTATCTCTGTCGCAGATAATGTTTTTAAGAAAAAAAAAACTGTTAAAGGTAAATTCTCTTCTCCGCCTTGGTGGGATCAAGAGTGTACGGCGGCTATTAAGGCTCGAAATAATATCGAGGAAGATTGTAATTCCTATTTAAATAATGTAAATTATTTCCAATTTAAAAATGTCACGGCTGCTACTAAACGTTTATTAAGAAAGAAAAAGAAAGAGGGTTGGAAAAAATTCTGTCTATCTTTATCGCCAGACACTCCCTCAACGGTTGTTTGGAACAGTATAAAACGATTTCGTTGTTCCCAAAAAGCAGTTAACAATGTATCCAGTTTTAATTTAGATTGGATTGCCCCTTTTAACAATAAATTGGCTCCGTGTTACGTTCCCAATCATTTTGAAATACCAAATAGTTACAGCAATGTTGGCATTAACGATCATTCTGATATTAACTCTCCATTTACAATGGAAGAGTTGAAATCGGTTTTAAATCATGTTTCAGATTCTTCCCCTGGCTTAGACGGTATTCCTTATTCGTTTCTTGCTAATGCTAAATCCTCAACCCTTTCCTTTTTATTAAATATCATTAATGTAACCATAGAATCTGGTACAATTCCACCTTCCTGGAAAGAACATTTAGTGATTCCGATTTTAAAACCAGGTAAAGATCCTACGGATCCTGCTTCCTATAGGCCTATTGCTTTAGCTTCAGTTATATCAAAATTAGCCGAACATCTTATTAAAATCAGGCTAGAATGGTTTTTGGAACATAACAACTTGTTAGCTCATTCACAATTCGGGTTTAGAAAAGGCCGCAGCACCCAAGATAGTCTCAGTATATTTTCAACTGACATATTACTTGCTTTTTCTAAGAAACAAAGTGTAGCTGCTGCCTTCCTTGACATTTCGTCAGCGTATGACAACGTTGACCTTTGTTTGCTTAAGCAAAAACTAATAGATCTTAAGGTTCCATTAAAATTTTCAAATTTTATTTTTAATCTATTTTGTGAAAGATCTGTTACTTTAAGAGTTCCAGGCGCAACGCCTGTGCCTCGCACCCTTTGGAAAGGCGTTCCACAAGGGTCCATCTTAAGTCCGCTCCTTTATGACGTATACACTATCGATTTGGAATCTAGTATAAAGCCAGACTGCAACGTTCTTCAATACGCAGATGATGTTTTAGTATATTCTGTAAATAGTTCCATAGAGTCTGCGGCATCTAGTCTTGAAAGATCTTTAAATAATCTTTCATTTTGGTTAGATAATCATAATTTACAACTTTCAACTTCTAAAAGTACTGTAGTTATATTTTCTAAAAAGAGGGTCGTCCCAGTTATTAACATATGTGTTAAGGAAGTTGAATTGTCGGTTTCTAATGAAATCATATTTTTAGGCAAGAAGTTCGACAGTAAAAACTCTGAGGTTGCGCACGTTGATTATGTTGTAAACAAATGTGAAAAAAATATTAATATTCTAAGAGCTCTCGCTGGCGTTTGGTGGGGTTCTCATCCCTTCACTATGAAGTTAGTGTATAATGCCTTAATTAGGAGCATTTTAGATTATGCATCATTCACTATGTCTCCCTTAAGTAAAACTGCTGCAAAAAAATTAGACTCTATTCAATTTAGATGTTTGCGTATTGTTATCGGTGCAATGAAGAGTACTCCTACAAACGCTTTACAAGTAGAAAGTGCCGATCCTCCATTAGATTTAAGAAGGCAATATTTATCGAATAGGTACTTCTTAAAAATGTATCAGTTAAATTCTCACCCCCTCATTCCAAGATTAGAAGAGTTAAATCAGCTTGTTACCAATAAGAAAACCATTCCATATTTAGTCAATAGTTTGAGAGAAGCTGAAAAAATCAGATCGAGAGATAATATAGCTAAATTCTCCACTCACCCTTTGTTCTCCTTCGATTACTCCTGTCTTATTTTTATTCCTAATGTTTTGCTTTCAATTGGCATAGATAAACAAACGAAAGATCCTAATTCTATACTGATAACTTTTATTAATGAAAAAGCCTTAGATTGTGAAATATTCTTCACTGATTCCTCTAAATCTCCCGATACAAACAATACTGATAATGTAGGCGCCGCTTTCTTGAGAGATGCAAATGGATTTTTTAAACTTTTTCAATATTCGAGTCTTTCTTCAACTTACAGTGGAGAAGGGTTTGCAATTTTAGAGTGCATAAAGTTTATTATTTGTAACAGAATTGCTAAGGCTTTCATATTCTCGGATTCTTTGAGTTTTTTGCAATCATTACTATCGTGTCCATTTTACAGTAATTCCATAAGCCCCCTAGTTTTGGAAGTAAAAACTTTGTTGAAAGAATGTGCAAGTTTAAATTTAATCATTACTTTAGCTTGGATTCCCAGCCACGTGGGCATTCAGGGTAACGAAGCTGCTGATCATTTAGCCAAACTAGCTGCCAGACAAGGTGACTCTTCTTCACAACGTATCTTCTCACAGGACTTAGCCTCTCTTCCAAGGGATCTATTGGAAAAAAGCTGGTGTCGTGATTGGGAAGAGTCGTGTCAGCATAAAGGCAAATTTTATCGGGACAATCAACCTAATATTATATTCAAACCTTGGTTCTCAAAACTACGCTTTGACAAAAAGCTAACATCCACTCTTTCCCGTTTACGTTTTGGTCATTGCAGTTCCCCATCCCATCTTGCTAAACTACGCGTTCGCGACTCCTCGCTCTGTGAGTGCGGACTTGACGAAGGTAACATCTTACATATCCTATTCCAGTGCCCCCTATATAATTCTTTGCCCTTTTATGACATCCTTTTAAAATACAAAGCTCCTCTTCCCTATAACCTTTCCTCTATCCTGTCCTTATCTAATAGAATTTATGTTAAATGTCTTATTAAGTTTTTGTCTCACCATAATATCTGTTTATAATTCATCCTTCATATATTTATTATCTATTTATCAATATTAAATATATTTACGACCCATGCCCAACTCCAAACCCATCCTTCCTTCTCCCACACTGAAACTGGCAGAAGTATTCCCCTGTCAAGAGGAGTGGATTGCCACTACAAAATAAAGAAGAAGAAGAAGAAGAACATTAGACAAATATGTATAAAATGTGGCTGAACACCGAAAAAAGACTCGGACATTCAGTTGTATAGAATTCCAAACTCTGGACTGGACCAACTACCAAGTTGCGGTAAGGAGAATACAATAATTTTCAATCAATTTTCAATATGATTTTTAAACAATTTTGTTTTTTTAGTTTAACCGTTTATCATTTGGAGTTCCCACATATTATATTTGTTAACAATATCCGAGCTCCACCCGGGGCATAAACCTAAACTTTTCATAGCAAACAAAAAAGTTGGAATCTGTTTGCCTTACCTACCTATTTGCAACTTTTGCAAACTTTGCAAGAGTTGCCGATGTGGGAGCACCATCATCATCATGTCAGCCGAACGACGCCCGCTGCTGGGCATAGGCCTCCCCGTAGGAGCACCATTACCAGAGAATAATATTTGTAGCCATTACACATTAAATAGTTTATTTTGTTGGCGGTTTGACTGCACTAACTCCACATAGAGTTTATTACAATACATAGTTAGATAACTACATAGTAGTTAAGTAGTTGGATTTTTATAAAATAATATTATGTTTAAATTTGTTTTGTTTTAGTTGTGTAGCATGGGCCAAGTTTTGTTATCATGGCAGCGAGAGGCAGTCCGAGGATGTTCATCAAAACTGTTATGCAACAAACATTTAAAATATTTTTCATTTATTGATTTTGCAATGAAAAAGTTTAAGTGACAAGCTGTTCCAGATGTTCAATGAGTGGAGGTAACTGCCTTTTTACTGAATTATAGAACTAAGTGTTTGTTGAAGATGTAGGCCGTCGACCTGGGGCCCTATCGCCCTATGCTAAATGCGCTTATATTACACTTACATTGCTCTTATTTTGCAATTTGGTATCGCGCTATTTTCTCAACTACAACAATACCATTACCATTCAATAACCATTCCTTTTTTCGAATCGCGCTAGGTTTTTAAACGTAAAATGATTACATTGCAGCCGATAACTGACCGTTCGCTTATGTCAAAATAAACAGCTAGTCGGAGGCAGTTTTTTCAACATTATTCAGAAATTATTAGCGGATGATAGTAATATTCTGTGTTTTTCAAGTTGTTAAAACGTATTTATTCTATTGCTCAGTGGTTGTTAATTCCGGAAAACAATAATACCGTGTCGAAAATACACAAAAAAGTGAAAATCAGATGAAGTAAAGTGACGGGTGCTACTTGACTCTAAACGGCTCAAGAAAGACACTCGGCACTGCCTTCCAACATCCCCCAAGAGCGGAGAGGGAGGAGGTCCCGAAAAGAGCCCGTATGAAGGAGGCTAACTACCAAGACAAAGCCGTCTTCCCCAGTGATGAGTTTATTCTCATTTGCGGCCGTGGAAACTGGAAATAGCCCACCAGGCCGACTTAAGAGCTGCTCGCCTGAAAAATCTGGACTAGACTTGAAAAGTCATCGTCATCATCATCATCAGCCATTTAATGTCCCCACTGCTGGGGCACTGGCCTTCCTTATGGATGGATAAGGGGAATGGGCCATGACCCACCACGCGGGCCCAGTGCGGATTGGTGGGTATTAACGACTGCAAGTGCAGCCAGGACCAACGGCTTAACGTGCCTTCCGAAGCACGGAGGAGCTCGAGATGAAAAGTTTTTTGGTCACCCATCCCGTGACCGATCATTGCGAAAGTTGCTTAACCTCAACGATCGCAAGCCAAGCGCGCTAAAACTTGAAAAGTACTACGAAATAATTCAAAGTAAACGCCAATAAAAAATATTGTAAAAGTTGGAATTTCAAAACTAGCCTGCACCTCAACAGAAAAACCAATACATGTTTGAGAAAAACGCACCACTAAAATCAACCGCCAAAAATCCCTTGTATTTGACAGTTGGATGACACTGACATTGACAACTTGACACTCTATTTTTGAAAAGATTCATTCATAAAAGTAACATCACTGGTATCATTCATTCACCGATCCAAACGATCGCAATGCCATCGCAATCCGTCTTCCATCCGTTTGTGAACGTTAGGGCGATACCTTTTTATGTCACGATCGTAAACTGATTGAAATGGAGTTGTAATGAAATCGCTCTTATTGCAAAATAGGGCGATAGGGCCCCTGTTTTTCCCTTGAATGTGGTCATGTAAGTTCCGATTGTTGCCGCTTGCGCGGACAGACAGCGCCGCGGCCGGCCAGCGCGCAGGCGCGACGCCATTTTTTCTCTCGGTCTGTGTTTTTACGGGTGACGCGACGACGCGAGCGCCTTTATTTTACTTTGTGCATAATTGTATTGTACAAGTGTGTTATAGTGTATAAATACACGCAATTGAACATTTCATAGTGTTTTTATTAAAATCGGTGTCGTCTTCGAGCCCCATCGTCCACATTTTAGTGGTACTTCGACCCGGATCATAATGGAACACAGCGAAGACGACATGGCACGCACGCCACCCCCGCGTAAACGCGCGGCGGCGAGCACCACCCACGGCCGCGAGGTGGATGTTAAGATGCCAGTGACGACAGAAATGAAGGAATCCAGTCGCCGCTCCAGTGCCCGCACCTCAGCGCGAAAGCGCTTGGAGTATGAAGCTGCACTCAAACTAGCAGACATACAAAGTGAACTAGTGAAGAAAAAACTGGAACTAGATCTCGCCGAGATCGAATCTTCTAGATCAGCGCATACTTCGTTCGACGAAGGTTATCATCGCACGATAGACGAGTGGGTCGACGACGCGTTGCAACACTCACAAGATGGCAGTCGCACCAATGTAGATCACGGCGACCAACATCAACCTGATGACCGACCCCCCGTCACGGTGGCTGACCCCCTTACGAAAGCGTTATGTGAACCTCCGATCGGCGAGCGCTGCACTTATGATGTACCCCGCAGCCGCCCCACGCGTATCGCCGAGCCCCCGGTCCGCCGCACCTATGATGATAGCCGTCGTGAGCAGCGCACTGAGTCTCAAGGCCACGCCGAGCCCCAACGCCGCAGTGACCTGCTCGAACTCGCAGAAGCGATACGTGATGTTGTGTACATACCTAAGAAAGAAAATAGCGAACTACTCACCCGATTAGCCACATCGAAAGACTTGCCCGTGTACAGCGGCGACCCCGTAGAATGGCTACAATTTAAAGAGGCATATAGTGAGTCAACTCGTATATGTAAATTTTCTGACACAGAAAATATGTGGCGCCTTCGTAAATGCCTAAAAGGTGAGGCGCATGAGGCAGTGGCTTCGCTTTTAATAGGTAAAAGTGCCCCTCACACCGTGATGTCTACGTTAGAACTTAGATTCGGACACCCCGAACACATAAGCAAGATAGTTGCTCAATTGAGAAAGATTCCATCCTTATCGGAACGGTACCACGGTGACATCGTCGATTTTGCAATAAAAATACAAAACTTCGTTACTGCAACTAAGGCCATTGACCTCCCGGAGTACTTACATAGCCCGGAACTCGTAAGTAGTGTACTCACCAAACTACCTACTACACTGATTGACAAGTGGGCTACCTATGCATACGAAAACGGAGATAAGAAGCCAAAGTTCGAACTACTAAGTGAGTTTCTCTACAAGGAAGCTACCATAGCTGCTACCTCGGGTGTATCTTACCTACATAGCACGCACACATACACCGCGAGGCCCCGGCGATACCCCGTCGCTCATAATGTACTTACTAGCGACGACGCGACGATGTCCGAAACAGAGAATAGATGTGACTTTTGCAAAGGTGAAAAGCACCTACTAGAAGTGTGTGTCAAGTTTAAGCGCGCCCTACGCAGGGATCGATGGCGCTATGCACGTTCTCATAACTTGTGTTTTAAATGCCTACGAGCACGACACACCGATCCAGCTTCGTGTAGAGCATCGCCGTGCGACGTAGAGGAGTGCGGGCAGCCCCATCACCGCCTCCTACATTGGACATGGACAGCGGGACGGGAGACGCGCGAGCGAGCGCCGCCGTCGCCGCGTGAGCAGCCAGGCGGCGGGCCGCGCGAGCGAGCGCCGCCGCCGCTGCGTGAACAGCCAGGCGGCGAGCCGCGCGGTGTCCACCCGGACGATCAGATCGTCACCCATACGACCGCCGCGGCCGCCCCGCCTCGGCCTACCGCGGTACCACGTAGCGTGAATAAAGTGTTGCTTAAAGTAGTGCCTATAACTTTGTGTGGACCTAAAGAAAACATTCATACTCACGCCTTACTGGACGACGGCGCGAATGTGCATCAAGTTAGCAGCCTCACAACAGAATTAGATGGTTTTGATTATGTCAAAAAATACTGTATAAATAGTGTTAAATAGTGATGTATATTAAATAAATAGTGTAACTTTGATTCAAAAGATATTTGAGTATCTTAGTGAGGCTGCTAACTTAACGTCAAGTTAGCAGTCACCTCAAGAAATACAGTTCGTATCAATGTGATTTATATGTCAAAAAATACTGTATAAATAGTGTATCGTAAACGCAAAATTTCAAAAGTAGTGCTTTAATACAAGCCGAGATATTAGGGTCTCTAAGTGGGCTGCTAACTTGACGTTTCTTGCGATGGAGATTCCAGGGAAACAGGTACAAGTTTTAAATAAATAAATACTTGAAAAAATACTGTGTGAAATAGTGAATCTTATGATATAAATAAAAAAAGAATTCTTCTTTGCTATTTTCAAAAAATCTAATGTTAACTTCTACCATACATTCGATTTTAGGTACAGTCGTGTACAGTTTTCTGTAGACGTACTGATATTATCATATTTTTTATTCCAGTCATTTTAAATGACACATAATCTATCGTATATCGAAACATAATATGTCAAGCATTTGTCATTTGTGACTCGAATTAATTTGGCGAAATCCGAAAGGACACCGCAATGCATACAAGAAGTAGACACGAATCAATCTCATAGTCTTGGATAGCGTTAGACGTTACATACAAGTTATGACAATTAATTTAACACGTAAAAGAAATATTAACTTTAACAAAGTTAAAATAAATGAATGAAACAGAATCACTATTTTTTACAGCATGTTATTTTTTCTTGTCGTACATTTGGGAACGCCCCATTGCCAGCGCAAACGAGTCACTGGCGTAGTAGGTACAAAGCAACACCGCGAGATGGCGTGATTTTGTTTACTTACGTGATTTCGGTTCGGTGACATGACATTGGAGAAAGTTTTGTTTGTTTTAAAATTGGTGAGCAGTTGTACCATAAGAAGTGATATCACGTGCAAGTTTATATCCTATAATAACAACCTACAGTTTAAAGGTACGTAACTTATTTTCTATTTTGGTATTTATTTATTAAAATGATATAGGTTAGCTCATAGTCATTCAAAACTTCTCGTATTTAGTACCTTCATAAGTACCAAGCTAATCTTTCGTAAAGTTACTACTTAGGAACTTAGTTACTTAAGTATATTCTTAGTGCATTTAATATAAAAGTTACTTGATTAGTCTTTTATGACTAGGTATTTAAATCTGTTCAGTTACAGCGGTTACTTTTTTCAAATGACGAATTTCCAATTTCCGAATTTTTATTTTTGCTTTATTTTATTATTTTATATGTTTTTTTCTGGCTGTATTTAATATGACAACATAGTATACAGATGTAGTATCGGATGTGGTTGTGCGAGATGCACGTACAGCTACGCGTGTGGTTGTGTGAGGTGAGACTAAATAATTATCATTCTTTTTATTGTTTCAATTTTTTTAATTGTTGGAAATGTTTTATTTTGCTATTCAAAATATCGACAATAAGCTAGAAATAAAGTAAAAAAATAAATAAACTGAGCCCGCGTGGTGGGTCATGGCTCATTCTCCATATTCATCCATAAGGAAGGCCAGTGCCCCAGCAGTGGGGACATTAAAATGGCTGATGATGATGATGATAATGATGATGAAAGTAAAACAATTTAAACGATTATAAAAATATTTTTTTTTTCGGAAATTTATTCTAAACACGTCAAATAACCTACCCCTTAAGTATAACTTGATTAAAAAAAAACTCACGGTATATTTAAACTAGCTGATCCGGCTAACTTCGTATTGCCAGCCCGCCACAATTGTAAAACCATTCTCGAATTCACCTGAATACACACATTTTTTTTTGATTAAAAACTGTCTAGCCGTTTAGCAGTAGTTCAGCTACATACACACGCACAGAAGAATTATAATATACTTATATAAAGATTACTTATTAAGAGTACTTATGAATCGTAAACATTTTTCTACCGCCCATTCAAGACTTTTATTCTTGTCTATTCAAAATTTAAAAAATTTAAAAAACCCCGAGAAAAAAAGACAAATAATGAAATTTCTCTCTCGATCGGAGGACCACAAAAAGAGAAGTACTGAAAGGGTGTATTATACATCGGGGGTCCCCCGACCGAAAGAGAAATTTTATTGTATGACTTTTTTTTCGGGGGTTGTTCTTTTTATTTCATCCCTTTTAAATTACACTCAAAATAAAAATAAAACCGCATTAAAATCGCTTGATCCGTTTGGTCACTACGAATATAAGTGCAGACAGAAAGTAACTCGCCGCCATTTTGTTTTTTTTGTTCCACCTAAATTTGCCTAAGGTGTATATTATTTTACTCAAAGCACCACCTCTGTATCTTTTACCGTTTCTAGAGTAAAGGCAGTTAACCATCTCCATAAATGGCCGTATGGATTTTTATCAAACGTAGCTAAGAACCGCCTCGATTAATTTAGCTCTCAATTGAAAAAAATCGCATCAAAATCGGCCCTGTCGTTTAGGAGCTACGTTGCCTCAGACAGACAGACAGTCTGACAGTAGGTAGGTAAGTAGGTATGAAGTAGAATAAAAAGTAAAACATCATTTGTTTCTTCCGAAAAAATAATATTATACTGAGAATAAAAAAAAATGAAATAAAAAAACGCCTTCCAACAAAAACTGCCGACAAATACTCACTTCCCAAAAAATGTGAAAATAAAAAATTAATTGAATCATTCCATTCAAAGGATGAAAGGGTGGGACATTATTGAATTAATTCTGGAACTTACTGATTTGATTAAAGTCGGTGCCAAGCCATTACCTACAGTACCTATTGTTATGTATTTCACACCACTCCGCGCATGAGATATTGTGTATTATTGTTTCACTAAATATTTTGTTCTTGTTACTTTCGGCTTGACACCGACTTCAATCAAATCAGTAAGTTCCAAAATTAATTATATATTGTCCCACCCTTTCATCCTTTGAATGGAATGATTCAATAATTTTTTTTATTTTAACGTTTTTTGTCGGCAATTTTTTGTTTGAAGGCGGTTTAATATTTATTTATTTTTCATTTTTAGTGTAAGAAATCTAATGCGCAAGCGTCGCATAATGTGCAACGTTTAAAACTGTTGCCCATATCTAAATTAGAACATTCAGACAAGCACCATCCTCCAACTTTTAACTGTTATGCAGTTTTTTAACGTTCCATCATCAGCTAACCGAAATAACTAAAGAATATAACTAAAGGTCTATTCGTGCATATGGTACTTAAAAAACATGCTTTAACTCCTAAGCGTTAAGTAGTTTTACCTTCCATCATCAGCTCACCTAAATAACCTGAAAGAATACAACTAAAAATCTTTACATATCAACGACATTTGAGGAGTTGTACTGTAACGATGTCGATTCGTACCAGTCATTATGGATGGTTAAAAACTCCATGATGGCTGGAAACTCCATCTAGTTCTACATACTGGCCATTAATTTTATCGAATCCTATCCTGTTCTTTCAATTCAAATTCAAAATCTTCGTTTCACGTGTCCTGTTCATCATTTTTGATTCAGTTCTACTAAAACCACCAAGCCGTACAGAGCTCGCGGAGCAATACCAGTTTTTTTTTATATCAGTTTGAGTTGTTTGATTAGTTTTAAATAAGTGGAACCCTTGACCCTTGGAAAGGGTTCTTTATTACTACCTTTACAATAAAAAGTCAAGTCCCTATAAACATCATCTTTTTATTCATCTATTATCTACAAATTAAATACTGGGCGGTGACTTCCGACGTTCCGGCTAGTGTACCACTGGCCGACGAGGACGTCCCGTCACAGTACCTTCCATCACCAGCTCATCAGCATGTGATGATGACTACCAGATGCAAATACTTAAAAAAATTTAGAAAAGTTATTTTAATTTTTAGTATTTTGCATTCACAATGCAATTTTTTTTCTAAATACTTCATTTTCCATTTTTCAACTTTAGAAAATCTATAAAATACGTAAATTACTGTAAAATTTACGGGTTTTCCTCGATTTCCCCTGGATTCCACCATCAAATCCTAACTTGGTAACTATGTGACTACCTCAGGAGTTTACTCTTTCGAATAAAAAAATAACCATTGAAATTGGTCAATAGTTCGCGAAGATATTGACGTGTAAAGCAGGAACTACCAGTCAAAAACTATGTGATTTTCAGGATTGTGAAAAAAACTACTGAACTAACTACTTTAACTTTTTCATGAGATCACACATAAACTATTTTCTTTCAGATAAAAAAAGAATTACTAAAATCGGTTAACAACTGGCGAAGTTATGGTAAAACATACATAAAAAATACAGTCGACTTGAGAACTTCCTCTTTTTTTGAAGTCGGTTAAAAAGTGGGTAGAAATATATTTGTTTAAATACCTTATCAATAGCATTGAACCGATTATACGTATGTATTGACACAATCAAAAATATATATTTCACTTTTTTGCTCGATAGTACGCACTTCACGATTGAAATAAAGTTTGAACCTTATTACTTAGGAGCAAAGTTCAACATTGATCGTCAGCATATATTCAGATTATTATGTAGAAGTTTACATTAGATTTTTTGAAAATAGCAAAGAAGAATTCTTTTTTTATTTATATCCTAAGATTCACTATTTCACACAGTATTTTTTCAAGTATTTATTTATTTAAAACTTGTACCAGTTTCCCTGGAATCTCCATCGCAAGAAACGTCAAGTTAGCAGCCAACTTAGAGACCCTAATATCTCGGCTTGTATTAAAGCACTACTTTTGAAATTTTGCGTTTACGATACACTATTTATACAGTATTTTTTGACATATAAATCTCATTGATACGAACTGTATTTCTTGAGGTGACTGCTAACTTGACGTTAAGTTAGCAGCCTCACTAAGATACTCAAATATCTTTTGAATCAAAGTTACACTATTTATTTAATATACATCACTATTTAACACTATTTATACAGTATTTTTTGACATAATCAAAACCATCTAATTCTGTTGTGAGGCTGCTAACTTGACGCACATCGGCGCGACTATATCATTGATATCGAGTGACGTGGCAGACCGTGCTGGTCTACATGGACAAGTAAGCACCCTACGTGCCCGCAGTGCTTGGGACTCGGGAGATTTAGTGTTTAAAACTGAGATATTGAACTTGTGTATTAGGAACAGTGATGGACAAAATTTCGAAATGCGTGCGCGAAAAATAGACAATCTTAATTTACCTATTCAAAAGCTATCGGACGTTGACCTCGCACAGTATGAACATGTTGATCATAATTTAGAATTTTGTTATTGTGATGTACAACCTAAAATTCTTATAGGTCAAGATTTCTATGATTTAATTATGCCTACCATTGTTATCAAGGGTAAAACAGGTGAGCCATACGTTACTAAGACGCCGCTGGGTTGGTGTGTGCACGGAACCGTAAGTACGAGGTTAAATACTCGATCAGCTGTTAATGTTACCTACGCCACGCACGACCGATCTCCCCGCGCGCCCGCGCAGCCGACATGCACCGACTGTACTAGTACCATTCTTACTACCTCTGTTATCAGTGATAACGCAACGTGCGACTGTTTTGATTTGCATGAGTTTGTTCGTAAATCTTTTTCATTAGATACGAGTGTGCTAGCTAAACCGCGTAAGAATAAGGATGAGTTGCGTGCCATTGAGATACTCGAAAAAACATCTGAGTTTGTAGACGGACGGTGGTATGTTGGTTTACCATGGAAGTCCGACGTAGGTACTTTGCCGGAGTCACTTCCCACCGCACTTAGACGACTACGGTCGGTAGAGAAAAAGATGTTAGTAAATAGTGACTACGCGACGCGTTATAATGATAGATTTCAACACTTATTTCAGAATGACTATGCACGCGAACTTAGTGATGATGAGTGTAGCACCCCCCCGTCCAATGCGTGGTACCTACCTCACTTTGGAGTAGACAATCCGAAAAAACAGAAGTTGCGCTTAGTAGGTATTCGATGCAGCCGCGACTAGCCAAGGACGCTGTCTCAATGATTTTATTTTGCAAGGACCAGGGGGCCTACCGCCGAAAACGCCCAAAATGGTTTTTCTGCAAATCCAATTTGGATTTATGACGTAATGATTCTGTCGTACCGCCGAACGACCGTAAGCGTTCCTGCACACGATGCCGTCGCCGCGCCGTCGCCGCGCCGACGCCGCGCATTTACACTGTAGATACGAGTCGCACGAAGCCCGCCACCGCGTCGCCGCCGCGCCGCCACCGCGCGCGTTCCCCTCCCTCCTTGTTTGTTTGATACATTCCATTACCGGCCGCGTACGAACGTGCACGTGTGTGAACTTGTTAATTAATTACCATGGATAGTTTTGATTACGAAACGTTTATAAGTTTAGTGGAGGACAGAGAAGTGTTATGGGACAAAACTTTGGAAATATATAAAGACAAGCGTAAAAGTTTAAAAGCTTGGTTTGAGATCTGCCATATAATGAATGAGAACTTTGCAGACCTACCCGATACGGAAAAAAATAAATACGGTAAGTATCTTTTTACAAAATTTTATTTATTCTTGTTAATGTATTTCTATCTAGTGGGGCCAAACGAAAAAATATATAAGTAGCTGACTTAAAGGAAGTTTGGGACAAGACACGATCAGTATGTTTTTTATTTAAATCCTAATGCAACAGTGTATTATATAGTGTGTGGATAGTATATCTCGTAAGCAATTTCGTGTGGTAGGTTCCTACATTAAACAAGCAATCACTTGCTACTAGTAGTTAGTGATGGGACTCGAGCCGTGTTTCACTCGAGTTACTCGAGTAGTTTTGTTTTTACTCCCACTCGAGTCATATTTTTGATGACTCGGATTACGAGTGACTCGAATGATTCACTCGAAAAAAAAACACTCGAGTCTCATCTTTACTCGAGTGACACTCGAGTAAATCGGTTTTCACTGGCGAGTGACTCGAGTGAAAAAAGTCACTCGAGTCCCATCACTAGTAGTAGTAGCTTGAGTATTCCCGCTAGATAGAAACACGTTTCGCATACATATTAACAATAATTATTTTGCCATGGTACACTGCCATATTCAGAATTAAAATACTCCTTATATTTGTCACGTATTTCATTAGCTGTTGTAGGAACCATTTCTGTTGAATCAAATGGCAAAAACTCCTCTAATTCACACCCGCTTAGAGATTCTTGGACCCCTTTTACGCCCTCCTCTTTGTGAATAAAATTTTGCAGTAAACAACAAGCTTTCACAACATCAACAGCCAAATCCAATGACACATTTAAAGGTCTATGAAAAATTCGCCACTTATTGGCCAGTATCCCAAAGGTGCATTCTACATATCGTCTCGCTCTTGTTAACCGATAATTAAAAACGGATTTTTCTGCATCAAGCATTTGACTATTATATGGGCGCAGTAAATTCTGATGTAATGCAAATGCTTCATCACCTACGAATACATATGGCAAGGCAATGTTGGTATTAGGTAAGGAAGTAGGTCCTGGCAAGTTCAAAGTATTGTTAATCATGTTGTGCCAGAAAGCTGTGTCTTTAAAAACACCTGAATCACAATCCTTTCCATAAGCACCGACACTGATATAAATAAAGTTGTAGTCACTATCGGCGACTGCCATTAATACAATCGAGAAGTAATGTTTGTAGTTCAAAAACATAGATCCACTTTTATTTGGTTTTATTACTCTGATGTGCTTTCCATCTACAGCACCGACACAATGAGGGAAATTAGCAGACACTTCAAATTTATTTGCTATTTCTAGCCAATCGTTCATACATGGCATTTTCATATATTTTGGGTAAAGTTCAGACCATATTAGAGAACACACTTCTCGTATGATTACGCTTAAAGTTGATTTTCCCATTCTAAAACGATATTCAAGATCGGCTAATGAAGTTCCGGTTGCTAAATACCTGCAATTGAAAAAAACATTACAATAATAAAATGGATTATTAATATTAATTATTTCAGGTAAAACAATATCTCAGAAATGGAAGAATATAAGGGATGCGTGGATGAAATGCGACAAAAAGATACGTGAATCGAAATCTGGATCAGGTGCAAAACCAGTACATAAATATCAATATTATGATAATTTACAATTTTTGAAAAAAATTACCCCACAGCCAACCCAATCTGGATCAAACATGCCGGAAGAAAACAAATCTGAAGTTACTAATGTCAACAAAAGAAAGAAAAACGAAGAATTAAATCCTGTAGATAAGAAAATGATTAAGTTTATGGAAACGTTAGAAAAAGATGACGATAGTAGAATGATGTCTTTTTTTAAAGGTATAGCTCCTACCGTGGAACGCTTCAAAGACGAAGATATTGTTGAATTCCAGTACCAAGTATTGAATATTATAAGAAATATCCAATATAAAAATAGTTATACCGCTCCACATCATTCACGCACAGCAGGCGCAATGGACACCCCGGCACACTACGGTTACAATACTACTGCTGGACCCAGTACGAGAGTTCAATCACAGGCTTCGAATTATAGCATTGAAAACGATTCATTACAAAGCATTCCAAGTCCATCTACTTCAAGCTTGATTGATTTTGATTTTTCTACGTTACATCAGAATAATTAAATATATATTTTATTTATTTTATTTACCTCAATGTAACAACCAATCTCTCCTTAGCAGATATACTTGCTCGCATATTTGTATTTGTGTGTTGCAGTTTATTCTTTAATAAATCTAATAATTTATCAAATGTCTTGTAATTCATTCGAAAATAATCACAAAACTTGGCCTCGTCTTTTCGGAGATCTTCGTAAAGTGTATGAAATTCACCAAATTGCTCCCGTGCCGACAGCATAGGATGAACCCACAACTTTCTAACTCGACGTTCTTTTTGCCATTTTCTATACATATAGTAGGCAAGCACAAATTTCTTTTTTTTCATTATATAAGACATGTTTGCGTCACGTGCGATCTCGCGGCGTGCACGTTCGTACGCGGCCGGTAATGGAATGAATCCAGCAGGGAAGGAGGCGAACGCGCGCGGTGGCGGCGCGGGAGCGGCGCGGTGGCGGGCTTCGCGCGACTCGTATCTACAGAGTAATTGCGCGGCGTCGGCGTGGCGACGGCGCGGTGACGGCATCGTGTGCAGGAACGCTAAGGGCGTTTGTGCACTACACTGAATTTTACCGATCCGGCGATCCGGTTTTTTCCGGACCGATATGGCAGCAATGAAAAACATATGGGCGCTTGTGCACCACACTGAATTTTACCGTCCGTCATTTTACTTTTCCCCATTCCGGACCGTTTTTTTCCGTTCCGAGATGACGGCAATGAAAAACATATGTACGCTTGTGCACTACACTGAATTTTACCGTCCGGAAAAAAACGGATGGTTGTATTTTAATCATAAATCACTACATAGTATAAAACAAAGTCGCTTCCCGTCTGTCTGTCCCTATATATGCTTAAATCTTTAAAACTACGAAACAGATTTTCAAGCGGTTTTCACTAACAGGTAGCGTGGTTCTTCAGAAAGATTTTAATATATAATTTATGAAAGTTTTGTGTAAATTGGTAGAAATATAACGATAATTGTCGAAAGTGCCGGCAAACGGCAAGCCGCCCGGGAGTTTTCTGCAAAAACGCTGCCTAATCCTTTCGAGGTTTAAAAAAATAATGCATGTTGGGATATTCCTCTTCTATAGATCTACAAAAAAGTCCGCGATAGCATATGTCTATCTTTTAAGGATAGCATATTATAGCCATATTATCTCTTAAAAATGGTTACGAACAATGCGGTAATTTGGAAAGCTATTTAAACGGATACAGTATTAACCCTTATCAATCTAAATACGTTAGTTGCTTTAAGCATTTCATGCACATTATTTTACTCTTTCACACCATATAATTTAAATGAATATCTTAGGAGTTATCGCAAATAAATTAACGCACGCCAAAATAAATTCAAGCGCCTTTCTCGATTGACGACCGATTTGGCGCAGGAGTAGGCTACCCACCTTCTGCGCCAGTGGTCTCGGGTTCGATTCCCGAACAAGACAAATATTTGTGTGCATGAACATGTCTATTTGTCTTGGTCTGGGTGTTAACTATGTATAATATGTATGTATTTACAAACAAAAAGTATTTAAGTATATATTTATCCGTTATCAAGTTTTCCATGATACAGTTTCTTAATGAAATTAAAATGGGCTTAGATAATTGGTGTGAATGTAAGAATTTATTTATTATTATTATTATTATTTTTCACCAATAACACGTAATATATCTAGCACCAAAAATATGGATTTTGAAATTTTTGTTTGTCTGTCTGTCTGTCTGTTGTCCGTGTTTCACGCAAAAACTACTAAGCGGATTTTGATGAAACTTTTTTTGTTATATAGCTAGCTGTAGACATTCGATAGTAGTTAAAATAGTAGATTGTACAACAAGTGCATAAAACGTACCATTTTACCCGAGACGTATATATCCATCCGAGCCGTAGGCGAGGGTGGATAGCCAATTCGAGGGTAAAATGGGTTTTATGTTCGAGTTATACACTCTGCTTTTCACTTCGAGAGTGAGAAAAATAATAACAATATTGCAAAAAAGAAAAAATAAAGAATTCGCCATATTGGCGGGAAGACTTTCTTTTTCTTTTTTTTCATACGTGGCATTGGCAGCACAGTGACTTTAGCATAGATCGTAGTCCATATACTCTTGAAATACTTATTTCTTAGAAAACTCATTAATTTTGCCTAGTTTTATTAATTTAGTAATTTAACATGGATTATGTACAAAATTTAAGAAACAGAATGGAATACGTTAGGTATTAATAAAATTTATTTAACGAAGTTTAATTGCGTGTGTGACTGTTTACCTGACGATCTTTGTCTTGGAGTCTGAGGCTTAGACGAAGATTTTACTTTATGCACTAGAGCATAAAAAGCGATTTTATGCAGCCTATACCCAACATATTACACGAACTTTACGAGCATGAGAAGTGAAAAATAATTTTTCATCAAGCCTCAATTAATTGTGATTTCGGTAAAATGACCCTGTCAGGTACCTTTCACTGATAAGAGGATGAACCCAAAATTCTTTCTGTCTTCTACGTCTTCGTACATAAAGCAATAAAGCAAGTAATTGCTGACGTTCCAAGGAACTCATTATTCCTCTCGTTTAAAACGCGTCCGTAGAGTGTAGTTTCAAAGAGATCACTGCGCTGCCCCGGCCAGTAAAAAACCGGACAAGTGCACAAGCTAACCATCCGTGTTTTTCATGCCACGCCGGTCCGTAAAAACACGGACCGCCGGATCGGTAAAATTCAGTTGTAGTGCACAAACGCCCTAAAACGCGAAGCCGGTTTTATGACGTCACATCATCTTGGGCAGGCCGATTGAACGAATGATTTCATATATTTGACAGTTGTTTGACAGTTGGCGGTACCGCCGAAATTATCCAAGTTGGGAATTTGAAAGCTATTACTTTGTGGCTATTACGGATCTAGCTGTCAGTTGATTGCGGGAGCTCTGTAGTAGCCGACATCAATATTTTTTCATATTTTTACCACAGTTTTACTGTTTTTATCAAAACGGTAACATCTTTTTAAACTTTTCTTACAATTTTATATTAGCTACGTGGATTTTCTTGATAAAATACCGTAGTAAATTCCTGAAATTGTTCGTCATGGAGAGAATGATTTTGTGGGCTGCTGCCTTCGATCAACAATAACAGCTGCTGAAGAAGACTGTCTTCAGAATCTCGAGCGAATTGATCGCAGGATACTTCGAGAGAATAGCTAGCCCATGCTCCTCACAGGTAAACCTATTTCTTACATTTTTTCTGACAAATAAGTATGTTGAGAAAAGCTATATTTAAGTCATTACTAAGTATTGTTTTGTTTCAGAAAGTAGCTTCATTGATAATTTTCGCCTGACAAAAGATGCATTTCGCACGTTGTGCTGTGCACGCACATGATTTGTGACATAAATGTTGACCAAATTACCTTAAAGACAAAATGAAGTTATTTATAATAGTACAACCTTTAATATACCTATGTGTATTTATTACAGGTATTGGCTGCTTTCACACTACCAACACTGACGGCAATCAATGACTATAAATTTGGACATGGACAGCAGACTGTTTCAGATAATCTTTCAGAGGTGACAAAACATAATGAGCCTAACATCATAAGCAAATAGGTACATCAAGTTTCAATTTTCAATAGGAAGTATTACTATTCACTGAATACTGGTAAGTATCATGCATAATTTTTATTTAATTATTATTTATTAAGGAAACAAACGGTCATACATAATACATTGTACAATGTTAAATGAATCTAAAAAGACCTATAGTTCCATTAAAGTAAGTTACAAAAAAAAGTAGTAGGTAACAAAAATTTTTGCAATCTAAAAGATATTTCAGAGCAAACAAAAGAAATTGTACTTAAGTGTTATATGTTAGAAAGTTTAAATTGATTTATAAACCTAACCTATAATGGCAGTAATACATGGTTCACTTTTGCTTTTCAATTTGGATGAAGCAACCAAATTTAACAATATAAATGTAAAAGTGAATCGTTCAATATCATTATGCACTTGTATTTCTGTGCCTTTCCACCAAAGTGAATCAATTTGGTTAAACCATGTTACTTACATTACCATTAGGTACCTACTGAATTTGTTTTAATTCTTATGATAGTTAATTAAAAAATATTTAAATTTTCTTTTCAGGTTTGTGATACTGATGCGAATAAGTGCACTAAGTAGGTACATAGGTATTACGATGTGCCATAATGCCAGCCACAATTCCCATATTTGGAACAGCAGCGCTCTGAAAAGGAAAATTAATCATCTCCATACCCTAGGCAATTCATACTGGCTTTTGGGAGACGTTATTAAAATTGATTAAAGTTAAAATGTATGTATTTAATAAGCTTGTATGTAAATAAATTAAGGTATGTTATCTTAGTAAATGGTCCTTTAAATGTTATACATTTAGTTAGACCATAAATATTTATGATTAATTATGTTATCTATGTTGACTTTTAACATCCTTGAAATATCCTGAAATACATAACTGTCTTTTTACAATAAAATTTACAAGTGCCCCACGTCCATCAGTTTTTCTTTTGTGGTAAACCTATCACACAAGCTAAGAAAACCTTAGCTTAGTATTTTTGATGAAAACTATTTTATAATTTGAGGGTGTAGGCTAGTATAGTATTATATTATCTGTGGTGTAGTGTAGTTTGGTAAATACTTAAAATTAAAATGACTAGTTACATATTTATGTGTCATCATTTCACTCATTCTCACGCTGCACCGCACATCGCTCCGGTTTGCGTGGTAGTGCGCTTGTTATCTATGGCTGTAGAATCTTGATGGGCATACAAAACCCGCATTGAAAAACCAAAAACGCCTGCCACTTTTCGAGAGCAAATTTATTCTACTAAAACTTTGCTCTTTCATTTGTTCAGGTGTTGTAGAAGTGAAAATGTTAAGTAACAAAAAGACTTAGCTGTGGCTCAAACAAACTGAGCTTATGTGATGTTACGTCCGTCAGAAGACATCGGTTTTCATAGTAAATGTATGCACTAGAACCCTGTTTTCTCGTGGGCACACTTCTGTGTGTGACGTGTTATAAGATATGTAAGTGCGTTTCTAGCTGAGTTTGTTTGAGACTTGCAACTTAATTCCGGTAATGTTACACGACTTTCGAGAATTATTATCTGAGTTCTAAATCTAAGAGTAGTTGGTTCAAAGAAATTAATAGTAGTTTTGTGATAGCAGCTTGATTCAACCAACTTCACAACAAATCTCCAAGTTTTCAAGAAATGAATCATGGCAGTAAAACCCTACTAATATTATAAATGTGAAAGTTGTTGTGTTTGAATGTTTGTTACTCAATCACGTCACGCCATAACGGCTCAACGGATTTGGCTGAAATTTGGAACACAGATACTTTGTAGCCTGGAGAGCAACAGAGGCTCTCAACAGAGAAAAATATCACATTCCCGCGGGATAACGTCGTGTAGTCCACGCGGGCGAAGCCGCGGGCGGAAAGCTATATAGTTACAAATAAAACTATAAAATACTAGCGGATCCTCGCGGTTTTACCCGCGTGGTACTAGTTCCCATGGGAATATCGGGGTAAAATATAGCCTATGTCACTCGGGAAGAATGTAGCTTTCTAATGGTCAAAGAATTTTCGAAATCAGTCCAGTAGTTTCGGAGCATATTCGATGCAAACAAACAAACAATCAAATCATTCCTCTTTATACTATTAGTATAGATTATTTTCTTATATAGGTATTGATAAATAAAAAAATAAAACTCTTTGTTGCCAAAACGGTAATCTTAAATACATACCTCAATAAAAAACTAGTGTTAGCGATAGAGTTTAATTTAACACTTCTTATACATAGTTTGTTTGTATTATTAAGTAATTTACTTGAAGAGGTGTAAATAATTTTCAAATTAGAGATCATTGTTGTTCCATATTTCCATTTGGCACATACTTCATTATCTTGAATTGAGTTGGATATGAGATTGAGGTTAGAGGTCGGGAGCGTTGAATCTGAAAGAGAATAAAAATTACAACATCATTCCAATTTATTTATTTACTTACTTAGTACAAAGACATACAAGTAAAACTAACAATAAAGAAGTAAGTAGATATAAGTGTTGGCATTGTCTTTTAATTTTAATTTAATATTAAAATATAGGTATATTAGGGAAAGGTATTTTGACACCTTTGAAACTTAATCACCTCATGCCATTTGGCATTTTGCCTGGTAGTTGACATTCACATTTTTCGTTAGGTAGGTATATATTTTTTTTTAATGAATCCATAATTCTTCCTCTACAAACTAATGTTGGATGTACCAGCATTGGTTAATTACACATCAAGCACCCTGCTTTGTAACACATAATGCAACTGCTACTGTATCAAGTACGTTGGCATGAGCCCGCTCGCAGTGAACCATCGAGTGGCGTTTTCATTGCAAACACAAAGGCAGCTAGTACTGCGGATCCGAGAGCTCATAGCGCAGTGACTGGACGAGCCATACTCACTTGCAGGTTGATACAGTAGCAGATATGTTACATGCTACAAGCTAGATGAGTAGGTACCCTGTTAACACGGTTGCATTGGAAAACAATGATTGTTTTAATGTTTTTCCAGTTAAGTGAATGTTTAGTCCTTCATATGAAAACATAATATTGTAAATATGTGTAACGTTAATGTAAAGGTTAAAACTTACATTTACAATACCTACTGTGAGCTTGTTATATCTCCACCATTAAGAAAACGCGAAATCTGGGTTTTTCTGCATTAGTTGCAGGAGAAACCGTTCTTGTGCACCCGGCAATGGTTATGTGCAGGCATCTGAAAAACAATCGGAGCTATTACGACGCTGTTAAAATACTCAAAATGAAAGCTCACTATATAAATAAGTAGGTAAACAAATTGATATTAGAACAAAATATCAATTGTACAAAAAACATTCACTTACCTAGGTATACTATATTTAGCACAGCAGCTTAGAAATATTGAGTTATTTCTGTTTATCTCTTTAAAATCAACCATCATACCAGCAATGAAGCAACAACTTTGTTAAAATAATATCATAACATAACCTCTTTGCTTTCTTGAATTGCGTTTAGTTTTTGTTTTGTTGCGTTAGTCCATCGTTGCGTTTTTCTTTTATTTAATCATTTTAAAGACCACAAAGTAATTATCATAAAATATCATCATGTACATAGAAATAGCATACAAAGTCAGTCTGTGTTTTAATTTTTATTAAAGTAAAAAATGTTTAAAAGTTTATCAAAATCTATAATCGAAACGCAAAACAAAAACATTCGTTCAAACAGTCGCCTCACTAGAATGTCTACTATTGTCTATGGATCCATAATGGTTTTCATAAATTGAAGTCTGGAAATTTGCCCGGTACGAAATAATCGTAATCAAAAAATTTTAATCGGGATCAAATGCCCAAGTTGGGCGTTTTCGGCGGTAGGCCCCCAGATATGCTTCGTTCATTATACGGCATTTTATTTCGATTTCGTGAACAACCTGTAGGTATTATAGGTGATATAAAGGATATGTTCTTACGTATTAAAATTAGTAAAGAAGATCAGAACGCATTGAGATTTCTATGGACAGTAGATGGCAAGGTGAAGCATTTTGCCATGACTTCACTTATTTTCGGTGCAAATTGTTCACCCTTTATAGCTCAGTATGTTAATCAAGTAAAAAATGCTTCTCGTTTCCATGACGAAATGCCTACTGCGGTCGCAGCGATCCAGCAGAGTACCTACATGGACGACTACATAGACAGTTTACCTACCCCTTCGACCGCTAAGCAGATGGTAAGCCAAGTTACTTACATTCAACGACAGGGAGGCTTCGAAATGGGGAAATGGGCGAGCAATATACCTACCGTGTTGAATGAGGTCCCGAAAAGCGACCTTAATGATAAAACCGTAAAGTTCAATGTTGACAGTCAAGTTACGACTCTCGGCTTATTGTGGTACCCTGCGACAGATGAACTTGCCTTTGACCTGTCACTTAAACGTATACCTACTGATATCTTGCAGCTGAAGCGCGTACCTACTAAGCGCGAGACCTTACGTATCGTTATGTCTATATTCGATGTGCAAGGGTTTTTAGGTCCGTTCATGGTAAAAGCTAAGATTTTATTGCGCAACATTTGGAAAGCAGGTACCCAATGGGACGATGAGATCCCACATGATTTATTTATTGATTTTTGTAGTTGGATTACACAATTACAGTCCCTGATGGATATAAGAATACCTAGGTATTATTTCCGCGACAAGGCTGCCACTGCGCTCCTCACGAGTGAGCGAGACGACTCGACGAGCACGAGCACGGCATCGATTTCTCTCGAGTTGCATACATTTTGTGATGCATCGCCGGCCGCGTATGGCGCTGTCGCCTACTGGCGACAGATAGGTAGCGATGGTTGTGTAACTGTCTCGTTTATCGCGAGTAAAAGTCGAGTTGCTCCTATTAAGCTCGTTACTATACCGCGCCTAGAGCTACAGGGTGCGGTTTTGGCTTGTAGGCTAGCGGATAGTATAAAGAGGGAGCATCGACTGAAAGTAGATGCTACCTACTTCTGGTCAGACTCCACGACAGTACTACATTGGATTAACAATGAAAATAGGAGTTATAAGGTATTTATTGCCAACAGACTCGGAGAGATTGACGAGACAAGTAGTACACGCGAGTGGCACTACGTGCCCACCAACTTGAACCCTGCGGACCACCTGACGAAGAACACGGAGTACAAGCTGGAGACCGCTGCTGATTGGCTCACTGGACCACCGTTCCTCCGCGAAGCCGACTCCTCCCGCTGGCCGCTACAACCTGAAACAGAAAAACAAATTAATGAAGAGTTATTAGAGAGAGTGTACACTGTACATGAAAATACAGTCAGCAACTTACCTGTGCCTGATCCTGCCCATTTCTCCAGCTGGCTTCGACTGCTTCGTGCAACTGCAACAATGTTGATGTTTGTTGATAAATGCAGAAAGAGACATAGTGGAAATGTACTTACCGGTCAGCTGATGAAGCGAGCAGAGACGTTGTTATTTAGACACGCACAGATGGAAACATTCGCATGTGAAATAAACCTGTTGAAGGAAAAAAAAGAGTTGAGACGTGACAGTAGACTCCTCACGCTCTCCCCGATCCTGTGTGAAGACGGACTTCTTCGGGTCGGCGGCCGCATCAACGCCGCCAAAGATGTGCCGCCCGAAGTAAGAGCTCCAGTAATACTGGATGGACGCAATCACATCGCGAGGCTGATAGTAAATGACTACCACGTTCGCGCGGCTCATGGCTCTAATGAGATGGTGGTTAATGAGCTCCGACAGAGATTTTGGGTTTTGAATCTGCGACCTACGGTGCGAAGAATATCATCGCAGTGCCTTATCTGTCGCATGAGAAGAGCTCTCCCCAAGCCGCCGCGTATGGGTGACCTACCTGCAGAGAGGCTGCGCCATCATGAGAGGCCGTTCACCATGTGTGGGCTTGACCTGTTTGGCCCGATGGAGGTGACCGTTGGAAGACAGAGACCAAAACGCTATGGCGTATTGTTCACTTGCCTGACGGTACGGGCCATACATATTGAGGTGGTCGAGTCACTTACATCTGACTCACTAATTATGGCCCTCAGGAGAATGGCGGCCCGTCGTGGATGGCCGCGACTGATTTATTCGGACAACGGCACAAATATGCGCGGCGCTAGTGTCGAACTTAAGCGCGCATACGAAGAGTTGGATCGCGATGCAGTTGTCTCTGACGCCCTCAACCGAGGAGTTGACTGGCGGTTTATCCCTCCTCTCAGCCCGCACATGGGTGGCGCCTGGGAGCGCCTCATACGGAGTGTAAAAACGGCCCTCAAAGTGGTGCTGAAGGAGAGAGCTCCTAAAGAGGAGACCTTGTTGACCCTATTGACAGAAGTCGAAGGCCTGGTCAATAGCCGACCCCTGACTCACGTGTCAGTGGAGCCTAGGAGTGATGAGACACTCACTCCTAGCCATTTTTTGTTAGGTAGCTCATCAAACCTGCCTATACCTGGCGTTTTTATTGACCGCGACTTGTGTTTGCGGAAACAGTGGCGTATAGCTCAGCGTCTCACTGACCAGTTTTGGACTCGCTGGATGCGAGAGATCTTACCGACTCTGGTCCCGCGACGTAAGTGGTCGCAAGAGGGGGCCCAGTTGAAGGAGGGTGATATGGTTTACGTGGTTGACCCGTCCTCACCACGAGGTGTATGGCCCAAGGGCGTGGTACAAGCCGTGTACCCCGGAATGGACGGACGCGTGCGCGTAGTCGATGTAAGGACGAGCACGGGTATCAAACGGAGATCGGCCGCGCGTGTCGCCAGGTTCTTCGATAGTAGTGAGTGTTGCCGTAGCAACACTGGGGGGGAAGATGTTGAAGATGTAGGCCGTCGACCTGTTTTTCCCTTGAATGTGGTCATGTAAGTTCCGATTGTTGCCGCTTGCGCGGACAGCGCCGCGGCCGGCCAGCGCGCAGGCGCGACGCCATTTTTTCTCTCGGTCTGTGTTTTTACGGGTGACGCGACGACGCGAGCGCCTTTATTTTACTTTATGCATAATTGTATTGTACAAGTGTGTTATAGTGTATAAATACACGCAATTGAACATTTCATAGTGTTTTTATTAAAATCGGTGTCGTCTTCGAGCCCCATCGTCCACAGTGTTATTGTTGAAATTTTAATAATAATAAGAGTTACTATTCATGACAATTGCTGTTTATTGATTTGTCAATAATATGTCTTTTGGTAGGAAAGGCATGAATCCAAGTTTAAAATTAACTTTATAAGGAACACATTATTTTCTATAGTTTCTGTTTACATTTCAAAATATATTTGTTGTTTGAGTGTAATAATTTAAAATTATTCAACCTATTGAAAATGAAATGAAATTGAAATTATGAAATTATTAGAAAAAAATGACCCGTCTCACAACTACTTTTTCTAATACTTACTTCATTTTCAATAATAAAAATTGCATTGTGAATGCAAAAAGTAAAAGTAATTATTCATCCTAATTAACAATTACTTATAAATTATAACCATCAAACCATGAAGTATTAGAAACTTTGTGCACCATAGTTTTGATATCCCTTATCTTATTTTGTTGTTTGTGTCCCCGAGTGTGCATCAAAGTTAATATTTATTTATTTCTATTTCAGTATATTAGTTCCAGTAATCAAGGGAAATCAAAAAACTACCAAGAATTGTTTAAGAAGTGTAGACTCTTATGTCAAAAGAATATGGAAGTTGCGGAACACTTTAAAACAAGAAGAAACTCGATTTTCATTTTAATGTAAATAATGTAATTTTCATATGACAGAAGACACTCTACTCTAAAAAATCGCCTGTTCAAGGAAGCGACATCCACGATATTAGGAAAAAATGAATGTAATAAAACATATAAAATTTATATGCACTTGTTTTCCATAACCTTAACTGTTACTATGTTGTTTTTACTAGAGTATCAAGCGTTTCTTCCATGTACTATTCTTCCGTTTGATTTGAGGTATAACTTATACCTCAAACGGAAGAATAGTTCATGGAAGAAACGCTTGAAACTCTAGTTTTAAGTTGTTGGGTTTCAAATTTCCCGCCTACTATATTTTGAAATTTCCCGCCATGCTAGTTTCGTTGGGGATTACGACAGATGGCGTAAGTCCAAATGGTCTACCATTTTTTTGTATGGAGTTGACATTCTTCTCCTTGTGAGTAATATTATTCTATGCTTCGAGCAACGCGGGTCTTCCGTCCCGGAAGGGAGTAGCCTTAGCGAGTTTACTCTATTCAAATAGTTCTGTCGTTTTTTGGGGGGGGGGGGGGGGGGGGGGGGGGGAAATGTGCACACAAGTGCAATTCCGTATACTTACATCCAAAAACAATACTGTAAAGACGACACTAACACATAGAAAATGAAACAATACAGCGACAATTCGTGTACGGATGAGTCACAACTCACTCACACATTGCCTCGATTTCAACGTAAATAGGGCTGGACTCAACTGTCGATGCAGCAATATCGATAAATTTCAATTTCGGAAGAAGGACTAATAAAGGTAACAAACTGAAACATATTACTAATATTATTTTTATTTATCTGTTAATCAATTATTGCTTAACTAGTGGATCCTCGCGGTTTTACCCGTGTGGTACCTACCCGTTCCCGTGGGAATGTCGGGATAAAATATAGTCTATAGCCTTCCTCTCTAAATGGACTTACCAACAACAAAAGAATTTTTCAATTCGGTCCAGTAGTTTCTGAGATTAGCGCGTTTAAACAAACTCTTCAGCTTTATAATATTAGTTAAGATTTCTTATAATTATTATTAGGAATTTATGTAGGATCTTACTAACAGTTTTTGATATTCTATTATATAAAAATCTCGTGTCACGGTGTTTGTGGTTGCGCTTGTTTTTGTTTTTTTTTCTTGGTAGGTACGAGAATAGTAATAAGACTTAATATTATACCGCTATTTCTAAGAGCTGATGATTTTATACCTCAATCGCTACTGATGATCTGTTTTGTAAGAGTGCGACCACATACGCGCCGTGACACGAGATATTAAAATTCAAAATTGCTATTTAGGTTGAGATTACAACACTTGTGAACGTCAAAGCAGCTACGCCATCAGTTCGCAAATCCTACGGCGGGAGACCTTGCAAGAAGAACCGACAAGAAAACCTTTAAGGGCAATCTTTTTCTCCTTGTTATATTTTATACAGAGTCGTCAAATTGAAATTGAATTCCATCACAATAGAATACTTAATTTAAGTAGTAACATTTGCTCTTAATATTATATAATGTAACAGTAAACCATTTTCAACTAAACAAGAAATCAAATATGTCAACATGTTAGGCATAGCTGAACTTGTAGATCCAGCAGTATTGTAAGATTGTTCAATGGGTTAGGAATGGCTCTGGAAAATAAGTATAACAGTGAGATGCAATTTTGTGACTTTATTACAACACCGAGAATACTTAGAAGACTTGCGGCAAAAATGCAGTCTGTTATTAAATTTGGTACATATTGAATTCTCCGTTATTATTCTCCTTTTCTTTGGAAGGGCTTGAAAATCGGATGACATGAAATGGGTCGAGCAAATTACACTGCTCCGCTTGAGATCCCAGGTTTGCTTATTATTGCAAAAACTTTTCCATGCATTCTTTAATTACATTTAAATACCAAATTCGCATATTTTATTCTTAAATTGTTGACGGATTTGTTCAGCAACATCAAGTCCGCTTGCCCATATAACTCTGTCGAGCAAACATGACGCCTGCAGTTTATACTCTTCTCTTTCACTCGATTCCGCATGCCCGGAGAGTGAGAAGGACGGGTATAACCTGCAGCTGTCATGTTAGCTCGACCGGTTTATACAAATTTCAGATCGGTCGCGCGATAAATCCGACTTCTCGCCGACGATGGGCAACACAGTGATGTTACCGTTACATGTCATAATGTTTGTCGATAAATTTGAGTGGCAGTTGGCGACGCGACGAGACGTTATTTATTCATATGTACAAATGATTGTTATCATGGTTTTATATGAACTATAGTACGTTATTATTATTGGGTTACCTAGCATGTAATTAGAAAAAACAAAAACCGATAAGGAGCAAGTCAGACTCGCGCACTGAGGGTTCCGTAACATCAAGACTAAGTATGAATGAAGACACGGCGGTGTAGAATATACGTTATAAAAATAATAGGCCCGTCCGATCGATTACGACCACGGCGGCCTATTTTTTTTTTGGATAAAATATGATGAAAGCATTATGATTTCATTGTTTATTTATCGCACTTTTTGTGTTTACAGGTTCCATAAAAATCCTGAATTAAGATGAAACAGCCATTAAATTGAGATTTTAAATTATTTTTATGCATTTACAATGCAATTCTGTAAGTATAGGAAAAATTATCACATTATTCACATTTTTTCCTATACTTACAGAATTGCTCATCATCATCATCATTCTATCTGGTGAAAGAATAGACAAAGACAAAGCATAGAAGTCGAACCCGATTCCGTTTCCGACGGTTTTTGAATCAGGGGGCAGATAAACGGAGAGGTTTGTCGTCGTCCTCTAGCACCTTTTATCGTTTACATCGTACATTGACACTTTTGAACGAACAAGTTTAAAAACGTTCTTTCAAAAGTGTCAATGTACGATGTATTGGTCATGGTCGCCGACCATGATCGGCCATCGTGTACTGGGGGCTTTACATTGCTCAATATATGGTCCATACATGAGCTACATACCACTTGTTGGTTTTGTTATGTGCAGTGTACAACAAATGTATTTTTAAATATCAGTAGATTTGTCATATTTATATAATATTTAACTAAGTGTTACTATTGGTGTCTTCTACGATTATTGTTAATAAAGTAAGGTGCATTGTTAATCTGCATTTTATTTACGCAAATTATCCATTCTTTATCATGATAGAGTATTGTATAGGTAATGTATAGGTTATTCTATAGGAATGTGGGTAGGTGGGTCTTCCTGAATGTTAATAAGTGTAAATAAAAAACAAATAACCGCAAATAGCAGGTAATGTGTGCGTGCGTGTATATGTGTGCGTACGTGTATAAGTGTGTATGTGTGTATGTTAAGCTGCTATGGCTAGAAACCAGATGGCGCCAGGTTACACTTCCGCTAAAGGGGCCGAAGATTGTTCTCTATTTCCTATATATACAAGTTACTCTATGGTGTAGTATTAGTAATCTGTGGTATCTTGCATCGTCACCGGCACCGGGTGGTGTTCAAATGTGATGTGTGTGGTTCAAATGTGGTTCAAATACGGTGAATGACGGTGAATACGATTAGATAAAAGTTTATTTATTCACTTTTTTTCAGCGTGATTTCGGCCAAAGCTGAAAATAAACAAACTTCGTGTCGTGATCAAATACAATTTAATACTGCAAGAACATAATTGAATTGAATTGAATACTTTTGAAAAACAAGTTTTCATGTAAGTTTTTTGGTACGTGCTTCGGTTTTAAAACTTTCGGTTGTCGCAACTTTTCTTAGATCTCTCTAAATAAGAATTAGAACAGTCTCCAGAACTTTTGTTGTTTTTTTATCAATTGCTTTATGTTCTTGTTCTTTACCTTTTAGATCTTGACCGAAACAATAATGCCTTTCTTCAGTGGACGATGTGCCAGTGGGGTGAAGCTGGTGGGAAAGACCGCTATAGTGACCGGTTGCAATACCGGTATTGGAAAGGAGACAGTACTAGACTTTTATAAAAGAGGTAGGTACTTAAATTTTTTTTTATCTTATTTGGGTAAGTAAACAAACAGTTAACAACAAATTTTGGTTTTACTTTAATAGTCAATAACATACACGGTGGAACTATTTAATGAAACCAGCCGGCCTAGCATGAGCGGCTTATAGCGCGCGATATGATATGGTACGGCAAGTTGTCTTGCTTGCCCCACTAAGGTGTAAGCAAGACAACTTGCCGTACCATATCATATCGCGCGTTATAAGCCGCTCATGCTAGGCCGGCTGCCCCCCTAGCATGACCAACCAAAACGCGATATGATATGATAAGTTATCCGGTTTAACTGTCAAAAGTCTATGGGTTTTGACGTTTGAATGTCGATAAATCGCTTTATCATACGATACATATCGAGTTTTGGGTGGTCATGCTAGGCTTACTGGATGGAAAGTACTCGAAATAATGTTGATAGCAAATTTCACTCAAAGGGAACATTCCTTTATTTTTGAAATGAAACAAAACTGCAGTCAAAGATTTTTAAAAATAAGCTTGCCACACCCAGGAAACAAACCGGCTAATATTGGAAAAAAAAACAACCTGTACTTTTATAACATCAGTCAAAAGGGTACCTAACGATGAAGGTTAAATAAATTAAACTAAAGAAAAACAATGAAAAACATCATGGATCTGTTTTATATGGGAAAGGAGAGTTTAAAATAAATAAAAGGAGAATGCAATTTTGTTTCTTGTCAAACATAAACCAATGGTTCCTTAAAGTGAAATTCGCTATCTCCATTATTTCTAGTACTTCCCTCCAGAGATCCAGATTGCTATACACACCCAACTGATCTGATCAGCATTCTAAGTGCCTGTTTCACAATATCCGATTAGTAGATACTTTCCAGTTTAATTGACAGTTTTGTTTGGACTATCTGTCAAGTAACAGTTTTAATGCTATTTTGGGATTTTTTTTAAACATATCGAGACAGCTCTCAGAACTACTGTTCAGGTCAGTTGGATGTCTATAGTCTGGATCTCCTCCATCCACCCACTGGATAGCCATCATCAGATCACAGCTCGATCAATGCCTGGCGGAGAACCAAGACTTCAAAGTTATCTTGTTTGACGCTCGCCTGGCTAACTGGGGCCACAAACAATGGAAAATCTATTGTGTCTCATTTTCCAGGTTTTAAAGGATTAGTTATGTGGCCACCACTATTTATGTATGTATATATTACTTTGCCACCAGCAATGTTTACCACATAGTAATTAAAAGTTATGTACCTTTTGACAAATCCAATTAGAGTGGCCTAACATACATTGTAGTGTCTGCAGTTCTGCACTAATGAAAATAAATAATAAGTACAGTGCACGCAAAATAACTTGGCGCGTGTCAATATCTGAAACTAAATTATGACATGGGAATAAGGCTTATTTTTTAAATCAGCGCCCTCTCACACGCCAAGTTATTTTGCGCGATCTTGTCCCCAATGCTAATTACTTTTGTTTGTAGAACTTGTTTTGTATACTTGCAATGTTCGAAAAAACAAAAATTTATTATGATCCTTTGTAGGTGCTCGTGTAATAATGGCTTGTCGTAGCTTAGAAAGGGCAGAAGAAGCTAAGAATGATATAGAGAAGATGTGTAGTAACTTACCTGAAAAAGGTGACTTGCTTGTTGTCAAATGTGATTTGACATCATTGAAGTCTGTTAGAGATTGTGCTCAAAAGATATTAGATACTGAACCTCAGATAAACATCTTAGTGAACAATGCTGGGGTGATGATGTGCCCTAAAGGTGAAACGGAGGATGGATTTGAAACACAATTTGGCACTAATCATTTGGCACACTTCTTGTTCACATTACTCTTACTTCCAAGGATCAGGAACTGCAAACCTGCAAGAATCATAACAGTTTCTTCAAGAGCACATATAAGTAAGGGTATTATCTTGTTTTTCATAATATTTAATTTGCCATAATGATCCTTGATCATAATATTCTTTAGCACTATTCTTATTTATACCAGCCGGCCTAGCATGAGCGGCTTATAACGAGCGATATGATATGGTACGGCAAGTTGTCTTGCTTACCCCACTAAGGTGTAAGCAAGACGGCATGCCGTACCATATCATATCGCGCGTTATAAGCCGCTCATGCTAGGCCGGCAGGCCTGTTTCACTCCCCGTGTCGGCTCGAAAACGCGGCGGCAACGCCGGCGTTGTAAATCCATAGAAATTAGGTCCGCAAAAGAGCTAGAATATATGCGATAGAAAGAGATGCAACGACAACGAGTGGCCGTTCGTAATTTGCCTGCGCCATACAAGCTGAATTCTACTTTATTTCGTTATCGTTAGAGTTGCTATTTATTTAAATGACTTAGTGGAGTGAACTATCTGTTACATAGTAACTATTAAGTAATCTGTGTTTATACTAATAATAATAACGCATGATATAATTATTTAGTAGCAATAACTCTCATTTGCCATAAAATGAGATGCCATAATAACATGCTACAATTATTAGTAATATCATTTAACATGATAATCTTTAATTGACATGTCTTCCAACGTTTTTTACCTAACGTAATAAATAATTATTAAAAGTAAAGATAAATAGTTAGTAAAAAATGAATAATATTCAAATCCGACTCAGCCGACCCCGATAGGGGTGAGGCGGCCCGCGCGCTGAGGAGCAGGTGGCCTTGAGCGAGCCGCCGCAGCTAAGGTTGCAGCGGTGAGCGAATGCCATCTGCGACGATTAGCACGCTTGGAACCGCCAGAACCCCGCATCGCCGGAGCCGTGACAGAAGACTTGCATGCTGCATGCGTGTTTTTTTTTAATATCTACAACTGGGTAGCACTTAGCCTTCATCACACCTGATGTTAAGTGGTGATAAGGCTGTAGATGGAAGCGCACTACTCCCGGAATCCTCAATCACTGAGGAACTGGCTATCTTATCTCTAACTGCCGGAACACAATAAAGCTGAAAACATCATTGTTATGTCGTCAGACTTAGATAAGATGGTGGTATCTAGCCAGGTGGACTAAGAACAAGTCCTACCACCAACCAAACCGAATACAATATGTACCCCCACTTGCAGGGTGGAAAATAATCACGATTTTTTTTATTTTAATCAAAAAAATCAGATTTTTTTGATTAATTAGATTTTTGATTTTTATTAGTTTTTGCAATATAAACCCTAGTTTTTCTTATAGGCAACATTTTTATTTAGGTAGAATTGATGTACAACACCGCCAAAAAAGTTAAATGTTACATCAACCCGAAAAAACAATTATTTTTATCGTGATAAATAACTTAGCTTGCACGTATCGTACTTTGTATCATTGTTTTCGAACATTATAGTTAACTAGCGGCCGCCCGCGGTTTCACCCGCGTGGTTCCCGTTCCCGTGGGAATATCGGGATAAAAAGTACATATAAACCTTCCTCTTGAATCACTTTATCTATTAAAAAAAATCGCATCAAAATCCGTTGCGTAGTTTCAAAGATTTAAGCATACAAAGGGACATAGGGACAGAGAAAGCGACTTTGTTTTATACTATGTAGTGATTAATAATACCTCCCAGAGCGGTTAATAATATTTTTTTCGGATATTGATTTAAATCAGTGATTTTTATTTAAAAAATCATGCAATAAAAATCGTGATTGAAATCATGATTTAAATCATGCAACCCTGCCCACTGGGAATCGAACCCGGGACCTTTAGGTCTGCAATCGGTGGTGTGAACCACTAGACCACAGAGGTGGTTAAAATGCTGCATGCCTGCTTGCATGCTACATGCCAGCTTGCGTGCTGCATGCGTGCCTGCGTGTTGCATGCTTTATTGAAAACTAGCTTTCCGCCCGCAGCTTCGCCCGCGTGGACTACACGACATTATCCCGCGGGAACGTGATTTTTTTCAGGATAAAAAGTAGTCTGTGTTCCTCGCCAGGCTACAAAATATCTGTGTCCCAAATTTCAGCCAAATCCGTTCAGCCGTTTTGGCGTGATTGAGTAACAAACATCCAAACTTTCACATTTATAATATTACTAGCTTTCCGCCCGCGGCCTCGCCCGCGTGGACTACACGACGTTATCCCGCGGGAATGTTTTTTTTTCAGGATAAAAAGTAGCCTGTGTTGCTCTCCAGGTTTCAAACTATCTGTGTCCCAAATTAGCCCGAGAGCCAAACTAATTCGCTCTATGGAGACTCAACAATAATTCTATATCAGTAATTTCTTAACATTGAAAATTAGATTATGTAGTTTAATAAATAATTCATTAGTAATCCACCAATATTTATGACAGCGACATAAAAAAAAAACAAATACAAAGCTTTAAAAAATCTATAAAAAAATAGGCAAAAATGGTATAAGTTTTATTCAATTTACATTTGAATACATTTATTATTATCTTTCGTAAAAGTATATAATCCCCCTATATTTGTAAATGAAAAACAAATAAACTTAAAAAAAAACTCTCTACGTAAACTCAAATTGGCATTAAACCTATGTTAAAAATGCTATCAGAAACAACCGACTTCTTCCTAAAGTATTAGTTGCCCGTTTTATATCTTTATGGATTTCGACTTTGGTGCTTAGATATGGTGAACATAAACACATGTTAACGATAAAATTGGTGATAGCATATTTGCTGAAAGAATCGCACCATTTTTGGGGTATAACTTTTTTTTATACCTTCCAATGCGATATTATGTTGGATTCCAAAATATAGTCTCTTAAAATTATATTTAAGGGCCGTTTACAAAAATATGGCCTGTTATTGAATTTTTTACAAAAATATCGGATAGTTCTTGGGGTAAATTTCAGCCAATTCCGTTCAGCCGTTTTGGCGTGATTGAGTAACAAACATTGAAACATCTAAATTTTCACATTTATAATATTAGTAGGATAGTAGGAACAGAAGGATGTAAAGTATCCTACTAATTGGTGTGAATGTAAAATATTATAAACTAGCTATCCGCCCGCGGCTTCGCCCGCGTGGACTACACGACGTTATCCCGCGGGAATGTGATTTTTTTTCAGGATAAAAAGTAGCCTGTGTTCCTCTCCAGGCTACAAAATATCTGTCCCAAATTTCAGCCAAATACGTTCAGCCGTTTTAGCGTGATTACAAACATCTACAAACATACAAACATCCAAACATCCAAACATCTAAACTTTCACATTTATAATATTAGTAGGATGTGAAAGTTTAGATGTTTGGATGTTTGTATATTTGTTACTCAATCACGCTAAAACGGCTGAACGGATTTGGCTGAAATTCGGGACACAAATACTTTGAAGCCTGGAGAAGAACATAGGCTACTTTTTATCCCGGAAAAATATCACATTCCCGCGGGATAATGTCGTAAAGTCCACGCGGGCGAAGCCGCGGGCGGAAAGCTAGTGGCAAATAAAATTATGGAATCAAAGAGTTATGACATTTGATTGATAAACACCCAATTGCAGGAAGCTCCATTAAAGTTAATGCTTCATTAAATCTATTGCTGTCACTTTTTATTTCTTGACAACGAAAAGTGACAGCAATAGACTTAATGAAGCATTAACTTTAATGGAGCTTCCTGCAAGTGGGTGTATGAATAACTAATAAAATTATTGCAAACAATTTTATGTTATTTGATAGTTATGGCAAATGAAACGTTATCCTTTGTAATTAAATTGTGGCCAACGAAATTATTGCTTGTAAAATTCGAGCAAACATTAGTAAACCATAAGAGATAAGTGCAAGCAATTACTAAATTACTTGCTATTTATGCCAAAATGGAACACACATTACTGAGGCATAATACAATTGAAACCTACAACATTGATTTTACATAATTCATCAAATTATAAGTATTATTATTTTTAAACACACAGTTTGATTAACTTTAAACTTCTCTTTTTTCTAGGGAGAAGTATATTATAATGTCATGCACAAGAACACACTATTTACTGTTGCAGATTACACATTTCTTTTCAGTGCTGATATTTTTTTTAATGTTTGACTGTCAACTTTGTTATTTCAGGGTATGGTATTAATTTTGATGATATCAACTACAAGACTCGTCCTTATAATGCAGCAGAAGCATATTCTCAAAGTAAACTAGCAAATATTTTATTTTCAAGTGAACTAGCGTCAAAACTGAAGGTACATTCAATATTAATAGTATGGGTAATTGATCATTATTCAGTTTTATATAAAGGCCTCTACAGACCAAAGCAGGCGGGTTAGGCCGCCGGGCTTGTTTTCATACATAATCGTCGCATAACAAGCCCAGAAGGCCGTCGCGCCGGCTTTGGTCTGTAGAGACCTTAATGAATGAATCTGGTCAAGATTTTCATTGCTGTATATATTTCAGGAGTATAACATTGAAGGTGTTAACACATACAGCTTGCATCCTGGCGTCATAAAGACAGAATTGGGTCGTCATTTGAATGAAACATTGTTCTGGGGTGCCAGAAAGATAATTGGATTCGTTTTGGCACCCTTCATGAAGTCGCCTGAACTGGGTGCCCAAACAACCATTTATTGCTCAGTTGACGAAAAATGTGCTGATGAAACAGGTCTCTACTATAGGTATGTAATCAAATCAAATCAGTTTATTGCACACCATATGTATAAAAGGTCTTAAAAATATGAGCAGAACATTATGGGTCCGGATCGGACATGACAATATAAATATAAATAGAGGGCACTATACTTATATAACTCAAAATAAAAAAATAAAAACAAAAGGATAATAATATTGCTAGTGTATGTTAATTCCAATTAATATTATTTGAAAGACTTATCGGTCAAATACTCAGCAACTGTATAATAAGTTTTGTTAATTAGTATTTTTTTAAGTTTATTATTAAATTCTTTATCTTTATCTGTGTCTTTTATGTGTTCCGGTAATTTATTATATATTTTTATAGCCATAGCTAGTGTGCTCGCGGAGTGTAGTTTAAGTCGAGATGTAGGAATATTAAGTTTATTTTTATTTCGTAGTGTGTATTTGGGATTACTTTCTATGCGTTTTTTAAAGAATTCTGGATATTTTCGGACAAACTTACAAATTTCTAATATGTAAATACTAGGTAATGTAAGAATTTCATGTTTCTTAAAAATGGTAGGCATGAGTCTGTATTATCTATATTTACTAGTATTCTAATTAATATTTGCTGCATTCTAATTAATATATAATTTTCTAATGTATAATATTTGCTGTTCACATTTTGCCATTTCCCTTTATTTTCTCACCAAACCAACCAACAGATCGCGAGAATTATGCGTCGTAACGTCAGATCCTTGTTTAATCACTGTCTTCTAACTTCTTGAAGTTTTCTTGCGTTCAAATTAATCTCTTTCTATGATCTCTCAAAGGGTAAGAATCGCGTCGTCCGTCTTGACCAGCCTGACTTCCCTCGAAGCCATCCCCCAGCCCAGCGAAGCCTCGCTACTTTGTTTTTTCGTCTTCCCGTCCCCTTAAACTCCGCCCCATTAATCTTTACAATACTTCCGGGACGCCACCCGGCGCTTTTACTTCTTACAAACAAGTATCAAGTTACCGAACTTATTATATTTATTTCACAATTCAACATTATCAATCAAAATTATAAAATTTGCATTTACAATGCTATTTTGTACTATAGAAGATAACAAGTTTTCCAGTCTGAACAATGTCATTTTTATTTTGCAATTTTATAATATTATGGAAATCATATTTGATAGGCCCGGGTGGTTGATCTCCACAGCGCGCCTCTTTGCTAAAAGTGGCGTGGCGGTTTTATACTCATTCAGTAGTGGTGCGGTCTGCTCAGGCGTCTCGCTCGTCTTGCGTCGATCACAATGCGCTTAACATCGCATACTTGTCGACATCTATACATATACAACGGTCGACATTTATATAAACGGGGCTCTATTTCATTTCTTGTTTGATAAAAGCCTCTGCACTCTGTTCGCCGAGAGTCAGAGCCTGCTAATTATATAAAACAAGAGAAAATGGCAAAATGACCGCCGTCCGCGACGCGTCCGCGACGCGTCCGCTTGCTTTTCCGGGCCGCGGTTGACAACGACTGTGTGCCTCTTACCACGAAACACGGCGAAAGCGAGTGATAAGCGACGGCCGCCATACAGTTTGCGAAAATTAAGCGACAGTTACGGCGTTCTAGGGAGTCGTTTAGCTACTAATATTTATCAACTCTCGGCGAACAGAGTATAGTAAGAATGCTAAAGAATATGCATATTTGACTAATCTTTCGCATTATTGCCGATAATAGTACAAACCATTATCGGTAATTAAAAGATTGTAATTGTAGATTGTATATTAAAAGAGTGTAATTGTAGATTGTATATTAAAATATTGTAATTGTAGATTGTATATTAAAAGTGTGTAATTGTTTTAGTGACTGCGACGTCGTTAAGCCGGCGCAGGGGGCTCTGATTGACGAAAACGCAAAGAAACTTTGGACATTATCTTCTGACCTTGTAGGCCTCGGAGACTACAACGCATTCACGGCAAGTGACCCTGGACTAAAGAACCCTTAATTCTATAATCCTTAGATTATAAGAGTGCCCGTCGGTTTAAGGCTCAATTCCGTCCGAATCCTTAGTTTAGAGAAACATTGTTTACATCAGTATTTTGACTTGGTAATCAGTTTTTTAATGAAATATTTACAGTTGACACTGTAAGGTCAACTTTACTGCACAAAAACGAACAATAAGTTATTAAGATACAATTTAAGTACCTATTAGATACTTTTAATATTATATAGGTATCTATGTTTGCGTGAGTATGCGCAGCGAACCATGAGAGATTGTTTTGATAATAATATTTTTTCGTTTATCATAAGTACGTAACCTTAAGTTGCATTGCAGAGGATCTTAAGGCGAGGATTCCCGACCGAAATAGGCACGCTGACGCTTGCTGGGCCGCGCTCGATACACTTCGCGCGGACCCAGCGGCAGCCGGCAGTGAACTGTGAACTCGCGAGCGCCCCGCGAATCGAAAATCACTTAAAATTCAATTAAAAATGAAATATACCGGCCGGAATCCCTCGGCTATTCAAAGACAATTATTTTCATATGTTTTTCATTAAACTAAAACCAAGTATAAGATCTGCAAGTAATATGATATTTGAATTATTATTAGACGGATGTTTGGAATTTTATTTGACACAGTCAAGTATCACTAATGGAAAATATAACGGCCGGAAACAATAGATAAAAGACTGAAAATAACATATATATTTTCCAAATTTTTAGTACTTGTGGTTTGCGAGTAAGCCATAACTAATAATACCCTATTTTCGGGAATCCTCGCCTTAAATAAAAATACACTCATCTGCAAAAAAACGGGCACTTGCTTTACAAACATGGTCACTTCATCCTACTAATATGGGGGCACGTAATGTTTTAGCAACTTTTTAGAAGATTTGTGGTTGTGGTCGGTGGCCCGTGTGCGGAGAGGCATAACCTCAACGAAGCAGGCCGAGCGCGGTAACCACTGCGCCACGGGCTCCTTAAGGTGTATCGATGAGCTCAGTGGCGCCGCCCATGGAAATAAATCAATTGCATTTTATTAAAGGCTTGGATTAAAAGTTTCGGTTATTTCGCGCAAATAGAAGAGCAAAATGCAATTTTTTATTGTTTTTTCATGGCCTCAAATATGAGCACCAAGTTATGGATCTCGATATTACCAAATGTGGCCACTTTTGGCACTATTGAGATTCACGACTTATTGCGTAAGTTTGAGTTCTCAAAAGTATATATTTTATAAAATGCATTCCACTCTTTCACCTGCGCGAAATGCAATTGATTTATTTCCATTGGCGGCGCCACTGAGCTCATCGATACACCTTAACAGTGAATAAATAAATAATAAATTAATGTCCTTTATAGTAGTAGTAGTAGTTATCATTAAGAAACTGTTCTATGGAACCATAGATACCGGGTAAATATAATTAAATACTTACTTTTTTTAATACATACCTACTTAATATACATACATAACACCCAGACCAAGACAAATAGACATATTCATTCACACAAATATTTGTCTTGTTTCGGAATCGAACCCAAGACCTCCGGCGCAGAAGGCAGGTACTGCAGTGCAGGTAGCCTACCCCTGCGCCAAATCGGTCGTCCTCGTAGCGAAGTGAGCATGTTAGTATGAAAATAAAGCAAGTGGCCCTTTTTTGCAAGGAGGTTTATATTGCATTTTCTTTGACAACTGTTTTTATAATTATCTCATATAGTTATTTATAATATGTGATGTATTTATGTACTTACATTATTTAAATAAATTAATGTTGTGCGTTATCCGTTTGCGTTTTTCTTTTAAATGATATGTAGGTAGGTACTTAAGGCTCTTTCACACGAGCGATATCGTGACGTGCACGCAGCGTCTGTGAGTAGATAATGTGTTTAAAAATCGCAGCGCACACACTACATATATTGTACGTGGCGTGTGCTGTTATGGCCGCCGCCGCCGCAATCTCGCCCCACTGAGAAATCGCTCGTGTTTTAGAACTCATAATAATCCACGCTTACGATATTAATCATTATCACAAACGGCCGCTAAGGTAACAATTATTAAAGAAACGCTAAATGGGTAGGTAATTAATAAGTATTAAGTATTGAAGATTCCCATGGTAACTACGGGTCTCATGAGAAGTATAATTTTACTATGATGGGTATAATAAGAAGGCTCAAAGTCACCCAGCGAGCAATGGAGAGAGCGATGCATAGTGTTTCCCTGCTCGATCGTTTCAGAAATGATGAGATCCGCAGGAGAACTAAAACAACCAACATCGCTCGAAAATTCAAAAATTCAAAATTCAAAATCATTTCTTCATTTTAGGCTGATACAGCACTTGTGAACGTCAATGAAGCTACGCTATCGGTTCGCAAATCCTACGGCTGGAGGCCTTGTAACGAGAAGAACCGGCAAGAAACTCGCCAAGGGCTATTTTTTTCTCCCTGTCATATTTCATACAGAGTCGTCAAATTGAAAAGTGACTTTAACATAATATAATACGTAAAGGATTGCATTAGGACCGCGTACTGGACAACGTTCCGTGGGCAGACGCCCTACAAGATGGACCGACGATCTAGTCAAGATCGCAGTAGCCCGATTCTCGTAATAAAAACCGTGACGATATCGTAGCGATTTAGTCGTTGAAACCATTTTCGTATTCACAACTGTCGATAGAACTTGAGCGGAAGCGATTCTATCGAAGTGTCGTCGAAGTGTATTCTGCTACATTAATCGTCCTTCAATCGTTTGAAAACGATAACTCGAAGGTATTCTACTATTTAGATGACCTTTGTTTCGATCGGATTTCAACGACTAAACGTCAAAATAAGCGATCCAAGTGTTGTTGGACAAAAGTTCAATTAGCTGGACCTTTTGTATGTGAAAAATAAGCTTGGGGCTAGCATTTGTTATTATTTATTTTTTATTTTATTTAGGTAATAAACTTTTGTACATAATACATAGGTAATGTAATATACAAGGCGGACTTAATTCTAAAAGTATTCTCTGCCAGTCAACCGTTGGGAAACAGAAAACAATTAAAGCGGTACAAATAATATTATTATTTATTATTTATTATATATTATTTTATATATTTTATTATATTATTTATTATTTATTATTTATTATTTATTATTTATTATTTATTATTTATGAAAGAACGAAGACGGGCTCTTATTAGGGTACCGAACCAAAATGGTAAAAGGGAACCCTTATGGTGAGACTTTGTCTGTCTGTCACAAATGGACTTTTGATGAAAAATGTACAAAAAATACCTCTCGATTGAAAAGTCGCTAAGTTTCGATCCTATTGAGTTGAAGTCCTATCGAAACTCGTCCAAGCAACATGAGAATACTGCTTTTGGATAGGACTTCGATCGAACGACTTCTGAACTACAACAATATTTAGATTGTTTGTATTTACGAGAATCGGGCTACAGGAAGCCGTTGGGGGCAGCGCAGGACCGATCATTGTGGAAATCTTTATGGGAGGCCTATGTCCAGCAGTGGGCGTCGTTCGGCTGACATGATGAGATTGAAGATTAGCATTTGATGTTTGTTAAGTTCACTACGAGGCCCTGTCTGCCGTCGTTGCTTGTTTATCGCTTGGGTAATTAAGATTTTTATTTTTGGGTATTATTAACCTGGGTGGTAAGTAGGTAGTTGGCTATAGAGAACAAAAGGATTACTAAAGGAAATGTTACTAAAAGCGGTCTGCAAGTTTCGGCACTTTGTTATATTTTAGTGTCAAGTTATAACAAGTAATTTAACAAACCAGCCGGCCTAGCATGAGCGGCTTTTATCACGCGATATGATATGGTACGGCATGCCGTCTTGCTTACACCTTAGTGGGGTAAGCAAGACAACTTGCCGTACCATATCATGCCGCCGGCTGGCTTTAGTTTTAGATAGATCTGGAAACCCGGCAAGCAAATTTATATGTACACTAGCGGCCGCCCGCGGTTTCACCCGCGTAGTACCCGTTCCCGTGGGAATATCGGGATAAAATATAGCCTGTGTCACTTGGGAAGACTGTAGCTTTCTAACGGTGAAAGAATTTCTAAATCAGTCCAGTGTACTTTTTGAGTTTATTCGTTACATACAAAAATACAAATCTTTCCTCTTTATAATATTAGTATAGATAATACCCCATATTCTCAAACGCGTAGCGTAGTGCGGACTGCTATAATGAACTCATACGTGTTGGAATGGACTGTGCAGTGCATACATTATGCAGAGTACAGGCAGACAAAGTATCATAGATTAATGCTGTTATATGCGTCGAGGGCTTGTGGTGAAGGTTACTGCATCAATTTCATTTATTTATTTTTCTATTCATCCCAGCCCTGCTTCTTAAAGCTTGTTCTTCTAACGACTTTTTTTTTAACTTTCTTCTGACAAAACTTCAATACTACAGATTACTAAATAGTTACTCCAATACGCTTGCAATTCCCAGAAATCAGTCAATCAATCATTGTCTCCGTGAACAAATGTGTGCACGTCGCCTAAGCTTAGGTATGACAGGCATAGATACAATACAACCACGGGTATTAATTACCGCATTCACCTAGACACGTGAAAGTATAGAGAAAAGTTAATTTTCTGCATACTTATAGCCCGGGCCAGCCACCGAGCGAGAACCACCGGTTTTCAATGTGCCGCTAGCACATTGAAAACCGGTGGTTATGCCATTCGACCACGAAGGTCGTCTATATTATGTAATGGAGGCTAATAAAGTTAGACTGAACTAGTGCTAGTAGCCTACATACCCTTGTAGAATGTAGACGCATCGCTCTATAAATTGTGTATTTCCGTATATTTCTAGTGGTACAAGTGAACTGAACTGTGTTTAGAATTAACGTGGTTAATTAAAAGAGATAATCAAGGCAGTCTTTTATAACTATTCGTATCTACTAACTACTACTTGTAACGGTGAGTACTATCACTTTTGTTTTATGGTTTCATGAAATCCTCAGATCATATAATACTATATGAAATGCAATAGGTATAGCCCGAGCAGAGTAGGATAATTAGAGGAACTCACCTATATTATATAGTTCCAATAGTTTCAGGATTTTGTAAGGGTAGGTCCCCTGAGCAAAGTCTAATAAATTCCTCTTGATTACACGCGCCTCGGGGGAGGGGGCTGAAGGTCCCTATTTTCAGTTTCTTACTCGATAACTCGTAAACGGTGCGTCTATGCGAATTACTTCTAAGAAGCAATTAAAGCTTATATAATTTCCCACAACTTTGGTTAAACACTTAATTACGGAAAAATGCATGGTTTTTAAAGATATAACCGATACAAAGTCGTCGGGTCGGTATAAAGTGTTTGATGGTGTGAGGGCTATCACAACAACTACAACAAGAACTGCTGTTAACAGAGAATGCTCAAGAGAGCTCTCTTTGCGAAACTTAGATAGAATTTGAACTACTTAAGTCTTAATATTGGCGCGCCTATCTACTATTCTAATAATTTAAGACAGAATAACAATAATATGAATAAACACATGTTTGTCTTTCATCTCAATGTACCTACCAACACTAACAAAACAGTACCTATAGAGCGAATAAAATATTAATTTCGAAATGCTACGTGTGCAATAGCCAAACACAACAACGGGGTCAAACATGTAAGGTGTTTGAGTAATCTTGTCCGCACGTTAGTTTTCCTTTTACTTTCATTAGAACTTTGCCAGTTTCCACAATAATAAGTGTTGCTCTTCACGCTCGTATTATTTAGATTGTATTTTCATTGATATGACAAGACAAGTTTAGTGTAATAATAAATGTGTTTACCTTTTGGATTCGTGTTATGCCACAGAAATATTTTGATAGACTGACTGGTGACTGCTAGATAGATGGTACCTACTTTGTGTGAGAGATAATGAAAGTGCAAGTGTGCGACACGTGTGCATAGATAGAGTGACCGAAAGTAAGGTAAGGTAAATATTTTCTGTTTTTTTTTTTAAATTTTGAGATTAGTGGACTTTTACCACTTTTACCTAGTAACGCCTGACTCATCAAATACGTAATTATTCTTTTACTTTATCAGAGGGGTATACGTGCAGCACAGATCATGAGATCACCCTGTATGTAGCAAGCGTGCAGTCTATTATAAGTACCTAATCCGTAATTAAGGGCAAAGTAGGTAGGTATAGGTGCAGCGTGTCTGTAATAATAATAACTCAAATATTTCATTGTGGTGTTTTATACTATATTTCATAGGTATCATCTTTAGAAGTTTTGGCTGACCATGGATTACATAAGTGGGTGGTGTAAGAGTGAGCGTCGCCTGGACGGCGTCACAGCAATAGTCACAGGTTCCAATACCGGCATAGGCAAGGAAACCGTTGCGGACTTCTACGCAAGAGGTTGGTATGAGATTTTAAATAAATACACCTCTAATTTGTATCTACAAAGGTTTTAGGGGATGATAGTGTCCATCAATAAGAACAATTTTTACTATGGGCCATCCACGGAGTCGCCGAATTATTACTTCAAAAACCAACATTGAACAATATAGGTACAATGAACAAAACCACCAGATATACACTTGTAAAACTTTTTCGCTTGCATGGACAAGAAGGGCTGCCCATTCTTAGCCCCGCCCCATTTGTGTTTTCTACCAACAAAGATTCAATAACATGCGTTGTCTGGGATTTTACAAAAGGTGGCATTGTTTTTTGTTTAAAATTTCATTGCTTTGGGCACTCACTACCGTTACCCATCTGATGTTGTTTTATCCCATTTAACGCCCATTCTAAAGAGACGACAATGCTCATTTCGTACTTTTGAAAGTTTTAGATCCCAGGAAGCTGCTGGTCAACCCAAATGACCTTTTGTCTTAAAAACATTATAAAAATATTATTTGTGTTTCATTTGGTTGAGCTGCCCATCTGTGACACTATTGGTGGATTTACCAGAGTGCAGTCCGTTGCAAAAGGTCTTTAGTACAGTATACTAAAACTGGCGTTGAGCCTTACGGTGTATACCTGGTGGTATTGTTGAATGTACCTACATATATATTTATGACGTTTATTAACAGTTGTCTTCATAAACTAATAGTAAAGTTAACCGTTAAAGAGAATGGAATTTGAGGTGCATCTGCTCAATTCTGTGCTTTACTTACTGTATCTACCTATAAGGTACCTACTTTGATCGACAAAAATATCCTGGCTTATTTGTGGTGTCATTCTTCCAGGTGCCAGAGTAATAATGGCATGCAGAGACATCGAAAAGGCCAATGCGGCAAAAAAAATCATTGAGGAATCTACCCAAGAATCTGACAAAGGCGAGCTCGTGGTGGAAAAGCTGGACCTTTCCAGTTTGGCTTCTGTCAGAGACTTCGTTAAACGTATACTGGCTACCGAGGATCGCGTTAATATCTTGGTGAACAATGCTGGCGTCATGATGTGTCTCGAAGGCAAAACGGAGGACGGGTTCGAAACCCACATGGGGACGAATCACCTAGGACATGCGTTACTTACTATATTGTTACTGCCAAAGTTAAGGAGCAGCGGCGACTCGAGGGTAGTCTGCGTTTCTTCGTACTTGCATCTAGGTGAGATTTTTGTGTTAGGTATATGTTACCAGGTACCTATGTAAAACTAATTATATCTCTTCATAGATAAAAGAAAGTAACCCGTCGCCAACGCAGAAAAAATGTACCTAAGTAGGTATACTTAAGAAAAATATGAGTCACACTCATAACTTTCTCTACCCTAGGCCGGCTGTTCACAGCGCGCGGGACGGAACGGTACGACGCGCGTCTCGTCTCGTCGACGCGGCGCCCCGGGCGGGACGTCTCCATACTAAACCACTAGGTCCACGTCCCGCCCATTGTGTGGATGCCCCGGCATACGCCCCTGGCCATATTACACTCGTTTGCATAACAATGCAAACGGGCTCAACATGTCTCCTGCCAGTCTCTATTGCAGATAATTTAGGTACACTTGCTATTTCTCTACACTATTACTATTAGTGAAATGCAAAATGACTCGTCTTTCGAATGAAATCCGGGAAGCGTTGAAGGTTTGCCCACGTTTCATACCATATTTATATGAAACTAAACAAATGTTTTAAATTTTTTGGGTTTTTGGGAATGTAAAGAGATACAGTAGAGACGAGATATAGTAGAGAGTAGAGATTTTTTTTAAAAGTGGTTTCAAAAGCTTATCGGAAAGCAAACATTTTTTTTGTAAAGTGGTTTATTTCTACGCAATACAACCACCACCGGGCGGCACGCCCAAGTCCGCTGACGCCCCGTCCCGTCCGCTGCGCTGTGTACAGCCGGCTTTTAAGAATCATTTTTAGGGTTCCGTAGCCGAATGGCAAAAAACGGAACGGAACGCAATGGACGTATCGATTCGTCGTGTGCTACATCACGGCGCGGCCCACTCTGAAAACCGCAATTCTGACTACATGGTCATTTTGTCCTATTTCGTCCTAAAAGCCACAGAATTCGTCGTCCTTTGGTTTAGGAGATAATCGGAATTAAAATTTTGTTTTTATAGTACAGGAGCTGACTTCCTATTTAGTGACGATGTTTGTAACTTGTTCTTGTTTTGCGTGTTTGTGTTAGAATAATTAAGTGTATTAGTAACACAAAAGTATAACGTAAAGTAATACGTAACTTTTATGCATTTTCGAAACTCAAAACCTTAATTTTTAAGTCATAAACAAAAATATTTTCTTAAAAGATAATTTGATCTTGGGCTCCTAGACTATACCAAAAACATGTACAGTCGCGTACAAAATAATTTCGATAGAGGTCATGCATGAAGTTGCTTTTCAATGTTATATTGCTCTTCTTTCGAAGTTATTAATATTTGGAGGTGGGGCTCCCACCGTGGGAGTGAAGTGAATAGTGGAGTGGGGATTGGGGGGAAAAAAGGGTCAGACCTAAAGCAATTAGGTAAAGAATACCTTGAAAAATGGGAAATGAAGTATTTAGAAAATCATTCATTTTCCATTTTTCAATAACAAAAATTGTATTTTGAATGCAAAAAAGTAAAAATTTAAATAAAAAATACTTACCTTATTTTGATATTTATTAGGTATAGATTATTATATCGTGTCTGGTATATTTTCTTTTACAGAGGTCTGGATAGATTTAGAAGACATGAACTTTGAAAAGACTCCATATAACGCATACAAGGCCTACTGTAAAAGCAAGGCAGCCAACGTTTTGTTTGCAAAAGCTCTTGCAAACGAACTCAAGGTAAATTTTAACAAGTTATACCTACCTACTTACAGCTCGATTCACACTTTTTGGCTTCTAAGAAGGTCGCGTGCGCGATCGAGTAGGTGATGCGCAGTACCTATTTTAAACGCCAATAGCTCTGGGAGGCTATAAGAGTAAGAGCATAATAAATGGTCTTCAAATATCAATGAAGCCCAAGCTCATATCCATTTTTTTTAGCCGGTAGCCCCCAGTTCCTCGTATATTTGTATGAAAACCAGAACAGCGCCGCTACGGTCGGTACTGAACTAATACTCGATAGGCAGCATTGTGACAGTTTTGGTAGCATTTTGGACCCCCTTTTTAATATACTATATCCTATGATTTTGACAGTGGTACCACAGAGAAAAATAGGCAAAACTACTAAGTAGTAAACGTTGAAAACGTTTACTACTTAGTAGTAACGTCTACTACGAGAACGAGACGTTTCCGTGGTTTGAGTACACAATTAAGAATTAGATGTAGCTAAGTGAGGTTGCTGGGATGTGTGTGTCTGTCTACAGCTTCCTCTTATGACATAGAGGAATTCTAAGCATGCTATACTTTAAAGCATACTTAGGAGCAATCAAAAGTGTCAGTAAAATTTTAGGAGCAATCACCACTTCGTTACTATGAGTTGTTTTTTGTGTGTTAGCCGGAGAGACGTGTCTCTAGGCAAACCAATGAGGTTAGGGTTTTAGACTAAGATTAGCCCACTTATACCGACCGCACTGCTCCCTCCCAACCAAAGTATGAGCAGCTAAATATGGACTTAATATCGAGCATTGTAGATGCAATTGGCAGTCCTACTTACTAATATTATAAATGAGAAAGTTTAGATGTTTGTATGTTTGTTACTCAACTCAATCAACTCAACCAAAACGCCTGAACGGATTTGGCTGTGGAACACAGATACTTTGCAGCCTAGGCTACTTTATATCCCGGAAAAATATCACATTCCCGCGGGATAACGTCGTGTAGTCCACGCGGGCGAAGTAGCGGGCGGAAAACTAGTAACAATATAAATTAGCAGACAGCGCGCGGTAAGCGAGCTTGCCGCAAGTACAGAATAAATTATAGTACTAAGCCGCAAGCTAAAGTGCATCTACAGTGCACGAGATTAAATCTGTTTGGCTGCTCGTACTTTGGTTGGGTGGGAGCAGTGCGGTATAAGTGGGCTAATACGTTAATCCCCCAACTAGCAAAATACCCTTATAAACAAAAGCTTTTAAGAGCTCGAGTCTCATATAAGGATTATATGGGTTCTGATTAAGACAGAAACCCTAGTAATGGCATGTTCTAAGTCTATTTAAGCTTAAAGAGTGTTCTTACTTGTAACACATACTTAAAGACGTATATAAGAAACGTTATTATAATATTTATAAGAATTGTGATCTTAAACGCGCATTTTATAAGACTGATTGCCTTTGATTCTTTATTAACACTTAAACATGCATTTTGCAAGAACACTTGATCTTAGAAACTACTTTACTAAGTATTTACTAAGTGTGAATGACTTACTAGGGCATTATACAAACCTGCTGTAAAACCAGTATTTATAAGTGTGTTTTATCTTACTTAAGACATATTAAAGAGTAGTAGCACGTTAAGAGCCTCTGTTAAGAGTATCTAAAGCAAGTGCTACAAACAATATTTTTGAGGGTTTCGTACAAAATAACAGCGATTTATTTGGTGACATTGAAGAAAATGTTAATAGTGAATAGTGACCGAAGTATTCAGAGGACCGTCCCGACACATAATATACATATAATTATTGAATGAAAATTATGGAATTCGTCGTTTGGCTTACTCTGTCTTTATTAAGGAACCCTAAAATTATCAGCAATATGGCCGCGTAGCCAAATATTCTGACTTCACAAGTGTGATTTAAACCTCAAATAAGATTATTGGGCTTATTTTGATCTTATAAATCATGTTTGATCGTAATGGCCACATTTTGATATATTTTACAAATAAATAATATATTTTTTAATATTTAAGACACATTTTTGGAAAGGCCCGTGATAATATTGTTATTTAAAGTTCAAAATAATCGAGAAAATCTACTTCGCAATCTAATAGTCGCATATATATTCCTAATATACACACATAACGTTTTATAAGAAAATGAAATAAACTAATGCGTTATGTTGCGTTATGCGTCTTAATTATATATTCACAAAGAAAATGCAAAAAAACATTTGAAGACTGCGAGTTCGCGACCGCGGCCTCAGTGGCGAATTGTGACTACACTCTTACTAGGAGATCACAAAGAGGTATTACAGTTAGAGCAGCACTAGTAAGAGGACTTTAAAGGCAATTGCCCTTAAAGCATGCCATTATAAGTCACTTGTAAGTTTGTTTGTTACTATAAAAGCATCAGTAAGAGTTTTTTAAGATTGAAAATACACTTCCCAAGTCCATTATAAAGCAATACAAAGAGTGAATGGACTTTTAAAGTGCGCCCAAATCCACACTTAGAGCAGTCTATAAGTGTGATTTAAGACTGATAAAAATATGGTCTTGGGATATTTTTTAAGTTTAATTTTTGCTCCATAATTTTAAATACCCTATTTTCGGGAATCCTAACCTTAAGTTTAAAGAGTCTTGAATGAGTAAGTACTTACGTAGGTACTAGAACTAAAGGTGCCTTGCCTACCTAAGCTAACCTAGGCGATTCAAAGCGCATTACTTTTAATAGTATTTCAATAAAGATTATTTTGCTTTTTTATAGAAACGCGACATAACGAACGTGACGACATACAGCTTGCACCCCGGCGTGGTTGGCACGGACATAGGCCGCCACTTCAGCGAGTCCGTGCTTTGGGGCGCTACGTGGCTCTTCCAGAACATCTTGAGTTACTTCTCGAAGTCGCCCAAGTGTGGCGCCCAGACTACCATTTATTGCGCTGTCGATGAAGCGTGTGCCCGAGAGACTGGCCTCTATTATGCGTAAGTAATATTGATAAGAGGTTTAAAAATTGTTAAATTTACTTCAGTATGTTTATTGAAATTAATTTCAAATTAAAACATAGAGGTCAGCTAAGTCGGTACTACGTACCTAAAATCTATTGGTGTAGTAATTAAATACTTATCGATAGCGTGTCCACTCAAAAATGGCTGAATAAATACAGATTTTTAACTCTTTCTTTGGGGTGATTACTATTTTGACTATGATACTACGAGTAAATGCATGCACGCGGTTTTGATTGTGCATTGAGCCGAAAACCAAACAATGACCCCTATTCTGTTGTGCACACGACTAAACTAAACTAAAAACTAATATTAAAAAATCTCTAATTTTAATCAAGTTTTAGTCTATAAAGCTATTCCGTTGGACACGCCAATCTAAACTAAAAAAGGACTAAAGTTCGACTTATTTGAATTGATGGTGTTGCAAGTATACTAATTGTGATGTGAAAACCCAGTTTGACAGCGCTAAACCTAAATTTAGTCTAATTAGTGCTAGCCGAATCGGGCCCACTTTCAATCAAATGAAGAGGCTGATATCTAATATCAGTTAAATAAGTTAATTAATAAAATCGTAGGGACCATGCAGGGTCTATGTAATACATAAATAGCGATAAAAAGTTATTTACAGGAAATTAAAAGGATTTTTTCTTAATTTCAGTGATTGTGCTGTAAAAAATATGTCTTCGCAGTGTCAGGATGATGAGTTGGCCGCTAAGTTTTGGGACTGGACGATAAGAAGCCTACGACTGCAAGACTACGACATCTTCCAAACAGATCAACCAAAGCTTATCATTTAATAGGTAGTAGATAGGATACCCATTATATAGATATAGATAGGAATTGCCCATGTAATTATTAATTTTAACATAAACTCAAAACGTAAGGATTAGGGACTGACTATTATAAAATTATTCTTAAGTAAGTACCTACATAATAAATTACTATGACAACAAACGTCTGTGTTTTTCTCGCCTTTTGTAGACCCTTACATTAAAAGTTCGAAATAATAGGGGTTAAATTTCCAACAAAATGAGATTAATTATGTCAATTTACACCTGATAGTTTCTGAGACAAAGCTGTTCAAAGTTATAGAGGTAGGTAAGTAAACAATTATGTAATAGAAGGGTTTGCAAAAGGTAGTAAGCCCTAAAGGAAGAAGGGTCTGGGAGGCGTTCCCGTTCTACCCTGTTAATGACACGCAAACCTTAATCACCTTGAAAGCATACCAAAGATGTAAGGTTGTACCAGCAGATGTGGTTGCAGGAAAGCAGAACTCAAATGTTCGGCTGTTTGCAGCTACTGCATTGGCCAATAATGCGAGAACATACCAGACCTGATGTGTGATGACATTGATGAACCATTGATTGATAACCCACCATCAAAGGACGATTTTGACCTTCCTGAGCAGTTCGATGAAGAAATTATACCTCGGCAAGCTGCCCCCAAAAAGTGTGCTGTGGATTCAGAGGTAGTGCCTGGTCCATCAAAAATATACATACAGTGTACATAATTGATCCCACCGCCTCCCAGATCCTCCTTCCTTTAGGGCGTATTTCATTTTGCAAATCCTTCTATTACATAATTGTTTACTTACCTCAATAACTTTGAACAGCTGTCTCAGGAACTATCACTGTGTAAGTTGATATTACTAATTGGTCTCATTTTGTTGGAAATTTAATGGACTGTAATCATCACTACATAGTATAAAACAAAGTCGCTTTCTCTGTCCCTATGTCCCTTTGTATGCTTAAATCATTGAAACTACGCAACGGATTTTGATGCGTTTTTTTTTAATAGATAGAGTGATTCAAGAGGAAGGTTTATATGTACTTTTTATCCCGATATTCCCACGGGAACGGGAACCACGCGGGTGAAACCGCGGGCGGCCGCTAGTAACTAATAATTTAACTTTTGCCATAAACCCACTACTATGGGTCAAAATGACGAAAACTAAAAAAACTGTATAATTCCTTTTTTTTACTTACAAAAACCAAATTATTCTCTTTTTATTGCAAATTTAGTCTACTTTAAAGCGTGCATAGTAACTTTTGCCGTAACACAGGTCCTTGGTGGTAAAAATTGACAATAACTGAAAAAAATCTGAAAATTTATTGGATTTTTTAATATTTAACAATGATCCGAAGGGCTTTCGAGGTGGAAAACTTGGATTTGTCATTACTATCTCATCACTACTAACATACAAAAAAATCAGAACTAGGTACCTCATTTAACGCAAGGCAAAATGTACGATTTCCATGGACTATCAGACGGCGGAACAAACAGAACAGGAAGACGCCTTTCCTTCGACCGATCACGCACCGCCACGAGGACTACACTCAGTTATTGAAATTTTTGCGGCTGTTCAATGTTTGTATTGTGACTCTTATATTATTATAACAAATTATTATTATTATTCTTGTAATAAGTAACGATGTTTTTTTTGTAAATGTCGTTACCTGAGAAACGCTGCTGGCAAGTTTATTGCGCCCGTTCTTCTTGTCAGTTAAAAAAGTCTTGAATGGGTGGTAGGAAAATATTGACGATTCATAAGTACATGCTTATTATGTCTATGTGAATAAATAAATATTTGATTGATTGACCTATCCGTATCCTACATGTCACAAGATACAAATTACACGTTTCCGCTACTGGCGGTAATTAATAACTCGTCTGTAAGTTAGGAACAGTAATCGAAACTGTTGAAACGCGAAATCCGAAACTTGGTTAGCCCTGCCCCTTACAGTCGATTCTGTCATCACATGACTGAGAGGGAGGGATGGGTATAACGAAGTTTAGAATTTTGCGTTCTAGAGTAGACCCTGTTAATAACTTCGTTCACACGACTTTGGTTGAAAACAGACAGCCGGTTGCACCAAAATATTCATTTTACGAATTTGTAAAAAGTAACTGAATTCTGCTGTCAAAACTGTCAAATCCCATACATTTTTAAACCATAAACCCTGTAAAAGTAAAAGTATAATGTAAAAAAACTTTGGTGCAACCGGTGGTTAGTGTGTTTCCAACCAAAGAAGTTGTAATTTTAAAAGTTTTGTAAAAAAGGATAAGTACCTTTTGTATTTGCATTTGTTTATTGCTGGTTATTTTATATAACATAATAATCTGTTTAACTATTTGGATATTGTATAGGTTTTTATCACAAATAATGATCTATCTAACCCTACACACAAATAATGATTTTTTTAAACTTGTACAATTGATACATTTTGGCCAACTCTAGTTAGTTAGTTAGGCCTCTATAAAGATCTCTGCTACATCATTTTTTTTTTCAATTCCATACTAAATGCATGCATATTAAATTGAAAATACTCTTTTTTTTACATTCTCTTATATTAGTTAAATAATGCATAATTTTGATTGACAGAATAAACAATTTTCGAAATATGATTACTCCACCATAAAATAAACATCTTACATTAATGAGTAGATGGTACAGAAATCACAGGGCTGAAATAATTATTTAATACACACTTTTGGTGTGATCTCATCACTTAATCATAAAAATAAATAACAAATGTCTCAACAAATGAAACAAAATTCACTAAAAATAAAGCTAAAATAAATCTATCTATGGGTATAATGCTTTCCTGAAAATTTCATAGGAAGCATTAATTATACCCCAACTCAGAAATGCTCTTGATATATTAAGTAATGCTCCATGGTAAAAGTTGGCAAATTTAGAGCCTCTTTTATGCAAAATATATCTAAATTCATATCGGATTGTTCGATGGGCTCCTCCTAATTCACACTGCATGGCTATCTTAATGACATTGAGGGGATAGAATAGGGTACTCAATAGAGCTCCTATTGATGCACCGGCAATGAAATTCTGCAAACTAGCATAGAAAAGTACCTCCTGATTCGGAAGCTTCTGTTTAACCTCATCCCGAATTATGAAAAACATAGCATTGGAAGGGCCATTCCTGCACAAAATTGGTATAAGACCTCTATAAAACTCTTTGATACCATAATGCTTTGCAATATGGCGTGCTGCATGTCCTGTGTTCTTGAATTCACTGTGGAACTTAGGATGAATAAGCAAAGTTTGTAATCTTTCAAACGGCATGAGTGTTGCTTCAAAACAGCCAGCTACAACACCAGCAATAGTTTTGGCTATGTACGGGTTAACTTTATGGTCCAATAGTGGTCTCAAACATTCATCGTAAACACCAAACATTAAAGACATAGACAATGTCCTCTGTAATAATGGTGGTAACATGCCACGGTACAAGTAACCCAATCCTTCTTTCTGCAATTGATTTAGTGCAAATGTAGCTTCAACACCATGCATCATCTGAAATGAAACAGTTGTTTATAAGTAAGTAAATACACTTTCATAACTACCTCTGTTTATTAAAGAAAATGTTTATTTACCTGCCTGAAGATTAGTTTGTTTAGAGGATAGCTGATAATAATATTGCAAAATGCTGAGCCCCCTCCACAGACGAACTCCCTCCAATGAATGACCGTCCGTGACGTCGGTATGGACACCCCAACACCTCCATCCTTCAGGCCGCGACTATCCAGTAGCTGCTGCTCCCCCACGTCCATTCTCTTTTTACAATCACATGACATTATTTTTTCTCCATCCTCTGAATAAAATGATGATCGGTGTTTAGTAACACAAGGACGTAGTTAACGCACAAAATCTGGGATGAGTTTTATTAAATCAGATGCACTGTCGTGTTAGAATATTATAGGCAAATTATTTATTAGAAGGTCATAGCTACGATGTCTTATTCACTGTTGTTTATTACGTAAATAAAGAAATATGAATAATGTTAGAAATGGTAATAATTTTTTTACGAACTTATAAATTCATGAAGTGAGCGTGAACCTGAACATATAAATAGAGTAAATGCAAATAGCCTACCTATCTAATAAATGCACACGATAAAAAACTCGAAATTATGCTGAATTGTTCATTTTTCAAGGTTTTCCTAAACTTTAACCAAAAACATTATAAAAAATTGATTTGTGAACTAAACATAACGTCAAGATGACAGACATTGACATAAGCAAGTAGTTTTTTTAATTTCAGGCGTGCGTTCCGTCGCTTCAATCGAGTGCACTCGAAGGCACTCTGGACTGCGTCGTTTTGGTTGAAAAACAACCGGTTGTTTGGTTGCTGCACTCTGAGCCACAGAACGGGTGAAACCATAGTGAAACTACACTCTGACAGCTGTCAGAGTAAAATTTCACCGAGCCACGGAACGGCTAGAGCGCGCCCCGGAGTGCGCTCGAGTGCACTCGATCGAAGCGACGGAACGCACGCCGGGGCGCGCCGTGGCTCGGTGAAATTTTACTCTGACAGCTGTCAGAGCGTAGTTTCACTATGGTTTCACCCGTTCTGTGGCTCAGAGTGCAGCAACCAAACAACCGGTTGTTTTTCAACCAAAACGACGGAACTAAAGTCTCAGGTGGCCTACCACAAGCTCTTATAGCAGTTATTTTTAAGTTGAGAGAGTGAGACGCCGATATACGGCGTGTAGAGCGGCGTCTCACTCTCTCAACTTAAAAATAACTGCTATAAGAGCTTGTGGTAGACCACCATCAATACATCATACTGTCTAAAATAGTTTTTTATTATTTAAGGGTGGTATTCCACTTATCAAAGATCTTTGTCCAATATTGCATTTGATCAAAGGAATACCAGCCTTATTACTATATCACTAAGGGTGGTATTCCACTTATCAAATATTTTATCCAACTTGGATCCAAAAAATTGGATCCACCCTTAGTATTATGGTAATAAGGGTGGTAATCCTTTGATTATATGCAATATTGGACAAAGATCTTTGATAAATGGAATACCACCCTATTATGGGTGATTTCCACTTATCAAATATTTGATCTTTGACTTTGATCAAAGAATTTATCAATGAAACCATTCATGAATTCGTCCTCGTAAATATTAAGTGGAATACATTCGGTATTAGGGTAATATTCCACTTCTCAAATCATCATCATATCAGCCGAACGACGCCCACTGCTGGGCATAGGCCTCTCCCAAGGACGAGGACGAAATTCATGAATGATTTCTTTGCTCAAATCTCAGACCATAGAGTAACTTAGTATATATAGGAAATAGAGACCAATCTTCGGCCCCTTTATTGGAAGTGTATATCTGGCGCCATCTGTTATCGGGCTTCATCACATATGCAAATTACAAAGACGTATAAACATAAACACACACATGTATAGGCATAAAATACATATTATTTATTTATAAGGAAACTTAGTGTAAATGAAACATAGGTTAACACTGCACCCTTTATTAACAATAAAACAACAAATATGCATAACTAAAGACATTAATAATGTTCAAAGAAGTCTTTTCTCAAACATAGCACAACACCAAAGAATTCTATAATAATAACATCACACTCAACACAAACGAGTCTTATTCTCAAAAAACGGTACTCCGAGCAACGAAACTATGTAATTGTTAACGGAATTACGGAACTTTACGAAACAGAACATAGCAAATAACAAATTAAACAAACAAAATAACAAAAGTATAATTTAGATTATTTGACATTATTTTCCTTAAGTACACTTTACTCTCTTTAATGTTTATACTCTTCCATCAACTTTCAACAATATAGTACAGAAAAAAAGGATTTTTCTCTTCTTTTCTATGCTGTGGGTGTATTAACTTGGAGCCATCTATCGTTGACTTTAGTGAACTATGTATGTGCAAAGTGTGCACCTACAAGTAGAACATAGCAACTTTCGCATTTTTTGACTTCTCGTTAGTTCCCATTTGAATGTATAAAGATTGCGCCCCCTGTCTCAGACCAAATAAAAAAGTAAGACGGAACGCCCCGAACTAAAAAGTGAAGCCACTTTTTTATGTTCGTGTGCGTGCGCTGGCCGTGTGCGTGTGCGTGAGTCGCTTTTATAATGCTTTTAGTGTGTTAGTTATGGGTGTAGTTTCATTACATGTGTGTTGTGCGTGTAACTGTGTATACATGCGGTTGGGTGTAGTTTTGTTGGCGTCACTTTTTAGTTCTGGACGTTCCGTCTTACTTTTTTATTTGGTCTGAGCATGAAGTTTGACTTAATACTCTGAGGTAACTGGAGCTCTCACCCTGAATAAAAAAGTGTCGCCAGCAAATTTGACATTTATGTATGTAGTGGCTGTCAGCTGTCTCATATGACCATACGTATTTTTTAAAAGTGTAGGTGAGACGGAAGACAGCCACTGTGTTATTTGTGGTATTCAAAAAAATTTTCGTACTGCACGCTCCAGTTACCTCAGTATTAAGTCGAGCTTCATTGGGTCTGAGGCTCAAATGCATATTGGACAAAGCTCTTTGATAAGTGGAACACTACCCTTAGTAATCTGTGATGTCCAAAGATGTTTGGTGATGTCACTGTCAAAGTCACAAATTATATAGACTAGTGTCAAAGTGCTGTCAAATGTCAACCGGCCGACACGACACGTCAAGTCAAAACTTCAAAAGTCAAAATAAATAAATTGATTAATTTTTCATTCTTTTTACTTTACTTTTACATTATAAAAAAAATCGTGTCACTAAAATATAAGTGTCTCAATCACACACTTACCTAATTAGTCAGGATGGCCGCTGTTTTAAAAAAGAGGGCTTTAGCTGAATATAACAAGTCATTTCAGGTGGGTACCTATTTATTCAACTTGTTGATAAGTTCGTGAATTCCAAACGTAATATTTGTTTTTTTTTATTCATAAGGATGGCCCACCTACAAAGAAGCTTCACTTGGTCAAGAAACCGCTAATAGGTAGTTCAGCGGCAGCATTTGTGGGGTTGTTGGAGAAATGCAAGTCAAGCGATGATGCTTTGCAGTTATTACTGCGTATTTCTGACTGCCTTCAGTTCCAAGAATCCGATATCGAAGAGGCTATTAAAAAGCTTTCTGAACACTTTCAATCAGAAGAAGATTCAGTTGTAAGGGTGAAAATTCTATGGTTATTTTGTGACATTGGATTAGAATGCCCTGGAGCGAACCTTAACAATTTGATTGATGAAACTACACATTTAATAAAGAATGAGACATCTCACAAGGTAAGATCTTATTACAAGTCTATTATTCACTATAAATCTGTAATTATTAATCAGAATGATTAGAATATAATTGGTATTTACAGGTAATAGCACAAGGTATTGCCACCTTGATCAAACTAGGCAATAAATTGAGTGATGACAAGATTCTTATGATGCGGCTTGTCAGTGTAGCTAAAGATAACTTGAAAGACACAAGTCATCAGGTGAAATGTCGATGTCTCCAGCTCATTAGTGAGCTGTATCCAATATACCCTGAATCAGAGAGAACAACGGACATGTCTGCAGAGGCTAATGCCATTGTCAAACTGCTTGCTGATTATTCTAATGCTGAGGTAAATTTTATTAATTTTCCACCTATTGCCACACAGATGTAATCCAGCCTTCCACAGAAAAGAGGTGACCGTGCTTCTTGTCATCCGTCTAGGCCATAGATGTAATGTAATCCAAAATCCATGCATGGAAACTAAGTTTCCACCGAGGTTACCTTGGGAGGAAGGCTGCAGTATATCCATCTAGCACCTTTTTTATAGCACATTTAATTTAATATTATAGCTTAACAATATTAGTTTTGATTTTAGTTACGTATTGTGGATATGTATAGTTTAAGATTCTAATCCCTTGGGTCAATATTTCAGGATGCGAGAGTGCGCTGTGAATCCTTCCAGTCACTTTTAACACTAAATGCGAGAGGTCAAACACTGGGTGCAGAACTGTATGACAAAGTGTGCCCAGCGCTTTCTGACGACTATGAAATTGTCAGAGAAGTGGCATTGAAGCTTGTATGGTTGTTGGGCAATAAATATCCAGAGAAGTGAGTCGAATTATATTTTTAATTTCCTGAATCATATGATGATTTCTTTTTTAATGTGATATTATCCATATTGGCTTAAATCAAAATCAAATCATTCTAGGAATGTTATAAAATTGGGGAATATAAGAAAAGTGCACAAAACACATTAAAATTAGTTTTCACTTCTCATGCTCTAAAAGTACGCCAATATAGCCCTACGAAGCGGGACTAAAGTGACAACTTTAGTCCCTAGGGAGTGAAAAGTAATTAGTTTTTTAATTTTCTTCATGTGACAAAGACAAACTCAAACAGCCAGTAAATATACTATTATTTGTAAAGTGTGGACCATCTTCATTGCGAAAATGTTAAGAGTTTTTGTTCCATGGTTTTTCAAAATCAACCTGTCTCACTCACAAACAACCAGCTCCGACAGGACTCGAACCCACAACCTTTCGCTATCCGGGCGATTGCTCTTCAGAGCAGAATAATAAAAATTGCATTATGAATGCAAAAAAATAAAAATCTAAATAACTTGTAAGTTTTATGTGTACTAACTACTAACTAACCTAACTTATGATTTGAGAAACATAATGTCCCAGGTCTTTTTTTACTTTCAATTGTTTTCGCCAGTGTAATAACCCTCCAAGACGGCGAGACCACGATGCGTTTGGTGGATGACGCGTTCATCCGCATCTGCTCGGCGGTGAACGACCTGAGCATGCAGGTGCGCGCGCTGGCGTGCACGCTGCTCGGCACCACGCGCGGCGTCTCCGACCGGTTCCTGCTGCAGACGCTGGACAAGCAGCTCATGAGCAACATGAAGGTGAGTCACTGTGCATCGTGCACGCTGCTCGGCACCACGCGCGGCGTCTCCGACCGGTTCCTGCTGCAGACGCTGGACAAGCAGCTCATGAGCAACATGAAGGTGAGTCACTGTGCATCGTGCACGCTGCTCGGCACCACGCGCGGCGTCTCCGACCGGTTCCTGCTGCAGACGTTGGACAAGCAGCTCATGAGCAACATGAAGGTGAGTGACTGTGCATCGTGCACGCTGCTCGGCACCACGCGCGGCGTCTCCGACCGGTTCCTGCTGCAGACGCTGGACAAGCAGCTCATGAGCAACATGAAGGTGAGTCACTGTGCATCGTGCACGCTGCTCGGCACCACGCGCGGCGTCTCCGACCGGTTCCTGCTGCAGACGTTGGACAAGCAGCTCATGAGCAACATGAAGGTGAGTGACTGTGCATCGTGCACGCTGCTCGGCACCACGCGCGGCGTCTCCGACCGGTTCCTGCTGCAGACGCTGGACAAGCAGCTCATGAGCAACATGAAGGTGAGTGACTGTGCATCGTGCACGCTGCTCGGCACCACGCGCGGCGTCTCCGACCGGTTCCTGCTGCAGACGCTGGACAAGCAGCTCATGAGCAACATGAAGGTGAGTGACTGTGCATCGTGCACGCTGCTCGGCACCACGCGCGGCGTCTCCGACCGGTTCCTGCTGCAGACGCTGGACAAGCAGCTCATGAGCAACATGAAGGTGAGTGACTGTGCATCGTGCACGCTGCTCGGCACCACGCGCGGCGTCTCCGACCGGTTCCTGCTGCAGACGCTGGACAAGCAGCTCATGAGCAACATGAAGGTGAGTCACTGTGCATCGTGCACGCTGCTCGGCACCACGCGCGGCGTCTCCGACCGGTTCCTGCTGCAGACGCTGGACAAGCAGCTCATGAGCAACATGAAGGTGAGTGACTGTGCATCGTGCACGCTGCTCGGCACCACGCGCGGCGTCTCCGACCGGTTCCTGCTGCAGACGCTGGACAAGCAGCTCATGAGCAACATGAAGGTGAGTGACTGTGCATCGTGCACGCTGCTCGGCACCACGCGCGGCGTCTCCGACCGGTTCCTGCTGCAGACGCTGGACAAGCAGCTCATGAGCAACATGAAGGTGAGTCACTGTGCATCGTGCACGCTGCTCGGCACCACGCGCGGCGTCTCCGACCGGTTCCTGCTGCAGACGCTGGACAAGCAGCTCATGAGCAACATGAAGGTGAGTGACTGTGCATCGTGCACGCTGCTCGGCACCACGCGCGGCGTCTCCGACCGGTTCCTGCTGCAGACGCTGGACAAGCAGCTCATGAGCAACATGAAGGTGAGTGACTGTGCATCGTGCACGCTGCTCGGCACCACGCGCGGCGTCTCCGACCGGTTCCTGCTGCAGACGCTGGACAAGCAGCTCATGAGCAACATGAAGGTGAGTCACTGTGCATCGTGCACGCTGCTCGGCACCACGCGCGGCGTCTCCGACCGGTTCCTGCTGCAGACGCTGGACAAGCAGCTCATGAGCAACATGAAGGTGAGTGACTGTGCATCGTGCACGCTGCTCGGCACCACGCGCGGCGTCTCCGACCGGTTCCTGCTGCAGACGCTGGACAAGCAGCTCATGAGCAACATGAAGGTGAGTCACTGTGCATCGTGCACGCTGCTCGGCACCACGCGCGGCGTCTCCGACCGGTTCCTGCTGCAGACGCTGGACAAGCAGCTCATGAGCAACATGAAGGTGAGTGACTGCATCGTGCACGCTGCTCGGCACCACGCGCGGCGTCTCCGACCGGTTCCTGCTGCAGACGCTGGACAAGCAGCTCATGAGCAACATGAAGGTGAGTGACTGCATCGTGCACGCTGCTCGGCACCACGCGCGGCGTCTCCGACCGGTTCCTGCTGCAGACGCTGGACAAGCAGCTCATGAGCAACATGAAGGTGAGTGACTGCATCGTGCACGCTGCTCGGCACCACGCGCGGCGTCTCCGACCGGTTCCTGCTGCAGACGCTGGACAAGCAGCTCATGAGCAACATGAAGGTGAGTGACTGCATCGTGCACGCTGCTCGGCACCACGCGCGGCGTCTCCGACCGGTTCCTGCTGCAGACGCTGGACAAGCAGCTCATGAGCAACATGAAGGTGAGTGACTGCATCGTGCACGCTGCTCGGCACCACGCGCGGCGTCTCCGACCGGTTCCTGCTGCAGACGCTGGACAAGCAGCTCATGAGCAACATGAAGGTGAGCGATACACTCTTCATCCGCATCTGCTCGGCGGTGAACGGCCTGTGCATGTAATACAAAAACATTTTCACTTCTCATGCTCGTAAAGTTCGTGTTTATGTTGGGTATAGGCTGCATAAAATCGCTTTTTATGCTCTAGTGCATAAAGTAAAATCTTCGTCTAAGTCTCAGACTCAGGGCGTCACACAGACAGACAGACAAAGGGCGTCAGGTAAACAGCCACACGCAATTAAACTTCGTTAAATAAACTTAGTAGGTCTTTCATTCTGTTTCTTCAATTTTGTACATAATCCATGTTAAATTACTAAATTAATAAAACTAGGCAAAATTAATGAGTTTTCTAAGAAATAAGTATTTCAAGAGCATTATGGACTACGATCTATGCTAAAGTCACTGTTCTGCCAATTCCACGTATAAAAAAACGAAAAAAAAGTTTCCCGCCAATATGGCGAAGTTTTTATTTTTTCTTTTTTGCAATATTGTTATTTATTTTCCTCACACTCTAAGTGAAAAGCAGAGTGTATAACTTGTACATAAAACCCATTTTACCCTAAAATGGTACGTTTTATGCACTTGTTGTACAATCTACTATTGTACGATTAATGTTTTACTTTGTATAACAGAAAAAGCGTACCGCCCACGAGCGCGGCGCGGAGCTGGTGCGATCGGGCGCGTGGGCGAGCGGGCGGCGGTGGGCGGACGATGCTCCGGGCCAGCTGGTGGAGCAGGACGACGTCCAGCTGCTGCCGGGCGGCGCCGCCGGGGCCTTCGTTCATGGACTGGAAGACGAGCTCATGGGTTAGTAATGAGGATCAATTATTCGACAAATGAATATATCAATTTTGCATACCACATCCAAAAAAATATAAATATCTGAGTAAATTTCTTTTTAAATTACTCAAATCCATCAAGAAATGACAAAGTTATTATAGTATATTTTATAACGAGGGACTAAACGAAGCCATAAGTTGGCGTTTATTCTCGAGGTGCAAACTGTACTTTTCACTTTGAGTGCGAGAAAAATAGTCAATTTAGTAGAAAAACATTTAACCAATTCTGAAATTTTCGCGGTCAGTAGTAGTAGTAGTAAAAATATTCGCTCTTTTGTAGGACAGGCGAAGAAATTTAGCCATTCTGCCAATTCTTGAGTATTAATAAATAAAATTATTATAGTTTCATATGTTTTCATAAGAATGTAGGTGTGTTACATTCCTATGCTCCTTGGAGTATTTGGCGTCAAGTTTGTCAAGCCAGCCTTCTCTATAATTCTTGCTGAGGTTGTCACCACTATAATAAAACACTCGGCATCACTTTACCGAGATAGCGCCTATTTTAATAATTTCACCATATCGTCCAGTTGCGTAGACACTTGGGGCACAAAATCACACCTATCTTGAGTCAGAAAGTCCACTATGAAACAAATTACGATGAAATCAAATATCCACTTAACCTATCTCGCCAAAATGGCGCCAAAACTTGCGGTCAGTTTTTTCTTATAAACCAGTCACAAATTAACAATTTAAAACACATAGCGCCACTTTCCTTGCGGAAAAACCATGAAACAAAAAACATCTTAACATTTGCGCAATGAAGATGGTCCACACTTCACTAATTATAGTTGTTTTACTGGCTGTTTGAGTTTGTCTAATGGCACATGAAGGAAATTAAAAAACGAATTACTTTTTACTCCCTAGGGACTAAAGTGGTTATTTAGTCCCGCTTCGTAAGGCTATATTGGCGTACTTTTAGAGCATTGAGAAGTGAAAAAGTTTTAAAAAGGTAGTTCTAAAAACACGCACTGGCCCGAGCGAGAGAGGCGATGACGTCACAAGGCACGATCGCCCGCCCGCCTCTATAGGTACTTGTCAGTTGTTTACCCTATCTGTACTGTAATTCTACATTTTTAACTAAAACTTCGTTGATCCTCATTGCTGGGTAAGAGCCAACGCGCACTTGTGATTTTTGATCGGGCGATAGTTTGATCGTTCTCGGATTCAGTATAGAGTTAAATGGCAGCGCGCGCACTGACGATTAAAAATCGACCGATCAAACTATCGGCCGATGGTTGTTCGATCAAACTATCGCGCAGCACAACTATCGGCCGGTCGGTAATGTGCATGAGACTATATGAGCGCACGCACTACATTCAACTAAACTATCGCCCAACTATCGGCCGACAGTTTGATCACGATCGTCTTACGATTCCGACTAAACTATCGGTCGACTAAAAATCACAAGTGCGCGCTGGCTCTAACGCTCGTTTCGCTCGCTCGGCTAGAGCTGCACGCGCTTTGATTTAATTACGGTTCTAACGTGAGTGACCTTTTCCCTCCTCCGTCCGAATCCATCTATTTCTCATTCTACTAATTAGGAGAAGGTAATAAATTTTAAAATATCCGTCTTCGGGCCAATAACTTAACATACATTAAGTAATGCGTTGTTTATGAAATCAGCCGGCCTAGCATGAGCGGCTTTTATCGACTATTGACGCGTGATAAAGAGCCTATGTCTTGCTTACACCTTAGTGGGGTTAGCAAGACAGCATGACGTATCATATCATATCGCGTGAAATAATTATCGTCATGCTAGGCAAGCTGGTACATAAAAATGCGTATTTATAACATTTGGAAAAACTATGTTTTCTACATAATCTCCATAGTATATCAATATCTCAGAATTCCAGAATATTTGTGTGTTTCGCTACAATATATCTCATTTCCGCAGAGGTCCGAACCGCAGCCGTGGACGCTGTTTGCCAGTTGTCAATGGAGAACCCAGTGTTTGCCACCACTTCACTAGACTTCCTCGTGGACATGTTTAACGATGAGATCGAAGATGTCCGGCTGCGAGCTATCGACAGCCTCATGAGGATATCTCACCACATCGTGCTGAGAGAAGACCAGTTGGAGACTATATTGGGCGCTCTGGAGGTAATTGCTGTTTTCTTTGATTTTCTTTACTAGCTACAAAATCCACGCGGCAGACAGAGACGGCGATGGCGGGACGATCTTGCGAGTGGTACTCAGCAGCTCAGCAGAACAGAGCAGAAGGTGTGGAGGCCTTTGCCTTGCAGTGGGACAAATCTGGCAGTAAATGGTAAAAAAGCTACAAAGTAAGGGACCACTTCGCTGGTAGATTCGTTTAATGACGAAGACGTGTGGCTACGCGCTATCAACAGCCTCATGCGGATATTTCATCGACTTGTGTCGAAGTATGTGGAAGGGAAAACCCGTTGGAGACTATACTGAGCTCTGGAGGTAATAGTCAGTATAGTTTCCTTTACCAGCTACAAATCAGGGGACCACTTCGGTGGACTTTCTGGTAGACATGTTCAATGACGTTTATGTTCACTATCGACAGACTCCTGTGGATATCTCACCACATCGCTATTCTAGACTATTCTGGCTACAGGTCTCGTAGCGAGAGTTGAGGCACAAGCTAAAATTTGTTTGTGTTTATGTATGAGTAGTCTGACTGAGAAGCGCGTTCTGTCTCGCTTGCACACATTCGTTATAGCACAGCCTTCTCTATCGTCTTCTACAAGCCATGCTATGAAGCGGAACGGCAACATTGCTGTGAACCGGTTTACTCCTCTGAGTACGAATCATATGGATATGGCATACCTACGAAAAAGTGAGGCATACCTACACATACCGAGAAACAAAAATGGCTACCGGCCTCAATCGGCGAGGTGGTGGGGTTGCGTTTTACATTAGGACCGGTGTACACGTGCGTTATGAAAAGCATCCGGATGCCGATATTGAGCAAATGTGGCTTACACAACTAATATTAATGGACTTCGTTTTGCGATAGGTACCGCTTATAGGCCACAGTGGGTTAATACTGATAAATTCCTAGATGCCTTGACGGAATCACTAATATATTTTGGAAAATACGACTATACCATTTTATTAGGAGACTTCAACATTAATTTATTGGATTCGACAAGTAGCAACAGCGTGAAGTTTAAACAATTTCTTGAGTACATGGATATTAAGCAAGTGGTAACGGAACCGACACACTTTACGGCTGATTCACACTCTCTCATTGATTTAGTATGTACTAATTGCCGGGTCCAAGAGGTAAGCGTGTCTCACATTGCAGGTTTGCTCGGTCATGCTATGGTCACTGTATCTTTTCCAGTACAAAAACCTAAATATGTAAGTCGACGTCAAGCATATAGGCCTATCAAACGCATGGATGTAGCAAAATTTAATAATGACTTGCATTCCGTTGACTGGAGTCCCATTTTAGCCACCTCAACAGTAAATGAAATGGTTGGTCTCTTTGAGAACTTATTACTATCCCTCTATGACTTTCACGCTCCAGTAAAACTTATTACTATAAAACCAAATAAATCGTTCCCCTGGATTACTGAGAACTTGAGGCATATGATGCAGTTACGTAACCAGGCTCTGAAGAAGTATCGCTTAACAAAATCTGACCAGGATAAAGCCTCATGGAAGGATTTGCAGACTATGGTGGAAACATGTTTAGACACTGAAAAAAGAGCATTTTTCAATCATTTTATTAACTCACAGGTCCATAATGGCAAGTCATATTGGAAAAATCTTAAAGGGAAGGTTTTAGTAGATCCTTCTCATGATTCAGAGCTACCCCCAATTTTCAGCGATCCGAATATAATCAACTCTCATTTTCTGAACATACAAAGTCATGGCATGGTGCCACGATCAAGCTTTTCCTTTTACGGCTCTCAACGCTTTAATAATTCTATTTTTCAGTTAAGGCCTGTTACTGAGAGAGAGGTTGCTGATTATATTTTGTCAATTAAACAAACGCATCGGGGTCGGATGATCTTAGCAGAGATATGATCATTTTAACCTTACCCTGTACACTCACAACTATCACTGTTATTATCAACGCCTCTATTCAATCAGGTGTCTTTCCAGTACAGTGGAAGTATGCGATAGTAACACCGCTGCCTAAAATCAATCGCCCTGTTGATCTTAAGGACTTACGGCCTATTAGCATATTGCCATTCATGTCAAAGATCTTGGAAAAAGCTGTTTATGTGCAACTTCTTCAATATATTGAAGAGAACGACATCTTACCAATGTATCAGTCCGGCTTTCGTCGAAGCCGTGGCACTTCCACTGCTCTGCTTGACGTTGTTGACAATATTCTATCTGAGCGGGATGGTGGTTGCGGTACTATCCTTGCACTGCTTGACTTCTCTCGCGCGTTTGACAGCATTGAGATAAATCTGCTACTTGCTAAGCTTGGGTATTATGGTTTGGATGACTCGTCACTTCGTTGGTTTGAAAGTTACCTGTCTGAGCGTTTCCAATCGGTGAAACTGACTTGTGCTAGAAGTGGGGATGCAAAATACTCAGATCCTGAGCCTGTGATGTGTGGTGTACCTCAGGGCTCAATCCTGGGTCCACTGCTATTTTTAATATATAGCGCAGATCTTCCTAGGGTTTTAAAACACTGCAGGTACCACTGCTACGCTGATGACGTCCAACTGTACATCTCCGGTAAACCCGCAGATATTCCTGACACTGTGCAAAAGATTAATAGTGACCTGCATAGTATCGCGCAATGGTCAGCTGATAATGGTCTCCTCCTTAACCCTTCCAAATCCAAGTATTTAATTTTGGGAACTAGGGCGCAGATACAACAGATGGAAAACTTTGAACCCAGTCTCTGTTTGAACAACGAAAGCTTAGAGAGGGTATCAGAGGCTCGGAATTTGGGTGTCATCTTTGATGAACAGCTGCGTTTTGACACTCACGTGTTGGGTTTGGTTAAGAGTTGTATGTATCGCTTAAAGGTGTTATACAAGATACGTAAATATCTGAGTGAGAAGTCGCGCATAATGCTCTGTGAGTCTCTAATATTATCCAAACTCAATTATGGAGACATCGTGGTAGGACCACGCTTGTTGGCCAAAACACAGAAGCTTTTACAACGGGTTCAAAATGCATGTTGCAGGTTTTATTACAATGTACCTCCTCGAACTCACATTACGCCATATCTGATTTCGGCGTCGACTTTGAGGATGGAGTCACGTAGGCACATGCATCTGTTGTGTCTCGTATTTGACGTTAAGAAGTACAAAAGGCCAGAATACTTGTACGAGAAACTGAAATTCACGACACTGAGTGATAGATATGGTTCTAGGGCCACACGGGCGCCACTAATCAACTACCGTCACCATACAGCAGCCTTCCGTGGTAGTTTTCGATACCAAGCCACCAAGTGCTGGAATGACTTGCCCCCTCCCATTCGGAACCTAACCTCTAAGTACGCTTACAAACAAAAATTGTTATTACACTTACTTACACAACAGAAGTTAGGCAATCCGACTGGGTGGTGATCTGGATAGTTCTGGTGCCGTGAGGTTCTGAGTCAGTATCTATTTATTATGTGTTTATTTTATTATATATATATTGATTTAATTAATCCCAATTTCTTCAATTTATTTTCCCATGAATTTTAATATGTATTGAATGTAAGTATATATATATCTTTTTATTTTTTCATTTAAAAACACACAATGCACACAACACAATCTTACTACAATATTAATCGCAAACATTCGTACTAATACACATAACACTCACTCACAAACATCACACACGCACATACTTGTTCTCAGCGCAGTCACTGTGCTTCCCGCGTTACACCTATGGGTGACGGCTGAAAATCGGTGTTTTGCCGTCTGGCAAATTAACACACCGAGCCTTGACCCTTTTTGCTGCTGCACACATATGCATACTTCTTTTTTCTCTCTCTGTCATGTGCTCATAGCTTAAGGTTAATTATTATTAATTGTATGTCTGTTCTTTCTTATTTTTTTATTTGGTATCTGTTGTAATGTCATGTGTGTGTTGTAGTAAATAAACTTTTTATCTATCTATCTAATCACTAATCTATGACGTCACCTTTAATGTTGCCAAAAATAGGTCGAATAAATATATTGCTGTCTCTTTTTACATGGAGTATTAGAGGTAAGATAGAACAAGATGGCTACAGGTTTATGAGTACAATACTAGTATAGTATTATATTATCTGTGGTACAATGTCGATTTAGCTTATACTTGTATAACGGATAGTTCATATAGAACAAATAGCTTTCCGCCCGCGGCTTCGCCCGCGTGGACTACATGACGTTATCCCGAGGGAATGTGATGTTGAAGGTCTCCACCAACCAACCCACCAATGGTAACCACCATTTTAACCAATCACGTGTACAGGACTTCCGAGGCAAACTCGCTCTCTGAAATGTCAATGCGATGAACTAGTTTGGCCTAGGAAAAACTAGTTTGTCCTGAAATCGGGTTTGGCCGGTAAAATATATACAGTATTATACAAAACTTCTAGCCCAAACAAAGTTCCAAAGTCAAAAATTGTGTTCCAAACATTTCCCTCTATATCTCTTCGTTGACTAGGCTAAACTTGATATAATATACTTTCGCCGTAATTCAATTCACATCTTAGATTTCTGCGCGAACTGTTCATTTAAATAAAACACTTTCTCGGATTTTGCACGCATTTATTTAACAACTTAGTTAAATTTGCTTGTTACAAAATAAAAAGAAAAATCTATTATTTTTGCACATTTTGGATAATTTTTTTATCTGGATGTGGCAAGTCGGAATACTCTTTGGTCATGTCAAGAAACGTTGCTGTTTAATTTTCTTGTTTGCTTTGTGGGTGTTTTAATACAATATTTATTGTATAATTAGTGCATATAAATACGTGATCATTGTTGGAAATTACTTATGAAACCTTGGATCTCGAAAGATTTGGATTCCCGAAGGAGGAACACTGCGTCAGCGATGGATTCGTGCGATACCTCGAGCCGACTGGGAGCTTACAACATCAGTAGGAGTGTTTAATAAACATTTTCGTGACTGTGATATAGTTAAAATAAAACAACCCTTAGTTATGTACGCGTATTATTTGATTTTAAGGCGCTATAATCAGGAATTCATCTCATCTCATGCATACAAGAAATTAGGAGCAGTGGTGCGACATTGACATTTATGACGTTGCCAATCCGAGCAGCATGGCCTGTAGGAGCGCAAGCAGCCGAGAAATAATAGCGGGCCATGGACGATGTCAACTTTATGCGCATGGCTTGTAGAAGACGATAGAGATGGCTGTGGTTATAGTTAGCAAGAGCGAGGTAGCTAGTGCATTCGATATTTGAACTTAAGTGTGTGTGTACAGAGTGTTGTCAAATTCCGGTGTTTTAGTTTGGTAGGCGTTTTTTGACGTCGCTCGGTTATCATAAATTAATAAATAAAATAAATTACTAAATATAAAACTGTATGCAAATATTAATTACGTCAGTGTGAGTACCGTGTTCGCCTTGACTCATTCTTCTGCCCTTATCCCACTTAGTTGGGGTGTGGTTGGGGTCAGCGCAGCATGTATTTTCTTCCATTCATATCTAAATACTATTTTGTTGTTGTTAGGATTACTCCATGGATGTCAGAGAGGGTCTGCACAGAATGCTGGGCTCGTGTACAGTCGCGTCTAAGACCTGTCTCGAAATGTGCATCGACAAAATATTAGAGAATCTCAAGAGGTATCCACAGGTAAGGGAATTACCTACTAGTACTAGTTATGATATTTTACCTTGTTTATTATTAAATAATTTGATATCGATTTTCTAGGTTTTTTTTCTTTGTGAGTTTCAAATCGTCTACTGGCGGCTGGCGGCAGTCACCGATGACTGGAAGTGTCTGATGCATTTTAGTAAACGATAAATAGAAATAAACAGTGTGTTGTTTTTTTATCGTTAAATTGGCACCAGCATGTACTATCCACATTCAATCATATCCACAAAGAACTTATTTTTAGTACTGATGTACTTATGCCTTACATTTTGAAAGTCAGATAATGAATTAAAAAGGAAAGATAATAAATATAATGAAAGTAAAGTAAAGAAATCAATATAGCTAGAGCTCTTTTGAAACATTCTAGTAATAATACTTTTTTCAATGTAAATGATTTTTCAACTAGTTAATTATATCAGTTATCAGTTACTTTAAAATTATAGGTACAAAAAATAAAGGTAAAAAAAATTGTTGATATCATGTGGTGCGTATTTTGGCTATGCTCCAATGTGGGTAGCGTGGCCGAGCGGTCTAAGGCGCTGGTTTAAGGCACCAGTCTCTTCGGAGGCGTGGGTTCGAATCCCACCGCTGCCAAGTCTTTTTTACTATTTTTAAATAGTGACTATTTAAAGTACATTTTTCTTGCTTTTTATGTGTGCCTATTGGTGTTATTGTTGATCGAAGGCCTACTGCCATCGTTTATTAATATTCTGGTCTAACTAGCCGAATTATTTTATGATTACATATAAGTAGGTGTTTTTGTTTTAATTTTTTTAGTAATAAATTTTATATTGTTGGGGTATTTCATTTTCCAGTATTCGCATCAATAGTGTTTTATTTTGTTGTAGTTTTTTCAAATGGTTCTTCTTTGTTTAACCTTTGGTTTGTACGACCAAGTATTAAAACTTAATATTTAGAGAAATTGCGCGTCACTTTTTATTTCAGGTTCCACGTTTTAAAATGTACCTTCCACATAATGTAAGATGTATTGAATTATTAAGGCGCTACTCGGAAAAAAAAATGACTTTTTGATTTAAAACTATAGGACGGTTAGAGATGTTACAATTCTGATAATAAGATATATATTTCTTCATACCTTTATCTAGATTCGTATAGTTTTAGAAATTAGATTTTATGATTTTGCCTCGACACTTTTTATTTTCGAAAAGACCTCTAAAAAATACGAATTATACGGGTTACAAATACTATTGGAAATTGATTTAATTAGTGGACACCAATAATATTTAGGAGCGTGTAGAAGCATTTTTTAAAAATCGCTATAGTTTTTTAATACGAAGTGATTTTGTGTTTTTTTGCCTAATCTGCAAAATCGGTCTCGCTCCCGCGCGCGTCGTTTTCTCATTGCTATCTCGCTTCAGCACAATTTTTCCGAGTATCGCCTTAAGTGCGCAGGGCGTGTGTGGAACACCCTTTACTCAAACCAGCAAATCCTCCATACATTTAACCTATGTACTTTTTAGGGTTAGACAACATCTGGCAGCACGGAACAGCACTTTCCTATGCTGCTATCCTTTTCTATCAAACCAAACCGTCAATAACTAGTGCGAGAAAGAGAGTGTGAATGCCATAACATGCTTCGGAATCGACGAGGCGTTCGCATACCCGCGCTCGTTCTTGTTCTAGCAAATTATAATAATTCTTAGAGATAGGAAAGTGCTTTTTCGTGTTCCAACCTTTGGAACGTTTTCAATTGTCATAACTAGCTTGTTATCGCTTCCACGTTTCATTCAGAACTAAATGTGTCACACACATGGTCTTCCTTACCTTTTTCTTGCTATAAGACACGTTGTTTTAACATGTCCCCTGTGTCTATAGGACAAGCGGTCCACGTTCCGCTGCGTGCAGCGTTTGGGCAGCTCGCACGCTACTCTAGTGCTGCCGTTGACGGCGCGACTACTCGCCGTCCATCCATTCTTCGACATGCCAGAGCCTGATGTCGATGACCCAGCTTGTATCCTTTACAAAGACAAACAAATGAAGAACGCAGATTTTGATTTGTTATAGTCAGGAATCTTTTTTTTATAACTGGATTCTTTTATTGCATGAAGGTGAAAAATGCAGACATAAGAAGTTAAATTAGTGCTTTTTTTCGATTCTGTTGAATTAAGGGCTTCATCCCATTGGAACGCCAGCGGTCAAATGTATGAACATTGTCGGCTTGGCGTCGCAACCAAGTCGCCGCCAAGTGTGGTAAGGCTAGGAATGTTTTAATACAATTTGACATGCTTTGATTGGCGTCGGCCGCTGGCGTCCCAATGGAATATATTTTATTTTATATTTCATGGAAAACAAACAGCATAAGTATACAAAAATAAATATTAGTTAAGAAATTTAGAACAAATTATGCCTTAATCAGTTTTCGCAGATAGAAACATCATTAGCCCTATAAGATCTATGATAAATCACAAATTCGGCAATAGCCAGTCACTGTATTGGCCCTTGCGAAGTGTTTATTATTTTAAAACTACAAAACTTCTGTACAAAATTTGATTCTGAAGGAAATATAAAACAATGTTTATTCGTCCCCGACTAATATAGTCTTACTACTTATACTAAAGATATGTGCGTGCTAATCCTGGTGTTGAACGCGGCGCAGCATTGCACCACCATGCTGCCACTATTTGAGGAGCATACCGTCAAGCATTATACTTATCTACGGGACACCATGCCTCACCTCGTGCCCTACCTCCCTATAGGTAAGTACACTACTGAAGATGAGCTCAGACTCGTATAACTTTTATTGTCATGCGGATTCTGCGTATAATTAATTATTTTATTTTATTTTCTTTATTCAGGAAACAACAGCTTTTTTATTACACAAATAAAACATAATATAAAGTTAGTTACACATTAGCAGAACAGTTTCCACTATTACTAAATAGATGTAATTACATGTTGAGTGACAAATGTGCGAATAATATAAAACGGGCAAAATTCTACAAAATAATTTGATACTTTATAAATAAAAGAGAATTTAAAAAGACAAAAGAATACAGATGATTTAACAAATCTATAAAGGTATGCATACAAGATACTTAAAATTTGTGCAAATTTAACACAATAATATAATTGGGTATTCGACAACAGGTTTTTAATATATATATTTTTTTCATACTTTTATAATTCTCTATACAAAAGTTGAAAGCTTCATGCTGGTTAACTTTTTCAATTAGCTTCTTTAGGTCAAATTAGAAATTTTTTAATAATAAATTAGGTACCTACGCGACGCTCATTTAAATATATAACAAAATCTTAATAATACCATTGATAAAGATACTATCACCATAGTAAAACAATATAAGTACGTTGACTGCCTGGACAGGCACCCCAAACGGTTTGTATGTGAGCGCGCCCGTACGTATGCGTCGTCATGCGTCGTCGCACGCACACACTGACAAAATTTATCGGTGATAACGGGGCGACAGTCGTGCGTGGCAGCGCCCGCCGCCCGCGCGGCGCCGCCGCCGGCCGGTCGCCCGCGACCGCGCATAATATTATTAAGGTAAAACCGTGCCCACCACACGCACGCTCCGCGCCGCTGCGCTGCCTCCCTCTAATAATTTTGTATTTGTATTTGTAATAATTCGTGCGTGTACCTACGAATTACGATGGCTAAAAATTCGAGTAGAAGTAAAAAATATTGTAGTGTATACGGATGTCTCAGTAGCGGGTTGTCTAATCCAGAACTATCTTTCTTCGCATTACCTAGCGAACAAGAACGGTGAGTACAATCTACCTTCTATAATTATCATACGTAGATACGTACATAATATAAATTTTTAACGGCCTCTGCGGTCTAGTGATTCACACCACCGATTTCAGACCCAGAGGCCCCGGGTTCGATTCGCAGTGGGCATAGGTACATATTGTATTCGGTTTTTGACAACCGATTTGGCGCAGGGGTAGGCTATCCATCTTCTGCGCCAGTGGTCTCGGGTTCGATTCCCGAACAAGACAAATATTTGTGTGCATGAACATGTCTATTTGTCTTGGTCTTGGTGTTTACTATGTATATTAATTATGTATTTACAAACAAAAAGTATTTAAGTATAATATTTATCCGTTATCAAGTTTTCCATGATACCGTTTCTTAATGAAATTAAAATGGGCTTAGATAATTGGTGTGAATGTAAGAAGTTACCATTTATTATTTGTTTATTTATTTATTGGTGATAGGACTTGGTCTTAGTCTGCCTGGCTAGCTACCACCATCTTATCTAAGTCTGACGCCATAACAATGATATTTTCAGCATTATTGTGTTCCGGCAGTTAGAGATAAGATAGCCAGTTCCTCAGTGATTGAGGATTCCTGGAGAAGTGCGCTTCCTCCACCTTCAGCCTTATCACCACCTAACATCAGGTGTGATGAAGGCTAAGTGTTACCTTGTTGCGGGTAATAAAAAATGAAACAAACTTTAGCATGCGGGGAGTAGGTAAACCAGTAGACCAGGAGGAGGAATTTATCCTATTTCGACCGTAATTTTTCAAACCACTAAACAGATAACATGACGTAGGTAATGAAAAATTTTAGTCAGCCCCTGGTCTATGTACAAAAATAATTAAAAAACTTTGTATTATAGATTCCTGACGCCGACCCTACAGGGGAAAACTGTTTTGTATAGAGATTGACTATGCATTTTTGACGATTGAATAAACTCTAAGCGACAGCCCTACGTGTTTAGCCTATTATCGCTCGCTCAGGGCTCCAGTCCGCTTACTTATATTGTTTTACTATGCAATCACTCTCACCCACCTAGGTAAGTGTTACTGCACGTGACCTTTGACACTTTGCCAATGCGATTATCAGCGTAATGTTCTATATCGCATTCTGACTTCTATTTTCGCGTCGTTGCATGTGGGTAGCGTGGCCGAGCGGTCTAAGGCGCTGGTTTAAGGCACCAGTCTCTTCGGAGGCGTGGGTTCGAATCCCACCGCTGCCATTCTCTTTTTACCGTTTTGAAATGTTTTCTATGTTTTGTATAATCCACTGATAACTACAAATTAGTTCAGTGAAACCAATTTAATCAATAATAATTATTGCTAAACTGATTTGAACGGTCTTTTTAGTGCAAGAAATAGGGGTGCACATTTTTATGTATTTATTTAGGGTTTTGGATTTTTAAATATCTTTATCTATACTAATCTATACTTCTGTCTTCTATACTAATATTATAAAGAGGAAATATTTGTATTTGTATATATACATATGTAATGAATAAACTCAAAAACTAATAGACCAATTTCAGAAATTCTTCCACTATTAGAATGCTAAATTAACCCTGATTAACTAAGGCTATTTTTTATCCCGATATTCCCACGGGAACGGGTACCACGCGGGTAAAACTGCTAGGATCCGCTTGTGTGTTATATTATAATAAGAACAAATTGTTAGGTGACGCGCAACAGTCAAACGGCGAGAGGATAGAGCCGACGGACGACAGCGCAGTGCGGCGCTTCTTCGACTCGGTGCTCCAGCACATCGACAACGCCACGCTGTCCATCAACGTGCGGCTCAAGATGCTGCAGTCCGCCGAGGAGCAGCTCAACAAGTGAGATAAACAAACTCACATAAACAACGTGTTAATGAATAAGCGCAAAATCTCTTAGGTGGTGATTGTGCTCATGAATATGAACACCTTTTACTATGGTGCCATGCCAACTCTGCAACTCCACAAAAATAATCTGCTGTTTCATACAAATTGTCAATACCTACTCGACCAGAATGTATGGAACAGCTGTTTTTTTTTGTTGAGTTGCAGAGTTGGCCCCATAGTAAAAGTTGTTAATATTCAATATTCATGAGCACAATAACCACCTAAGAGATTTTGTGCTAATTCATTAACACGTTGTATAAACAAAATACTAGCTTTTTTAAGCAGTCGTATAAAAACTAAATAAATCAAAATGAAACAATAATTTGTACATAAAAAATTTGAGAAAGTGCTTTAGAACGTCACTTTTGCCTTACTACCACACATTCAAGACATTTAACTGCCAAAAGTACCAACATCTCTCATTCCATGTTCCCACTGCTGGTTCTCTGGCCTTCTGGATGGATAAGGAAAGGGGGCAATGACCCACGCGGGCCCAATGGGCCGCACGAATTGGTATGTATTTACGACTGCAAACTTAGGCCGGGACCACCGGTTTCATACCTTCCGAAGCACGGAGGAGCTCAAGATTAACGATTTTTGGTTAAAAGTGGGTGGGGTCTGTATCTCAATTGCAGTTGGGATGTGTGTGAGGGACGTGTGTGAAGTACAATAACAAATAGAGCTAACCTAAGCGTCTTCGATTCCGTGCTTTAGCATATCGCCAACACATTCATCACTGAGTGCGTAGTATTTAAGTTTGTTAAGTACTTAGTATATATTTATCTGCCGCTAGCTTCTGCTAAAAGCCTTTTTCAAATTGAGCAGCTTTAAAATCTTACTGACTAAACACAACTTGGAATTAGCTTTTACCGGAAAGTAAATTAAGCTTATCTATGCGACCACGCCCCTTGAGGGGCGTGGCGCACGGTGTCACCCACCTAGGCCAAGTGCGTACTGAAAACTATTAAAACTTATGTAAAACTAATGCTTATGATTTCGTGCGTAGATTGTCAGAGATGGAGCCGAGCGTGTCTGGCGCGGCGAACTTCACGGCGCTGTTCGCTCGTTGCGCGCGCGCGTTACATGAAGCGCTCGACGCGAGCAACGGGCCGCCCGCGCACGCGCTGCAGCAGCTCACTGCCGACTGTCTCAGGTCAGAACATACAGGATAAATTTTTCATCAGTGCACAAATTTTTAGGATCGACTCAGAATCGGTAAGTTAACAACTTTCTGCTAGAAACATGGGTCGAAATACGACAAAACTACGAAAGACGACTTACTACGACGACTTTATACGACGTCGAAATACGACTTCCCATACTAAATCGATCACGTGATCAGTCCGATTTGTATGAAGAGTCAAAATTTTTTTGTCATATTTCGACCTATGTTTCTAGGAGAAAGTTTTTCACTTACCGATTCTAAGTCGATCCAAAAAATTTGTGCACTGATAAAAAAATTATCCTGTATACCACTTGAAGATTCAAGAATCTGGCAGATGCTTCTCTCCTCCATTCATGCTTGCGTGTCTGGCGCGGCGAACTGCACGGCACTGTTCGCTCGTTGCGCGCGCGCGTTATGCTGCGTACACACCGGACCAACGAAGGCCAACGAACGCTAGCCAAGGGGTTCTGTTTTCCCCTCTGTCTCAATCAGATGATCTGAAAATCTAAATGCGAACTGGAATCACCCCCAGTGACTCTTTACCTAGCTATAGATTGATCTTTGAAGGCCAGAAACGTGCAGCGGGCAACGCCTGATGTCGTTTGTTGGCGTTCGTTGGGCCGGTCTGTACGCAGCATTACACGAGGCGCTCGATGCGAGCAATGGGTCGCCCGCGCACGCGCTGCAGCAGCTCACTGCCGACTGTCTCAGGTCAGAACATATACCACTGGAAGATTAAAGGATCTTGTCAGATGCTCTATATTCTCCATTCATGTTTGCGTGTCGCACGGCGAACTTCGCGGCGCTGTTCGCCCGGTGCGCGTGCTTTGCACGAGGCGCTCGACGCGAGCAACGGGCCGCCGACAACGGGCTGTGTCGTGATTAAAAGTAAGTCGTCGTCATATGTTTCAATATTTATTTTTTAATACAGTTGCTTAAAAAGTGGCGTATTGCAGGGACGTATAGCGTTCGGGATGTGGGCTATTACACACTCGAGCTTTTTCTTTACCTTTCCCGAACTCGTGCGTTTTCTTTCCCAACTGTCAAAATAATGTCTATTAGAAAGAAAAAACAAACCACAAACTTTTAAAAAAAATCGTAGAAGTTTCTATGATTCATGCAAATATTTCTAAAAAGAAGCTACTAATTTGTTTCAATGTCAGATATAAAAGTAATTTTAATTAAAATTTAAACATTAAATTAATAATAGGTCTTTACATATGAAATTGCCGTCTTTTTCTCACATGTTTATTGGTCTCTAATTTTTTAATTAATATCAATATATCAAAATTAATAGTCAGTTTCGAAAATAGAGTATGTCGTCATGTTAAACATCTAAGAAAAGAATAATTAAACACGCGTCTAAAATTTTTATAACTGCTTCAAAGTACCGCTCCTTGGTTGTCGTCAATTTGACAGCTTTGAACAGTTTTTTTTTATTATTCTAAGACAGTTTATTAAATGAGATTATATGCAATAGTTAGATTAATTTTGTCTGATCATTATCTCGAAAGTTTCGTTGAATTCGGAGTTCACATGTCCAAGAAATCCCCAAATATCTTTGTATGCTAATTCCAACTTCCTACAATTTCCCCATAGAAAACGGCAATTTCATAGGTAAAGACCTATTATTAGTATCGGCCAAATTAAATTTATGAATATAAAAAAGTTGGCTGTATGACGTGCACTGCCATAGTCTCTGCTTATAGGAGTTTGCGCGGGTTTTTGATATGTTACAGTCGTCACAAATTAAGATGCCCGTTTTGACACATGGTAATGACCATAGAATGTAACTTGTTACGAAAACATAAAAATCAAAGTTATGCTGATTACTTATCAAAGGTGTATGAAAATAATATGTTACATTTTTGAATGCATCATAAATTAAGGCAAAGTGTATTCCGCGTATTATTTTTGCGTTTATTCCAAAGTAAACGCAGATTCGATTAACTACGAAACGTCTCGAAAAACAGTTACGTTCTCAGTCTTTATTTTTTTAAATACTAGTGTTGTAACCGTTGTGTGCAAGATTTCTCCAGTTTCATTCAATTTTATCGAAATAATCGTTATAACCACTTTAATAGATTAATTTGTAAAATTGATCTTTTTTGTGTGAAAACTAGATTGGCGTTTAAAGCATTAGTGAAATTATGAATTGGCAACAATGATTTCGATAAAACGGCTTCTAGGCAAACGTTAGTTATCCAAGGAGAACGTTTCGAATAAACCGAATGAAAAAAAATATAATTCTTTAAATAGAACCTAGACAACCTTGCACACCTCACCATGTCGCATCGTCACGTTCACCTTTCCAGAGATTTCTTTAAACATGTTTCGTTCGGCTTGTTCGAAGCGTTCGCATCGGACAAGCGTGCGTTCACCATAAGCGGTCTGTACACGTGGGTCCAACCACTGGCCAATACATCGTACATTGACACTTTTGAACGAACAAGACGTTTAAAAAGGTTCTTTCAAAAGTGTTAATTAATATACGACGTATTGGCCAATGGTTGGGCCAACGTGTACAGGCCGCTATAATAAGTAATGTAGCTACTCTATGACCATGTCTATGCTGTGAGCTGTAGTTAAAATACTTGCACTTTTAGAGCCAACGCGCACTTGTGATTTTTAGTCGACCGATAGTTTAGTCGGAATCGTAAGACGATCGTGATCAAACTGTCGGCCGATAGTTTGGTTTTGAGAACCTGCGAGAACTTGTGATTTTTAGTCGACCGATAGTTGGTCGATAGTTTAGTTGAATCCGGGCGCGCACTCACATAGTCCTTCATGCACAGGCCGATAGTTGTATAACTGTAACTATAACTATAGTTGTAGTAACTATTGGCCAGTCATTTTAGATAGTTCGATACTGAATGCGCAGTCTACCGATAGTTGGTTGATAGTCTAGTTGAATGCAGTGCGCGCGCTCACATAGTCCTTCATGCACATTACCGCCCGGCCGATAGTTGTGCGATAGTTTGATCGTACAACTATCGGCCAGTCGTTTTCGATACTTTAATCGGTCCATAGTTTAAGCGCACTGACGATTGCCACTGCCATATAACTATATACTGAATCCGAGAACGACCAAACTATCGCCCGATTAAAAATCACAAGTGCGCGTTCGCTCTTATATAAATTATGCAATTTAAGTGGATTCGATTCAAGTTTATATAACATAAATGGTCAATTTATACTTTAATAATATGTTTATTAAAAGTATAAGTACCTATATAGTAAGTTTAACATTTTATAATAATAACTTTAGTCTTAATCCACATAAGTTGCAAACCTACTATAATCGATTAGTTACTCAGAACCTTAATCGATTAATCGCGAGAATCGATCACAGACTCGTATGGTTACATGCCTAATTATGTCACTTTAGCATGTGTCAAAACGGGCATCTTAATTTGTGACGACTGTAGGTTTCATTTAATTTTATCTCATTTAATTTCATTTTCATTTCATATCAATAAAAAAGTTCTACTGAAGACTTGGCTGTATGGGCATAGTTCCCATGGCCTACCCAGAATGGGTGACGAAAACAAAAAAATCTCTGCCTATATTCTTTTACGATTAGTTAATTGAGTTGGGTTATTCCACTTATCCCCATCGACTTGCCCCATCAATGGGGGATTGTGAACTTTTCTTCCACAAATCCCCATTCAGTACTAAACAAATTGACAATGGGGATTTGTGGACAAAAACAGTTCACACAACCCCATCAGTTGAAAATAAAAAACTATTTATTATAATAATCAGATAAACAATAATGTTAATTACTGAAATTGATGTTTGCTGCTGTTATTGTTTTTTTATTATTTTATTAAATTGCTTCATTTTTTCGCAACTGTATTAAAAATAGTTGTTCAGTACACGTGCGTAACCGTCATTGCAACTTGTTTCGACTGTCAACCCTCACCTTCGGCTGCGCCTCGGCTCGGGTAGACATTTGTCGAAACTCTTTGCAATGACAGGCTTTCCGCACTTATAATGAAATATACTATTTCATTACGGTTACGCACGTGTACTGAACAACTATTTTTAATACAGTTGCGAAAAAATGAAGCAATAATAAAATAATAAAACACAATAAACTCAACTAACTAATCGTAAAAGAATATAAGCAGAGACTTTTTTTTTGTTTTCTTCACCCATTCTGGGTTGGCAAAGGAAACTATGATCATACAGCCAAGGCTTCAGTAGAATTTTTTTATTGATTTGAAATGAAAATAAAATTAAATGAGATGAAATGAAATGAAACCTAACAAAAGCAATCCGAATCCTACGGAGCGCCTTTCCTTATTTCTCTCTTTTACCACATCGTTTTCCATTAAAGCCACATTATTGCACTAATTCCACCATACTAAGTACCTACCACAATAAAAACCAGAAAAAACGAATTTAGAAAATTAAGAAATAAGGTCCCTCATTTTCTTTTCACTTACTTGCGCAAACTCCTATAAATGCAGATACTATGGTAAATAGTGCACATCATACCATATTTAGTAATCTGTGGTCATACAGCCAATTTTATGTATTTTTTATATTCATAAATTTAATTTGGCCGATACTAATATTAATTTAATGTATAATTAAAATTACTTTTAAATCTGATATTGAAATAAATTAGTAGCTTCTTTTTAGAAATATTTGCATGAATCATAATGAAATCATAATGAATCATATGATTTTTTTTTAGTAAAAACTTCGTGGTTGGTTTTTTCTTTTTAATAGATAATATTTTGACAGTTGGGAAAGAAAACGCACGAGTTCGGGAAAGGTAAAGAAAAAGTTCGAGTGTGTAATAGCCCACATCCCGAACGCTATACGTCCCTGCAATACGCCACTTTTTGAGCAACTGTATTAAAATATACTATTTTAACACTCTGACTAGAAAATCCATGTTTTTCTCTGAATACCTATGAATCCTATGATGATGTATCCTTAAACAAAATATGATCTGTTTCAGACCTGTATAAAAAACCTTAGAAGCAGACAGATTAACTGTTACATTTTCAATATCAGGGTCTTCTGTTATACAGGCTACAACACCAGTTCAGCGGTGTCACAGAGCAGGAAAACGCATGCGTATGGCAACTAGCCTTGCGCGTGAGTGCGGCGCGACTCTACTCTTGTGCGAACGGCACGGCGGTGTCGACCACCGGGCTAACGGCGCCGGGGACGCCCGCGCCGGCGCCGGGGATGACTGCGCTAGGCGGGGCGGCTGCCGCGTTATCTGCTGCGGCCGCGCTGACGCATCACGCGGAGCTGCTGGACAGGATGCTGGCTGCTGCAGGTAGGTTATATTGTAGTGGCGGTGGAGACTCCCGGGCTATCAGCGCCGGGAATGACCGCTGGCTGTCCGCTGCGGCCGCGCTGACGCATCACGCGGAGCTGCTGGACAGGATGCTGGCTGCTGCAGGTAGGTTATATTGTAGTGGCGGTGGAGACTCCCGGGCTATCAGCGCCGGGAATGACCGCTGGCTGTCCGCTGCGGCCGCGCTGACGCATCACGCGGAGCTGCTGGACAGGATGCTGGCTGCTGCAGGTAGGTTATATTGTAGTGGCGGTGGAGACTCCCGGGCTATCAGCGCCGGGAATGACCGCTGGCTGTCCGCTGCGGCCGCGCTGACGCATCACGCGGAGCTGCTGGACAGGATGCTGGCTGCTGCAGGTAGGTTATATTGTAGTGGCGGTGGAGACTCCCGGGCTATCAGCGCCGGGGACGACCGCGCTGGGCGCTGCGGCCGCGCTGACGCATCACGCGGAGCTGCTGGATAAGATGTTAGCAGCTGCATGTAGGTTGAATAGGCATGATGACTATTCATTCATCAGTTCATCATCCCTATTGAATGCGTATTTGATTTGTCACAAACACTATGATAAGGAGGCGGAGGCGATGGTGGACAGGCTTCGTTGTGCGACGTTGATGATCCTTGACACTAACTTACATAAAGGGGCGTGATGCCCACGAGATGCGACGGGAAGTTCCACGCTGGGAGAAACTGCTTTTGTGTTGTCGTTGGGAGTATGGAGGAGGAAGTCTGTCGTATTGTGGTTCCCCTATGCAGAGGTTGCGTAGGGGCCGAAGAGACAGCCGCGTATGTCCAGGTTGAATGTGACAGAGTGGCCCCCTACCGGGCGAGGTACCTCGGCTCGCCAGGAAGCGTCCACGAAGCGGTCTCCGACGTAAGGGCGCTGGGTGCTTTCTTGGCAGGGCTGGGTTGGCTGGAATAATCCAGCTGCACACCCTCCTCACGCAAAATAGGCGCAATAATACGTCGAGTTGCGGAAAACGCCCGTATTGAATGAATGAATGAAAATTGTGGCTAAAAGTGATCTCCAGTTTTTAAGAGGAATATAAAGTGAGATCTATTGGTTGCAGGCGTGGAGCCGGACCCGTTCACGATAGCGGTGTTCCAGCAGCTGTCGATGAACGCGGACAACAAGCCGGCGGCGCTCGCGCGCGCCGTCATGCCGCTGCTGCGCGCCGCGCCGCTGCCGCTCATACCCAAGCCGAACCTCAACGTGAGTATAGTGGGGCCGGGCCCGGTCACGATAGCGGTGTTCCAGCAGCTGTCGATGAACGCGGACAACAAGCCGGCGGCGCTCGCGCGCGCCGTCATGCCGCTGCTGCGCGCCGCGCCGCTGCCGCTCATACCCAAGCCGAACCTCAACGTGAGTATAGTGGGGCCGGGCCCGGTCACGATAGCGGTGTTCCAGCAGCTGTCGATGAACGCGGACAACAAGCCGGCGGCGCTCGCGCGCGCCGTCATGCCGCTGCTGCGCGCCGCGCCGCTGCCGCTCATACCCAAGCCGAACCTCAACGTGAGTATAGTGGGGCCGGGCCCGGTCACGATAGCGGTGTTCCAGCAGCTGTCGATGAACGCGGACAACAAGCCGGCGGCGTCATGCCGCTGCCGCTCATACCCAAGCCGAACCTCAACGTGAGTATAGTGGGGCCGGGCCCGGTCACGATAGCGGTGTTCCAGCAGCTGTCGATGAACGCGGACAACAAGCCGGCGGCGTCATGCCGCTGCCGCTCATACCCAAGCCGAACCTCAACGTGAGTATAGTGGGGCCGGGCCCGGTCACGATAGCGGTGTTCCAGCAGCTGTCGATGAACGCGGACAACAAGCCGGCGGCGCTCGCGCGCGCCGTCATGCCGCTGCTGCGCGCCGCGCCGCTGCCGCTCATACCCAAGCCGAACCTCAATGTGAGTATAGTGGGGCCGGGCCCGGTCACGATAGCGGTGTTCCAGCAGCTGTCGATGAACGCGGATAACAAGCCGGCGGCGCTCGCGCGCGCCGTCATGCCGCTGCTGCGCGCCGCGCCGCTGCCGCTCATACCCAAGCCGAACCTCAACGTGAGTATAGTGGGGCCGGGCCCGGTCACGATAGCGGTGTTCCAGCAGCTGTCGATGAACGCGGACAACAAGCCGGCGGCGCTCGCGCGCGCCGTCATGCCGCTGCTGCGCGCCGCGCCGCTGCCGCTCATACCCAAGCCGAACCTCAACGTGAGTATAGTGGGGTCGGGCCCGGTCACGATAGCGGTGTTCCAGCAGCTGTCGATGAACGCGGACAACAAGCCGGCGGCGCTCGCGCGCGCCGTCATGCCGCTGCTGCGCGCCGCGCCGCTGCCGCTCATACCCAAGCCGAACCTCAACGTGAGTATAGTGGGGCCGGGCCCGGTCACGATAGCGGTGTTCCAGCAGCTGTCGATGAACGCGGACAACAAGCCGGCGGCGTCATGCCGCTGCCGCTCATACCCAAGCCGAACCTCAACGTGAGTATAGTGGGGCCGGGCCCGGTCACGATAGCGGTGTTCCAGCAGCTGTCGATGAACGCGGACAACAAGCCGGCGGCGTCATGCCGCTGCCGCTCATACCCAAGCCGAACCTCAACGTGAGTATAGTGGGGCCGGGCCCGGTCACGATAGCGGTGTTCCAGCAGCTGTCGATGAACGCGGACAACAAGCCGGCGGCGTCATGCCGCTGCCGCTCATACCCAAGCCGAACCTCAACGTGAGTATAGTGGGGCCGGGCCCGGTCACGATAGCGGTGTTCCAGCAGCTGTCGATGAACGCGGACAACAAGCCGGCGGCGTCATGCCGCTGCCGCTCATACCCAAGCCGAACCTCAACGTGAGTATAGTGGGGCCGGGCCCGGTCACGATAGCGGTGTTCCAGCAGCTGTCGATGAACGCGGACAACAAGCCGGCGGCGCTCGCGCGCGCCGTCATGCCGCTGCTGCGCGCCGCGCCGCTGCCGCTCATACCCAAGCCGAACCTCAATGTGAGTATAGTGGGGCCGGGCCCGGTCACGATAGCGGTGTTCCAGCAGCTGTCCATGAACGCGGACAACAAGCCGGCGGCGCTCGCGCGCGCCGTCATGCCGCTGCTGCGCGCCGCGCCGCTGCCGCTCATACCCAAGCCGAACCTAAATGTGAGTATAGTGGGGCCGGGCCCGGTCACGATAGCGGTGTTCCAGCAGCTGTCCATGAACGCGGACAACAAGCCGGCGGCGCTCGCGCGCGCCGTCATGCTGCTGCTGCGCGCCGCGCCGCTGCCGCTCATACCCAAGCCGAACCTCAACGTGAGTATAGTGGGGCCGGACCCGTTCACGATAGCGGTGTTCCAGCAGCTGTCCATGAACGCGGACAACAAGCCGGCGGCGTCATGCCGCTGCCGCTCATACCCAAGCCGAACCTCAACGTGTATATAGTGGGGCCGGGCCCGGTCACGATATAGCCCGAGAGCCAAACTAATTCGTTCTATGGAGACTCAACAATAATTCTATATCAGTAATTTCTTAACATTGAAACTTAGATTATCTAGTTTAATAAATAATTCATTAGTAATCCACCAATATTTATGACCGCGACATTAAAAAAAACAAATACAAAGCTTTAAAAAATCTATAAAAAAAATAGGCAAAAATGGCATAAGTGTTATTCACTTTACATTTGAATACATTTATTATTATCTTTCGTAAAAGTATATAATCCCCCTATATTTGTAAATGAAAAGCAAATAAACTTAAAAAAAAACTCTCTACGTAAACTCAAATTGGCATTACACCTATGTTAAAAATGCTAGCAGAAACAACCGACTTCTTCCTAAAGTATTAGTTTCCCGTTTTATATCTTTATGGATTTCGACTTTGGTGCTTAGATATGGTGAACATAAACACATGTTAACGATAAAATTGGTGATAGCATATTTGCTGAAAGAATTGCACCATTTTCGGGGTATAACTTTTTTTTTATACCTTCCAATGCGATATTATGTTGGATTCCGAAATATGTCTCTTAAAATTATATTTAAGGGCCGTTTACAAAAATTTGGCCTGTTATTGAATTTTTTACAAAAATATCGGATAGTTCTTGGGGTAATAGCGGTGTTCCAGCAGCTGTCCATGAACGCGGACAACAAGCCGGTGCCGTCATGCCGCTGCCGCTCTTACCCAAGCAGAACCTCAACGCGAGTAGATTGGAAAACATGTCGTTAAAATAAGTTATTAGTAAAAATTTCATTTTCATGACAAGCTTTTTTGCTGACTGTACTTAAATATTGTATTGTCATCTAAACCAAACCTGTATACAAAATTTCAGCTCCATCGGACACTGGGAAGTGTGTCAAATTAAGCTTGCAAGATTTGTCCTCCACTTACTAACAAACTAAGATGGCAAGTTAATAAAAAGCTTGTAAAAAAAATTATTTTCCAAAAATTTTATTGATTGATTCTGCATTCGTAAATCCTTTCAAAGACCTACGCACGCCTACGTAAATTCAAACGCGCGTCAACGGCGCGTTTGTAGCGACTCACACGCGCGTCGTTGGCGCATTTGTAACGCTGCACACACGAACCAAACTGCTCTGCAGGAAAAAATCGATCGCGCGTTCTAAAAACGTAGTGTATATTTTTCTTACAGCTTATGCTCTATAATATATCTATCTATATACTTAACATCGTATTTGTTTTCAGATTCGCATGTGCACAGCGAGCATAATAGAGCCAGCGAGCGACAACGACACGGTCCTCCGTTTCTGCGCGGGCCTCGTGACGAGCGTCGCCCTAGAGGCGGAGGTTTGCCGCGTTAAAGAGCCGGGCGCGCTGCGCGTGCGCGTGGCGTACCCCGACCGCCGCGTGCACGCGCTGCGCCCGCCGCGCGACCACCTGCGCCCGCTCGACCACCACCACACCAGTGAGTCCCGCAGACCGGTCACAGACACAATGTAGTCGCCTTAGGGCGGAGGTCGGCCGCGTGAGGGAGCCGGGCGCGCTGCGCGTGCGCGTGGCGTACCCCGACCGCCGCGTGCACGCGCTGCGCCCGCCGCGCGACCACCTGCGCCCGCTCGACCACCACCACACCAGTGAGTCCCGCAGACCGGTCACAGACACAATGTAGTCGCCTTAGGGCGGAGGTCGGCCGCGTGAGGGAGCCGGGCGCGCTGCGCGTGCGCGTGGCGTACCCCGACCGCCGCGTGCACGCGCTGCGCCCGCCGCGCGACCACCTGCGCCCGCTCGACCACCACCACACCAGTGAGTCCCGCAGACCGGTCACAGACACAATGTAGTCGCCTTAGGGCGGAGGTCGGCCGCGCGACCACCTGCGCCCGCTCGACCACCACCACACCAGTGAGTCCCGCAGACCGGTCACAGACACAATGTAGTCGCCTTAGGGCGGAGGTTGGCCGCGCGACCACCTGCGCCCGCTCGACCACCACCACACCAGTGAGTCCCGCAGACCGGTCACAGACACAATGTAGTCGCCTTAGGGCGGAGGTCGGCCGCGTGAGGGAGCCGGGCGCGCTGCGCGTGCGCGTGGCGTACCCCGACCGCCGCGTGCACGCGCTGCGCCCGCCGCGCGACCACCTGCGCCCGCTCGACCACCACCACACCAGTGAGTCCCGCAGACCGGTCACAGACACAATGTAGTCGCCTTAGGGCGGAGGTCGGCCGCGCGACCACCTGCGCCCGCTCGACCACCACCACACCAGTGAGTCCCGCAGACCGGTCACAGACACAATGTAGTCGCCTTAGGGCGGAGGTTGGCCGCGCGACCACCTGCGCCCGCTCGACCACCACCACACCAGTGAGTCCCGCAGACCGGTCACAGACACAATGTAGTCGCCTTAGGGCGGAGGTTGGCCGCGCGACCACCTGCGCCCGCTCGACCACCACCACACCAGTGAGTCCCGCAGACCGGTCACAGACACAATGTAGTCGCCTTAGGGGGAGGTTGGCCGCGTGAGGAAGCCGGGCGCGCTGCGCTGCTTATAACTTAATTTTTCCTTTTATCTTGTCAATAGGGGCTCGGACTATTATTAATATGTTAATATTAAATAGTTACATTAAAAAAATATAACATTGAAGAATAGCAAAAGTGAAAGAAAAATATATCAAACTGTTAATTATCAAGCAAGCGCAAGAGCTGCTGAATTGTGACAAACTGTGTCTCTAGCTATCTCTTCCTAAAACGAAATTTCATATGGCGGAAGTATGACGCTAGCGCTACTAACATCTGACATCACATGTATCTAGCGCTGTCCTTGTCTAATAAGGAAGTTTGATTATCTATATCTCCGAAAATATGTAAAATATTTGAAAAAAAAACTTCTGTCGTGTTTCTGATATTTCTAAAAACATTTTAAACACAAAAAAAATGAATCCGTTCCCTTAATACGACCCTAAACTAAAACACTGCCTTTTCATCTTTCAGACGAAGACGGCACACAGAACGTGCGTCTCCTGACCAAAGTATTGATATCGCACGGCGTGTGGACGGAGCCGTGCGGCGTGGACATATCGGTGTGCCTCGCCGTGGAGGAGGGCGCCGGCCGCGAGCCCGCGCAGCTGGTCGAGCTGTGCCGCCCGGTGCGGGTCACGGTCGCCCCCAAGCCGATCAAGAGGGGCATTTAGACAGTTTTTGAATAAAATTAACTTTAAAATATTTTTTCCGTCTTTTATTAAAATAGTTGCCGTCCGCCATGAAATTTGTAATTGAAAAATTGAATCATGTAATATCGTCTTTAGATCTTTCACACTATCCAATGGACTTTATTGCAGTTTACATCAATAGACAAGAGTAATGATATATACAAGTATAGTACATCTACCTACATACCACCAGTGCGAAGCCCGGGCTGGTCACTAGTTTATCTTATAAACAACGAAAACGGTTTACCTGCCTGATACTGTTACCAAGTAAATAAATGTAGATAACACAAAAGGAAAATGCCATTATCTTAAATTTATTATGTATGTAGTAGGTACATTTCTTTTTATTTATAACATTCATAACATCACTTCTTTGCTTATAAAATATTCACACTAAACAAAAATATAAAATAATAATATAACACAATATCATCACAATTTTTTCTTGCACATTTATCCTATTCTTTAATTTATATTTTATCTTTAGCTATTCCTTATCTATGGACAACAGTTCTGACCGAGCAATACAATGATGGACTAGTTGTTTGACTCCAGGCATCCATGAGCCGACTGCATTGACATGGTCTACCATGAGGGCTCGATGGATGTCATCTGCTTTACTGGGTTGATCATCTCTGAGTGCTGTAAAAAATTATTTACTGTTAATACAACTCAATGCAAAGTTAATATAAGAATAAATGAATTGCTTTCAAATAATTTAATCTATTTGAACACAATTATTTGTCTTACAATACCTAAGGCTTTTATGTATTGTGTTACTAAATACATCTCCGAGGCACTGAGTAATCTTCTGCATTAGACGTAAAGGCCTATGTATACCTATTTGTTTAATATTTACTAACTTAACGCTTTTGGATTAAAAAAGTTAATTAAAATATATTGAGAATAAAAATAAATGTTACCACAAGCCAATTCTCTCATTAGAATATGTATTTTCTTATTCAGTTTTTCACTAGCCCACATGTCTGCCATTATATCTATTCTTCTTCTTATGTCGTTAGCCTTAGGGCCTAATTCACTGCTGTTTTCTAAAAACGTCAGTAATATCCCTTTCACTTCTTGCAGTGTACTTTCACTGTTGATTTCTATATCATTTTCTTGTTGTGCGATTTTCGGATTTGTGTGCATGGGTGGAACAATAGGAAGATTAGGTAGGGCAGTTGGAATTGGAGGTAGATTTACTGGTGGTGGCGGTGCTGAACCAGCAGTTCCTCCTCCGCCAGACAAAGGAAACGCAACTCTTTTATTCAAAAAGTTCCTTGGTCTATTGGGTGTACTTTGTTGAGCACTGAAAGAGAATGTTGGAGGGTCGTTCCATCCGGGGTCGAAAGATGCTGTGAAAACAATACAGTACATTTAAATAATGCTTAATATAATACTAAGAACTGATGAAAGTACAAATAACAAAAATAATAACCTTTTCCACAGCCGTTACTTGTATCGTTGCAGTTCTCCATTTTATACGTTAGTAAATTATTGCTGACGTACTACTAGTAGTCACAAATTATACTAAATTACTAATAAAGTTCCGTGTAATGTGCATGTGCACAGTAATGTGGTAAAATTCCGTAAAATTCGGAAATACGATTTCTGTTCATATCCACTTCATATCGCAGTTTTTTTTCTGACTGACATTGACATTGACATTGACATGACAGGTTATATTTTTTTTGTAGGATTTTTACCGGCTCTGTGAGCGGCTTATAAGGCGCGATATGATATGGTACGGCAAGTTGTCTTGCTTACCCCACTTTAGGTGTAAGCAAGACGGCATGCCGTACCATATCATATCGCGCGATAAAAGCCGCTCATGCTAGGCCGGCTCTAAAGTCATTGACATTCTTGACAAAGAAGCAGGCAAAGCTCTTAGTAGATGGCGCTTTTGTGGGTTGAGAAAAGTAAATTGTATTTATTATTAGGCTGTTCCTTCGTTGGCGGTACCGGCACGGCATCCTGCACCGCTGACGTTTAGAGGGCGCTGTACACGTTGGACCAAACATTGGGCCAAGTATTGGGACATTCAATCGGGCCAACGTGTAGAGGGCTACTTGGTGGTATTGTTGCTACATATTGTTGCAACATACTACCAAGTAGCCCTCTACACGTTAGCCCAATATATTGGCCCAATACTTGGCGAAAAAGTGTACAGCGGACCTAAGGCGATCCAAGGAGATTCAACAAAGGGAACTGGAGATAGTAGTACCAAGGAATTTATAATACAACAGGAAGGTGCACTGCTGCTAAAAAACGGTCCTAATGAGATAGTAAGAACGAGGTCAGTTTATCTCACTCCATCCCATTACGGCAGCCACGAACATGCGCGACGGGCGGCGGGCGGCGACGAGCGAATTGCGAACTTGACACAACGAAGATGGAAAACGTCAGAAAACGTCATTCGGCTTGTAATGTTGCTACTTTAACATTCTGAAATCTATCATTCAAATTCTTTTCTAGGATAAGCCATAAAAAACTTAGACGACCTGATAAAATTTTATGCTTAATACGGTAATACCTAAATTAAAATGCGATGTTTTCTATTGACTAAAAATATTACGAAGCGGAAATTTTACGAAATTTAATTTTTATAACGAAAGTTGTGAACCATAAATCTACCAAACCTGTTATTTAATAGTGCTGGCAATTTTAGAGAAAGGGACACCCTCACCTCGTTCTTGCGGTCTCAGCTGGACCGTTGACATTTTGTATTGAAATATAAACCTTATCTCTTAAAAATAAAGTGTATACACAATATTAAATACACAAAAATACGGAGTGCACCTTCCTGTTGTACGTAGTACTTATAAATTCCTTGAGTAGTACTAACACTTTTTTGTAGCCTGTGGCTGTCTTTCGTCTCACCTATACTTTGAAACAAAACGTATGGTCATATGCATGAAGTTTGACTTAATACTCTGAGGCATGAAGTTTGACTTAATACTCTGAGGTAACTGGAGCTCTCACCCTGAATAAAAAAGTGTCGCCACCAAATTTGACATTTATGTATGTAGTGGCTGTCAGCTGTCTCATATCGTCGTTCGGCATTCAATACCGCGAACGTGACTGTTCAGTACACCCCTGCCTATACCGCGGAGCCGGCATGGCGCAGTGGAAGGCTATCATGAGTATAGACTCCGGACAAATCTTGGTTTCAGCCGGGATGTAACTGAACAATAGGACTGCGATACACAGCGGAGAGACTTTTAAGTAAGGTAAGGTTACATACGGGTCTGTGGGTCGACCGTCTCCTCGGCTGCGGCGAGACGGGGCGCGCGCCCCAGGTATCTTCTTCTTCTGCAGACCTTACCAATTAGTGACCTCACTCACAACACAAATAACAGCGTTCACAAGACACTGGGCGTTTCAACAATAGATACACAAAGACACACACGGGGGAGCCTCTTTTATTATGATTTACAGTCCCTGCAACAAGCGCGTGTGGTAGAAAAGGTTATCTTTCAAAGCATCCGCGACCGGCCACTCCAGAGATGGCATCAAAACCTTGGTCGTACAAAACGGGATCACATAGATAATTTAAGATGTATTCAAACTCGATATGCCAGGCACATTCAACGCGAGCGATTTTTAACAAATTCAGCAAAATTATTCCGACATTTTTTTCCAAGAAGAATTTCAAACAAGTGTCACTGTCAACTTCAAGTGACAGCTAATGTCAATTTGACGTGACATTAGAGATGCGTTCAGAAACGTCGATCTTTTCCGAACATCCCCCCGCCCCGGACCGTTAAGAACGGTACGTCAATCTACGGGTAATCGGGAGAGCCCACTAACTGCTCTCTTCAAAACCGAATCTCGAACCAAAACCTCAGCAAAACGAGGAACTCCGTCAGTTCCGGGGTAGAGTTTAACAATGCGCCCCCTTCGCCAACATAGGGGCGGCAGGTTAGCATCCTTAATCAACACGAGGTCGCCAGTCTGGGGTGGGGTGGTTTTATCTGTCCACTTCACGCGCTGTTGTAGGATATGCAAATACTCCATCGACCAACGTGCCCAGAAGTTTTGGGACATCTGTTTCAAAAGTTGGTATCGCGACAAACGATGGGATCCTACATCCTGAATCGGATATTCAGGCAAAGCCAAAAGGGGCTGTCCGATCAAGAAATGACCTGGGGTCAACGCTTCCAGGTCATTCGGGTCCGAAGACAACGGGCACAAGGGTCGCGAGTTGAGGACGGCCTCAATTTTACAAAATACCGTATCAAGTTCCTCAAACGTGAGAATAGTTTCTCCAATCACGCGACGCAAGTGTGTCTTGGCAGCCTTTACACAAGCTTCAAAAATTCCTCCCCAGGTCGGACAAGCTGGAGGGCTAAACTTCCAGATTATCCCACGCCGGGAGAGGGTGGTTCCAATGTCTATTTTATTATCAACAAAAAACTTAACTACTTCCTTAAGATAATTACACGTTCCCTTATAATTAGTACCACAATCGGAACGTATCAATGACGGCAGTCCTCTACGGGAAACAAATCTGCTCAAGGCGGCGACAAAGGCTTCGGTAGACAATTCCGAGACAATTTCCAAATGGACAGCCTTGGTGGACAAACACACAAACACGCACAAGTACGCCTTATAGGTTTTAGCATTACGCAGTCTCGAAGCCTTTACAGTAAAGGGACCGGCGAAGTCGGTGGCGACTCCGGCAAAAGCTCTACATTCCGTGACGCGATCAGCAGGCAAATCACCCATCTGGGGCTGCATGGTCGCGGCCTTCAATCGATAACAAGGCAGGCAACGGAAAACCACCGTGCGAATGGCTCGACGAGCAGACAAAATCCAAAATTCACGCTGCAAAATGGCCAACAAAGCATTACAGCCAGCATGTTGTGCATTCACATGGCGATCTGTTATTATCAGTTGAGTCAAATGTCCGGCTTTAGGTAACAAAAGGGGGTGACGAGCTCCATACGGCAGGTTCGCATTTCGAAGTCTTCCGCCGACTCGCAAAAGCCCACTCTCGTCCAGGAAGGGATTTAATCGCGATACCGCGCCCTTCAACTTGCGACGGCCTAAACGCAAAATTTCAATCTCGGACTCAAAACTATCAGCTTGTACTCTCCGGACCCAAAACAAGAGCGCGTCCCTACGCTCGTCCGGAGTGAGAACCGACGAATCACGCCTCGCGCGTGGGTTCCTGCAATTGTACGCAAAACGTCTGATCCAAGCGGTAACACCAAGCAGCTTCTGTAAGGAGCTGTACCGATCCAACAACAAATCCTTTTCCCCGGCGGGGTTAGTCTCCAGGACGCATGCCCGCATATCAGGAACGGCTACGTTCGACAACGCTGGAGAGGGCGGCCACTCCGACTCAGGCCGCATCAACCACTGTGGGCCCCACCAGAGGGGGTGGTTAATTAGGGTTGGGGCTACACAACCCCGAGACGCACAATCCGCGGGATTCATGGTTCCCGGCACGTGTCTCCAAATCAACTCGATGTCGGAATTACAAATCTGCGACACTCGATTGGCCACAAACACGTCCAAGGTGTGCGCCGGAGCCTTCAACCAACAAAGGACGACCTGACTGTCCGTCCAAGCATAAACCTCTTGTATCTTAATAGATCGACCTAATGTGAGCCATACGTGGTTCAACAAACGCATTAGGAGGGCAGCTCCACACAATTCCAACCTCGGGATCGTATGACGAGTCCGAAGGGGAGCGACTTTGCTTTTCGCTATCACCAGATGCACAGCAACAACTCCGTCAACAGTAACGGTGCGGAGGTACACGGACGCAGCAAATCCACGTTCGGAGGCATCGGAAAAGCCGTGAAGAGTAACTTTACAATTTTCAGAAGGGAGGAATAGCCTCGGCAAATGCACTTCATTAATCTCGGGGAGGGATGAAACTAAGCTCGACCAATCTCGGAGTAACTCGTCCGAGAGGGGTTCATCCCACGACACACCCGAAGCCCATAACCGTTGCAAGAAACACTTGGCCATAAACAGCACGGGGCAAATCCACCCATTGGGGTCAAAGGTACGTGCGACAGTAGACAATACTAAACGCTTGGTCCAGACTTTCGGTGGTCGTAAATCCACACAATAAGTGAAAGTGTCAGAGACCGGTTTGTACTGTACGCCAAGGACGGTCACCACATGGGGATTATCAACATTTTCGAATAGGTGGGGGTCCTGCTGGTGCTCTTCGGGCAAACCTACCAGTACATCAGGCGAGTTGGATATCCATTTCCTCAACTCGTAACCTCCCGACTTCAAAAGGGCGGTGAGTTCGTCTCTCAGGACAATCGCCTCTGAAACAGATGAGGCGCCCGTGCAAATGTCATCCACATAGACGTCACTGGCCAAAATGGCGGAGGCGCGAGGGTATCTCAAGCGCTCCTTCTCGGCCAACTCCAACAAAGAACGAATCGCAACAAACGGGCTCGAAGCCAAACCGTACGTATTCGTATTCAATTCATAAATCAACAAGGGGTCCCTAGGACTCTCTCTCCACAAAATCAATTGGTACCTCCTATCCTCTGGATGGATGACCGTTTGTCTGAACATCATCCGGATGTCAGTCATAAATACAATTTGGTGCCGCCGGAAGTTGGTCAAAATGTCTGAGATCTCCGTGTGCAGCTTGGGACCTACATGCAGACACTGGTTCAAAGACGCTCCAGTAGAGGTGGGAGCCGAACCGTCAAAGACCACCCGAATCTTTCCGGATTTCAAGACGGCGTGGTGCGGCAAAAAGAAGTGCTCAACGGAGCGCCAATCCAAATCGCTCACGGACATGTGCCCTAACTCCTCATACTCCCGCATGAATTCAACATACTTCTGGCGGAAGACCGGATCCTTGCTCATGCGACGCTCCATCGCCACTAGCCTACGTTCCGCTAGCGGTCGGGATTCGCCCAGAGGAGGTCGGCCGGCACGAAAGGGGAGACGGGTGATCAAACGACCAGAGCGGAGGCGACCAGTGTTATTCTGGTAATACAACTCGCATTCATCCGCTACTGGGTCAACCCGTGGGGCTGGTGGAGGTTCCTCAACCTCCCAAAACTTCTGCACCACTTCGGAGAGAGACACATTAAAAACAAGACCGCGATCCTCATCTGGGGAATCCAAAACGCGGCGAGCAGGGCCCATCACAACTGTACCGAGTGTCGTCTGCAGAGCTACCAAGCCATCTGGCTGCAAAACTCGCTTCCCCGTCAACAAAACTCGCCCCAGGACATCGGCTCCAAGGAGAGCATCAATCGGGCCTGGGCGGAAGAAATTTGGATCGGCGAGTGGGGAATCAGACACCAAAGACAACATACTCGGTCCCAAGTCAACTGAAGGTTGACGGCCAACAACTGTGTCCAACACAATCGCCGAGGTCTTAATGCCTGGCGTGGACCCATTACGTGATGTAAATGTGAAGTCAACATGCCCTAACAACCCGGGGACTTTCACATCGCCAACACCTCTCACGCCTTCCGTGTGGGGGTGCACCTGGAGGCCCAACCGCCTAACTAACCAAGATGACACAACACACCCCTGAGCACCGGAATCCAACAAGGCGCGAACTTCCACAAGGTCGCCATTCAATCCCCTGACAAGCACAGAGGCCGTGGGCAACAAAACGGTCTCTGGAGGGGTGGCTACAATCGACCGTAAACACGTTGATTGCTAGTATGTGGGGTCCCCAGACGTCCCCCCATGGTAAGGGGGTCGCTCATAGCGATCCAGTGGGTCCCAATCTCCCACATACTGCCTACGTCCAAATCGCCCGGTATCAGGCGGGTTATATCTCCCGGCCCCTTGAAGACGGGGCGGGCGCCGCTCCAAACGCGGGTATTCGGCGAGCGGCGGCGAGAATCGGTGCCTATCATCCACCGTGTACGTCGCCCCATAGTCGCGGGGGCACGGTGACCGATTTTCAGAGGGGGGGTCCCGGGGACCCCCGGCTGTGCGAGGCTCAACACGTTGCGGGGGGCTTCTACGACCTCCCGCAACGCTCGCAAAATCGAACCCCCTAGTTGGGGACCGATTTCTCATTGGGGGGTCCGTGGGACCCCCGCCCGTGCGAGGCTCAAAACGTCGCGGGGGGCCTCTACGACCTCCGGCAACGCCCGCATAACTCATCCCCATCCTTGGGGATCGGTTTCCCATTGGGGGGTCCCTGGGACCCCCGCCCGTTTGAGGCTCAAAACGTGGCGGAGAGCGTCTGGGGCCACTCTGGTGGCCACTAGAACTGCTGCGGGATGCAAACACCGCGGGGGGTCCGAGCCCCCCACCCATACGAGGTGATCCTGCAGCGACGCGCTGCGGCGCTCCGCCGCCCTCTGGGCTGTTCATGCAGAGGAGGGGATGGTGGTTGCCCTTACAAAAGCGGCATGGGTGCGCTTGGGTACATTCGCGCTGCATGTGCAGGCCCAAGCACGAGTAGCACCATGTCCGTTGTCGCGCGATCGCTCGACGGCCTTGGACGCGCTGGTCGAGGAACTTATCACAACGGGTCGTGCTGTGACCCGGTTCCCGACAATACAAGCAGCGGGCGGTCTCCTGGACGGCGGCATAGCGGCCGGGCGCGCGAGGGGCCATACGCCCCCTACGGGGGGGTCCGGTGGGGGATCTACTCTGTGGCACAGGTCGTTCGGGTCCCATAGGACCGGCCAGAGAGGAATTATCTGCCAGTCTACTTTCTCCTTCCAGGAACGTCAAGAGGTCCGAGAAGGGTGGCAGATAAGTCGCACTATCCCCACCATACTGCTGCTCAAAACGGACCTTAACAGAGTCCGGCAACTTTCCCAGGACAATGTGCAGTAACAAAAACGACCACTGCTCCACTGGGAGTTTTAAGTTTTTCAATGCGTTGTAGGCAACCAACAGCGGATTCAACAAAGCCACTCTCAAGTGCATCACGCTGGCAACGCGGGGTAAATTCAAAATGGCGGCAACATGGTTGTCCGCCAGACGTCGTACGTTCTGGTACCGACGGGCAATCAAATCCCTAGCAATAGGGTAGTTTTCATCCGAGGGGGCCAAATGTTGAACCGATTCAAGGGCCTCCCCTTCCAACACGGATAACAAATAAGCTAACTTCTGGCCCTGGGTCAAATCGTCCCGGGCATGTACAAGACTATCAAAAATATTAATAAAGCCCTCCCAGTCCTCTAGACGACCAGCAAAGCGCCTTAAGTCTAAGGGGGCCAATCTAGCAAAGAGAGGGGGCATACTTTTAGATGTGACCGGGGACGGGCTCGGTTCATTCTCTCTTGCCACTTGCAAAGGCCGAGCCACCTGGGTAATTCTGTCCGCAAAATCATAACACTGGTCCACATCCAAATCGACTTCTTGTCGCATTTCCACATCGGCCTCAACAGTCCTTTCCAAAAATAAGGCATACTGTTCATCAACAACAGCCAAACGTACGGGCAGATCTACGTATCTGTTCAACAAGGCCTCCGTCCTATCAGGTCGATCCAACAATGCGACTGCAGACGCTAACCACCGTAACTCAGAACGTATTTTGGCTTTAGCAGAGGAGGCCGTCATTGTAACGTCACAAATTTATCAACAAAAACAACAAATTCAAAATATTCACTATAACACAAAATCTCCAATATTTTGAGGTTATTGATAACCACAAAATTCCAATATTACAACAACAAAGTATTTATAATGACACAAACTCTTAAATATTTGGAGGTTATCAGAAAACAACAAAACTCAAGTATATAATTATAACTCTAACTCTCAAGAGGTTATAACTTAGACACAAACTAACTTTGACTTTGTAAGTCAAAAGTTATTCAGTTCAAACAAATCACTGACCATTGAAATTCACTTGGATATCGACATACAACAAGATGATTTTAATTATTTCAAAGCACAAGTTTCAATAAGTTTCAATGTGTAAACAATGTCTTAAATCATTTAAGTTTCACTAAGTATTGAGTGCAAACTTATTAGCTAACCTTTTATTAGCTCTTATTTAGCAACAAACTTGTCAATATTCACAACTCAAATTTGCTGACAAAACTAAATAATAATTATTATGAACAAAGAAAGGTATCTGTTTACATTTTGGAACTTCAATACATGACAATTAATTACAAGACATGGAACCAATAACAAAGGAATGCCCTTTACTTTTCAAATGCAAGTTAATTACCATTTACAAGTACAAATTAATCTAGTCCGGACCAGACTGGGTCATCAAACGGCACTGATTAATACAAAGTTTTGGCGTGGGCCTCTCAGGCCTTCAAGCTACGCTCTTGGCTACCAAGAAATGTTCAGTACACCCCTGCCTATACCGCGGAGCCGGCATGGCGCAGTGGAAGGCTATCATGAGTATAGACTCCGGACAAATCTTGGTTTCAGCCGGGATGTAACTGAACAATAGGACTGCGATACACAGCGGAGAGACTTTTAAGTAAGGTAAGGTTACATACGGGTCTGTGGGTCGACCGTCTCCTCGGCTGCGGCGAGACGGGGCGCGCGCCCCAGGTATCTTCTTCTTCTGTAGACCTTACCAATTAGTGACCTCACTCACAACACAAATAACAGCGTTCACAAGACACTGGGCGTTTCAACAATAGATACACAAAGACACACACGGGGGAGCCTCTTTTATTATGATTTACAGTCCCTGCAACAAGCGCGTGTGGTAGAAAAGGTTATCTTTCAAAGCATCCGCGACCGGCCACTCCAGAGATGGCATCAAAACCTTGGTCGTACAAAACGGGATCACATAGATAATTTAAGATGTATTCAAACTCGATATGCCAGGCACATTCAACGCGAGCGATTTTTAACAAATTCAGCAAAATTATTCCGACATTTTTTTCCAAGAAGAATTTCAAACAAGTGTCACTGTCAACTTCAAGTGACAGCTAATGTCAATTTGACGTGACATTAGAGATGCGTTCAGAAACGTCGATCTTTTCCGAACAGTGACATTTTTACGAATTTTTTTTTTTTGTTTTATTTGATTCTAATCCTACAAATACGCGATCCTACATTTAAATTTTGGCTGAAACTTACTCCAATCCTGTTATATTTAAGTCGGTCAAAACCGCGAACCTAATTTCCCGCCAACAAAACCGCGAACGTGCCAGTTTCTCATTGCCGCCCCATTAGCAATCGCGAGTGCAAGACTCTTCCGTAGTTTTTCCTGTTTGAAGCATTATAATATAACACAAGTATTTCACATGAATGTTTGCAATTGCATATTATGATAATTTGCTACATAAAGATTAATTAACTTATATAAAAATAATAAGATATATAAAATAATAAAAGTATTAAAAAAAACTACCCGTCTCACAACTAGCTCCGATGGGCTCGAACCCATGACCTTTCACTGTCCGGGCGAATGCTCTAACCATTGAGCTACGGAGTCGTCGTCTTCAGTGTTTAGAGCATTCGCCCGGACAGGGAAAGGTCGTGGGTCGTGTCCCATCGGAGCTAGTTGTGAGACAGGTCGTTTTTTTCTAATACCTTCATTTTCAATAACTTGGTTAGTACCAAACCATCTACAAATTATATTAATATCGTAAGATTTTCATAATATTCCTATAACAAGACTGTTGTTTTTACCCTCTTGCAATGTAAATGAATATAAACAAAAATAAATATCAGAATAGAACAGGCGGACAGAGCCCAGTCCGTTATAGAACGTTAGACGATGAATGAAAGAGTAGTATGCGGTATGAAAGTACGAGAGGAATAAATGATAGAACTAGAATGAAAGAGAAAGCAGAAACAACAGGCTCCGACTACGTTGGAGGTATAAGTATAAAAAAAAAAAAAAAACAACAAGACTGTTGATTGCTTTAATTAGATCTTACTGCAGTCTCTCCAGAGGTGCCAAATAGACTACAGGTACATCGAGGTGCTGAGGTACTTATACCAAAACGCCACAATGTCGGTCCGATTACAGAACCAGAGCTCTAATCCTATCCAACTACAGCGAGTGAGAGACAGGGAGATGTCATCTCTCCCAAACTGTTCACAGCTGCGTTGGTGGATATTTTTAAGCTGCTGGACTGGAAAGGATGCGGCATCAACATCAATGGCGTAGGCCTAACACACCTACGGTTTGCCGATGATGTAGTTCTTATGGCTGAGACCTTGGAAGACCTGAACACAATGCTCGAAGATCTCGGTAATGCTTCGCAAATAGTGGGTCTTAAGATGAACATGGACAAGACGAAAATCATGTTCAATGCCCATGTTGCACCCGCTCCAGTTAATGTTGGGAACATTACACTCGAAGTTGTTGACCACTATGTTTACCTAAGACAGACGGTCCAGTTAGGTAAGTCCAACTTTGAGAAAGAGATCTCTCGTCGAATCCAGCTCGGATGGGCAGCGTTTGGGAAGCTCCGGCATATATTCGCGTCCGAAATACCTCAATGTCTCAAGACGAAAGTCTTTGACCAGTGTGTATTGCCAGTAATGACCTATGGAAGTGAGACGTGGTCTTTTACTATGGGTCTCATAAGAAGGCTCAAAGTCACCCAGCGAGCAATGGAGAGAGCGATGCTTGGTATTTCCCTGCTCGATCGAATCAGAAATGATGAGATCCGCAGGAGAACTAAAACGACCGACATCGCTCGAAGGATTGCATCACTAAAGTGGCAGTGGGCGGGACACATAGCGCGGAGAACTGATGGCCGTTGGGGCGGAAAGGTTCTCGAATGGCGACCGCGTACCGGACGACGTTCCGTGGGCAGGCCCCCTACAAGGTGGACCGACGATCTGGTCAAGGTCGCGGGAAGCCGCTGGATGCGGGCGGCGCAGGACCGATCGTGATATTCGTGATGGAGATCCTTGGGGGAGGCCTATGCCCAGCAGTGGGCGTCGTTCGGCTGACATGATGATGATGATGATTAAAATTAAACAGATACTTCCCAAAATTGTTCACAAAAAATTAAATCTGTTGGGTTTTCTATAAATCATATATAACATAACCGCGAATGTGACTTACACATGCCAATACTAGCTTAAAACGAAAAAAATGTGTTGCACCCAATGATAAGATATAATTTTAGTTCAAAAAACATAATTTTAAATTTATAGTAGGTGTACAGTACAATATACGAAGTTTTTTTTGTCTCCTGTAAAATTTGACTAATGTTGTATTCGCGGTATTGAATGCCGAACGACGATATGACCATACGTATTTTTTTAAAGTGTAGGTGAGACGGAAGACAGCCACTGTGTTATTTGTGGTATTCAAAAAATTGTTCGTACTGCACGCTCCAGTTACCTCAGTATTAAGTCGAACTTCATGCTCTGAGGTAACTGGAGCTCTCACCCTGAATAAAAAAGTGTCGCCAGCAAATTTGACATTTATGTATGTAGTGGCTGTCAGCTGTCTCATATGACCATACGTATTTTTTTAAAGTGTAGGTGCGACGGAAGACAGCCACTGTGTTATTTGTGGTATTCAAAAAATTGTTCGTACTGCACTCTCCAGTTACCTCAGAGTATTAAGTCAAACTTCATGGTCATATGAGACAACAGACAGCTACTAGTAGTTAAATGTCAAATTTGCTGGGTGGGTACACTTTTTTATTCAGCCTGAAAACTGGAAACTCCAGTTTACTTGTAGATCTACTTGTCTCCTTGAGGCGATCGCTTCGCGATTAACCTCTGAGTACTGAATCCTATGGAGATGGCATATTGTTTTATATGAACTATCGGTTATACAAATATGAGCTAAATCGACATTGTACTCATAAACCTGTAGCCATCTTGTTCTATCTTACCTCCAATACTTCATGTAAAAAGAGACAGCAATATATTTATTCGACCTATTTTTTGGCAACATTGAAACGTGACGTCATCGTAATGCATGATTGAAGCCGGTCGCCATATAGGTTTCTCAGTATGTGAGCTGTTAACGCGAGTTGTATTTGCAGTGTTTTGTGATAAAAGTCTTTTAATTTGAGACTTTCATGTGAATAAAAGGTATTAATAAGTGAGAGAAAGCAACAAGGAACATGTCTAATTGCAGTGTGGTAGTTTGTGGCATCAAAAAACCTACCTGTACCTACACGATGGCCCATCATGGTCGGCCAACATGATCGGCCACCCTGTACTGGGGGCTTTACAGTTGTTGCGTCTCACGCGCGCGGTCGGGCCAATGATTGTGTGAGTACATGCGCAAACACATACACATTGTGTCATTGTCATAAAGAACTTAATTATGTGCAAATGTAGGTATAATTTAAACACATTATTAAGTTTTATTATTCTAAAAAACTAGGTATATAATTATACACTATAATTCCGTTTTAAATTATCGAGGTGATTACGAAACTGCTTTTATAAAATATAGGGTGATATAGGTAGGTAGTCACAAAAATACTTGTATCTATAACTTCATCAATAAATATATCGATGTACAAATAGGGCAGCACTACGGAAAGGCGCCATTTTGGTTTCTCGGTATGTGTGCTTGTAAGTGTGTATGCTTCAATTTTTCGTAGGTATGCCATCTCCATAGGATTCAGTACTCAGAGCGATTAACTTAAATTTCTAACCTATCACGTGTTCTATAGGATTTCCGGTTCCCGTACCAATTTTTTTTTTTCGAAACCAGTACCGACAACGGAGTCACTTCCTTATTATTATTTGCGTGTGGTAGGAAGGGGCGAGAGATGCAAAGTAGAAAAACCACTTATCAAAGATATTTGTCCAATATACATTAGATCCGCAGGAGAACTAAAACGACCGACATTGCTCGAAGGATTGCATCATTGAAGTGGCAGTGGACGGGACACATAGCGCGGAGAACCGATGGGCAGGTCCCCTACAAGGTGGACCGACGATCTGGTAAAGGTCGCGGGAAGCCGCTGGATGCGGGCAGCGCAGGACCGATCGTTGTGGAGACCGTTGGGGGAGGCCTATGCCCAGCAGTGGGCGTCGTTCGGCTGACATGATGATGATGATGACATTAGATCAAAGAAATTGGACGACAAAGTCGTTCATACATTCGACGTCCAATTTCTTTGATCAAAAATGTATATTGGACAAAGCTCTTTGATAAGTAGAATACTACCATAATACTACCCTTACCCAGAGACAGTACAACAAATAAAAAGAATATGTCATCGCATGAATATTTGTGTCACTGTCAGTTGTCAACTTGTCTGTCACTGTCATGTCAGCAGTGTCATTTTAGCTTTGTTCGGTGTAGGTTGTGCGGCTATAATTTCTATTTCGATATAATTTGTAAAAATGCTACTTCAGAAGTTTAATGGTCAATTATTTTTTTATCTGTCGTTTGCAGCTTTCTTTCTCTCGATAAAATATTCAGAAGGTAGGGTACACCTTAAGTTACTGAAGAAATGTTTATTTTATGAGCTTCACTTACAATTACGTGGCCCTATGTTATGGGTGGATATTCTTGATAAATCGTATATTGTGTATCGAGCATGGCTTAAGATTCATACTTATAATCTTATTGAACTATGCAGGATCTAAAGCTGAATTCGTGACCTGCGGCACAATTTTGAAGCTGCTGAATACAGACCTTCGTCTGCGTTTACATTCGCACGACGTGAAGTATGGTTCTGGGTCTGGTCAGCAGTCTGTTACCGGCGTGGATGAATCCGATGATCATAACAGCCACTGGTTGATTCGTGCGACTATGGGCGAATCCTGTAAGCGAGGGTAAGCTTATCAACATTGATTGTTTTACCTGATAGAGCGCTATTACTCTCCGAGCAGTTAGTTATGACGATTAATAAATTGATTTGTTGTTTCTTTATGCATTATAATTAAAACTGAATCCTTTCAGTTGTTTTATTAGATGTGGTATGGTCCTGCTGTCTCATTTGGTAATGCTTCCTATTTAAAAGCAACCTTTAGTGCCATCAAAAGATAAAATTTGAAATCTAATAATTTAGACAAGTTACTAACTACCGACTCAAAAAACTTTTCCAGAGAACCTATCAAGTGCAACACTGTGGTGAGGCTACAACATGTTGCCACTAAGAAGAATTTGCACTCACATTATTTCTCTTCACCACTATCTGCCAACCAAGAGGTCTCATGTTATGGTGATGAAGATGGAGAGGGTGACAGTGGCGACAATTGGACAATAGTCTGCAACAATGACTACTGGAGAAGAGACACCCCAGTGAAACTTAGACATGTGGATACAGCAGCGTAAGTAACTAAAGTCAACATACTTTACATATATTCAGCTACTAGTACTAGAGCTTTACTAAATTTTGTAGTACTACAACTTTCAAAATTTTTTTATGTTACTTACCATTGTAACAATACTTTGGTCCATACTAGAGTTGGCTAATGTTGCCTTTACTTTCCAGGTTCTTGGCAGGTTCCGGAAGGACTTTTGGAAGGCCTATCAGTGGTCAAGGAGAAATTGTGGGTGTCAACTCTCAGTACGGAGCATACACAGACTGGCAAGCCAAAGAGGGTCTATTTGTACACCCCAGCGACCCACTACCACACCAACAGCATGCAGTACATACAGAGTTATAATAGTGTGAAGTAGTATAATTATATGTATGTACATCAGGTTAATTTTACTTATTGTGATAGTCATAAAATGTGTGATTTTTGAAAATGTCTCATACATGTTCTTCTAACAACTTTCTTACATTAAAGATTTTATGTACATATCTAAGTTGAATATTAAGAAAATGCCAAAAGCATTTTGGCACTAATGGATTGCAATTAATATGAAATATTGTTCCCACACACTAATTAGAAATTAGTGCACTAGACTAGAGAATCAATATATTAATTAAATTGTCAATGCCAAGTAACTAAATCAGAAAATAGAAACTGGGCCAAGCATTATTGTCCAGCAGCTATGAACACTTCAATGTCAAAATGCTCATGACTAGTGATAGCGACAGATTGATCGTAACAGTAGCCTCAAAAGGACTAAGGTATTTGATTAATATTGAGTTACACATAGAAAATGGTCTAGATAGTAAACAAAAATAAGTTCTACATGATCAATATTGAAATAGCTGGTCTGGTATTTTTGGTTGGCATAGAACTGCCCCTAGGCGTCCTTAATTTATTTATTACTTGTAAATCAATGCATTAAGCATCACTGTTCCTTTGTATATAATTACATTAAAAGGTTATGTTTTCCAATAAAAATACTTTTTCTTTTTTCATAATAATTTTATTGTCAATCTTCATTATGTTACAGGAGGTAACAGACCTCATGAGAACTTCCAAGTTACAAATAGTGCTTCAACACCATCGAAAATTTATAATACTGACATTTCTGAATACATACCGTTTTATATGTAATACATATTATGGACTGTCTAATAAGCTTATTTTATGTGGAAAGATATATCTCAAGACTGTCTATAAAAAAAAAGTTTTATTAGAATTAGATCTTTTAACAAATTAGTCATGGTCCGATGCTACTGAAGCACAGAAACAAAGTTTTACAAAAACATAGTTATAAAACTAAATAAACAACTCCAAATGATTATGAATGCCAGCACCGTCAGCCCCTCAGTCATGGTGCGCTCATTTACTACATCAGTGTCAACATACCAAAGAACTCGACTAAAATTTAACTTAACCTAATGAATTGCCAAGGCACTAATAAAATACCACTTGTATTTTCATGAATCAATAGTCAACTGAAAAGGTCTAATAATATTTAGGGAACATTTTTTTTCAATTTTCTGGTATTTACTTTACTCCATTTAGTAAAGCAAAAGACTGTAAACAATCTTGATTTGTCTCTTATTTAAAAAATAAGAAGAAAGATGCATAAACACATCATCCATTTTTATATGAAAACTTTTTTATTTTGAATGATTGTTTCATTATTTTATTAACTTGCCATGTTAGTTAGTGGAGGACAAATCTTGCAAGCTTAATTTGACTCACTTCCCAGTGTCCAATGGAGCTGAAATTTTGTAAGTATACAGGTTTGGTTTAGATGACAATATAATATTTAAGTAAAGTCAGCAAAAAAGCTCATCATGAAAATTAAATTTTTACTAAAAACTTATTATTGAAAGATGTGTCAAGATTGTTTAGGTAAAATCTTTTGTTCCACTGAATAGACTATGAAAGCTTTGTAATTTTACAATTAAAAAGTAAAGAATTTAACTTTAAATGTAATGAGCGAGAAACTATTAGAATAAATATATCGGTGGAAAATAAACGTAAACCAATATGAGTAGACTACTAAATAAAAATATGATACCTATCGAAATTGATTTACAGACGATTAAACTTTTAACAAAATCATAAAGGTTCGTAATAAACTAAGAGTTCAGAGAAGAGAAATTAAGAACCCTGAATAATGTACTAACCTAAATCTTCATTTCCAACTATCTTGAGACTTTGTCCTATTGCAGACAAATCTAATTCATTTAACATACTTTGTTGCTGATGATCAAGAGTAGGCTAGCAAAGCTTACTGGCTAAAACACTGTTGAGTTTTTCTAAAGCATATGTGAGATTTGTGTATAGTTTCTTATCACAGCCGTGCTCTTCGATTGTGCTGAAGCGGAATGTCCTGAAGTTCTTCTCAACATCAATGTAAGTTACAGCTTGCATGAGTGGGCAGAGAATGATCTTTGTGTGATCCTGGAAGTTTATCTATTAACAAATAATGTTGTTATTATTTAATTATTGGAAATATCATCTAGTCATAGTGTACCATATAGCACTCATCATGCCAGATGACATTATTATTATCATTACTTAATGAAATCTTGAATTAGTCTAAAAGTGTACAATCGAACCAGTTGAATCAAGGTCCATTTTGCTAATAATTTGAGTGAAAGCATCAAAACTATATGTACTAAACATACACAAACATTTGTAACAAACAAGCTCGAATTTTGACCTTATTGAATTTTAATATCTGTTTGAAAATAAACTTATGGAGGGTCACGATTCAATTGGTTCGACTGTACATATTGGCTATTTATTAAATAAAACCATATTTGGCGCTATTTTCTAACCGTGACCCGTCTGTAACTGCGCGGATTGAACATATGTGTTTAAAATGTTATGTATTTACCTGTAATGTTCCGTTTGTTAGGTACATTATGACCGCGAGCGTAGTCCTGAACCATTGGTGTAAATGCGGCAACCGTGACAATCCATCACTTTCTCTTACTGGTACTGATGCGCCTGTCAATACAAAAATACGAATTAAGTCGTAGAACTACACTACACACAAATCTCTCAATTCTTATAAATCTCTTGAAGAATTTCCCTAGGCACAATGTATCTTACATGTTTGTAACTCAATCACAGCGAAACGGCTGAACGGATCAATATGAAAGGTACAGAGATAGATTTATGATCTAGAATACCAAATAGGCTACTTATTATTACTCCAGTAAAATATGTCAGTCCCACGGTAAAACATAGTCTAGCTCACCCGGGAAAAGCCACGAGCGGAAAGCTAGCACTTAATAATGATTCTCAATTACTATGAGAGTTAACACAACATACCAGCTTTCATAAGATGTTCGGTCATGTATCTCCTGAAGTACGTAAGCAGTTTCATTTTCTTGTCAAGCTCCTGCGGGTACTCTCTCATTGTCATGTATTGTTCCTGGCCCTGCCGGTTTATGTAGTGAACATTCCTGAAAATTTAACATAGAATATGTATGACTTGTGAGGAGCGCTATCAAGGTTCATTGTAATTTAGCAGTATATTATATGACTGACACTGCTCAAATTTAACTCTCAAGTTTACTGATGGTAAAAAGTTGACTATTGAATTAGATCGAAATAGTAATCTGAAAATATTTAAAAATGTTGTACTGAAAAGTAATTATAGTATAGAATAATCCATCCATTTTAATGGCACTATTATAGTTCCAGTGAATGTTTGTGCACTTTACACCAGACCTGTATACTTGAATTCTCTCTAACTTTAGAAGCCTTTCAATCATAATCATGCTGCCAAAAATTGAGTGGCATTCGATTTACTAATTTTCTAGAATTTATTGCCATTTTTCGGATCACAAGTACTTGATTTATATTATTAATTGGCGTATCGGAAATCGGAACATGGCGCTAGAGTCTAGCGCCAAGCACGTATCCAGGATTATTTGTCGGGAGGGGTCCGTGGGGGGGTTTGCTCAATCATGTAACATTTGGGACATAGATACTTTTTAGCCTGGAGTGGAACATAGGCTACTTTATATCCAGGAAAAATATCGCATTCCCGCGGGATAACGTCGTGTAGTCCACACGGGTGAAGCCGCGGGCGGAAAGCTAGTATTTTATAAATTAATGGATGGACAACAAAATGCATTCAAATTTTTGTCACAAATCGGTTTTTTGTCTCTCCTGTAAAATTTGGTTTACTTTAACTACCTTTATGTGTGATTTCTGAAACAACCGATTCAATTGTTTAATATGTAGATATTTTAAAAAACAGACAGTAATCTGTGCGTGCGATAGCCGTCAGGACGCCCCGCCACCCGCCCATCCCGCGGATTAATGGACACTTTCGGGGGGGGGGGGGGGGGGGTTCCAGACTAAACATGCCACGAATATTCGGCAACTATTCGGTATTCGGCCTATTCGGCCATTTTATTTGGTATTCGGTATTCGGACTCACAGTCCGTTGGCGAGCATGATGAGCTTGGTGGTGTCTTTGAACATGACGCCCACGCTCTCGTCGCACAGCTGGTAGCCGAGCCCGTACTTGTCGCCGTAGCCCACCCACTGTACTCACAGTCCGTTGGCGAGCATGATGAGCTTGGTGGTGTCGTTGAACATGACGCCCACGCTCTCGTCGCACAGCTGGTAGCCGAGCCCGTACTTGTGGCCGTAGCCCACCCACTGTACTCACAGTCCGTTGGCGAGCATGATGAGCTTGGTGGTGTCGTTGAACATGACGCCCACGCTCTCGTCGCACAGCTGGTAGCCGAGCCCGTACTTGTCGCCGTAGCCCACCCACTGTACTCACAGTCCGTTGGCGAGCATGATGAGCTTGGTGGTGTCTTTGAACATGACGCCCACGCTCTCGTCGCACAGCTGGTAGCCGAGCCCGTACTTGTCGCCGTAGCCCACCCACTGTACTCACAGTCCGTTGGCGAGCATGATGAGCTTGGTGGTGTCGTTGAACATGACGCCCACGCTCTCGTCGCACAGCTGGTAGCCGAGCCCGTACTTGTGGCCGTAGCCCACCCACTGTACTCACAGTCCGTTGGCGAGCATGATGAGCTTGGTGGTGTCGTTGAACATGACGCCCACGCTCTCGTCGCACAGCTGGTAGCCGAGCCCGTACTTGTGGCCGTAGCCCACCCACTGTACTCACAGTCCGTTGGCGAGCATGATGAGCTTGGTGGTGTCGTTGAACATGACGCCCACGCTCTCGTCGCACAGCTGGTAGCCGAACCCGTACTTGTCGCTGTAGTCCACCCACTTTCCCACCCACACTAGGGGCTGGGCCGCCGGGTCGCTCAGCTCGTCGGTTAGGCTCTCTGGACGGCACTTCAACTGTTGTAAAAGCATAAAAATTAAAATTTTCAACTGTTTTGAAGAGAGACAATAAAAGGCAGTTGGGACTGGTCTACATTTTTTTAATTGGCAAACATCCATGATGGACCCAGACATTTATGTATTCCATCCGTCATCCTAACCACGACTTGAGCAAAGATGCCAAAATTTCTGGAATTGCACAAACTCAACAACCACACTAAGGCCAGTATCACAGATTACTAAATAGTTACTTTGTAACAGATACTGCACTCCGCCAGGCCTATTTCACTTCACTCCCCGTGTCGACTCGAAAACGCGGCGGCAACGCCGACGGTGTAAATAAATAGAAATTAGGTCCGCAAAAGAGCTAGAATATATGCGATAGAAAGAGATGCAACGAGAGGCCGTTCGTAATTTGCGCCGTACAAGCTGAATTCTACTTTATTGTGTTATAGTTAGAGTTGCTATTTATTTAAATGACTTAGCGGAGTGAACTATCTGTTACATAGTAACTATTTAGTAATCTGTGACTCTGCCCTTTTTGATTGACGCGTCAATGTCAATACGGAAACATATACGGAACATACCTTGCCGGCCAGCAGCGCGGCGAGTTGGTCCCGAAGCGAGACGAGGTTCTGTCGGTGGGACGCGGGCTCCACCGCGCGCGGCTCGGCGCCGATCGGGACGCGCTTCACCGGCGAGTCCACCGCCATCGCGTGCTCTACAAAAATAATGTAGCAATCTTCGATCATGTAAACCCTAGATACAGCGTAATAACGCTTAGAAAGTGAAGCCGCCAACGAATGCTCCATTCGAAAGGGAATGCATGCAAATAATTTAAAATCTCAATGTTGCAATATTTATATCTGTGAATTATGGGACTAGAGCATCAGTTGCTCATGCAAAGGATGAGTGGAAAGGTGGTATTATCTCATACTGAAGCCACAATGTCTCGCTCGTTGGTGCACGATATCCTTAGCATCAGAACTCTTTCGTCCATAACTCGATACACACAGCCTATTTATTCTAGTCTAAGTAGGGCGATATTTGTGTTAATCTAAGTAATTGTTTAAACTTCAATAAAGATCAGAATTTTACATATACACAATATTCGCCGCTATAGCGAAGATAAATTATCTACCCGATTTATATTATAAAAAGATATCTTCATTCAACAGCAGCTAACAGGCTTACCATGATGTCGGACGAGAGGAACTCGTGCTGCAGCAGCTGACAGACTCACCATTGGTATTGACTTCATTGAGCGGGCGGCGGAGCAGCGGGATGCCCTCCAGCTGGTCGGTTCGCGGCGCGGTGGTGAGGCAAGAGGCGGGCAGCGCGGCGGGCATGATGCCGGACGAGAAGAACTCGTGCTGCAGCAGTTTGTCCACGGACGGCCGCCGCGCGGGGTTGGACTGCAGCTGCAGCACGATCATGGACGCCGCCGGCTTGCGGAGCGACGACGGAATCCTGTAGTACCGTGGAATATAAGCTAGGTTGTTTTATAATATAACATGAGAGATGATATGATTGAGATCTGAGTAAAAAATGGCTCATGATTTGGAATTTGCCAAAACAAGGATTTTTCATGATTTATGAACTTGAAATTAGTTTGTCCAATATTGGAATTTGGAGAATGTGATATTGATGTGATGCAACACAACATTGAGCATTACACAATTATGTTTTTAATTTCATTAGAAACCAAAGTTAAATTACTAATGGAAAAAGCACCAAAATTCTGTTTTCCATGGTCATCATGTTAATATGGGCAATGGTAGTAATACAAAACGATACATTCAACAAGTACACACAGAAGCATTGTAACACCATGACCGTCACCATAAGACGATGTTGCCTAGTAACCTGTATAGCTGGTTGACCGTACTATAGTTGGTCATAGCCTGCGCAAACCGAGCGCCGAGTTTATGCCAAGGGCCAGTGGAACACGCGAGCAGCGCTAATTCCACGCCTTCGCTATTTGGGGACAACGGAAAATAGTCAGTGGCAATAACTTCTCTTTTACCTTACATAGTCATACAAGAAACAAAGTAAGTGAAGATAAAAATACTAAAAAAGAGTACTAAAATAAACCAATGTTATAAGATCAGAAAATATTTTTCCCTATATGTACAATATAATTTTTTTTATGTAGATTTAATAAAATATCTTATTTGAATTTCTGCAAGTTGTATAAAATTTCTTTAACCCTCGTAATTTTTCTGTAATAATTCGAACCATACAAACCTGTATTCGCATTGCTTGATTCTCTTATAGGTATCCTTGAGGGTGGAGGTCTCGAAAGGAGGTTTACCCACAAGCAGGGTGTACATGATGCAGCCCAAACTCCAGATGTCTACTTCGAAGGAATGCCCCTTCTTCGTCAATATTTCTGGCGCGATGTAGTTTGGTGTCCCGCACAGAGTCTGCTTTCTCTCTCCTAAAGTGCAAAATATAAAACAAGGGTGATGATTTTAGATAAGTGTGACAAACAAAGATTTAGGCTATAGCGCGAACAAGCTATGTTCACACACAACAGACAAATTCTCTCACATCAGCTGGCCTAGCATGAGCGGCTTATAACACGCGATATGATATATCATGTCATGCTGTCTTGCTTACACCTTAGTGGGGTAAGCAAGACAGCATATACATTTTATAGAAAACTGTTAACACTGATGGGTGACTGCAAAAAGTATGATAAAGTTGTTCCAGATTACAAATTATCCCTGATCTTAAACCCATACATTTTTTTGTAATAAGCATCTATTGATTATATTCATGGACCAGATTCTAAAATTTACTAAGTTCATAATCCATAAAGCGGAATTCGCGTAAGTTCATATTAATAAAGTTAGGTACTGTCACTTCTAGTACTGCACTGGATTGCACAGCACTGATTGAATTAGCAATACTACAAACACTCAGTTTATTTATTGTTCCTTATTAACTTTTTTTTTTTTATAAAAACTGGTTAAGCATTTGACCGCCATCTTGCTAAACAGACAGGATGCAGTCTAGGGTGTGGCATGCTTACCCAGTACCTTACCTTCGACTATCCATCTTGTGCATTTTATCAGAGACTTTGTATAAAGCCTCTAGTGGTACACACCCCTGGTAGCAGACCAGAGATCCCCGGTTCGATTCCCAGTGACGGTCTAATTGTATTTCGTTTGATTGGCGGTAGGACTTGTTCTACGCTAACGCTAACCTGTCTAACTAGCACCATCTAATCTAAGTCGGCCGCAATAATAACAATGTTTTCAGCGTTGTAGTGTTCTGTAATTCTGTTCTGGCAGTTAGCGATAGGCAGCTAATATTTGGTTGAGGATTCTAGGAGTAGCATGCATAAACCATCAGTTATAATATAACTTAACAACAGGTGTGATAAAAATAATGTGGCTTTTATGGAGCACTTAGGGAGTCTATGTCGTTCTTGACCCAATCTCTATGCTATACTTCATCAAAATCAATACAGTAGTTTAGATATGAAAAGGTAAGTGGCAAGGCAGATTTAGTTTTGTTCCTAGCTCCTTAGGGATATCTAAAATTTTCTGTCCGTACTCTAGGCGGGGCTAGAGACTCAAAAGTTACATAAAACTCGTAGTTTTCTCATTTCGGCCGAGGGCAGGCGACGCGGCGCCCTTGTCTAGAGATTACTTTGTGACATTTTATTCATACAAGTACATTATATTTTTACTTGATTGTTTGCTGCTGCTGATAATTTCCTGGCATTCCATTCTTTTCATATTTTTTACTATTATTGTCTTGCACACCCATGACAGGTACAATATGACAGAGTCAATATTAAAATTTAATTGAAATTGTGCATTAATGAAAGTTCAAGAAGATAGGACTGATGATTGTTTCATCAATAGTTAGTTTTTATACATCAGCACTTACAATTCTTGCCAATTTAGCAATTATAATTTTTAGGCCAATGAACTCCAACAACATTGTTTTGTGTATAGGCTTAAAAATAAGACTTAACTGGTCCAAGTAAAACCTGTTATTCAACTAAAAGAGAAATAAAAAAGTTGTTCAGGAAACATTTACTTTGTACGTAAAATAAAGAGATGGTTAAAATAAAACTGACAGCTAATATGAAAAAAGCAAAAATCTTAATAGAATACAATAAAGTTATGAAAGTTTTCAGTAAATACCTTCATATTCAATTCTGGCCGCTAAGCCGAAGTCTCCAATCTTGACATGGAGGTCGTCATCAAGAAACAAGTTGCCGAGCTTGAGGTCTCGGTGAATGATGCGCTTGCTATGCAGATACTGGACCCCGAGGAGAATCTGGTGCATGTAGAACCTGGTTTCCGGTTCAGTTATGGCTTTTCTTCGTTTGTGCAACTCCATCATTGACTAAGAAATTAACACAACTTATTAAAAATCTAACTATTGCATGTTTTCTAAACTGTTGAATTTACAAAAGATGTCTTCGTTAAAGCCATTGCTTTATGGAAAATAACACATATTCGTCAGTTGGAACATGTTGCTCATTTCTTGTAATAAGTTTTCAAGAAAATGGAAAAGTAAACATTTATCATAGGTAGGTAGTTAAAAACATTACAAACACAAATAACATTATCTGTTTTTTAAACACTCAAACAGTTTTTATTTTATTTTATTTTATTTATTTTATTTAACAATTTTAGGGAAACTTACAGCTATGTAATAACAAATTATAATTATACAGGTATAAGTACGGATGGCCAATTACCAGTTTCCACTGATAAGAAAAAAAGTTGGTGTAATACTTGCAAAATTTTAAATAAAATAGAACTAATTCAATGTGTTTCTTAACACTAGAACAACTTTTACAGTTTCGTGATAACTTACCCGTCTCTTACAGAGTTCTAATATAATATAAATATTGAGAGAGTCTTCGAAGAAACTGTGGAATCCAACCACATGTTTGTGTTGCAGTGATCTGTGTATGGAGATCTCTTGTGCCATCTTCTCCTTCTGGCTTGTCTTTACCATTAGTTTCTTTGACACTATTTTGCCAGCATAAACTTGATGGTTTGATAAGTCTTGAATTTCGTAGCATTTTGCAAAACCACCCTGGAAAACATGCATCAAGTAAAATAAAGTACTTTTGTTTTGGTTTGTATTACTCGAACAACTACCAAACCGTCTACCTATTAGCACAGAAACAATGTAATAGCTTACATAATCGAAATACTTTCAATGCAATATCCAAAAACGCCAAATCAATGGCTATGAAAAACGGTTACACATAAATTTCTTTGAAATTTTTTATTTTAGGAAGTCTTTTAGTTTTTGAATATCTCAAATTATGTATTGTAACACATATTTAATTGTTGATATTCTTCAACAATTGTATGTTAATAGTAATAAAACTAAAAATATAACTCACCTTTCCAAAAAATCGTAACCTTTGATATGAACAGTTGGTCTGGGGATCGTGTATAATTTCCGGAATTTCTTTCTTTTCATCTTCTTTGATTGACGTCATTTTAAACTAGCTTAAAAATATAAATTACAGACAATTAGAATGTATGTTGAGACAATAGTAATCTAAAATTGAATGTTTACAATAGATATCACAAAGGCAATTTCAAACGGCCATACGTTTGAAGTTTGAACTGTGAAGTTTGGTGACTGTTGCTACGAATTTGAACGTCAGCCAATGATAGACGGGCATTTTCTACCAAGTTGCTAGGTACAGAAGACTTAAAAACTTCGAACCAACTTCGAACAAACTAAAATCTTATAACATTTTAAACAAGTTAGGTATGTTTGCTAAATATTTTTATGAAATGATGCGGTTTAAAATTATTTTATTTTATTACATTAACATAAATAATAATTGGTACCATCCAGTCACAGTGCCATTCTCGCACTATACTTTCACATCCCAAAATAATCACAAAAAATAGGTTTCATGTAGTTTAAATTTAATTTCATGCATTTGACGACCTCCGTGGCTGAGTGGTGTACGCATCGGTTTTCAAGGTGCCTTTAGACTTCTAGAGGTCCCGGGTTTAAACTTTGATTCCCGGTCGGGTAAATATTGAAAACGAACTTTTCCACAGATCACTATAATACTGTCCACAAATTATTTATACTGTCTACGAAACTTTTCAATATTTCCTGGGGTTCCAATTTCCCTAATACTAGTGCTCAAGCTAGTAAGTATAATAGTTTGGTATTGGAACTGTATGTGATGGTGTCCAATATTAATATAGGTAGGTAATCACTACAACTACGATGGCTGACCTTTTCGCTTATTAAAATGAAGGTGGAAATTACATCCACTTTTCATTTGAGCTAACGAATAAGGCCATATAGGGCCAGTGGGTAGCTTATTAATTATACAAGCTATTTGGACCAAAGATGTAGTATTAAACATAGATGGATACTAAAAAGTTGAACAACGAAACGATATATCTTTCCTTTCCTCCTAAATGACAGTTCAGCGTGCATTGAAAAGAGATAGCAATATAGGCAACGCTTCGTATTGAAACCTAGCGCGCCACCAGCCGAGCTTCTGTAGGCCAGAGTGGACTACGTCAGTGCATCAGTGTTCGTAGTTTTTTATTAATGAGGAATTTTCCAAAAGGTATCGTAAGCTTATTTGAAATAGGTGCAAGAGATGGCGCTAGCGAAACTTTTCTCTTTTTTTTTAAATAACAATACCTTGGACGTTTGTCAGCCTACGCAAAACAAAATAAAATTTTAAAATGTAAATTATCTTGTTATATAAGGTTTTATTTCTAAATTACTACTTTTAGGATATGACTTAAAGTTCAACCGTAGGTTTTTATCCATACTTCGCTATTTTTGTTGTACCTATAAAAATGTACAATAACTGTCAAGTTGAAAAGTTTGTTCAAGTTTGTTTTTGCATCTAGAGAATGAAAATTCAGTACATAGGTAGGTACTAACTTCATAATTAATTTGAGCTATTAATTTCAACACTCCACATTTTCTTTTCTTTCTGACATTAACAGTTATTTAAATAAAAATATAATCAAAATCAGGTAAAATAAGAAAAAAACGATAACTCATTAATATATATACGCAACAAAATTCGTGAAACAATACATTCAACTTTCCCGTAAACTGGGGAACGCAAAAAAACATACCATATAGTGTGCCAATCTTTTCTGTTCCGGTGATTCTCTTTGGAACTAAAACAGTTTTCATACGACAGTCCGTTTTGACAGGTAATTTCGTATTGCAAGTGGCTCCTCTGTCACGACTGTCACCGGAACAGAAAAGCTTGTGGCACTATACATGAAAATTAAGAAAAAAAAGAAAAGTGGTCGCAGCGACATCTATTGAGCATTATAGAACCTACTGGAAAACTTCTCATTGTGGTTAATTTATGCAAGATTAGTGAAAAAAATCTTTCTGTGGGTATTGCCAAAACACCATGGCTTGTGCTGTAAGGAGCTGCAGAAGTTCCTACAGTGATTTAAGGGACAAACTCGGAATAATATCCTTTTATCGGTGAGTGAGCCTCCGTTGCCATTTTTGGTAAGCCTTTCTTTGCAAAAATACTGTAGAAAACTCTTATCTTTTATTTTCATACACGTACCTATACCTGATAATAAAACAAATAAATGAAAATCTTTTGTTAGATATCGATCGACATTTTGTTTGACATTTCATTTACTTGGTCTTGTAGTGTTGGTAGGCATAGATGTATTATTCCTGTAGATGGAGCATAAGAAAATGAACAATTCCTTCTATAATCGACTCTCGTCTCTCAAATGGCGACATGTCGTGTGTTAAAAAGAGATAACAATAGCCCAACGTGTGCGTCTTAATGAGCTGCGCGCCACTTGAAAGTAAACGTCATATTTGTTTGTTAACCAGCTGGTTAACAAATGCTTCAGAAAGAAAAGCTTTTTTTGTACAAAAATATAGAAAGATTTGTTGGTGTGGTGCGGTAAATCTATTGTTTGTTAAGAATGGCCTGTACTGTTCTCGGTTATTCAAGCAGAGTGAGTGTTTTGAAAGAGAATAATGAACACCATATCATTTCAGAGGTAAGTCATACTCATTGTTTTGTGTTTTTGCAAACACATTTTTATAGCTTACTGGTCCGTATTTGCAAAACCTAAATCGCTGTACGTGTATATACAGTTTAACATTGACTTGGTTAAAGAAAATCGGGTGTTTTTAGGCTAAAAATATATAATTTAAAGCCAATTGGGATTTTTTGACATTTGACCAACCTGATAGTGTTGTAGTCCGATTTTATTATGTAATATCGATAAAAAGTTGTAGTGTTAACAATTTTGTATTTAAACTTAATTTTTCTCAATTCTAAACAGATTTTCCACCGCCGCGCCGCCGCCGTCGATGTAAAGGAAACGTGAATAAGAAACGTAAGAAAAGGTGACGATTGGAGACCTTCGCAACAAACAAGAATAATATGCTCGATGCACTTATTAAAGCAAATTGTGGATTTATACTTAAAAAATTTAATACATTAAAAGTATAAAAATTAGCGTGAAATCTGCATTTTTTTACTTGATATTATTCAGCAGACTATTTAATTTAATAAATTGATTAGAAATCTCGTACAGTTTTACGACTATACCTCCTAGTATAAATAGTATAATTATCATCATTATCATATTATTGTCCTCACTGCTGGGCCTTCCCTGTGCAAGAAAACACCACAGGTAGAACACCGGGCCATAAGTGCCATAACCCACCACGCGAAGCCAATACGGATAGGTGGGTGAGGGTGCCAACGACTGCTAATGCAACCGGGACCAACGGATTAACGTGCCTTCCGAAGCACAGAGGAGACCGAGATAATAAAGTTTTAGTCACCATTCAGATGTCCAACCGCAACGAATGTTGCTTAACATCAACGACCGGATGCAGAATGCGCGTACCAATGAGCCATCGATCTCCTCAAGTATAATTATAGTACCTACTTCATATTTGGCACTGATTCAAAATTAAAGGGCTTGCTTAGACCATGAAACTGAACAACTTTCTCTTTGGACCATAGCATACGTCGAAATATAAAAAAAATATTCTGCCACACTAGATCGATCAGCTGAGCGTGCGCTTTTGTCTGAAGGGAAGAAATTTTTGCCATATTCGACCTATGCTGAAGTTTCCGATTTGGCGCAGAGGTAGGCTATCCACCTTCTGCGCCAGTGGTCTCGGGTTCGATTCCCGAACAAGACAAATATTTGTGTGCATGAACATGTCTATTTGTCTTGGTCTGGGTGTTTACTATGTATATTAAGTATGTATTTACAAACAAAAAGTATTTAAGTATATATTTATCCGTTATCAAGTTTTCCATGATACAGTTTCTTAATGAAATTAAAATGGGCTTAGATAATTGGTGTGAATGTAAGAAGTTATTTATTACAGAAAAATGGAAAATGAAGTATTTAGAAAAAATCGACCCGTCTCACAACTAGCTCCGATGGGACTCGAACCCACGACCTTTCGCTTTCCGGGCGACTGCTCTAACCACTGAGCTACGGAGTCGTTACGAGAAGCGTCGAATTTATCCAATACTTCTTACACGCTGTATAGTCAGCGTTAATTTCATCAATGTGGAGATATTACTACCCTCACACGCGAAAGAAATACCTTTCCAGGTATTTGGCAATCGCTAAAGATGAAATTACTATTGCAACTTATTTTAATTTTTAGTTTTTTGCATTCACAATGCAATTTTTATTACAGAAAAATGGAAAATGAAGTATTTAGAAAAAACACACTTTCGCGTGTGAGGGTAGTAATATCTCCACATTGATGAAATTAACGCTGACTATACAGCGTGTAAGAAGTATTGGATAAATTCGACGCTTCTCGTAACGACTCCGTAGCTCAGTGGTTAGAGCAGTCGCCCGGAAAGCGAAAGGTCGTGGGTTCGAGTCCCATCGGAGCTAGTTGTGAGACGGGTCGATTTTTTCTAAATACTTCATTTTCCATTTTTCTGTAATAAAAATTGCATTGTGAATGCAAAAAACTAAAAATTAAAATAAGTTGCAATAGTAATTTCATCTTTAGCGATTGCCAAATACCTGGAAAGGTATTTCTTTCGCGTGTGAGGGTAGTAATTAATATCTCCACATTGATGAAATTAACGCTGACTATACAGCGTGTAAGAAGTATTGGATAAATTCGACGCTTCTCGTAACGACTCCGTAGCTCAGTGGTTAGAGCAGTCGCCCGGAAAGCGAAAGGTCGTGGGTTCGAGTCCCATCGGAGCTAGTTGTGAGACGGGTCGATTTTTTCTAAATACTTCATTTTCCATTTTTCTGTAATAAAAATTGCATTGTGAATGCAAAAAACTAAAAATTAAAATAAGTTGCAATAGTAATTTCATCTTTAGCGATTGCCAAATACCTGGAAAGGTATTTCTTTCGCGTGTGAGGGTAGTAATATCTCCACATTGATGAAATTAACGCTGACTATACAGCGTGTAAGAAGTATTGGATAAATTCGACGCTTCTCGTAACGACTCCGTAGCTCAGTGGTTAGAGCAGTCGCCCGGAAAGCGAAAGGTCGTGGGTTCGAGTCCCATCGGAGCTAGTTGTGAGACGGGTCGATTTTTTCTAAATACTTCATTTTCCATTTTTCTGTAATAAAAATTGCATTGTGAATGCAAAAAACTAAAAATTAAAATAAGTTGCAATAGTAATTTCATCTTTAGCGATTGCCAAATACCTGGAAAGGTATTTCTTTCGCGTGTGAGGGTAGTAATATCTCCACATTGATGAAATTAACGCTGACTATACAGCGTGTAAGAAGTATTGGATAAATTCGACGCTTCTCGTAACGACTCCGTAGCTCAGTGGTTAGAGCAGTCGCCCGGAAAGCGAAAGGTCGTGGGTTCGAGTCCCATCGGAGCTAGTTGTGAGACGGGTCGATTTTTTCTAAATACTTCATTTTCCATTTTTCTGTAATAAAAATTGCATTGTGAATGCAAAAAACTAAAAATTAAAATAAGTTGCAATAGTAATTTCATCTTTAGCGATTGCCAAATACCTGGAAAGGTATTTCTTTCGCGTGTGAGGGTAGTAATATCTCCACATTGATGAAATTAACGCTGACTATACAGCGTGTAAGAAGTATTGGATAAATTCGACGCTTCTCGTAACGACTCCGTAGCTCAGTGGTTAGAGCAGTCGCCCGGAAAGCGAAAGGTCGTGGGTTCGAGTCCCATCGGAGCTAGTTGTGAGACGGGTCGATTTTTTCTAAATACTTCATTTTCCATTTTTCTGTAATAAAAATTGCATTGTGAATGCAAAAAACTAAAAATTAAAATAAGTTGCAATAGTAATTTCATCTTTAGCGATTGCCAAATACCTGGAAAGGTATTTCTTTCGCGTGTGAGGGTAGTAATATCTCCACATTGATGAAATTAACGCTGACTATACAGCGTGTAAGAAGTATTGGATAAATTCGACGCTTCTCGTAACGACTCCGTAGCTCAGTGGTTAGAGCAGTCGCCCGGAAAGCGAAAGGTCGTGGGTTCGAGTCCCATCGGAGCTAGTTGTGAGACGGGTCGATTTTTTCTAAATACTTCATTTTCCATTTTTCTGTAATAAAAATTGCATTGTGAATGCAAAAAACTAAAAATTAAAATAAGTAGTTATTTATTAATTATTTATTTATTATTCATAGCATAAACAAAATTCTAAGGCCGTGAGCACTTTGGACACGATTAGTACTAAAAACTGACAGAAAAGCGGATTATAAACCGCCCAATTACATTAAGTCTAGCCGCATTGAAAATAGCGAAGTGCTCTATTCAATGCGGCGTACTTTCGATCAGCCGTATTGAATACGGCGTATCTTGAATCCGCCGCATTACAATGCGGTGGTGTTTTCCAATACAGTTAGTTGCTTTGTAATACGGTGAAATATACAATACGCCTGCGATATATACATATACATTGTAATTTTATGTATCGCATTGCATTCAAATTATTTTTACATCTTTTATCGATAACTTTGTTATAAAAAAAACCACAGCACTATCATTGCATCATCATCATCTAGCATTGCATAGTCAAAATGGAGACATTCACCAATGTCGACGCAACAGATTAACATGTATGTCTCTTTCTATCTTATGACAATTTGATAGTGTTAGAAGGGGTAAAGGATGGGTGAGTTATAGTTTATATTTGTGATCCATCTATAGGAATAATACATCTATGTTGGTAGGTACTTTGCAGATAAGATATCGATAATCGAATCAATATTTTTTCGTTCTCAGTATTCAATCATAGTACTTTTATTTTTATGTGTGTAAGTATAGTATACGTACTTTTTCGTTGGTATGCCAAATTTAATTTAAAAACAATATTTTTAATTTTCAGCTTTCCGTCGGACTCCGATTTAAAATTAAGGTGGTCGAAAATATTGGAAGAGCAGACTGGCTTCCCCCATAAAATGCAAGAAAATGCAATTTGCATTTAGAAAAAAAAACGAGTGCTACAAACAATATACACGGATTTATGCTGATACGGGTTAAAAAAAATCAACCAGCAAACGTTCAGCAGGTAGGTAATTTTTGTATTCTGAATAATTATGTTATCTGTAAAATTTCATTCTGTACCTAAGCTATTCATTTTAGAAGTGTACCTAAGTATATGATGTAGGTACATAGGTATGTATAGATAATGTATGATTATTTTATAAACAAGGTGTTACAAAAAATACCCGTATTTTGTTTTAAGAAATAATAGTTATTTTTAGTAAAAAAATGATAAAGTAATTGCTAAAGCGCCTTCTGACATAGCCCGGAGGACCCATTAGTTAGCACAACTTTGCTACTTTGCATGGACGGCCGATCTTTTAGTATCCTTTATGTTTTGCTGTCGGACTAGGCGTAGCTTGGCACGTTTGGGGTAGGTAGTAATAAAAAAAAGTGCCTTCGTCTGACATAGTAAGGAACCTGCTGAAATAATAGAACTAGACAGGTTAGCTTTCTGTTTTAACTAAGATCGGTTCTATTATCTTATGGCCCTCTTGTATTGGGCTCACTCACGTCAGGTTGACTGACCGTCACTAGAGTTTCAATGATTTTATTAAAGAGTGTAGGTAACTGCATTTTTTTTATGTTTGGTTAATTTTTTAACATGTTTTATACATACTTATGTCAAACTTTTTTCTGTTAACAGGAAACATATGACACACGATCACGAGTACCACGATCAATGAGAACTTTGACATCGACCATCTCGGAACCTACCAGATTTCCTTCACATAGTCAAGCAAGCGCTGCAAGCCCCAGAAAGATTCTAATTCGTTTCTTATGAATTAAGTTTTGTTTGCTCACATATAAGTATATAACAAACCTAAAAAGCGGACCCATTCAGAGACAATTTCATATAATGTATATGTTCACGCGCGCTTGCGAGCGGGCAGTTGTCATTGTCAAGGTCACGGGACAACGCGCTCGGGCCGGTGTAGATTCGTTCGTGCTAGTGCGCCGCCAACAGCCGTCCGCGCAACATCGCGTTCAGTTACCTACCCGTATTGTGACCGAGATTGCGAGTTTTTGCACCTACTAGTGCCCGGTCGGGGTACGGACTTGTGACCCGTGTGTGTTCGCTTTGAAAAGCGCCGGGAAAGTTTTAGCTGTCTATTAGGGCATTGTGTAGTTATAAGAGTGTTAGCTATAAGAGTTTCCCATCGGGGGTTGAGTGAAGATCGTTTTGCCAGGCGCGCGCCGGCGAGACAGCGATCGGCCCCCCCCCTGGATTACGGACAGTATCTTCTACCATAAGGTAGGGCTAGTTCTTAATTTACTTAATTTTGCACGAGAAACCTCCGTTTCAATAAACTGTGGAACACAGTCTGTTCGGAAAAGATCGACGTTTCTGAACGCGTCTCTAATGTCACGTCAAATTGACATTTGGCTGTCACTTGAAGTTGACAGGGACACTTGATTGAAATTCTTGTAAGAAAATGTCGGATTAATTTTGCTGAATTTGTTAAAAATCGCTCGCGTTGAATGTGCCTGGCATATCGAGTTTGAATACATCTTAAATTATCTATGTGATCCCGTTTTGTACGACCAAGGTTTTGATGCCATCTCTGGAGTGGCCGGTCGCGGATGCTTTGAAAGATAACCTTTTCTACCACACGCGCTTGTTGTCGGGACAATATATCGTAATAAAAAAGGCTCCCACGTGTGTGTCTTTGTGTATCTATTGTTGAAACGCCCAGTGTCTTGTGAACGCTGTTATTTGTGTTATGAGTGAGGTGACTAATTGGTAAGGTCTGCAGAAGAAGAAGATTTACCAGGGAGCGCGCTCCCCTCTCCCCACGCTGCCCAGGGACTTTCTACAGCACAGACCGTATGTAAAATCACCTTACTTCACAAATTCTATCCGCTGTGTATCGCAGTCCAATTGTTCAGTTACATCCCGGCTGAAACCAAGTTTTTGTCCGGAGTCTATATTAGTAATACCAGCTTCCACTGCGCTAGCTGACTCCGCGGTATAGGCAGGGGTGTACTGAACATTTCTTGGTAGCCAAGAGCGTAGCTTGAAGGCCTGAGAGGCCCACGCCAAAATTTTGTCTATTAATCAGTGCCGTTTGATGACCATCTGGTCCGGACTAGATTAATTTGTACTTGTAAATGGTAATTAACTTGCATTTGAAAAGTAAAGGGCATTCCTTTGTTATTGGTTCCATGTCTTGTAATTAATTGTCATGTATTGAAGTTCCAAAATGTAAACAGATACCTTTCTTTGTTCATAATAATTATTATTTAGTTTGTTAGCAAACTTGAGTTGTGAATATTGACAAGTTGTTGCTAAAATAATAGCTAATAAAAGGTTAGCTAATAAGTTTGCACTCAATACTTAGTGAAACTTAAATGATTTGGGGACATTGTTTACACATTGAAACTCATTGAAACTTGTGCTTTGAAATAATTAAAATTAACTTGTTGTTGTGTAACAGTATGTTGTGTTGATATCCAAGTGAATTTCAATAGTCAGTGATTTTGAGTGAATTTCAATAGTCAGTGAGTTTTGTTGTTTTCTGATAACCTCCAGATATTTAAGAGTTTGTGTCATTATAAATACTTTGTTGTTGTAATATTGGAATTTTGTGGTTAGTAATAACCTCCAAATATTGGAGATTTTGTGTTATAGTGAATATTTTGAATTTGTTGTTGTTGTTGATAAATTTGTGACGTTACAATGACGGCCTCCTCTGCTAAAGCTAAAATACGTTCTGAGTTACGGTGGTTAGCGTCTGCAGTCGCATTGTTGGATCGACCTGATAGGACGGAGGCCTTGTTGAACAGATACGTAGATCTGCCCATACGTTTGGCTGTTGTTGATGAGCAGTATGCCTTATTTTTGGAAAGGACTGTTGAGGCCGAGGTGGAAATGCGACAAGAAGTCGGTTTGGATGTGGACCAGTGTTATGATTTTGCGGACAGAATTACCCAGGTAGCTCGACCTTTGCAAGTGGCAAGAGAGAATGAACCGAGCCCGTCCCCGGTCACATCTAAGAGTATGCCCCCTCTCTTTGCTAGATTGGCCCCCTTAGACTTAAGGCGCTTTGCTGGTCGTCTAGAGGACTGGGAGGGCTTTATTAATATTTTTGATAGTCTGGTACATGCCCGGGATGATTTGACCCAGGGCCAAAAGTTGGCTTATTTGTTATCCGTCTTGGAGGGGGAGGCCCTTGAATCGGTGCAACATTTGGCCCCCTCGGATGAAAACTACCCTATTGCTAGGGATTTGATTGCCCGTCGGTACCAGAACGTACGACGTCTGGCGGACAACCATGTTGCCGCCATTTTGAATTTACCCCGCGTTGCCAGCGTGATGCACTTGAGAGTGGCTTTGTTGAATCCGCTGTTGGTTGCATACAACGCATTAAAAAACTTAAAACTCCCAGTGGAGCAGTGGTCGTTTTTGTTACTGCACATTGTCCTGGGAAAGTTGCCGGACTCTGTTAAGGTCCGTTTTGAGCAGCAGTATGGTGGGGATAGTGCGACTTATCTGCCACCCTTCTCGGACCTCTTGACGTTCCTGGAAGGAGAAAGTAGACTGGCAGATAATTCCTCTCTGGCCGGTCCTATGGGACCCGAACGACCTGTGCCACAGAGAAGATCCCCCACCGGACCCCCCCGTAGGGGGCGTATGGCCCCTCGCGCGCCCGGCCGCTATGCCGCCGTCCAGGAGACCGCCCGCTGCTTGTACTGTCGGGAACCGGGTCACAGCACGACCCGTTGTGATAAGTTCCTCGACCAGCGCGTCCAAGGCCGTCGAGCGATCGCGCGACAACGGACATGGTGCTACTCGTGCTTGGGCCTGCACATGCAGCGCGAATGTACCCAAGCGCACCCATGCCGCTTTTGTAAGGGCAACCACCATCCCCTCCTCTGCATGAACAGCCCAGAGGGCGGCGGAGCGCCGCAGCGCGTCGCTGCAGGATCACCTCGTATGGGTGGGGGGCTCGGACCCCCCGCGGTGTTTGCATCCCGCAGCAGTTCTAGTGGCCACCAGAGTGGCCCCAGACGCTCTCCGCCACGTTTGGACCCTCAAACGGGCGGGGGTCCCAGGGACCCCCCCATGGGAAACCGATCCCCAAGGATGGGGATGAGTTACGCGAGCGTTGCCGGAGGTCGTAGAGGCCCCCCGCGACGTTTTGAGCCTCGCACGGGCGGGGGTCCCACGGACCCCCCCATGGGAAACCGATCCCCAAGGATGGGGATGAGTTATGCGGGCGTTGCCGGAGGTCGTAGAGGCCCCCCGCGACGTTTTGAGCCTCGCACGGGCGGGGGTCCCACGGACCCCCCCATGGGAAATCGGTCCCCAACTAGGGGGTTCGATTTTGCGAGCGTTGCGGGAGGTCGTAGAAGCCCCCCGCAACGTGTTGAGCCTCGCACAGCCGGGGGTCCCCGGGACCCCCCCTCTGAAAATCGGTCACCGTGCCCCCGCGACTATGGGGCGACGTACACGGTGGATGATAGGCACCGATTCTCGCCGCCGCTCGCCGAATACCCGCGTTTGGAGCGGCGCCCGCCCCGTCTTCAAGGGGCCGGGAGATATAACCCGCCTGATGCCGGGCGAATTGGACGTAGGCAGTATGTGGGAGATTGGGACCCACTGGATCGCTATGAGCGACCCCCTTACCATGGGGGGACGTCTGGGGACCCCACATACTAGCAATCAACGTGTTTACGGTCGATTGTAGCCACCCCTCCAGAGACCGTTTTGTTGCCCACGGCCTCTGTACTTGTCAGGGGATTGAATGGCGACCTTGTGGAAGTTCGCGCCTTGTTGGATTCCGGTGCTCAGGGGTGTGTTGTGTCATCTTGGTTAGTTAGGCGGTTGGGCCTCAAGGTGCACCCCCACACGGAAGGCGTGAGAGGTGTTGGCGATGTGAAAGTCCCCGGGTTGTTAGGGCATGTTGACTTCACATTTACCTCACGTAATAAGTCCACGCCAGGCATTAAGACCTCGGCGATTGTGTTGGACACAGTTGTTGGCCGTCAACCTTCAGTTGACTTGGGACCGAGTATGTTGTCTTTGGTGTCTGATTCCCCACTCGCCGATCCAAATTTCTTCCGCCCAGGCCCGATTGATGCTCTCCTTGGAGCCGATGTCCTGGGGCGAGTTTTGTTGACGGGGAAGCGAGTTTTGCAGCCAGATGGCTTGGTAGCTCTGCAGACGACACTCGGTACAGTTGTGATGGGCCCTGCTCGCCGCGTTTTGGATTCCCTTGATGAGGATCGCGGTCTTGTTTTTAATGTGTCTCTCTCCGAAGTGGTGCAGAAGTTTTGGGAGGTTGAGGAACCTCCACCAGCCCCGCGGGTAGACCCAGTAGCGGATGAATGCGAGTTGTATTACCAGAATAACACTGGTCGCCTCCGCTCTGGTCGTTTGATCACCCGTCTCCCCTTTCGTGCCGGCCGACCTCCTCTGGGCGAATCCCGACCGCTAGCGGAACGTAGGCTAGTGGCGATGGAGCGTCGCATGAGCAAGGATCCGGTCTTCCGCCAGAAGTATGTTGAATTCATGCGGGAGTATGAGGAGTTAGGGCACATGTCCGTGAGCGATTTGGATTGGCGCTCCGTTGAGCACTTCTTTTTGCCGCACCACGCCGTTTTGAAATCCGGAAAGATTCGGGTGGTCTTTGACGGTTCGGCTCCCACCTCTACTGGAGCGTCCTTGAACCAGTGTCTGCATGTAGGTCCCAAGCTGCACACGGAGATCTCAGACATTTTGACCAACTTCCGGCGGCACCAAATTGTATTTATGACTGACATCCGGATGATGTTCAGACAAACGGTCATCCATCCAGAGGATAGGAGGTACTGTGGTATCATATTGTTAGGATATGATACCTCCTTGCATTGTCTATGGTTGATTTATGTTTAAATCAGTATTCAAAATATCGAATGGATTGTGATTACCTACGCGAGTAGTTTTTTTTGGAGTCTAGACGATTCCGCGGGCGCGTGTTATAGTAGATATAGAATATATCGGCCATGGTGCCGCAGTAAAGATTTATATCGAAATTACATTTATTATTTAATAGAATCCCAGTATAGGGCTTCTTATGGTGTTAGGCGCGAACGAATTACGTAGAACGCAATTATACGGTGTTTATGTGTTGCAGATTCCCAAGATAAACTAGGAAGACCATGGAGGTCTTATTGTTCGACGGCATCCACGGAGATGTCGAAGCTTTTTTTCGGAGCTACGAGGTGATGACGGCTCTGCAAGGCTACGAAGGCGAGGCCAAGAAAATCGTCGTTGGAGCTTTCTGCACGGGCGCAGCCCGATATTTCTACGATAAGATCGTCGATATGGTTAAAGACTACGACGAAATGAAGAAGGAATTTGTCAGGGAGTTTGGTCTTGTATCGGACCCACTTGCTGAATTTTTTGCGAGAAAACAGTATTTCAACGAAAATTCGTTGGAATACCTGTATGCGTTGGATATTCTGGCCGCTCGTGCTGGGAACGCAATTACAGAACAGTTGTTCATACAACAATTCCTGCGGACAACTGACGTTGTCACACGCAGCAAATTGATGTCGCAAATCTACGTCGACAAAACGCATTTGAAAAAAGTAGTGAGACAATTGTATAATCTTGAGTGCTTCGAGGAATGTGCCCCTAATATGTGTGATTCTAGCAGTGGTGATAAATCTAATCAATGTGTTTATTTTGTGCCGGAGTTAGAGAATGTGTCAACTCCCAATCAATGTGCCTCTCGCACGCCAAACGAGAAACCCCATAATTGTTGTGAAAATTGTTTTATTAATTGTAGAGCTCAAGCCCCGATGATGCCCATCACGACATCATCTTGGAGGACGACTGAGACGTCCCCACAATCTAATAATAATATTGTTGTAAGTAAAGAAGAGGATTGTATGCAGCTGATGTTGGTGCAGGACAATCACAACACAAGTAAGCGTACGCCGTTTTTATCTATTGAGTGTCGTGGTCAGAAAATAGACGCCTTGGTGGACACCGGTGCGAGTGTGTCGGTAATATCACAGACGGTAGTAGACAGTCTAGGTCTCAGTGTGGACATGGTGAACGCTGAACTACGAAATGTGAGTGGTGGAAAACTTTCAATAGTAGGGAAAACTAATGTATGTTTCTTGATAGATAACGTGTTGTTTACACAGCGATTCGTTGTTGTAAGGGACATTGTACCAAACATAGTGTTGGGTTGTGATTTTATTAGCAGGAATAGCATAATTTTGAATTTTGAAAAATTTTGTATAATTTACAAAAAATTTAATTTTGAATTTAATGTTGACATGAATTTTATGTTGACATCGATTGACATTGATGACAATGAGTCACAACAGTCACAAGTGATAGATGTCTCGAATGACGGATGTCAAAGTAATTTTCGAAAAAGTAATATGTCAGAAAAAAGTTCGCATGTCATTCCAAGATTAAAAAGTTTTTTTATGAATAAAAATAGGAATGACAGTAAAATGAAGAAAAGCGCGAAAAAGTTTGAAAAGTCGAATATGAATAGGATTTCGAAATCCAATATAAGTTCGTTATGTAATATTAGTTCTTTACGAAATAAGAAACGAATTAAATTTGTTACATATAAAATTAAATGTAAAAACAAATTTTCTTTTATAGATTCATTTTATAATAGGGATAGAAATAGGATAGGATGTTAGGATGTTTTATAATAGTGATTGTTAGATAGTTGAAATGTATAATTGTGTGATTTGTATTAATATGTGTTTCTTTTTCATGTACGGAAATACTGCACCTGAAGCCCACGAAGTGTCCTGTGGTCCACTTATAATATGATGTATTTACTTAATTTTTTTTTTAATGTTTAATTTAATAAAATAATTATTTTTTTGCATTTTTACTAATAAGTAGACATCGTGTCGTGTCTCTTTACCTTCATGGGATAGGGCAGGAGGATGACCTATTATCTAATTAGGTGTGAGAATCCTCTGACCTTAACTTATGTTGATATTGACATCACGTTTCGTTAATGATCTGGACCACAAAAGTAACACTTCTGTGTTTCATTTTATTTCCGTTTTAGTTAGTTTGTAAGTTTTTTCGATGTCACTTAAGGAACGAGGTGACGTCAACATTTGTTGGTGAGGGGGGAGGAAACCCTGATGGTCCAATAAGGACCAGGGTCATATCCTGTTTGTTGCAGGATCCCTCTAACCCTGACTGGCAATGTTGTCGACACCACGCTACATAAACTGTGGTGGCCCCTAGTAGACAGTCTGCTTGAGGTTACCACAGGTTTATGAAGTTCCAAGCTTGTTGTCGGGTACCTTTTGAGATGAGGGTTATTTTTGGGTAATTTCGTAGTCAATATATTATTGGTGCTTGTCCGACATGTTTGATCTTGGAATTTCGACTTAGTTAATGCTTAAATGAGCTAGGGTTAGCTTTGATTGTAACTACATATGATGTATTAAGGTTAGGTTTAAGGCTGGGCAGACCTTTTCCCTTGGTTTTGGTATGTCGAGCCAATGCAATGGTTGGTTTGTTTTGATTTCAAGAAATTAATAATTATATCAACCATTGTCCTGGCTGTCCGTTAGTGAGGACCAGTCTTATTGATGTGATATCGTTCCAAGGTAGGCAGGGCCTTCGCTTTAGGGTAATCCATGTAGGAAAAAACATTTCTTTAGTAAGAAAGGTTTTTTGTTGCGGCGGCGGCATGTGGTATCATATTGTTAGGATATGATACCTCCTTGCATTGTCTATGGTTGATTTATGTTTAAATCAGTATTCAAAATATCGAATGGATTGTGATTACCTACGCGAGTAGTTTTTTTTGGAGTCTAGACGATTCCGCGGGCGCGTGTTATAGTAGATATAGAATATATCGGCCATGGTGCCGCAGTAAAGATTTATATCGAAATTACATTTATTATTTAATAGAATCCCAGTATAGGGCTTCTTAGTACCAATTGATTTTGTGGAGAGAGAGTCCTAGGGACCCCTTGTTGATTTATGAATTGAATACGAATACGTACGGTTTGGCTTCGAGCCCGTTTGTTGCGATTCGTTCTTTGTTGGAGTTGGCCGAGAAGGAGCGCTTGAGATACCCTCGCGCCTCCGCCATTTTGGCCAGTGACGTCTATGTGGATGACATTTGCACGGGCGCCTCATCTGTCTCAGAGGCGATTGTCCTGAGAGACGAACTCACCGCCCTTTTGAAGTCGGGAGGTTACGAGTTGAGGAAATGGATATCCAACTCGCCTGATGTACTGGTAGGTTTGCCCGAAGAGCACCAGCAGGACCCCCACCTATTCGAAAATGTTGATAATCCCCATGTGGTGACCGTCCTTGGCGTACAGTACAAACCGGTCTCTGACACTTTCACGTATTGTGTGGATTTACGACCACCGAAAGTCTGGACCAAGCGTTTAGTATTGTCTACTGTCGCACGTACCTTTGACCCCAATGGGTGGATTTGCCCCGTGCTGTTTATGGCCAAGTGTTTCTTGCAACGGTTATGGGCTTCGGGTGTGTCGTGGGATGAACCCCTCTCGGACGAGTTACTCCGAGATTGGTCGAGCTTCGTTTCATCCCTCCCCGAGATTAATGAAGTGCATTTGCCGAGGCTATTCCTCCCTTCTGAAAATTGTAAAGTTACTCTTCACGGCTTTTCCGATGCCTCCGAACGTGGATTTGCTGCGGCCGTGTACCTCCGCACCGTTACGGTTGACGGAGTTGTTGCTGTGCATCTGGTGATAGCGAAAAGCAAAGTCGCTCCCCTTCGGACTCGTCATACGATCCCGAGGTTGGAATTGTGTGGAGCTGCCCTCCTAATGCGTTTGTTGAACCACGTATGGCTCACATTAGGTCGATCTATTAAGATACAAGAGGTTTATGCTTGGACGGACAGTCAGGTCGTCCTTTGTTGGTTGAAGGCTCCGGCGCACACCTTGGACGTGTTTGTGGCCAATCGAGTGTCGCAGATTTGTAATTCCGACATCGAGTTGATTTGGAGACACGTGCCGGGAACCATGAATCCCGCGGATTGTGCGTCTCGGGGTTGTGTAGCCCCAACCCTAATTAACCACCCCCTCTGGTGGGGCCCACAGTGGTTGATGCGGCCTGAGTCGGAGTGGCCGCCCTCTCCAGCGTTGTCGAACGTAGCCGTTCCTGATATGCGGGCATGCGTCCTGGAGACTAACCCCGCCGGGGAAAAGGATTTGTTGTTGGATCGGTACAGCTCCTTACAGAAGCTGCTTGGTGTTACCGCTTGGATCAGACGTTTTGTGTACAATTGCAGAAACCCACGCGCGAGGCGTGATTCGTCGGTTCTCACTCCGGACGAGCGTAGGGACGCGCTCTTGTTTTGGGTCCGGAGAGTACAAGCTGATAGTTTTGAGTCCGAGATTGAAATTTTGCGTTTAGGCCGTCGCAAGTTGAAGGGCGCGGTATCGCGATTGAATCCCTTCCTGGACGAGAGTGGGCTTTTGCGAGTCGGCGGAAGACTTCGAAATGCGAACCTGCCGTATGGAGCTCGTCACCCCCTTTTGTTACCTAAAGCCGGACATTTGACTCAACTGATAATAACAGATCGCCATGTGAATGCACAACATGCTGGCTGTAATGCTTTGTTGGCCATTTTGCAGCGTGAATTTTGGATTTTGTCTGCTCGTCGAGCCATTCGCACTGTGGTTTTCCGTTGCCTGCCTTGTTATCGATTGAAGGCCGCGACCATGCAGCCCCAGATGGGTGATTTGCCTGCTGATCGCGTCACGGAATGTAGAGCTTTTGCCGGAGTCGCCACCGACTTCGCCGGTCCCTTTACTGTAAAGGCTTCGAGACTGCGTAATGCTAAAACCTATAAGGCGTACTTGTGCGTGTTTGTGTGTTTGTCCACCAAGGCTGTCCATTTGGAAATTGTCTCGGAATTGTCTACCGAAGCCTTTGTCGCCGCCTTGAGCAGATTTGTTTCCCGTAGAGGACTGCCGTCATTGATACGTTCCGATTGTGGTACTAATTATAAGGGAACGTGTAATTATCTTAAGGAAGTAGTTAAGTTTTTTGTTGATAATAAAATAGACATTGGAACCACCCTCTCCCGGCGTGGGATAATCTGGAAGTTTAGCCCTCCAGCTTGTCCGACCTGGGGAGGAATTTTTGAAGCTTGTGTAAAGGCTGCCAAGACACACTTGCGTCGCGTGATTGGAGAAACTATTCTCACGTTTGAGGAACTTGATACGGTATTTTGTAAAATTGAGGCCGTCCTCAACTCGCGACCCTTGTGCCCGTTGTCTTCGGACCCGAATGACCTGGAAGCGTTGACCCCAGGTCATTTCTTGATCGGACAGCCCCTTTTGGCGTTGCCTGAATATCCGATTCAGGATGTAGGATCCCATCGTTTGTCGCGATACCAACTTTTGAAACAGATGTCCCAAAACTTCTGGGCACGTTGGTCGATGGAGTATTTGCATATCCTGCAACAGCGCGTGAAGTGGACAGATAAAACCACCCCACCCCAGACTGGCGACCTCGTGTTGATTAAGGATGCTAACCTGCCGCCCCTATGTTGGCGAAGGGGGCGCATTGTTAAACTCTACCCCGGAACTGACGGAGTTCCTCGTTTTGCTGAGGTTTTGGTTCGAGATTCGGTTTTGAAGAGAGCAGTTAGTGGGCTCTCCCGATTACCCGTAGATTGACGTACCGTTCTTAACGGTCCGGGGCGGGGGGATGTTCGGAAAAGATCGACGTTTCTGAACGCGTCTCTAATGTCACGTCAAATTGACATTTGGCTGTCACTTGAAGTTGACAGGGACACTTGATTGAAATTCTTGTAAGAAAATGTCGGATTAATTTTGCTGAATTTGTTAAAAATCGCTCGCGTTGAATGTGCCTGGCATATCGAGTTTGAATACATCTTAAATTATCTATGTGATCCCGTTTTGTACGACCAAGGTTTTGATGCCATCTCTGGAGTGGCCGGTCGCGGATGCTTTGAAAGATAACCTTTTCTACCACACGCGCTTGTTGTCGGGACAATATATCGTAATAAAAAAGGCTCCCACGTGTGTGTCTTTGTGTATCTATTGTTGAAACGCCCAGTGTCTTGTGAACGCTGTTATTTGTGTTATGAGTGAGGTGACTAATTGGTAAGGTCTGCAGAAGAAGAAGATTTACCAGGGAGCGCGCTCCCCTCTCCCCACGCTGCCCAGGGACTTTCTACAGCACAGACCGTATGTAAAATCACCTTACTTCACAAATTCTATCCGCTGTGTATCGCAGTCCAATTGTTCAGTTACATCCCGGCTGAAACCAAGTTTTTGTCCGGAGTCTATATTAGTAATACCAGCTTCCACTGCGCTAGCTGACTCCGCGGTATAGGCAGGGGTGTACTGAACACAGTCGATGGTCACCACAATTGTGCGTGATCATATTTTTGGTAGCAGAGCTTAGTTGATATAATTAATTTTCATATTAAAATTAACTACATAAAATTTCATAGTAAAAATAAAAAGCGTACCTAAAAAGCGTACCTAAAAATTATTTTTTTTGTTGAAATCTCGAGGGTATTCCGAGACGATTGAAGTACTAAGAAATTGTTCTAGTAAATTCTCGAAGCGAATGTTTCTCACTTGGTGGATCCGATAATAGATAGACACTTATATAATTGTTGTCACATACTAGTGTTTTGATACGAGTTTACTCGCCTAGATGTGTATATTTTTTTTTGTGTGTCCGGATTTATTTGACGAATAGTTCGTTCGAAAGTGTGTTTATTAGTACCACATACTAGTGATTTGATACGAGTTTACTCGCCTAGATGTGTATATTTTTTTTTGTGTGTCCGGATTTATTTGACGAATAGTTTCGTTCGAAAGTGTTGTTTATTAGTACCACATACTAGTGTTTGTTCCGAGTCCGCTTGCCTAGTTAAAAAAGTGGAACTAGTTTTAATTATTAGTAGTATTAAATTACGAGTATTATTATTAAAAATAGTTTTGTTTTCGTTTGTTGATAACGGTTTAGTAGTTGATTTGCGAGGTATGCCATACCGTTAATCCTATACGTTTTGTTTATACCGTTATATTGTTAGCCCTTGAAATTGGTAAGTTGTTAATAATTTATGAAAATAGTAGGGTCCGTGTATGTCGTCCGAATTTTAATTGTGTTTTATATTATCGTGACGCGACCTATTTCTATTGTTTTTTTTGTTGATGTTTACCACTTTTATATTTCTTTGTTTGCTTTGTTTATAAAACGGATTATAAATGGCTCCTACGAATCCGCTCGCCGTATCCAGGGCCGGCATCCAAGGAGTTTTGCGTTGGCTTGCTTGTGCGGTCACATTAATAGACCGAGCCGACCGGGTAGGCGCGTTGCTAGCTCGGTATGGCGGGCTGGCAGCTCGGCTGCAAGACCTGGAGCGCCACGCCATGGAGTGTCGCGCGTATTATATGGAGAACCCCCCAGCTGATGATGCCGTGTCGGAACAGCTGGAGCAGGATGTAGCCCAGGCCTATGAGCTGGCTGACCAGTTCACGGAGGCGGCTGAGAGGGCCCTGGCTGTTCGGAAGGGGGAGCCGGTTTTGAGCGGGGAGGTCAAACCTACCCCGACGGCGTTGCTAGGCCGATTGCCTACCTTGGAGATTCCCACTTTTAATGGGGATCTGTCAGCCTGGATGGGCTTCATTAATTTGTTTGACAGTTTGGTGGATTCACGACGGGACTTATCCCCTAGCGAGAAGTTGGCCTATTTGCGCTCCTCCCTGCGAGGAGAGGCCAGCGCGGTAATCCAGCACCTGCTCATCAGTGACGACAACTACCAGGTGGCTCGCCAGCTTCTGGTTAGCAGGTACCAGAATGTCCGGTTACTGGCGGACACCCACGTGGCCACGATTTTGGCCCTCCCGCGAATCACGCGGGTACACCTGTTACGGAGGGAGTTGCTGAACCCGCTACTGTCAGCGGTCAACTCCCTAAGGCGATTGGACCTGCCGGTGGATCAGTGGTCCTTTGTACTGCTGCACATAGTCCTCGCCAAATTGCCCGCTGAAATGAAGGGGCGTTTCGAGCAGAGGTACGGAGGCGACAGCGCCTCGTATCTCCCGCCCTTCGCGGACCTCCTTCGTTTTTTGGAGGACGAATGTAGGGTGACGGACCACCTGGAGCCTGCCCCGGTTCCAGGTGTTGGTCGTATGGTGGCGGCGAGGGAACAGCCCCGTCGCCCGACCAATCGCTATGCTGCCTTCCAGCAGTCCCCTCCCCCCGCACCGAGTGAGCGGTGCAGGTATTGCAGGGGAGATAGGCACATGGTGCACGAATGTGCCAAATTTAGAGGCCTCCGCCCAGAGGGACGGAGGGCCGTTGCTAGACAGCGCCAATGGTGCTATAGGTGTTTGGGGGGGACACATGCAGTCGGCGTGTCCCCAGACCGAGGATTGTCGTCTTTGCGGAGGGAGGCATCACCCCCTCCTTTGTTTGGACCGCAAGGACGCCGGGAGCGACCGGGGTTCGAATTCCTCGCGCACGGGCGGGGGCCCGGCAGCCCGGAACCGGTCCCCTAGAGATTCGGCGGGGCTTAGCCCCCCCGTTCAGTCCCCCCCGGAGAGGGGGAACTATAGGAGAGACGCCCCCGCCACGGGCGGGGGTAGGGGGGTACCACAAGAGTACGCCACGGTGGCGATGGGCACGGGCCCTATTTGCTACTCCCCCCCCCTAATGGAGAGGCCTCGATTGGGGTACTATGCACCGAGGCACGCCCCACACGGGTATTACCCTGCACCTAGGAGTGCTGTTGGTCGGGGCCAGTATGTACCCGATTGGGACCCGCTCGCCCGGTACGAGCGTTCCACATTTGGCGCGCCGACTCAGGCGCGAGGGGGACAAGTACCCCCCCAAAATTTTTAATGGCGCCCCTGTCGGACCCAACCACCCCTCCGGAGCTTGTGCTGTTGCCAACAGCCTCCGTGAATGTTTGGGGACCTAAGGGCAATGTTGTCACGGTGCGTGCCCTTTTGGACTCAGGTGCCCAGGGGTGCATAATGTCCAGGTGGCTTGTCCGACAGCTGGGTCTTTTGCTTGTGCCGCATCACGAAGCGGTACGGGGGGTGGGAGACTCGCGGATCCCTGATCCGATTGGTCGAGTTGAGTTCTCCTTCTCCCCCCACTTCACGCCAAGGCCGAAGATCGGTGCTTCGGCGATAGTATTTGATAAGGTGGTTGGACCACTCCCGCAAGTGCGAGTGCCGCCATCCACGATTGAGCTGACGTCTGGACTGGCTTTGGCTGATCCTTCCTTCCACCGACCGGGCCCAATACACTTGTTGATTGGTGCGGATGTCCTCGGTCGTGTATTGTATGGAAGCAAGCGAGTTTTGCAGACAGCCGATCTTGTTGCCTTGTCCTCGTCGCTGGGTCATGTGGTGATGGGAAAGGTACCACAGACACCAGAGACCCCGTCGGTAGACCGCCAGACCATTGTCGGTTCTACTTTGTCCGACGTTCTCCAAAAGTTTTGGGAGGTGGAGGAACCCCCCACTGCCAAGCGGTTGGATCCGTTAGCCGAGGAGTGCGAATTGTTCTACCAGAACAACACTGGGCGCCTCCTCTCAGGTCGCTTGATTACCCGCTTGCCCTTCTTGGCGGTTCGCCCTCCTTTAGGGAGCTCCCGACCGATGGCCGAGAAGAGATTGTTGTCCATGGAGCGTAGGATGGCCAGGGATCCCGCATTCAAGGAGAAGTATATAGACTTCATGCGGGAGTATTTGGACCTTGGGCACATGTCCATCTCGCAGTTGGACTGGCGTAATGTGGAACATTACTTCCTGCCACACCACGCTGTTTTGAAGACTTCCAATGGGAAGATCCGCGTGGTCTTTGATGGTTCAGCGCCCACGTCAACCGGAGTGTCGTTGAATCAGTGTCTGCATGCGGGGCCGAAGTTGCATCACGATGTCTGTGATGTTTTGACCAACTTCCGCCGGCACGCTGTCGTCTTTGTGGCCGATATCCGCATGATGTTCAGACAGACCGTGATTCACCCGGAGGATAGACGATACCAGCTCATCCTTTGGCGTGAGGATCCCCAGGATCCGATGTTGGCTTACGAGCTGAACACCAACACTTATGTTTTGCGGTCGAGCCCCTTTGTGGCGATCCGTTCGCTTTTGGAGCTCGCAGAGCGCGAACGGCTACGCTATCCCCGGGCATCTGCTCTTATTGAGGGGGGGGCCTTATTTGTCGACGATATCTGCACGGGGGCCTCGAGCTTAGATGAGGCTCTCGTCTTACGTGATGAGCTGATTGCGCTCTTGAGGGCTGGTGGCTATGAGTTGCGGAAGTGGCTGTCTAACTCACCGGACCTATTGGCAGATTTGCCTAAGGACCACCAGCAAGAGCCGCTCCTCTTTGAAAATCCGGAGACTCCAGACATGCTGTCTGTTTTGGGAGTCCAGTATCGACCAGTCCCGGATTTGTTCACATATAGATTGGAACTGCCAGACCCAAAGGTCTGGACTAAACGCACGGTGCTGTCCACTGTAGCCCGTACCTTTGATCCGAACGGTTGGCTCAGCCCTGTAGTGTTTTCGATGAAGTGCTTCCTACAGGAGCTCTGGGCTGCGGAATTGTCATGGGATGAGCCCCTCTCTGGTAGCCTCCTACGAGAGTGGGTGAGGTTCGTGTCATCCCTACCCGACGTCAATCGGGTTTGTATACCGAGGCAAATGCTGCCTTCGGGAAAGTTTAAAGCCTCCCTGCACGGCTTTTGTGACGCGTCCGAAAGCGGATACGCGGCAGCCGTTTACATCCGAACGGTGGATGCAGCAGGCGTTGTCGCCGTACACTTAGTTACGGCCAAGAGTAAGGTCGCCCCCCTTCGGACTAGGCTAACCATTCCGAAGTTGGAGTTGTCCGGCGCCACTCTCTTAGTACGGCTACTCAATCATGTTGCCGACACCTTGGGAAACGGTGTCGACTTGGAGTCGATATTTGCGTGGTCTGACAGCCAGGTCGTCCTTTGTTGGCTGAAGAGTTCAGTCCACACCCTTGAGGTTTTTGTGGCCAACCGGGTCTCACAAATTCAGACTTCAAAGGCCCCGTTGATTTGGCGCCACGTACCGGGCGAATTGAACCCCGCAGATTGTGCCTCCCGCGGCTGCGAGGCGCCTGAGTTAGTGGACCACCACCTATGGTGGAGTCCATCATGGTTGTTACGGCCTGAGCGCTCATGGCCTGCCACCCCGGCTGTGGCCAGAGTCCCAGACCTAGGCATGCGTGTTCACGCCGTGGAGACGGTGGCGGCTCCGCAGATGGAGTTTTTGTTAGACCGCTACAGTTCTCTTGATAAGTTGCTCGGCGTGACTGCTTGGATGAGGCGCTTTGTGCGAAATTGTCGCCAGCCTCAGGAGAAATCGTTGTCTCCGGTCCTCGCCCCACAAGAGCGGCAAGACGCTCTGTTGCATTGGTTGCGAGTGACGCAACAGCGAGAGTTTGAACCGGAGCTGAAAGCCCTGCGCTCAAGTAAGTCCAAGTTGAAGGGACCCTTGGTGCGGTTGAATCCCTTCTTGGACAGTACCGGATTGCTGCGTGTCGGAGGTAGGCTCAGACATGCCAACCTGCCGTACGGATCACGCCACCCTTTGTTGCTCCCCAAGGATGGACCGTTAGTTAGACTGTTGATTACAGACCGACATGTAAAGAATGCTCATGCCGGTTGTAATGCTTTGACCGCGCTCCTCCAACGAGAGTTCTGGATTTTGTCAGCGCGGAGAATAATCCGATCCGTTATTTTTCGTTGTCTCCCGTGTTATCGTTTGCGCGCCGATACGATGCAGCCCCAGATGGGTGATTTGCCTGCCGATCGAGTGAACGAATCGATGCCCTTCTCAGGAGTTGGAACGGATTTTGCGGGGCCATTTACCGTTAAGACATCGCGGCTTCGTAATGCTAGAACGGAAAAGGCTTACTTGTGTGTATTTGTTTGTTTGGCCACTAAAGCGGTCCACCTGGAGGTGGTTAGTGCCCTCACCACAGAAGCCTTTGTAGCCACGTTGAATCGTTTTGTGTCTCGCCGCGGAATGCCGTCGTTAATCAGGTCCGATTGTGGAACCAATTTCAAGGGCACCGATAGGTATTTAAAGGAAGTTTGTGAATTTTTGGATAGGAATAATTTTGAGATCGGATCCACACTCTCTCGCAGAGGGGTACGATGGCAGTACTCCCCGCCATCCTGCCCCCACTGGGGAGGGATTTTTGAAGCAACTGTAAAGGCCGCTAAAACTCACCTTCGTCGCGTTATTGGGGAGACGGTCCTCACGTTTGAGGAACTCGCGACCGTATTTTGTAAGGTTGAGGCGGTCCTCAACTCGCGTCCGTTGTGTCCGTTATCTTCGGACGCGAATGATTTAGAGGCCCTTACGCCGGGCCATTTTTTGATTGGCAGACCGCTTAACGCCTTGCCGGAATATCCTTATTCCGAAGTGCCCTCCGGACGGCTCTCGCGATTTGAATTGCTCCAGCAGCTTACGCAGAGTTTTTGGCGCCGTTGGCATCTGGAGTATTTGCACATTTTGCAGCAACGCGTTAAGTGGTCGGATAGGACGACCCCACCCAAGACCGGAGACCTCGTGTTGGTAAAGGATCCAAACCTGCCGCCCCTCCGCTGGCGTTTAGGACGCATTGTTCAGCTTCATCCGGGGTCGGATGGTGTGCCCAGGTTTGCCGAGGTCCTGGTGGGGGACTCTGTTTTGAAGCGAGCGATCGCTACCCTCTCTCGCCTACCCTTAGATTGAGTTGGCGGACAGTTTGCTACTGTCCGGGACGGGGGGATGTTCACGCGCGCTTGCGAGCGGGCAGTTGTCATTGTCAAGGTCACGGGACAACGCGCTCGGGCCGGTGTAGATTCGTTCGTGCTAGTGCGCCGCCAACAGCCGTCCGCGCAACATCGCGTTCAGTTACCTACCCGTATTGTGACCGAGATTGCGAGTTTTTGCACCTACTAGTGCCCGGTCGGGGTACGGACTTGTGACCCGTGTGTGTTCGCTTTGAAAAGCGCCGGGAAAGTTTTAGCTGTCTATTAGGGCATTGTGTAGTTATAAGAGTGTTAGCTATAAGAGTTTCCCATCGGGGGTTGAGTGAAGATCGTTTTGCCAGGCGCGCGCCGGCGAGACAGCGATCGGCCCCCCCCTGGATTACGGACAGTATCTTCTACCATAAGGTAGGGCTAGTTCTTAATTTACTTAATTTTGCATGAGAAACCTCCGTTTCAATAAACTGTGGAACACAGTCGATGGTCACCACAATTGTGCGTGATCAGTATATGTCGCAGGCGGATGGTTAAGTATAGCAGCATGTACCTCTCGAAAGTCCTGTAGAACACGTGATAGGTTAGAAATTCAACTTAAATTTCGTGGTTATTTTTTTTGTGACTCTGTCAACTTATGGCAAGATAAAATAGCTTAGGGTCACGTGGTTTACAGTTGATCACTTTTTTTTAGACGGCTGTATTTCGGAAACTATTACATGTAATGACTTGAAATTTAAGTGACATAAGCCCGAATACTCGTACGCTAATTATCTTTGGGAGCGTCTCAAACATCGCCCTGTCACTTTAAATGTCAAACGTATGAAAGAGATGCCATGATGTTTGAGACGCTCCCAAAGATAAGTAGCGTACGAGTATTCGGGCATTAGAGGTTGTTTATTCTACTTTTAGAAAAATAATCTTTCAAAGACGTATCTGTAGCCAAAAAATAAATAAAAATATTTTTTTAAGAAATGGGATTTGATCGACTGTGTACAGTAGATCGACCCATGGGGAACGGTCGATCAAGGGATTTTTCATAGAAAATGAAGCATTTGTGTCAGGAATTTAAATTTCATAAAAAACCAAAAAAATCGTCAGTTTTCAGTGTTTATTTGTGAAAATGTAAGAAAAACATAATAATTATTAAATTGTTATTAACTTGTACTTATTATTGCTTGATAATTAAAAATTGATCGGAAATACAACACTTTTATTAAGGCGAAGCACCTTAGGAAGTACCATGACAAAGTTTTCAGAAAGGCAATAAGGAAAATAGGCGTATTTTTCACTTTGTAAGGAAACTTTAAGGGGGGGTTCTGTAAAGTTTCTTTACATATTTATCTTTCTTTAAGGAGCTGCGCTAATAAGTCAATGAACTTAACGCTAGCGCTACTTTACCTACATAAATTAGCGCTAACTACAGATGGGCAAAGCACCGGGTTAAAACCCGGTGCTTGGGTAAAAACCCAATAAACACCCGTAAACACCCATAAACACCCAAAAAATTGGGTGTTTACTTAATTTGTGAAAATACTTAAGTACTTAATATTAAAAACAAGTTTTAAAAGGAGGACGGGCAAAAATGTATGGAAGCCAGCCTAGGAAGCAATAACAACATGCGATATATCATTAGAAAGGTTTTTTTAAGTACTTTAATTATCGTTATGGCAGGAAGTCCCAAATCGCTGTGTGAAAAAACTTATGGCGAAATAAAATCAGACTTTATTTACAAAAATAAGTGTTTATTTTTAACCGACTTCAAAAAAGGAGGAGGTTCTCAAGTCTTGTGAATGTTTTTTTTTATGTATGTTCTACGATAGCTCCGCCAATTGTGAACCGATTCTGATAATTCTTTTTTTATCTGATAAACCAAAGTTTCAATTTGCTCCCATGCAAAATGTACAGTGGTCGGTTCAGAAGTTTCTTCAGAATCTTGAAAATACACATTGTCGGTCGTCGTCTGGTAATTCTTGCTTTACGCTTCAATATCTTCGGGAACTATTAACCAATTTCGATAATTCTTTTTTTATTCGAAAGAGTATAAACTCTTAAGGTGGTTCCATTGTAACCAAGTAAGGAGCTGATGGTGGAATCTAGGGGAAATTGAGGAAAACTCGCAAATTTTTTAGGTATCTTACGTGTTCTATATATTTTTTAAAGTTTTTCAAGTATTTGCATCTGCTAATCATCCTCTCATGAGAATGAGCTGGTGATGGAAGGTACAACTGCTCAATGGTTAGGAGTTGGAGGGTAATTTTTTAAATATCATACGTAAAGATTTGTAGTTGTAATATTTTAGGTTATTTAGGTGAGCTGACGATGAAAGGTAAAACTCCTTAACGCTTAGGAGTAAGAGCATGTTTTTTAAGTACCACATGCATGGATAGACCTTTAGTTGTATTCTTTCAAGTAATTTAGGTAAGATGAAGTGGAAGGTTAAACTGCATAACAGTTAAGAGTTGGAAGGCGGAGCTTGTCTTGGTGTTCTAATGGACCACCATTGGACAACAGTTTTATCGTTGCACTTTGCACGATATTGACTTGACTGACACCGACTTCAAACAGGTCAATAAGTTCCAAGATTAGTTAGAAAAAGTCGCGCATTTTAGTCCTATGAATTGAATGATTCAGTTTATTTTTCATCCTTACGTGTTTTGGAAAGTGAGTTTTTGTATGCAGATGTTTTGTTTTGAAGGCGGTTTTTTTATTATTTTTTTTATGTTTATCATTATTTTTTTTGTTAAACTAACTTAGAGAAGTAGGTAGGTACTTACCAAAAAATTAAATTAACTGTTAAGTGCGAGTTGTACTCGCACACTAAGGGTTCTATACGTATAGGTGTAGACTGAAGCTAGCAGCACTAGTAGTATAAGATCAGTAACAGCGAGATATAACAAATCTAAACGTCAAATCCATAAAAAAAATATCGAACCAGATATGTCGAAATAATAATAATAATAATCCTTAACCATCGGTAGCCGGGACCCTGATCTTGCTACCGTTGTGGAACTGCATTTTTGTATTCTTAAAGGTTATATTTTTTAGTGTTACACATTGTAAAAATTTAATGTTTAGAAATATAAGTTGTAAGTATGTTAAATGTAATAAAGGGAATAATAAAAAAACAAAACACAACAAAAAGAAGACAATACAAAAGAAGCACACAAAAGGCGGCCTTATTGCTACGTAGCAATTTTTCCCAGGCAACCTTGAGTGGAAAAGTAATAATCGTCTGACGACATAAAGGGGAAGGGGGAGTAGGTGCAATTTAAAGAAAAATTTAGATATAATTAAAAAGAAAAAGGAATAAAATAAAGAAAATTTAAAGATAGTAAGAGTGAGAAAGAAAATAAGATAGGTACTAAGAATAAGAAAGGAAATGCGTTCTGATTTGATCACTAAAAGATTTAAGAGAGCGAACCCTCCTGATACCTTCTGGAAGAGCATTCCATAATCGAACAACATGCATAGAGAAGGAATAGGAGAGGAAATCTGTGGAATGGGGAGAAAAAACAAGAGTAAGATTTGAGGAGAAGCGTGGTACATTGAGTGGAGGAGGTGTGATACTGGAAACACTCTTTAAGGTAGTGAGGAGTGGTTGGGTGGAAGAGGATGGAATAGAGAAGCGTAAAAGCATGTAAGTCCCCGCGCCGGCGAATTGGAAGCCAATTTAGCTTTGAGCGGAAGTGCGACACGAGGTCAAATTTACGAAGATTAAAGATGAAACGGATACACATATTCTGCAGGCGCTCCAGTTTGTTGAGCATAACCCCCGAAAGATCCGTGTAACAGACATCAGCGTAGTCTATGACAGAAAGGAAAAGAGACTGAGTTAAAGTAATTTTGGTTTTAGTGGGTAAAAAGTTTCGTTAACGGTTAAGTGAGCTGTATGCAGCAAATATTTTTTTCCTAAGAGCATCGACCTGAGGAATCTTGTCGTTAAAAAATCGTTTCGAAAATTATTTTTTTCGTTTGTCATGATTTTTCGTAAAGCATACTTTAAAACGCATAACTTTAAAAAGCATAATTTATTTTTAAAACCCCTTAATTTTTTAAAAATGTCGTTATCTCGAAAACGGTGCGTTGTAGCCGAAATTTTTGATACCCTTTAATGACCCCGGTTGTATTTGGGAGACATCCAATGGTAAAACAAAGTTTCTTTTATGAGAGCCGTCGGCTCAAAAATAATCTTTTTTACTTTATAATAAATAAATAAGTTCTGAAATTTGTACAAATGGAAAAAAACAGAGACGCAGAGGGACGGGGGGGACAGTCTCCCACTAAGGAGGCGCCCAAGAAATCCCAACAGTCGTTTTAGGTTAGGTTAGAACAGTGACCAAAAGTTCTTTTTTATTTTCACCGACCTAACTTCAAAATAAATAAAAGTATTACCCCGTTAAATTTATGCATTTTGAATATTATGCCTTTTAAGTATTATGTTACGTATGACATTAAAAAGTTATAAATAACATTATAATACCTTAATAATGTTACCTTGTACTGTACACACTTAATTTGCAAATAAGAAATATGCCTTTAGATAGTTATGCTTATTGAAATTATGCCTTTCGAAGATTATGCCTTGCAAATTTCGGCCAAACAAAGTACGCGTTATAAAATTATGCCTTTAAGAATTATGGATTTCGATGATTATGCCTTTCGGTCATTCTCAGCAGGCCTGAGGGGCTACCGCCAAAAATATGCATATGGGCATGGGCTTCATTTGACATTTAAAGCCCATATTATGCTCATATAAGGACAAAATATGGGCTTCAAATGCTCAAGCTACCATTTCCGGTCTTTCATGTCGCCTCGTTCTATCGCAAATAATTAAACATTTGATCAGAGCGATAGAAAATACGAAACCGGTAGCTGTAACTGTGGCCCACTGTACCAGCTAACATTTGGTGAGGTCAAGAACTAGAACAGGTATTCGAATTTAAGTTAAAAATAGTAAACACCCAAAAATTTGGGTGTTTATTGGGTTTAAACCCAAAACACCCAAAACACCGGGTTTTTACCCTCCTGGGTTTAAACCCGGGTGGGTGGATTGCCCATCTGTAGCGCTAACGTCTCCGGCGTGTTGGAGCCTATTCAAAAAAAAAAATGCTCAGTTTTGACAATATAAATAATTACTAGACGTCTTAAGACTTTAAGAGAGTAAGTAAGGATATATATCATGTATAAACAATTTAAAATCGTTATAATTGTTTTTATTCATCACTTATCCTAAGAAAATTTCCATTAAAATATTAATGGCAGTAAAATGTAAATAGGTACTGTCTCCGCCTTAAATGATGTACAATATTAATATGATCGTACTAGTACACAGTCGATCAAGATCAACTGTGTACTACTATGATCAGATCAACTGTAGACTTTGGTGTCGCCTAGATGGCGCTAAACATGTAAACATCGGCTCCGCAGTATTTTGTATAATAAAATTGCTAAAGTGTACTAAAAGGATAATACAAGTGAAAATCGAGTATAGTGGCTCACAAATGTTGAGTATAATTGTTATCTTCACTGTGTGTGACGTTATGTGTGTGATATTGGACCAAAATACTTCAAGGCTAATCTATTGAAGAAAGTGAAATTTACAGTGTATTTTAACATTATATTACAAATTTTCAAAGCCATAAACAATTATGTGTAAGTGTTATTCAATACTTTATAGTGACTGACTGTGTAACAAGAAGAAATAAGGACTTTTTATAAAATAATAAACACCGACAGTTTATTCTATTTCAAAAACTGATATCGTGATTTTATAATAACAACATTGCTGCCATAGAAATAAGGCAGATTTTTCATTGACGTATGACTGACACTTAAATTTGGTTAGACTGCTGCTGTCATCTGTACTAACAGCACCACATTTGTGCGCAACAGTGTGCTTTCTAGTCATCTGTACTCAGCACCACATTCGTGCTCAAAAGTGTGCTTTCTTGTAAACAAGCGCCATCTACCACGCATATAAGAAACTGATACGCATGTACCTAAGCCCTACGCAAATAGTTACTACTAATTTCGCCGGTGCATCTCATGCAAGCGTGGTGTATTGGTCCTGCAAGTAGGAGCCGATCTGTAATCCCGTCTTCGAATCCAGCTAGAAGTGTATACTTTTTCATTTATTAATTATTTCTACAAAGATATTTATTTTTAAATCATGGAGCCTAAGACAAGGCGAGGTGCCAGCAAAATGTCAACAACAGTAAATTGCTTCAAATGTAAGAAAACTGCTGATGAAAGAAACACAATTCTCTGCACGAAATGCAAAAACCATTTCGAGTTTGATTGCATCGGCATGTCGGAAAAGTTATATCGTTTAATGGATACAACAAGAAAACAGATCTGGAAATGTCAATCTTGTCTACAAAATAAAACACAGATGGTTCCGACAACTGTTACTACAAGGAAGAAAAATGCAATTATAAGGTCTGAGAACACAACCAAATCACCAGGATCAGTCGAGCTACAAACTCCTAGTACCAGCGCCATTGCTGAAAAGTCATCCCCCTCCCCCTCACTTGAGTCGGAAGTTTCCTGTGATTCTCAAAATATAACTCAGGATAATATGACAGACGACATATGCTCGCTCACGGAAAGACTATCTAGAAGTGTGGAACATACAATAACTAACGATATGTCTAGTGATTATGATTTACTGCGTGATGAAATCGATCAATTGAAAATTAAACTTATATCTACAGAAAACGAGTTAGAGAATAATATATTGGAAAATAATGAGTTAAAGAAAAATGCAGCAAAATTGACTAAAGAACTCCAATTACTTAAAAAAATCTTAATAAGTCCAACTATTATTAATCAAGATAGTAAACGACACTCTTTACAATCATTAGAGTTTTCCACACCACCTAAGGCTCTTTCGTCACCGAAGAAAACACGTACGCCGGATAACTTTATTTATCTTCAAAAAAAGATAAGTGAACTCAATCAGTCGCTGGCGGATGCACGCCGGGAAATAGGCGTCCTAAATAATGAAATAACTGACCTTAAACAAAAGTTAAGCTTGCCGTATACTGAAGAAAAAGACGAAGCAAATTACATATTATCGCCTAATAAAATAAGAAGTCCTCTGAACCTTCCGTTGCAAAAGGAACGTACAATTCATATATTGGGAGATGAACAACTAAGGGGAGTATCTGCAATGTTATCACACTGCAGATCCGGAAAGTGGAACGACAGATATAATACTACAGCAACAATACTACCTGGGGCTCCAAGTTCAGAAATTGTAAAATATTGCAAAAATATATCAATTAACTTGTCTCAAGATGATGTTGTGGTTTTAAGCTTTGGTTCCCATGATAATGATCTTAACGTGCTCCATTCTAATCTATGTATTGCTGTTAATATGCTCGCTAATTCATTTGTTTACATTGTCCCTGTACACTATAATCAACATTTCAATGAAAAGCAACTGTATACATATATGAAACTATGGACTAGACATTTTAACAATTGTAATGTAATTGATCTTAGCTTAAGTTATAATAATTATAATTCTTATGATAACTCTGGTATAAACATTATTTGCAACAAAATAAATTCATGTATTGACTATTATGAATATAAAAATCAATTTTTGACATTTAAAAATATACGAAATTTGACGAAAAGTAACTCAAAACTGACTAAAAATATGTGTAATATCGACAATATCTTAAATACAGAATCCACAACACTCCCAAAAAAAGGTACGATGCCATTCTACTTCAAGGTTTAAAAAAAACCCAAAAGTGATCTCAGCGTCCCGCTGACAATACAAGGCTCTCCTACAGTACAGAACGGCTCGGAATTTTTTCGAGACTAAAAGTAAGATATTTAAAGTATTACATCAAAATATTGCAAGTGTTTTGGCAAAAAAAGAAATACTAGACCTCACAATTCAAGAATTATCGGAGGAAAATAATGACCCTGATGTCATATGCCTGAGTGAAACTTTCATAGAGGCAGGTCAGGAAAATTATGTAAGAATTAATAATTACCAACTAATTTCTGCTTTCTCTCGAAATAATAAAAGAGGCGGAACTGCTATATTGGCTCGTAAAGGCTTGTGCTGTAGGGAGTTGACTTATATACAGAAACACGCGTCTCCTAAAATTTTTGAATTATGTGGTATCGAGATATTAGAGCACAAACTTGTAATCCTTTGTCTTTATAGGACACCCAAATCAGACCCTAATATACTTTTGAATAGACTGGACTGCTTATTGAATGAAATTTTTAGTAAATATCGTTACAAAATTAAAATAGTTATAGCTGGCGACTTAAATATAAATACGCTGCAAAAAAGTAAAATAACTGAACACCTTGACGACCTTTTACAAAGTTACAATTTGACCTCACATATTACAGTACCAACTCGGAAACTCTCATGCATCGATCTTCTAATAAGTAACACTAAAGAGGTAACTGCCTCTGTTCTACCACTTTACCTCTCTGACCATGAAACGTCCCAACTTTTGAGTTTTCCTGTAAATAATGTAAAAAAATCGGTTCAATCGTATTACATATATAAAACTGATTTAAGCCAAGAAAATATAATGAAGTTCAGACAATATTTAAACAGTATTTCATGGTCACATGTTTATAATGAAACTGATTTTAATAAAAGTTTTAATAACTTCCATGAGGATTTTACTTTGTTGTACAAGTTATGTTTTCCTAAACTTAAAGTAAAAATAAATTTAAAAAAAAGAAAGGAAAACTGGATAACCAAAGGATTAAAAATAAGCTGTAAGAATAAACGGAAAGCTCGTTATAACTACTACAAGAATAAAACTACAGCGAATAAATTAGGCTACATAAAATATTCAAATATATTAAAGAGATGCATATATAATTCGAAGAAAAACTCAAATATCTCCTTCATTTGTCGAAGTAAAAATAAATGCAAAGCTTCTTGGACACTGATAAAAAATGAATTAAATATCGCTGAATCTAATAACTATATCGACAAAATTAAAAATAATGATTCTATCCTATCTGACCCAAAAAGCATAGCTACTGCATTTAATGATTTCTTTACTGCTGTCACTGATAAAGCCTGTAGCGATAATCATAAGATTATTAATCAAAAACGTATCCCTAATTCTGTTTTCCTAAAACCGTTGTCTGAAGCTGAAGTAAGAAAAGAAGTAATTCTATTAAAACCAACCAAATCGGTAGGATACGATGAAATCTGTACAAAGATTTTAAAAATATGCATTGATGATGTAGTTTCTGTTTTAACACATCTAATAAATGTATCTTTCACTTCAGGCATCTTCCCTGAAGCACTAAAACAAACAGTAATTAAGCCGATGTTCAAAAAAGGAAACTGTGATGAAATGAATAGCTATCGTCCCATTGCACTAGCACCGATACTGTCAAAAGTAATAGAAAAGTTAATGTATAAACAGCTAATTGAATTCTGTAAAAAATATAATATTATAAACTCAGAACAATATGGTTTTCAACAAAATAAATCTACAACGTTAGCTGTGCACAAACTAATTGATACGGTGGTAACTAGTATTAATAAAAAACAATTAACCACTGCTTTATTTATTGATTTGTCAAAAGCTTTTGACCGCGTTTCCCACCCACTCCTATTAAGTAAACTCGAAGCCATCGGCATCAGAGGGCCTGCTTTTGATTGGCTGAAGTCATACCTTGATAATAGGAAACAGTGTGTCGTTATCAATAAATTAAACAAAAACAATGAAGTTGAGTCGTACTCGTCAACAACAAGGGCAATGATTATGGTGTACCGCAAGGCAGCGTGCTGGGACCAGTTTTATTCTTACTATACATTAACGACATTTCACAAGTAACTAACCATAAATGTATTTCATTTGCAGACGACATTTCGATTGTAGTGACATCAGATAATAAAAAATGTACAACTAATGAACACGAAATTGACATTAATAGCACAATTCATAATTTTATTAATTACCTTGACATGCATAATTTAAAAATAAATCTGACAAAAACTAAATATATTCAATTTAACAATCATAAAAGTATCAACCTTAATATTCATTATAAAGATGTAAAAATAGATGAAGTTAAGCAAACTAAATTTCTAGGGTTAACAGTAGACCGTGACATAAATTGGAAAACACATGTAGATAATGTTTGTATTAGAATTAATAAGTTCTTGTATGCTTTAAAACAAGTCAAGAATGTGACAAATGTAAAAACAGCCATATCTACTTACCATGCCTATGTGATGTCTTTATTACGATATGGCTTAATAATCTGGGGGAATAGTACAAATGTCAACAGAGCTTTCGTTGCTCAGAAAAAATGCGTACGAGCCATATGTGGTGTTCCTCCACTCACATCATGTCGTACGTTATTTCCGCGTCTGGGCTTACTGACTCTGCCATCACTTTACATATATGAGGTATGTGTATTTGTAAGACAAAATATTAAACTATTTAGGAAAGCTTGTGATAATTATCCCCGCAATACTAGAAATCCAAATAGACTTGTACTGCAAGAAAAACCTCAAACATTACAGTATTCTAAGAGCTGTCTAACTATGTGTGTTAAATTGTTTAATACTCTACCTGATAGTATGAAATGTGTAAATATTTTTAATTTTAAAAATGGTTTGTTTAAATGGCTATTGACGAAAAACTTTTATGACATTAATGATTTTTTGACTAAACGACATAATTAAATAATTTGCAATTTAAATCTGTGACATTTCAAACTTTAATATAATTTTATTTTCTAATGTATGAAATGTAATCTATATAATGTATAAATTTTAATTTTAATTTTCGAACAATAACTGAGAAGGGAGGACTCGATAACCCTGCAATCCGGTAACTTACTTTACCACCGGGAGGGCGACCAACAGTCCCTTGGTGGTGTCGGGTTCATCGTCCATAAATCCCTTGTCAACAACGTGATCACCATCGGAAGTGTCTCGAGCAGGGTAGCGTACCTGATACTCAGATTATCGAAACGATATTCGCTGAATGTTATCCAGGTCTACGCTCCGACCTCGAAACACGACGATGTCGAAGTGGAGGCTATGTATGAGGAGATCGCTAAAGCCATGCATAGCTATAAAACCCACTACACGGTTGTGATGGGGGATTTCAATGCAAAGTTGGGGCAACGTTGCGGTGATGAGCTGAGAGTGGGGCAATTTGGATTTGGGCAACGGAACGATAGAGGCCAGATGCTGGCAGACTTCATGGAGAGGGAGAACCTCTATATGATGAACTCCTTCTTTAGGAAGCCCGTAAGCCGCAAATGGACCTGGATCAGTCCGGACGGTAAAGTCAAAAACGAGATCGATTTTATCATGTCGACGAAGAAGCACATATTCAATGATGTCAGTGTGATCAACGCTGTTAAGACAGGAAGCGATCACCGTATGGTGAGAGGCACATTGAATATCGATGTCAAGCTCGAAAGATCGCGACTGATAAAATCCACGCTCCGACCAATACCAGCTCAAATTCAAAACCCCGAGTGCTTTCAGCTCGAGCTTCAAAACCGCTTCGAAGCCCTTGAGAACAGCATAGACGTGGACGATCTATACAACCTGGTGGTGGATACTGTCCGCACGGTAGGGTCTAAGTACTATAAAACCCGCCGTCCCAAATTGAAGATACTCTCCAGTCAGACTCTCCTACTCATGGATCAGAGACACGAAATGAAGCTGCAGAACTCAGCGGATGCCCATCGTTATCGACAGCTCAATAGACAGATATCTAAGTCTTTGACACGCGACCTTCGCCAATTTAATACCGAGCGTATTAAAGAAGCCATTGAGCGGAAAAAAGGCTCCAAAGTGTTCGCGAGAGATCTGTCTATCGGGCAAAGTCAATTGACGAGGCTCAAAACTGAGGAAGGTAGCATCGTTTCGTCAACACCTGAAATCCTGAGGGAGATTGAGAGTTTCTATGGACAGCTATATTCCACACAAACACCTGTTGAAAGCAAGGCTACAGACCCTAGAGCCAAGCTTACCCGACACCATACCGAAGATATCCCGGACGTCAGCCTGTACGAGATTAGAATGGCTCTCAAGCAGCTTAAAAACAACAAGGCGGCGGGCGATGACGGAATCACAACAGAGCTTCTGAGAGCGGGCGGTAAGCCGATACTTAAGGTCCTCCAGAAGCTTTTCAACTCAGTCATCCTTGAGGGCAAAACGCCAAAGGCATGGGGCAGAAGCGATGTGATGCTGTTTTTCAAGAAGGGTGATAAAACTCTCTTGAAGAACTATAGACCCATCTCGCTTCTGAGCCATATCTATAAGTTGTTTTCGAGAGTCATTACGAATTGTCTCGCTCGCAGGTTCGACGACTTCCAACCTCCCGAACAAGCCGGGTTCCGGAAAGGCTACAGTACCATAGACCACATTCATACGCTGCGGCAAGTTATACAGAAGACCGAAGAATATAATTTGCCACTTTGCTTGGCGTTCGTGGACTATGAGAAAGCCTTTGATTCGATTGAGACTTGGGCGGTGCTGCAGTCTCTCCAGAGGTGCCAAATAGACTACAGGTACATCGAGGTGCTGAGGTACTTATACCAAAACGCCACCATGTCGGTCCGATTACAGAACCAGAGCTCTAATCCTATCCAACTACAGCGAGGTGTGAGACAGGGAGATGTCATCTCTCCCAAACTGTTCACAGCTGCGTTGGAGGATATTTTTAAGCTGCTGGATTGGAAAGGATGCGGCATCAACATTAATGGCGAGTACCTAACGCACCTACGGTTTGCCGATGATGTAGTTCTTATGGCTGAGACCTTGGAAGACCTGAACACAATGCTCGAAGATCTCGGTAATGCTTCGTAAAGAGTGGGTCTTAAGATGAACATGGACAAGACGAAAATCATGTTCAATGCCCATGTTGCACCCGCTCCAGTTAATGTTGGGAACATTACACTCGAAGTTGTTGACCACTATGTTTACCTAGGACAGACGGTCCAGTTAGGTAAGTCCAACTTTGAGAAAGAGATCTCTCGTCGAATCCAGCTCGGATGGGCAGCGTTTGGGAAGCTCCGGCATATATTCGCGTCCGAAATACCTCAATGTCTCAAGACGAAAGTCTTTGACCAGTGTGTGTTGCCAGTAATGACCTATGGAAGTGAGACGTGGTCTTTTACTATGGGTCTCATAAGAAGGCTCAAAGTCACCCAGCGAGCAATGGAGAGAGCGATGCTTGGTATTTCCCTGCTCGATCGAATCAGAAATGATGAGATCCGCAGGAGAACTAAAACGACCGACATCGCTCGAAGGATTGCATCATTGAAGTGGCAGTGGGCGGGACACATAGCGCGGAGAACTGATGGCCGTTGGGGCGGAAAGGTTCTCGAATGGCGACCGCGAACCGGACGACGTTCCGTGGGCAGGCCCCCTACAAGGTGGACCGACGATCTGGTCAAGGTCGCGGGAAGCCGCTGGATGCGGGCAGCGCAGGACCGATCGTTGTGGAGATCCTTGGGGGAGGCCTATGCCCAGCAGTGGGCGTCGTTCGGCTGACATGATGATGATGATGATGATGAACTGAGAACTGAATATAAATAAAACTGTAAAATTTGCATGCTTAGTAATAGGCGAAACATGTTGTACAAACAAATGTAACCTACCATCATAATTACCATGTTTGTGGCAAATAAATAAATTGATTGATTGATTGATTGATTGGGGTCATCTTTTAATCACTACATAGTATAAAACAAAGTCGCTTTCTCTGTCCCTATGTCCCTTTGTATGCTTAAATCTTTGAAACTACACAACGGATTTTGATGCGTTTTTTTAAATAGATAGAGTGATTCAAGAGGAAGGTTTATATGTACTTTTTATCCCGATATTCCCACGGGCACGGGAACCACGCGGGTGAAACCGCGGGCGGCCGCTAGTAATATTATAAATGTTAAAATTTTAGATGTTTGGATGTTTGTTACTCAATCACGCCAAAACGGCTGAACGGATTTGGCTGAAATTCGGGATACAGATACTTTGTAGCCTGGAGAGGAACATAGTGTACTTTTTATCCCGGAAAAACATCACATTCCCGCGGGATAACGTCGTGTAGTCCACGCGGGCGAAGCCGCGGGCGGAAAGCTAGTAAAATATAAAATTAAAAATATAAAACTAGAGTTCTACTAGGTTGAATAGAAAAAAATGTTAGACTGTAAACTGTTTCATACCACAGTAAAGAAATATTATGGAATTTCATTATTATTTAAAAAATATAAACAAAGTTGCAATTTACGTAAATATTGTTTTTCGCACCACATTCCAAAATCTGAGACTCACTCTTCCACCTGTCACGATAGCGCGCGTGCGACAAGAGGAGAGGGGTTTACTTGCGTGGGAGCTTATTTGCACACAAACGCAAAGACACTACATACAGTAATTATGCTAGAAGTGTGCGTTATCGAGTGTGCCCCACTGATCAGCTGTTTACCACATCACCCTACGGAAAAAATGATCGGCCTGGTAGGCTTTTAATTGAATGGCGAATTCAACCATTTGGCTGCGATATATATAATTGTAATAATAATTAAGTAAGATTGAGAAGATGTAAATTTGTTTTAAACATAAAAGTAAAAATAAACTGATGTTTGTTTTATTATCTTTCCATTACTAGAGTTTCCATTAGTAAAGTATTTATAATATGAAAACAAACGGTACAGTTCAGGTAGCCTACCACAAGCTCTTATAGCAGTTATTTTTAAGTTGAGAGAGTGAGACGTCGCTCTACACGCCGTATAGCGGCGTCTCACTCTCTCAACTTAAAAATAACTGCTATAAGAGCTTGTGGTAGGCCACCAGTACAGTATTTTCAGTTTTTTTATTTTATTTTCTTTTCCTCTACATCTCCTATAATAAACAGATACACAAATTCACTTTTGCATCGTTATTTTTATTCAAAAAAGGTTTTAGATTGTAGAAACTGCCCTTCCGCTTGTAATTTCCAACGAAATTCTTGTCCGGGATAAAAGACAGTCTAAGGAAGGACTAACTAGCTACGAGGTGTTCATTTTGTTAACTGATCAAGTGAAGTTATCGATACTTTTCATTACGAATGGTGCATCACTATAGCTGAATATCATAATAAATAAGTATGTATAGACAAAACGGCGACACTTCGATACTTAGTAGCAACAAAGCAAACATGTTTGTCTCTTTTTTCGAATGACTTCCATAGTTAATGTAAAAGAGATGCCACCTGCATTGAACATTTCACTTTCTACTATCCATCTACGTTTATACATCTTTGATTTGGACCAATTTACAGAGAGCAGCATTGTCGACAAATCTAAGATGGCGGACATTCAAAATGAGGTTGAAATGAGGTGACAAAAATATGGATCGAGTGGGTTCTCTATTACTATTTATATTTATCTTACTCTATGTGGAGAGTGCAGTCTGAGAGTGCAGTACTACAGTGCCACAACCTTTTCTGTTCCGGTGACAGTGGCGCTAGGCGCTACGTACGTTTTTCTTTTTTTTTGTAGCAATTAAACCGGACTAGACTACATACTGAGGTAGAATGCTCGTCAGATAAGTCTGCGCGCGGTAAAAATCGAATACTAATCTTTTCTATAACATTAGAACAAAAAATGCACTGTAACTAGCGCCAAAAACGCGCCAGTCACGCGTAGAGTTATCTGACACACACTCTAACTGGAGAGTGCAGTACTAACACTTTTTTGTGACCACAAATTACACTATGGCTGTCTTACGTCTCACCTACACTTTGAAAAAATACGTATCGTCATATGAGACAACTGACAGCCACTACATACTAAATGTCAAATTTACTGGGCACACTTTTTTATTCAGGGTGAAAACTCCAGTTACCTCCTCAGAGGTCTAGCTCCATGGTTGACCATCAACTTGACAGCAAAATGACATTTAATAAAAACACGTTTGTTTCACATTTTGGCCACCGGAACAGAAAAAATTGTGGCACTGTGAAGCCCCCAGTACAGGATGGCCGACCATGGTCGGCGACCATGACCAATACGTCGTACATTGACACTTTTGATCGAACAAGTTTAAAAAGGTTCTTTCAAAAGTGTCAATGTACGATGTATTGGTCATGGTCGCCGACCATGGTCGGCCAACCTGTACTGGGGGCTTAACACTTTTTTGTGGCACTGTGGCTGTCTTCTGTCTCACCTACACTTTTAAAAAATACGTATGGTTAAACGTACTAACCATGAAGCTCGACTTAATACTGAGGTAACTGGAGAGTGCAGTACGAACAATTTTTTGAATACCACAAATAACACAGTGGCTGTCTTCCGTCTCACCTACACTTTAAAAAAATACGTATGGTCATATGAGACAGCTGACAGCCACTACATACATAAATGTCAAATTTGCTGGCGACACTTTTTTATTCAGGGTGAGAGCTCCAGTTACCTCAGAGTATTAAGTCAAACTTCATGGTACTAACGGTACTAAATGTCAAATTTGCGGGGTACACTTTTTTATTCAGGCTGAAAACTCCAGTTTCCTTGTACAAACTCCTTGACATAACGCCAACAAAACAGCCCTCCAGTGCTACCTACCGCGTTACTATATGGATATGATATGATATATCATACGAACTTCATACGCTTCTCCGACCTTTAAGTCAATTTTAATATAAAAAAATAGCCGCTATCAGTTAGGTTTAGGTACCTTTAGTAACGTCGAGTATAGATTTAATGCCTTTAATATTTCTGCTTTTACATTTATTTTCTCCGTAAATAAATTTAATATAATAATAAATAAATAAATAAATATTTTCTTACAATCACACCAATTATCTAAGCCCATAGTAAATTTCTTAAGAAACTGTGTCTATGTGAACTTGATAACGGATAAATATATACTTATATACTTTTTGTTTGTAAATACATACTTAATATACATAGAAAACACCCAGACCAAGACAAATAGACATGTTCATGCACACAAATATTTGTCTTGTTCGGGAATTGAACCCGAGACCTCTGGCGCAGAAGGCAAGTAGCTTACCCCTGCGCCAAATCGGTCGTCAAATCTAGGGGATAACCTCTAAAATTGTCAACACTGCCTAGTTGATCGTCAGGGGAGCCTACACACGTTCCGATTTGGTAGGAAGTGAAGTTAGTGCGAACCATGATATAATAACATATGGTGCGAACCAAATCCGGCCAGACCACGTCAAACACGAATAATAATAATTATGGTCGGACGACTGCGCTACACACATTCGTCACACGTCCGTCGGGGTGTAAAAGGGAGGAGGACTATCTCATGGGGGAAAACTCGAGTGTCCAGCTACGACAGCTAAATACACTGACCTCTATTACACCTTAATAGAGATCAGTGGCTAAATAACAAGTTCCAAAATCCTTTGCAACGGCGGGCGGCGGCGTTGGTGTTGCAGTTGTTGACGGACTGCAGTAGGTATGCCGTATCCGCCCGCCTTAGAAATTTTAATATTTTTAGTGACTAGAGTGATATGAGATTCCCTCATTTTATTTATGTCTTTTTTAAATATTATAAAAATAAAACAGGCGATAAAACATGGTAAATTAATGAATAAGTATCTTTGTTTCTTATTTTGAAAAGTGTGCCATAACGTAGCGGAAGTACCTAGAGTGCTCGTCAGATAAGTCTGCGCGCGGTCAAAATCGAATAATAATCTTTTCTATAACATTAGAACAAAAAAATGCACTGTAACTAGCGCCAAAAACGCGCCAGGCACGTGCAGAGTTATCTGACACACACTCTACATTATTTGTACTTTTGCTACAGTGGCACAATCTTTTCTGTTCCGGTGACAGCGGCGCTATGAACGGTTTTCTTTTTTTTGCAGCAATTTAACCGGCCCTGACTTTTAAGACCTTCAGCCGCCAGCAGCGCTATGGTTGGACATCAACTTGACAGCAAAATGACATTAAAAAAACACGCTAGTTTCACATTTTGGCCACCGGAACAGAAAAGTTTGTGGCACTGTAACTGGTGCGTTGACGTACCTACATTTTTTCACAACGGAGATAGTCCTCCTTTCCTTCTACACTCCATACTACGCCGTAGTATGGAGTGCAGTTTCGCCCGTAGTAACTACGGGCTAAAAAATTTGGTTATGGGCATGGGCTTCATTTGAAATCATTTGACATTTGACGCCCATTATTATGCCCATATAAGTACTAAATTTAGTACGGACAGGTGGAATGTCTACGATGTAAGTATGGACTGGCAGAGAATGCCTTATGACATTAAGTCCGCCATTATGTAGGTACATTTATTGAAATCAATAAAATTAAGAAATTTAATTAAACCTGCGTCTGATACCCCGATGGTGGAAGGGGGCTGGAGGAACAAGATCGTGGAGTTCCTGTGCGCATTCTCCAAGTAGGTAGGTATAGATCAAACACCATTATAGCCTACTTAGCCTTCCGCCCGTGGCTTCGCCCGCGTGGACTAAATAGTGCATGCTTCTCCGAAAAAAAAAATTGCCTATGTCCTTTCCCAAGGTCAACTCTATCTCTGTACCAAATTTCATCACAATCGGTTAAGTAGTTTAGGCATGGAAGCGTAGCAGACAGACAGACAGACTTACTTCCGCTTTTATAATATTACTAGGGAGTAGTAGGGATGTCAGGAATAATGTAGCTTTGAAGAACTTTTATAATTGGTTCAGTAATTTTTCAATAATAATTTCTCCCGATTACAAACAAACAAACATAGGTCCAACCAAAAATTAAATAATATTAGTTTAGATAGCGAACGAACTTCGTTTAACGAAGTGACAAAACCTTTTGTACAGTAGATATTGTACGGATAATAATAATTTATGTTTGCTATTTCCTTCTTTCAGGCATTTTCCTATCTTCCGGATATATTGCATTTGCTTTTGGCTACACTACACAGATAGCTTTGAACCTAGTGTTGACAGGTCCGATTTGATTTGAATCGGGGCATTAGTAAAACAAATAGGGATTTAAGTTTGCACATCGGGACAAACTAAAAACAAGGTACCTAGGTTTGCGTCTCGCAACTAGGTACCTACTATAATCCTTACTTCCTTACTTCCTTACTTATATTATAAATGCGTCTCTGTCTGTCTGTGTGTTACACAATCACACCTAAACTACTGAACCAATTTGAATGAATTTTGGTACAGAGATAGTCTAGAGCCTGAGAAAGGACATAGGCTACTTTTTATTCCTGAAAAATATCACCTTCCCGCGGGATAACGTCGTGTAGTACACGCGGGCGAAGCCGCGAGCGGAAGGCTAGTTAATTATATACGGACGGGTTGCCTTTTGAAACCTGCGGCATTAGTATCTATGCAATTTTGACTGTTAACGATAGTCAGTGATGACCCAAATCATTATCTAGTTGCTTATAGCCTCATAGGCTGCTGCACGGGTAGAGTAAGCTTGTAGAGTAGAGCGGTAGAGTGGCTTGCCCGCGGTGCTAGCTACTCTACACTACCAAATATCAGTACCTACTCTACTCTACCAATGATATCTACATTAGTAGGTATAGTTAGTAGGATGGTTAGTACTCACCACTCTACTCTACCGTACCGTTTCCTCAACCCGTGTACAGCAGGCTTATACCGCTCTACTCTACCGGTTAGGCTTCCATCACACTACCTCCGGTTTCCGCACTACCGGACGGAGATGCGGCGTGATTTGTCATACACTGCGGGTTTTGTATGCACATCAAGATTCTACAGCCATAGTTAAGAAGCGCACTACCACAAACCGGAGCGGTGTGCGGTGCAGAGTGGGAACCGCCGTACAGTAGTCTTTAACGCGGAAAAGCGTCGTTTTATTGGAATTTGGAAAGTCGTAATTATAGTTTTTGATCTTATTTAAAAAACCGGTCAAGAGCGAGTCGGACTCGCGCACCGAGGGTTCCGTACCATCATAAATTTAAATAAATACTTATAACGTGAAAATGTTTTCATCGGCGAGGCTAGATGCGCCAGAGACAAATATAATTCTGTGGTCAGAGTAGGTATTTGCAGTGTAGAATTTTGCAGTTTTAGGTCAACGCCAGCTCTTGACCGATAGTGGAACTAACATAATTTTTTTGTGACATCGTTTTATATTTCCTGTAATCTTTACATACCTATGGTCACAATTCTAATATAATATGTAATAGCTATGTAATATTATTCTGTGCCATAGGTTTGCAACTGTTAGTTTAATCAGTTGCAAGCCCGAAACCACAGCTTGTACCTACTCATAAAATTTAACAACTTTTCCCAAGAAACATGGGACGAAATCTAAAAAAAAAATTGTTCCTTTCATACGAAATCGATCAGCTGACTGTGCAGTTTGTATGAGACCAAACATTTTTTGTCACGTTTAGACCCGTGTTTCTTGGGGAAAGTTGTTCAATACTATGAGTTCAAGCTGTGGTTTTGGGCTTGCAACTGACCAAACTAAAGGAGCCCACAGACGGTCAGTTCGCCTGTCGGCCTAGACCGGATCGGCCGTCTGACGTACGAGACCTCCATCGGCCACACATTAGACCGGTCATTGCCTGTCGGCAAATAGTCGAAGCCGGCTTTGAGGCCACACACGAGCAGTTGATAGCCGTCAGTTTTAGTACTAATCGGTAGTTTCTGTCCGGCCGATAACTGTCAATATTGGCCGCGGCCACACACTATACCTGCGCATTAGCTGTCAGTTCTAAACCTTTTACGAAACTGTGAGTGTGTGGCCGATTGCGGCCAACTGACAGGCCGTTGCCGACAGGCGAGCTGACCATCTGTGGGGCGCTTATCACCCTGTACTATAGTATAGTATTAGTATACCGAGGAGCCCGTGGCGCAGTGGATAGCGCGCTCGGCCTGCGATCGTTGAGGTTAAGCAACGTTCGCAATGGTCGGTCACGGGATGGGTGACCAAAAACTTTTCATCTCGAGCTCCTCCGTGCTTCGGAAGGCACGTTAAGCCGTTGGTCCCGGCTGCACTTGCAGTCGTTAATACCCACCAATCCGCACTGAGCCCGCGTGGTGGGTCATGGCTCATTCTCCTTATTCATCCATAAGGAAGGCCAGTGCCCCAGCAGTGGGGACATTAAATGGCTGATGATGATGATAGTATTAGGCAAACATACCATCTACATGAGGTGTTGATAGCACAGATCACATAAACACTAATTAAGAGCATCGAAGCGACGAGCATGTTATGGTAATACATGATAGCGGGCGGTAACGTCTGGCGAAGTATTTTCTAAATTATGATTTGGGGCATCATTGATTCATTGCCTATCGATTTAAACCAAAATCACCTAGATACGAATGCCGCAGGTTTCTGAAGAAGACTTGCAGCTACTATTAGAAGTAAATCTGCATTTATTCCTACATAATAATAATCAATAGAAATTACAAAATAAAATCGTAGGTAGGTAGTTTAAGTACCTATTCATTATTATTGACGCGGTTGAGAATTTGTGAGATTTTGCCGCTTGATGGGTTGCCTTGTTTTTTACCCGACTGCGACAGAAGGAGGGTTATGTTTTTCAAGAGTATGTATGTATGTAGATTTCTATGTTCCCTGCTACAGCCTAAACGATTTGAAGGATATTAACGTATGAGGTGTCGTTAGATTCGTCTTGATAGCGCGAGTGACACTGGGTACATAAACGGATTCGGATCGGATTTTTGATGGCATATTGCAACATCAAAAAAAGGTTTTTTCTACCAATCTACCAAATAAACAAAAATAAAAGAACTTACTATTTTTTACCACACTTTTATTAGCTTCACCTGTAACTAAGTCACAATGTAAGAAAATCTAGGAACTCACTTTTAACCTAATTCTAATTGTTGTATTGATTTGAAACTTTGCAAGTCTATATGAATCCGATGACAATACAATAATTTGCTACCATCGAGTTGATCTGATGATGGAGTCAAGAGGTGGGCAATAGAACTCTTCAATGGCTGCTAGGAAACCCCTCGAGTTTAGGCTCATTTGTTTTGTTCTGATGAGACCTATATTCGCTACACTTGATGGTGAGGGTCTGATGATGGAGCTGGGATGAAGCCAGTGACACTTCTTAACGACCACTAGAAAACCCCTCGAGTTTGGGCTCATTTGTTTCGTTCGTTCAATGTTTAAGGGGTGGGCAGACACATGAATGGACTGTAAAATCCATTACTATCCATCCATGGCTTATCATTTATAAAACTAGAAAGTAAAAAATAAATATGTAGTTTAAAAAACGAATAAAACCCACTTTTATAGGAAGAGACTTAAAAGTACAAAATAACCGTCTATTCAGTAACTGAAATTAAAAAGCGTGGTGCGCCCTTTGCAAAGCATGCACTTCAAGTAAGTAGGTACTTAATATTGACAACGCGCACCTCGCTTTTTAATTTCAGTTACTTTACTGTACTTTAAGTCTCTTCCTATAAAAGTGGGTTTTATTAGTTTTTTAAACTACATATTTATTTAAATTTACTTCACACTATTATTAAACTTATGGGTTGTTTACATGTATTAAGTGACGAAGTAATTAACTAAATTTTCAGTTAATTTTAACTAAATTCACGCATGTAAACAGTCACTTAACAGCTCTTTAGTCACAAGTGTTAAGTAAACGATTTAGTGAATAAGTGAGTAGGTAAGTAGAATAGAATCGAGTCTATTTTTGCTTAAGTAACCCCCCCTCCCGCACCGCGCGTATTCCCCGGTAGGCGTGGTCTTTACTAAATTTGCTTTTAGTTCGCATGTGAATTGTGAACGCACTAATTTAGCGAAGTAGGAAAGTACCTTCGTTCATTGTGACCAAACTAAATTGAATTTAAGTTATAACACGTGTAAACACTTTACTACTTAAAATTAAGTTAATCACTTGCTTACTTAATACGTGTAAACTAGGCATTACATAAGAAAGATGATTTATTCATAATGAACTAAAAAGTAAAAAAAAATACCGACTAAAAAGAGAAAAACAAGCTTTTTAATTTCCCATTGCAGTCAGGGGACGTTTTAAATAATTATAAAGCGTTTCACCGAACAGTCCCGTGACTGCAATGGAAAATTAAAAAGCTTGTTTTTCTCTTTGTCGGGTTTTTGTTTTTTTGATAATTATTTAATCATAGGTGCTGAACTGCTGATATTCTACTGCGATTAGGGTTACCATATCTCAGGATTTGGCCTGAGATCTCAGGATTTTTGGACTCATCTCAGGATTGCGGCCGGATTTTGCAAAACTCATGAAATCTCAGGATTTTTAGAATTTCCAATAAAATACAAAAGAAATAGTAAAATAAATGCTTAGATTAAAGATCTTCATAGATCTTTTAGAACAAATTAACTTCCTTTGGTAATAATTAATTGATAAGTACTATCTAAGTACTAATTAGTAGATACAAAACTTTTTAAGTAAGGTTTTTTCTTTAATTATTGATTTATTGCAACCCCCCCCCCCCCCCCCTCCCGCTCTCAAACTCAGGCTTTTTCAATGGAAATCAGGCCTATTCTCAGGACTTTTGTTTTTTTCATCTGGTAACCCTAACTGCGATGCGAGTTTTTTGGTGTTTTACAAATAACCCTGTTTATGTTACAAGTTTACAACCTTAGAAGGTTACAACGAAAACTTTAGAAAACTAGGTAGGTAAATCCTTGAACATGTCGCCATTTTGGCCTTTCTTGGTCTACGTTTTAACAATAGATAAAAATGGATTAACGTTTGCACATTGACTAACTCACACTACGGCACAGAATAGATACTAAATAGTACAAACTACGAGTCGTAGTTATGTAAGTACCTACCTACCTTTATGAAAAGAATTTATGTAATTAGCATATTTGTTTGTTTAAACCGTATAAACAACAGGGCCATAATAATATTATTATCAACATCACAAAGATAGTTCGTGGCCGTGGAACGTACTCTGCTTCCTGCGGAAATCTGTACGATGCGATGCCAGCGATGTTTCGTTGTATTAAGTAGGTACATATTGAGATAATTTTATATTAAACGCTCTCGAACAAAACAAAATAGTTATTACAATCAGCTGAGCTGACAAACAAACCATTAACAAAATGCATTTTTGTGTTTCTAATAGCCCGTTATTTTTACTATTTGCACTCACAATACAATTTTTATTTTTGACTTCACAGAAAAAATCGACCCATCTCACAACTAGCTCCGATGAGACTCACGCACGACCTTCCACTTTCCGGGTAAATGCTCTAACCACTCAGCTACGGAGTCGCTGGGAGAAGCGTCGAATTTATCCAATACTTCTAGCGCGCTGATAGCTAGCGTTCATTCATCAAAGTGAAGATCACAGAACGAAACGTAAGATTTTTTTCTGTGGTGAAGATATTAAGTACAACCGGGGACAATACTGTTTTCATACAATAAAAAAGTTAGTCATTTCGCGAATTGGTCATGAGAATTGGTCATTTCGCGAATTTGTTTTTCGAGAATAGGTCAATTTACGACTATGTAGTCATTTCGCGAATTGGGCATTATGCGACTAAACCAATATGTTCACGTTTTAAATTAGTATTTCGTTATTTTATTCCTCGGTCAACATCCCAATTAGAAAATGATTTCAAAAACAGCACCAGGATTTGATATTTATTGGAAAATAAACAAGCCCATCCTTCTCATTAATATTGTGTTTTGCTGTAGTGAACCATGTAGAGCCTTGACTTTTTTCTTTTGCCGGCGACCCCCCGAGTAAGGCTACGCGACCCCCCTAGGGGTCGCAACGCAACCCATAGATTGAAAAACACTGGACTAGATAGAATACATAGATAAATTCTTATTAACACACAAAAACAGAACAAACATACAGTCAATATTTACAAAAGAATATAGTTGTTGTGAACAAAGTGACCTTATCACATAACAGAGATTTCTTCCATGCCCAACTAGATTCATTTAGGGACAAAAGAAGGGCTTTTTCTTTCCAAATGGTCTCTACACTGTCTTTTCAAATAGTAAAAAATACTTAAGTATAGTTATATCAAAGTATTTTAAACGTAAATAGCTATGTAATAAGGAAAAGAGCATCAGTTTACCTCTTACATAATTTTATAAGTAAGTAAGTAAGTTATGAATCCAAATATCCCGAAACAGCATATTCGGTAGGTAAAAGGGAATTCCTATACCGTGATTTAAATGTTAAATTTTAAGGCGCTACTCGGAAAAAGTATGGACTCTTTGATATAAAACTATAGGACGGTTAGAGTTGTTATAAATCTGGTAATAAGATATATATTTCTTCATACCTTTATCTAGAATCGTATAGTTTCAGAAACACGATTTTATGATTTTGGCTCGACACTTTTTATTTTCGAAAATACCTCTAAAAATAAGAAATATCAAGATTATTCTTAAATGGAGATACTGATACATATACTATTGAAAATTGGTTTAATTACCTAGTGGACACCAATAATATTTAGGATCGTATAGAAGCATTTTTTTAAAATCGCTATAGTTTTTGAATACGAAGTGATTTTGTGTTTTTTTTGCGTAATCGGCAAAATCGGTCTCGCTCCCGCGCGCGTCGTTTTCTCATTGCTATCTCGCTTTAGCATATTTTTTCCGAGTATCGCCTTAATAATATCGAGTGTCATGAATTCATGATTCATTCAAGTCAGTGAGAGTATAAAAGGATTACTGCAATTAATTACGAATTTAAAAACCTCGTTAATTGTTTCTACTGTTCAGTCGTCATTCAATGTCAGTACCAGCCTGATGTGATTCATGATCAGTGTTTATCTAAAATTGCAAACTGATTTGCAGTTAAACAAATAAGTGCATAAAAAGCTTTAAGCATTGGTTTGGTAACTGGCTAGTTAGTAAGAGAGTACTAGTTAAAATAATTTGTGTTAAAAACTAAACATTTGAAAAAAAAAGAACAATGTTGCGATCGGGATTGTTTATTTTTTTTATTTTAACGGAAGTGGTTCTTGGTATAAACAGACGTATAGTGACTACAGATGAACGTAAGTATACGCATTGAATAATTAGATACACTTGAATTACCTACTTTGGAACATAATGTACAAATTGTTTTGTTTATCGTCTTGGTAGTATAAGGAAAGTGAGTGAAAATTAATGTGATCCATGATACATTATGATTTTAAATAAATTGTTTGTACTTACAATGTAATTCTTAGAAAAAAATTACCTAATAGATAGATAGATCCATGATACAATCAAATGTTATTTTTATCCACAACGGGGTAGCAATTAGCCTTCATCACACCTGATGATAAGTGGTGATGTGGCTGAAGGTGGAAGCGCACTACTCCCGAAATCCTCAATCACTGAGGAACTGGCTATCTTATCTCTAACTGCCCGAAACACAATAATGCTGAAAACATCATTGTTATGGCGTTAGACTTAGATAAGATGGTGGTAGCTAGCCAGGCGAACTAAGAAAGTCCTACCACCAACCATACTGAATACAATATGTACCCCCACTGGGAATCGAACCCGGGACCTCTGGGTCTGAAATTGGTGATATGAACCACTAGACCACAGACGTAAGTGTATATATTCTTTGCCACAGAGGCGGTTAATGAAGGCTGCATACGGAGATAATTTCTGAAATATTCAGCATTAAAACGTAAAAATATTATATTGTATAATTTATTCCCCCAAAAACGAACTTTATTTTTTTGTTTTGTCATGCGCCTGATTTACGAACCGTCGAAAACGCTCCTGACAGTGGAATGTATGCTCTGTCTCTGTCATGCAAATAGAATAGACAAAGATAAAGCACAGAATTCGAATCCGATTCCGTTTCCGACGGTTCGTAAATCAGGGGGATAGTCGGCGTTTCGTCAGTGTTTGAGTAAGGTTTCGTATGTAGTGCAGTGTATATAGAACGCCCTACTTGTAGTGACCTAACCTAGTACGCGTTTACTTCATCATTGCCGCTACCTCGCGGCCCGCTTCATCATATCGCACTCCCTACGTCGCCCGTGTAGCAATTAAAACGGGCGACGTAAGGGGTGCGGTATGACGAAGCGGGCCGCGAGGTAGCGGCAATGATGAAGTGAACGCGTAGGTAGTAGAACTTACCGCGCTAGCGGAGAGGGATTATTGCAAAATAATGATAAAATTATTCGTGTTATTTACAAACATATTCAGAGATTTTAAAATAGGAACCTAAGTAAAATGTCTTCGGCTATCCACGCAAGCTACGCTACGGGCGATTGTAGCAATATTTTTGCACTCCAGTAAATTTGGGTACCTAAGTCAAAGAATATATATGTCGCAGGGATATGAGGAAATCAGAGATTTCACGAAATCCCTAGGGATATCACGAAATCACGGAAGATGTGGAATAGGTGTTCTAATTTACGACGTCTTCTTTCTAAACAAGTTCAGTGATATTATGTCATTTCACTAAACTAAATCTAGTGAAATGTCAGAAAAGTGGATTTCAGAGGTGAGAGTTTGCCTCGGAAGTCCTGTAGAACACGTGATAGGTTAGAAATTTAAGGCGATCGCGAACCGCAGCGACGCGATCGTCTTAAATTTCATGGCTTTTTTTGTAAAAGCAATAAATAAGTTGTTTCACAAAAAAAAAATAACTACGAATTTCTAACCTTGTAACACCGTATTTTTTGTGAATGGAAGTTTTACCTTTTCGCCTGGTTTCGCATAGCGATCCTTGTTTATACACAGTAATTGTCACAGAATCCTTTCCGTATTGATTGATTTTGAGCTCTAATTTATTCACTTCACTTTGATTAAAGTGTAAACATCTCTCCAATAGAATTATGCTGACGAGGTTGTTTTGTTTTCATAACGTCACTTGATAGCTGTCTGACGTGTGACAATGACAGTTGACGTTTGGCGGGCGGTTGACAGTTGCATTGACCCGCACAGACCAGAGTTCCGTCTGGCGAGAACAGAGATGCCTGGTCGAACTTTTAATTTTCTTTTATTATTAGGATCCATTTCAATAAATGCGGAGCCTATAAATTCATGTGTTAAGTATTTTTGTTATCTTTGTATTAGCTTGATCATAGCTAATTTGATGGCCAATTTCGTTTTAATGTTTTATCTTTGTTGCGTTCTGCCAAAGAGATTTCGTCTTTTTAGAAGCGACGGACTCGTGTTTTGGCACGAGTCGTGAGACGGAACACGCCGGCGAAAGTGATTCGTCATCGCTTGTGTGGCACTTTGCTTGATCTTCTGAAATGGAATTGCGATCGGAGATCTGTAATTAATTTTATCGCGATGGAGTTCTTCAGGTGAATGCGCCTTTATACGAGGTTGGCACGTGAAATGGAGAATCATGGCTTTGATGTCATGGCGTGATTAACGTCACGAAATTATGCCCGTTTAGGGCTCCATACCCCACCTGTAGCAGGGAGCTTCATGTGTCCACAGCTGTGACGTGGAATATTATGTGCGCCGTGTGAGGTTGCCGGCCCACCCGCTCGCTTATTTGGAATGTGATGTTCAATGGGTGTTTCAAGTTTGTTGACCTATTTTGCCAATTCAGCAAAACTCAGGGACTTATTGAGGTTAGGTTAGTGAGGTTGTTACTTGTAATAATAAATATAATAATAATAATGATGTTGCCCGTATAACATTTTAAGTAAGGCGACGGTTATGTGTCGTATTCTGGTTAAGTAGTTATAATTTGTTTCGTTACTATTAACACCATTATACTGGTTTTGTACGAATTGTATCAGTACTTATTAAATGTTTATTAATGCATCAAATATGAGTTTTCATTGAATTCACTTTGTTTCGATCTGGGGTTTTTTAAATAAATTCATAGATATTTTAGCACTTCTGCTTACAAGTTTAATACTTTTAGTAACTTGCATTTGTGATTAATATCAACGGCGCCCAAGGTTAATTATAACCCCAGATGTCTGAGCTACGCCTACCTACGACCCTAAGTGTAGTTTGAGCTAGCCGAGTCGAGAACAACTTACTAGGGTTGATTCCAGTGAGATTCCAACGGGTCCCCCAAATTCTCTAACGGGTACCCCAATTTCTCTATACCACCAAAAATTGTTATAACAGTGGCGTTCCCAACGTGTGGCTCAGAAAAGTGAATTCAATGCTCGGTGCATTTATTTTGATAATTTTAAATTATTTTAATTAATTAATTTTCAGCCATAATGACTGAATATTATTGTAACGGTAATTCTTTGATTAAAGAGAAACTTTATCATGAGTTATCTATACTTAAGGTCCATTTAGGTATTTTGAGTATTTTAACAATTTTTAATTTATGTTAATTAATTAATTTGTAGCCAATATGGCTGAACTTAATTGTAACGTTAATTTCTTGCTAAAGGATGAACTTGAACACGAGTTATCAATATTTAGAGTCTCTTTTGATGAGAATAGCAGTGTGGATCATTTGCGGAAACTTTTGAGAAATACCTGGAAATTAGTTCGTAGGGGTACTTTGAGAATTCCTTCTACGGCGGTTTCTCTTGACGGTGAAGATTCGGAAGTTTCGATTCTCAAGTTTAAGGCTCATTTGCTTATTCATTCCTTTAGTGATGATGATATTACGGATGCTACATGTTCACGCCTTATTGGACGCGCTCATTATATTCTTTCGAGGATCTCTAGAATTGCTAATCCTCCGGAGGAACTTTTTGTGTTACAGGGGAAGCTTATTAATTACATCACATTAAATGACGATTCTTCGGAATCTGAAACTGAAGATAGCTCTCCCCGCTCTTATGGTCGAACGGTGATTTATAAACCGGAGAAATCTTATAATTTGTGTTCCCTCAATTTAAAATTTAACGGTTTTACGTGTGTTCGTGCTTTCTTGTCTAGATTGGAGGAGCTGCGCGTTGCTAGGAGTATACCTAAGGAGGATGTGTTCACCGGGTTTCCTGATTTGATCGAGGGCCCTGCTCTTTATTGGTATCGAGCAAGTAAGTGCAAGTTCCATTGTTATGACGAGTTGGTTTCGGCGTTAAAATCCGATTTTGATCTTCCTGATTTTGATGATCGACTTCTGGAGGAGATTAGGTCACGCACTCAGGCTAAGCACGAGTCTTTAATAGTATTTTTATCTACCATTTTGGGAATGATGTCGCGTTTAAGTTTCGAATTATCGGACGCGGAGAAACTAAAGATTGTGTTGCGTAATATACGTCCTGAGTACAACCGCGAATTGTTGTTGGTCGACGTCCGATCTATTGACCACCTGAAGGAAGTAGGGAAACGGATTGAATTGGGTAACATTCAGAGGGAAGGGTTTTCAGAACCATCTTTTAATAAACTTGTTGTTGCTCCGGATTTTGTTTATAAACCGTCGACTAAATTTAATAATACGGAAGTGAATAATAATAATTTTGATAAGAAGCTTCCGGTTTCGTCTGTTCAGAGTTCCAGTTCTAAGGGCTCTTCATACTGTTTTATATGCAAAAACAATGAGCACCCCACTTATTTTTGTAAGGCTCCTCGGCCGCTATTATGTTTTAAATGCGGTAAGCCTGATTTTAAATCCACTGATTGTCCGGATTGTAAACGGCAAAATAAACTAGGTGGTTTAGTTTCTCTGAATAATATTAGCAGAGAGACCCCTTTTGAGCCTAGTTTGGGAGACGATAGACCATTTGTTATTGTTAAGGTCTATGGTGTTCCCGTCAGTGGATTACTTGATAGTGGTGCGGGTTGCTCTTTGCTCGGTAATAATGCTCATGAACGTTTGGTTAAACTCGGAATACCATTGAGAGCTTTTAATAAACCTCGATATATTAAAGTTGCTAATGGCTCCGAGTATTTTTGTCGACATTATATGGATGTTCCCATTGATTATAAAAATGAAACTAAAATAATAAAGTTTTATGTTCAACCGAAGATTACTCTTCCGGTCCATTTTGGAATCAACTTTTGGAGGTCTTTTAACCTCGCCCCTGATGTTTTAGCGAGTGTTCCCTCTGTTGATTCTGTTAGGGCTCGTGAAATTAATAGTGTCTTGGATACAGTACTGGATTTGACTTTTAACTCGGATCGACATTTTGACGGCCAGACTGTTACTGTCCATCCTGATAATCACGCCTTCGGTTTACCCGAATGTTTTTCCGCTAAATTACCTCCCAAATTTGTAAATTGTGTGAGGGATATGCGATCGGGTAACGTGGTGACTTCTTTGGAGAGTAGGGATGGGGAGCCTCTTGGTTCGTTTGACGTCCGAGGCGTTGTTGTGCGGGGTCACAATGAAGGCGCTTGAATTATCTTCGGATTATTTCTGGATTTCGAGTCTGCCATTGTGTTACCTTGTGCACAGTGTTTTTAGGTTAGAAGCATGATTAGGGTATTAAGTAGCTGCTTGTTAGTTTTAATGTTTTTGTATTACCTCCGTAGGCCTTGCTGCATTTGGGTAGACCCCAAAGGATGCCAAGGATGGTAACATGTGTATTACGCAAGTCTTAAGATTGTCGTAATGGTGTGCTGTTGATTGTTTTTAGGTGTTAAAAGGATTTATGGATGTTCCACTCCTCACCTTAGTAATTACTTACTCGCTTAGTAATACACCACCTTTAGTTGTTTAGGTGAATTACACATATATATGAAATTAAATACAATTTGCCAATACGATCAATTTTTTTTAGAATTGCATTGATTAATTCATTTAAACCTGTTACTATTTCTGAAAACTGAAATATGTTAACAAGGTGTATCAAATTAAATATCCCATTAAATAGATTAATATAATTTAATTAAAATTAAAAGCAATTAGCCAGCGTTAATGCATATGTATTTTGTTATAATAAACCTGTAATTGTTTCATGTGACTGAAATATATGTAAACAGGGAATTGAATTGATTTCTTTCGTTATAGTAAATTTCTTTTTGTTATTGTTTGGCCAACTAGGTGTTTGGTACCAGTTTAGGGTTGAGCTCGGGTTGAGCTCTCTCCTCCATGGGATTGTAGTGGCCGAGATGGTGCTCCCCTTGTTCGCATGAACTCGTGCGAGTTATTGGGTGTCCCTTGGATAGACTCAAACTTTGTTATTCAAGTTTTGGAGTCCCGAGGTAGCTGATACCTAGCTATAAATAGAAGTAGGGTTTGTTTAGTTTAGGGCATGCGGTAGTGTTAGATTTTGTCGTTCCTCTCGACGAAAAATTTTATTCAAAATGTTCATTTTGAATAAAATTTTTCTTTCCCAGCGAAGACGGTACTGTAACACCGTATTTTTTGTGAATGGAAGTTTTACCTTTTCGCCTGGTTTCGCATAGCGATCCTTGTTTATACACAGTAATTGTCACAGAATCCTTTCCGTATTGATTGATTTTGAGCTCTAATTTATTCACTTCACTTTGATTAAAGTGTAAACATCTCTCCAATAGAATTATGCTGACGAGGTTGTTTTGTTTTCATAACGTCACTTGATAGCTGTCTGACGTGTGACAATGACAGTTGACGTTTGGCGGGCGGTTGACAGTTGCATTGACCCGCACAGACCAGAGTTCCGTCTGGCGAGAACAGAGATGCCTGGTCGAACTTTTAATTTTCTTTTATTATTAGGATCCATTTCAATAAATGCGGAGCCTATAAATTCATGTGTTAAGTATTTTTGTTATCTTTGTATTAGCTTGATCATAGCTAATTTGATGGCCAATTTCGTTTTAATGTTTTATCTTTGTTGCGTTCTGCCAAAGAGATTTCGTCTTTTTAGAAGCGACGGACTTGTGTTTTGGCACGAGTCGTGAGACGGAACACGCCGGCGAAAGTGATTCGTCATCGCTTGTGTGGCACTTTGCTTGATCTTCTGAAATGGAATTGCGATCGGAGATCTGTAATTAATTTTATCGCGATGGAGTTCTTCAGGTGAATGCGCCTTTATACGAGGTTGGCACGTGAAATGGAGAATCATGGCTTTGATGTCATGGCGTGATTAACGTCACGAAATTATGCCCGTTTAGGGCTCCATACCCCACCTGTAGCAGGGAGCTTCATGTGTCCACAGCTGTGACGTGGAATATTATGTGCGCCGTGTGAGGTTGCCGGCTCACCCGCTCGCTTATTTGGAATGTGATGTTCAATGGGTGTTTCAAGTTTGTTGACCTATTTTGCCAATTCAGCAAAACTCAGGGACTTATTGAGGTAACCTGCGGAATCATAAAGTATTGTTAAGCCATGCCGCTGCCCAATTTTTTTAACATAAATGCCAAATATATAACCGGTTCATGTTCGTATGGCAGTGTTCATCTACCTTTGCCCGCATGTATTACCCCTAGTTTATTTTAACTCAACTTAGAGACATTTATATATATGTGTAATGAGAATGTGTTGTGTAGTGTCCTAAACCAGCGCTTGCCCATTTTATATGCTTGAGCTGGAGCGAAGGCTAGTAATAGTGTGTGAATAGAACCATTGTGTGTATTTGTATGGGATATACCACGGACACGACGGGTCTCATTTACCTGTGAGAGTGCCTAGCTGGAGGTGACCGCTCCGGCATGGTTCGCCTGCAGTTGGTCACTTTGCCGTTGAGTGGGTCCGTCGGGGCCTTGAGCTATCCCCTTAATTGAAGGTATCGTCCCACTTGTACGGATGATGTTACTTGTAATAATAAATATTTTTCTATCCAGGATCTCGACGGATTCTAGGTCAGGGCGATCCTATAAAAATAGAGCGAGGTATCTTCCAGGGTGACGGTTTGAGTCCATTATGGTTCTGTCTGGCCTTGAACCCTCTGAGTACACTTCTCGAGAGTTCAGGATTAGGCTATCGTTTACGGAGAAATGGTCAAGTAATATCACACCTGCTGTACATGGATGACCTGAAACTATTTGCCCATAGCAGTTCTCATTTGACAACGTTACTGAAGGTTACTGAAGCTTTCAGTAATGCTATTAAAATGGAATTTGGTGTGGACAAATGTGCAGTCATGCATGTAAAGCGTGGTCAGATAATGGAATCTACGGGTATACAACTCTCGGATTCTATTCATCTTAGATCTCTCTCCGTAAACGAAACCTATAAATATTTAGGTATGTCACAGGCATTAGGCATCAACGATGCTGACATGAAACAGTCGTTGCGTGAGCGTTTCTTGGGGCGCCTATCAAAAGTCCTTAAAAGTCTTTTGTCTGGCGGAAACAAGGTTCGCGCATACAATGGATGGGTCATGCCGGTACTGATGTATTCCTTCGGCATACTTAAATGGACTCAAACTGAACTGGATGCCCTGGATAGAAAAGTTCGTACATTGCTAACAGCACACCGCATACATCACCCACGTTCATCGACCATGAGATTGTATATCCCGCGGAAGTGCGGTGGTCGTGGCTTCTTAAATGCTAAGACATTGCATAACCGCGAGATATGCAATCTTAGGGAGTATTTTCTCCAAGTCGATATGGGGTCTCATAGAGATGTAGTTGCTGTTGACAATGGACTGACTCCTCTATTTTTAGCAAAAGAAAACTGGCGCAAACCTGTAGTACTTAGTACGTCCGACCGCAGCACTGTGTGGCAAAGCAAGGAGTTACATGGCAGATTCTACCGGACTCTCCATGGGCCCGACGTAGATTTACTAGCCTCAGTATCCTGGCTCCGTTTCGGTAATCTTTTTGGTGAAACCGAAGGTTTTGTCTGTGCAATTATGGATGAGGTTGTGATGACGAATAACTACCGAAAGTATATCCTAAGGGATGGCACAGTGGATATTTGCCGAGCGTGTCATCGTCCGGGTGAATCCCTTAGGCATATAATCTCCGGTTGTTCTCGTCTCGCAAACGGCGAGTATTTGCATAGACATAACCAAGTGGCCAGGATAATACACCAACAACTTGCTCTGAAACATAGTCTTGTGGCATCCGAGGTGCCGTACTACAGGTATGCACCAGAACAGGTCCTTGAAAATAGCCATGCCACATTGTATTGGGATCGATCTATCATTACAGACAGGACTATTGTTGCTAATAAGCCTGATATTGTATTGATAGATCGACACGAACGCCGCGCGATAATTGTTGATGTCACTGTTCCCCATGACGACAACCTTGTGAAAGCTGAAAAAGATAAAGAAAACAAATATCTTGATTTAGCTCACGAGATTGTTGACATGTGGGACATTGATTCAGCAATTGTTGTTCCGATAGTCATATCTGCCCATGGTCTGATAGCCAAGAGCCTCGATAAACACCTTAAGAGGCTCGCGTTAGGTGGATGGATCGGGAGTCAGATGCAGAAGGCAGTACTTCTGGACACGGCCCGTATAGTGAGAAGGTTCCTGTCTCTGGATCCTTAACCATCGGTAGCCGGGACCTTGATCTTGCTACCGTTGGGGAACTGCATTTTTGTATTTTTAAATGTTATATTTTTTAGTGTTATACATTGTAAAATTTAATGTTTAGAAATATAATTTTGTAAGTATTTAAAATGTAATAAAGGGAATATAATAATAATAATGATGTTGCCCGTATAACATTTTAAGTAAGGCGACGGTTATGTGTCGTATTCTGGTTAAGTAGTTATAATTTGTTTCGTTACTATTAACACCATTATACTGGTTTTGTACGAATTGTATCAGTACTTATTAAATGTTTATTAATGCATCAAATATGAGTTTTCATTGAATTCACTTTGTTTCGATCTGGGGTTTTTTAAATAAATTCATAGATATTTTAGCACTTCTGCTTACAAGTTTAATACTTTTAGTAACTTGCATTTGTGATTAATATCAACGGCGCCCAAGATTAATTATAACCCCAGATGTCTGAGCTACGCCTACCTACGACCCTAAGTGTAGTTTGAGCTAGCCGAGTCGGGAACAACTTACTAGGGTTGATTCCAGTGAAATTCCAACGGGTCCCCCAAATTCTCTAACGGGTACCCCAATTTCTCTATACCACCAAAAATTGTTATTACAACCTATCACATTATCTACAGGACTTCCGATACAAACTCGCTCATACCTGTCACCTGCAGCCGTGAGCTTACTGTCTTTTTTCAGTCATTCTTCATTTCACTAGATTTAGTTTAGTGAAATGACACAACTTGTTTAGGAAGAAGACGTTATAAATAAGAATATTCCACATCTTCCGTGATTTCGTGGTATCACTAGGGATTTCGTGAAATCCCTGATTTCCTCATATCCCTACGACATATACACTTACGCGAATCTAAGTATCACAGATTACTAATATGTAGCAAGCTGTAAGTATACTCTTTGCCATACGACGAAAGGAATTAATTAAGATAAGAAATGTATTACGATTCTGTTGGTTATTAAACGTCCAATTTGCCCACCATCCTTTATATTATTGTCTTGTCTTATCTAAAAGAATAAGTTTTTATGTTCTTGTAGTGACCATGTTGTTTTGTCAGTGTAGGTACCTACCTTACTTAAATAAATAAATACAAAAATTATAATACGTACCTATTAAGCGAAGAGACATTCCACGTTTTTGAATACTTCCTTATCTGTAATTTTTTTAACAATCACTTAACTGCACTAGCGGAAATCCCTGTAAAATTTACCCGCTCTTTGGCCCAGGTAAATGATATTAAAAAGTAATTAAACTTGTTAGCGAGATTTCTTTTGCACTTAGCCGATAGACGAGATTTTTGACCGACTGCGAAAAGGTGGAGGTTCACAAGGCGACTGTTTTTTTAAAGGACGTTCGTGATTAACTTGCGTGCTCGTAACCACTTTGCAGAGTCTGCTCAATGAGTGTTGTAACAATGGAGTAGGTTGCAGTTCCTTACGTGAGGTCATGGAATGTTGGCCCGTTGCCTAGGAAACGTGGTAATAGGGAAATTCGGGGATATGATATCAATTTATCCGTGCCTTGTCACGTGACGAAGTATTTTTGGAGATATTGATTAGGGTAGGTTCAACTGATTTTTTTATTGGGGTGCTTTAACTGTGTTCATATAGGTATCTATTAATAACTCTTTATGGTATCGTAGATAAAATATGACATAGGCACATTATTATTATTGCATTTGCAGTATGCACAGTATTATGTTATCTATTTTGTAGAATACAGAAATAGTAAACACATTAGGTATAGGGTTCCATAGTAAAATGTATTTTGAAAACTAACAAGGTTCGATTCCCGAGTCTATGAGTATGAGTTTTTTTTAAATCTTTGAATGCAGTTATAAGAAATCTCTAAAATCGACGACATGGTTCCTTAGAACAAATATCTCTATCTCTTATAGTTTCAAACTTTCCATTGCTGACCCGTCCCGATGAATCACCCTGTATACGTACTTAAATTTTTTACTCTAAACACATAATAATATCTCTAAAGTCTAACTGTATCTATTTACTATCTATTTACTTCAATTATGATGTCTACTACGGCCATGTTATACTTAGGAGTAGAGTAGACTCTAAGTACTCGATAGAGTTCTTTTTGTTTTGAAGAATCTCTTTTCACACACAGCCCAAGGCTTCTTATTCTCATCTCATTACAAGTTTCCCGTTTGTTGCATGTAAAGTGGACAACCTTATTAGTCCAGAAGACCTGCAGGAGTTCTTGAATAAGTACAACAAGAGCCAGCCAACGTCGAAACCGGATTATGCGAACTATGAGGTAAGATTTTACGAAATTGCAGGGTTTAATTCAGTGCAGCCCTCAGAATAACCAAAATACATCTGGAATTGAGTTTTTATTTAATTCTCCCCGAGTACCTACCACAGAAAAAGCCTTCTAAGGCTAGATTTCACCATCAGTCGGTTACGCTAACCGTTTTTTTTTCGACTTTTGGTTCTGGGATAAGGGGAACCCAAGAGGGTTTTAAGAGGGGAATGGGAAGTGGGTCCAAAAAGGATGTAGTGGTAGTGGAAGACGCAGCACCTTTGGGCTCATCCCTTGGTGAGGCTTGTTGCCCTCCAGTGCTGCGTCGGGGGTAAGAAAAAGGGTTAGAAAGAAGGAGAGGATAGGGGGATAGAAAAATAGGTGTGAGAAGAGAGGAAATAGAGAGAAAGAGCTAGGATAGGAGGTGAGAGAAAAATAAAACAACAATTTATCACATTAGGTAGGACTGCTACGAACACCAATCACGTGCGTTAACCAACCAACTAACCGAAAGTTCGTAACTAACGTTTGATGAACTCGGGCTAAGGAAGGCGTATCTCGCTCAACAATTTCATATAACACGATTTTTTATCCTGATTTACTTCTTTTCGTGTGGCTGGCATCTTACCGTTTACTCGCAGTCCCTATCCCTAATTGCTTATGCATTGTACAGTTTACACGAAAATAAGTCACATCTGGTTCACCGAATGTACACTAATTACAGTTCCAACTATTATTTCAGAAGAAAGTACCAAGCACCTTGAACATAGTTCGTATTTAAAAAGTTTGAAACCACTAAGTACAGTAGTCATAATGATATCTATCTCTTTTTACAGTTGTATTACAAACTCATTATTTTAAACAAGCAAGTGTAATTCTTGACGATCTGTCGATTGTAAAAATACCATCAATAATATACAAGTGCCTATGTTTCTATAGCAGGTGAAATTAGAAATGCCTGCTTTCGTGGAGTGTTTCGGATTCGGATCTCTCACGTCACAAATAATTGCGGTCTTCAACATGAAACCAGATCCGTCTGATGACATAAACACACATTTCTACTTCGCTTCACGGCACCAACCAAATAGAGTTCAGGTTAGTATTTAATTTTGATAAGGTACGCTAAATAAGTAAGGTTCCTGTCCTGTTTCCTTTCCCGGAATTTTTATGGATGCTGGATAGAAAAATACGGTATTTTTTTACATTTTTCATCAAAAGACCCCTTTCAGTCTCTGTTGCAAAAAAATATAAATATTTTTATTGCTCTCTCATTTACAAAATAGTTGGGCAAACCTCATCTAAATCTATTTCAAATTTCAAGTTGATAGCATGCTGCTGTGATAGACAGACTGAGTCTCACCATAAGGGTATCTTTTTACCATTTTGGTACGAAAACCCTAAAAAGGATGGGCTAAGATTGCCACGGCTCAATACGCAAGCCCAATGTAGATGGTGATTGGTAAATGATTGCAAGCGGGACCGAAACCTAATCGAAGCACGGGAGATCTGAGATAGGTACCGTACTACATTTTTGGTAAACCATTTTTGTCTTAGCTTTTGTTAGGTTCGATTCTTCTTTTCATCAGCCATTTAATGTCCCCACTGCTGGAGCACTGGACTTCTTTATTGGTGGGTAAGGAGAATGAGCCATAACCATAGAGTAACTTTTATGCCATAACCATAACCCACCACGCGGGCCCAATGCGGGTTAAGGCGCTACTCGGAAAAATATGGACTTTTTGATTTAAAACTATAGGACGGTTACAGTTGTTACAAATCTGGTAATAAGATATATATTTCTTCATACCTTTATCTAGAATCGTATAGTTTCAAAAACACGATTTTATGATTTTGCCTCGACACTTTTTCTTTTCGAAAAGACCTCTAAATAATACGAAAAGTGAAGATTATTCTTAGATGGGGTTACTTACACTATTGGAAATTGGTTTAATTAGTGGACACCAACAATATTGAGGATCGTATAGAAGCGTTTTATTAAAATCGCTGTAGTTTTTTAATACGAAGTGATTTTGTGTTTTTTTGCCTAATCTGCAAAATCGGTCTCGCTCCCGCGCGCGTCGTTTTCTCATTGCTATCTCGCTTCAGCACATTTTTTCCGAGTATCGCCTTAATGCAGCCGGGAACAACGTCTTAACGTGCGTTCCGAAGCACGGAGGAGCTCGACATCCTGTGACCGACCATTGCGAAAGTTGCTTCACCTCAACGAACGCAGGCTGAGGGCGGCGGTAACCACTGCGCCACGGGTTCTTAGGGGGTTCGATTATGGGAAGTCAATTACCGCAATGTACCTACTGCTTTTGAAAGCGCGCCAACCTACAAGGGCATACAGTCAAGTAGAAGGTAACAGCGAAAGGTTTGATCTGAGTCATGTACTTAATAATTATATTTTCCGATATTACACAATACTGTCCTTTGTCCCAACAAATGTAAAGGGCATACAGTGACTCAGTCTTTATTGAATCACTCTATAACCTTTATATTTGACTGAAAAACCTATCGTATAAAATATGGGAAAAATTGAAAATGAAGTAGGTACCTATTTAGAAAAAATCGACCCGTCTCACAACCAGCTCCGATGGGACTCGAACCCACGACCTTTCGCTATCCGGGCGACTGCTCTAACCACTGAGCTACGGAGTCGAAAAAAAGTAAAAATTTAAATAAAATATGGGAAATATTAAATAGATCGCAGATACCCAAAAACGCTTGTACTTACGCTTTGCGTTACTGACTCGGCAAATGGTATGAGAAAATAAATATTCGTAGATAACAAACAAAAATCTTTGATAAAAAGTCATGTTTAGAAATTACCTAATTGTTTTCACGTTTTTCCAGGTTTTCCCAGGTAAACAATTCGGTTTAGAGTGGACTGATTTCAATGCGTCTAGAAAGTCAGTGCTAATCGTCCACGGGTTCATGAGCCACAGCAATTCTTCATGGGTGCATGACATGACGAACGCCTTCTTGACATGGGTAAATATTCACAGTGGGTAGCATCGCGAGACCTGCATCTAGTCTTATTCTGAGGAGAGATGAAATCTAACTGAAAACTTTCATTTTATGATCGTTTAACCTTTCCATACTAATATTATTATAGAGAAAATATTTGTATCTTTGTTCTTTTGTTTGTAACCAATGAACTCAAAAACTCAAAAACTACTGGACCGATTTAAAAAAATTTTTCACTATTATAAAGCTGTACCTATTCTTCCTGAGTAGCATATCCAGTAGTGTATCCAGGGTGTTTCTTTTAAGGTGTCAAGCCGGTGCGAGGTGATAGCCGAGTACCAACCTATCGATTTAAGCCCATACAAGGGCTACAGGCCCCTACGGTACACAAACGTTGTAAAAGCCCGATGCGCATTTTAAACACGTACTCAAAATTCAAAATTCAATATCGTTTATTAATTTAGGTTTGTTTAACAACACTCGTCAATGAAGCTACGCCGCCATCGGTTCGCAAATAAATCCTACGGCAGGAGACCTTGTAGCGACAGCGAATAAAGTAAGGTTACTTTCCATCACAATACAGAATACCGCTTAAATTAAGTACAATTTTGCTTATTACCTAAAACAGTAAACAATTTTCAACTAAACAAGGAATCAAATAGTTTAATGGACACACTAATCTTAATCTTATTCACATTATATTATAGGATTAATGAAAAGGAAACTGCAAGCTGCGCTGTATATTCAAATTTATAAGTATTAACAAATAAAAGGAATTTTTGAATAAATAAAACAATTATTAGAAAAATTGCTGTTACTGTAAGACACGGATACCAAAATTACTATGAGACACACCAGCTCGCCCATAAAACTATATAATACTATTATAAACCATATCCCGAACACCTTTAACACAAGTAGACATGAGCAGACCTACCCCACTGGCAGCACCCGTTCACGAGCTTGACGTATGAGTAGTGTTGCCAGGTCCGATTTGTTTTAAATCGGGGCATGAGGTAAAATAAATCGGGATTTAGGGTTGAAGATCGGGACAAACATAAAATAATGTGTTTTAAAATTAAGGTTGGTAGGTATTGCGTTTTGCAACTACTAGGGATGGGCATTAGAAACCCGCGGCATTATTATGTATGTAATTTTGTCTTTAATCTACCGGATGACTTTGAAGCCGTTAGCATCTTTTTAAAATAAGAACGTACTCATGATATAGAGTCCTTTCCATAAACAGTGTGCCCCTCGATATGGTGCACAAACGAAAAGGGTGTTGATTATACCCGATTTCATCAACAAATAAAAAAAAAAGTATATTTCACATCCGATTATTTAAAAAAATATTTATTTTATGTCCTTCACTACATAGTATAAAACAAAGTCGCTTTCTCTTTCCCTATGTCCCTTTGTATGCTTAAATCTTTGAAACTACGCAACGGATTTTGATGCGTTTTTTTTAATAGATAGAGTGGTTCAAGAGGAAGGTTTATATGTACTTTTTATCCCGATATTCCCACGGGAACGGGAACCACGCAGGTGAAACCGCGGGCGGCCACTAGTTTGACATTAAAATTAATAGTTTTCGAACCAAAAGAGATATATCGTTATGTAATGCATGAAGTGCAACTTTATTTGGTTAGTTCACGCTATACAACGTTGACTTTTTTTGTTGACGTCCGCAGTTAACTGTGCATAGCAAGCGAATGGGACGGGATAGAGCGTTGATTATTTTTGTTACGAAGCAGAAGCAATGAAGAACAGGAAAATATGGATAAAATAAAAATTTATAATGGGATTCTTTTGCAAAAATCGCTAATAATGAAAAAAAGTGTAAAAAATTCTCGAAAATGTTTGATTCTGTCTCTTTTATGTCATGTTAGTCATCTTTTATAAATTTATTTTACTCTTCCACTTATTTGCCAACCCTTCACAAGTAGCTAGGTCCGAGGAGCAAAGTGACGAGCATGTTAGGTTTTCATGAACAAATCGCGCAAGCCAAGCGAGCGCAGCGAGCGTGCAGCGGTAGCGGCCAGCGAAGTATATTTAGATTAGATATGATTTGGGGCATCATTGCACATCGATTAAAACCAAAATCAGTTAGATTCGAATGCCGCATGTTTCTACTTTTACTAGTAAATTGGTATTTAATCATACATAGGTAATAACATTAACAACAATCAGACTTGCTGGACTAGTAGAAATAGGTAATGAATTAAAATCGTAGTTTATAATTTATAACTATTAATAATTGACACGGTTGAGAAGTTGTTAGATTTTACCACCTTTAGGGTTGCCTTGTTTTTTTATCACAGTTATAAAATTAACTGCTAGCCATGCAATTGATTTATCGGGACATTTAGTGTCCCGATCAGGTGCAAATCGGGACGCGTCCCCAGACCCTTGAAAATCGGGATGTCCCGCGCAAATCGGGACACCTGGCAACGCTACGCATGAGCCAGCCATCGCTTCGCTCAACCATATTTTAGGGAACGTAATGACCCGGACCCGACTCACACGACACCACCGCAGGAATGTTTAACGAGAGTATTGTGAAAAAAAGCAAACTATTAGAGTTTTATTTTGTCTCTCTCGTTAGTGCTCTCGTTTGGTATAATTACCGGTTTTTTTTTTCATTAACTGAGCTCAACTTAAACTTAAATGCATAAATTAAAAAAATATGCGAAAATAATGAAATTTCCAAGATTTCAGCAAAAAAAAATGCCCCATCAAGTATACAGGATAATTTTTTTATCAGTGCACAAATTTTTAGGATCGACTCAGAATCGGTAAGTTAACAACTTTCTCCTAGAAACATAGGTCGAAATATGACAAAAAATTTTTGACCTTTCATACAAATCGGACTGATCACGTGATCGAATTAGTATGTGAAGTCCAAAAATTTTTGTCGTATTTCGACCCATGTTTCTAGGAGAAAGTTGTTCAGTTATCGATTCTGAGTCGATCCTAAAAATTTGTGCACTGATAAAAAAATTATCCTGTATATTTTTTTGTATTATTCCGAGTTTCTTAGGCTGTCGTGAAGTTTTTAAAGTTTATCAGAAGCTATGGAAAAACTTTAATTAATTTCATTTTTAAAGTTGAAAATTTCATTGTGTTCTGTTTGGTTCCAATTTTTTTAATATAGTTACAAAAAATTGTATCTTGTATCAAAATAGGTACCTAAGTAATGAGATTATTTTACTCATAAAACTACAATCAATAGGTACTTACTTACCTATTGTATTAAAAAAAAATACCAAGAAAAGCTTACCCAAAAAAAGATATAATTTTTTAAATCCGTTCCATTGTTAAATCTCCAGAAATAATAAAAAAACATTATAGCTCCAAAACTACGAAAAATCGCGAAACATACATGGGGGGTTAAATCGATAGGTATGGTACTCGGCTATCACCCCGCATCGGCTTGACACCTTAAAAGAAACACCATGTAGGTACATATAATTATGTAACCTTGTATGCGTGAGTATGGGTGGATGTATGAATGTTTGTTACTCTCTCACGCAAAAACTAGTTAACGGATTTGGTTGAAATTTGGCAGACAGATAGTAGAAAGCCTGGATTAAAACATAGGATACTCTTTATCCTGATATTCCCACGGGAACGGGTACCACGCGGGTGAAACCGCAGAGAGCCACTTAGCTAATACTGTCCCAAGAATTAGGATCTTGTAACGATCCCTGGGGTACTCCTCTTGTAACTAGGAAGGAAAATGTAATCACGCCTTTATTTAAGTTATTAGACTTTTGCAAAAATTAACGGAAAACAAGTGTAACCTCTGCTTTTCGCTAAAGAATTGTTAAAATATAAAAATTTCAACCCTTTATAGGGCATAGCAAAATTAGTATAGCGGCTGTATTGTAACCACATCACATATGTCTAACCGTGAGGTCGATTTTATTGAAATGGTTGCCCTAAGAGCGGTTGCGCACTACGTCTGATTCGATTCTTATCAGTCAAATGACGGTCCGGCGGCGTGGTCATAGAACTATTTGTATGGTAGTTTACGCACTAGATCCGATTCTATAGTTAGCGTCGAAAGGTTTAAAATGATCATCATCATCAGCCATTTAATGTCCCCACTGCTGGGGCACTGGCATTCCTTACGGATGGATAAGAACAATGGCCCATGACCCACCACGCAGTCCCAATGCGTATTGGTAGCTATTACCTAACAACTGCAAATGCAGCCAGGACCAACGGCTTAATATGCCTTCCGAAGCACGGAGGAGCTCGAGATGAACAGTTTTTGGTCACCCATCCCGTGACCGAGCATTGCGAAAGTTGCTTAACTTCAACGATCGCAGACCGAGTGCGCTAACCACTGCGCCATGGGCTCCTCCTCCTCTTTTGTTATTAGTGAGGGCAAATATAGTCTTTTCGATACCGCTTACGGCATGTTGGACTCAGTCAGACAAGGCCTGTCTCTCACCACGCCCAGCCCTCCCGCCAAGCCTAATAGTCTTCGCGTGCTGGGCGGTTCTAACCCCTGCCCCGCCCCCTGACGAGCTCGAAAGCTCGAAAGGAGGCCGGGCAGGAGGAGAGAGCATCTTCTCAATCTCCCCATAAGGTTGCCCAAGGGCTCCTACCTCCTAATGATAGTCATTAAATATTTTAGGGGGATGTTAACGTGATAGCAGTGGACTGGAGCGCGGGGGGAAACACTTGGAAATACTGGAGGGCCGTCGCCAACACTCGGCAAGTTGGCACTGACATAAAGAAGTAAGCATCTTTTATGTTATATTATTTTCATTATTGTCCATTGACCTAAGTATATTATTATTGGAAAAATGTGATAGTAAAAAACCACGAGCCCTATATGTAGCTTTCAGGCGGGATCCGAACCCGTACCTCCGGGAATCCGGCCCGATGCTCTGACCAACTAAGCTACCGAAAAGGAAAAATAAAATCTGAATATATTATTATTATTTAAATAAATATTGGTCCAACTGGATACAAAGTAAAGTAGTAAATGGTTATATTATAATGGACCACCAATGAACCTAGATTTATCTACTCACTAGCTGCCGCCCGCAGTTTCACCCCCGTGGTACCCGTTCCCATAGGAATATCTCTGTTGCGAATTTCATACAGATCCCTTCAGTAGTTTTTGCCTGAAAGAGGAACAAACATCCACACATCCTACTCACACACTTTCGCATTTATAATATGAAGTAGGATTTAGTTACCCAACTGTTGTTAGACACCCATCTACACGAACATTTTAACCGCCTCTGTGGTCTACTGTTTCACACCATTGATTTCAGACCAAGAGGTCCCGGGTTCGGTTCCCAGTGGGGTACATAGTACCCAGGGTACATATTGTATTCGGTTTGGTTGGTGTGGTGGTAGGACTTGTTATAAGTCCGACTGGCTAGCCACCACGCAGGAATAAAAATTAGAAAGATCAAGCATAAAGTTGAGTCTGGATATTTGTCTACAGCTTCCTGCTCCAGCTGAAGGCGGCGACCGGGGTGCGTTTCAAGGACTTCCACTTCGTTGGTCACAGTCTGGGAGCACATATCTGCTCTTACGCATCTCAGCATTTGGGTGGTGTCGCTCGAATCACTGGTAAATAAACGATACAATTAGTAAAGTATTACAAGAAAAGAGGATAAACTCATAGTACAGTGCGATTCAAACTTATTCGCGGTCGTGACTCTACTATGGGCAGTAGAGTACCCCGCAACCTCTGCTCACCTCTCCCACGAGCATTAAGCTCGACTTAATACTGAGGTAACTGGAGTTCTCACCCTGAATAAAAAAGTGTCCCCAGCAAATTTGACATTTATTTATGTAGTGGCTGTCAGTTGTCTCATATGACCATACGTATTTTTTTAAAGTGTAGGTGAGGCGGTAGACAGCCAATGTGTAATTTGTGGTGGACAAAAAATTGTTCGTACTGCACTCTTCTCATATGACCATACGTATTTTTTTAAAGTGTAGGTGAGACGGAAGACAGCCAATGTGTAATTTGTGGTTGACAAAAAATTGTTCGTACTGCACTCTCCAGTTACCTCAGTATTAAGTCGAGCTTCATGCCCACGAGCATACCTACGTCTTTTTTTTAAAGTGAAGACTTCTTTAGCGGCGTTGTGCACTTTTTGTAATGGGTAAACAATGTTGTAAACTCGCATCAGGACACGTGACCGTCAGGTCGAAAATTCGTAAGACTGACACGTGACCTGATCGAAAAACTGCAATGTCATAAGAATACGAAGGCAAATTTCGCCACCGTTTCCAAAGTTGAAATCCTCAGAGGTTAGAAAACGGGCGGCATTGAAGCCCGGTTCAAATCCAGTCCGTATTTTTTTTGTATTTTTTTTTTATTCTGAAAATGTCTAGGGAGCCCTTTTCCCTTCTGCCGGCACTCCCGGAGTGCAACCCGTGTTTTTTTTATCCACAAAACGGTGTAACACTTCGCCTTTATTGTGTATAGTCCATTCGCTTAGATAGTGTCGCTCTGCCACAATGCCGTGCGGGTGTACCGACACTATCTAACCGAACGGACTATAATTGCCATCGTCTCGTACGGGTTTCGCGTCAAAAAGTTTGAATCAGGCTGTACACTCTTTGGAATAGATTGTTTTGAGTTAAATGTCCGAAACTATATTTATTTATCGTCTAGGTTTGGATCCAGCTCAGCCCTGCTTCAGCGCTGCCAACAAGGACGAGAGGCTGGACCAGAGCCACGCTGACTTCGTGGACGTCGTACACACCAATGGACGGCTGTTGAAGAGGGTTGGCTTCGGGCTACCGGAACCCACAGGTAGAACAGTAGACATCACGACCATAGGCGTACCCGGGAAGGGGCAGGGTGGGGCGCTTGTCCCACCCTCCGACCCGACTTTAAGCTTAAAAAGCGAATAGCTTAAAAAGTACTATGCTCAAAATATCGAGATAAGTACCATACTTTTGCCCCACCCTGAAATAAATGTACCCCACCCTGAAGTAAATGCTGGGTACGCCCATGATCACGACATTATTGTGTGTGTAATACTTATAAAAACGACTGCACCAATTTAAAAAAAACACCAGTGTACCTACATACACACCAGTGAAACACATGTGTAATATAAGACATTATCTTTATCAGCCATTTTAATGTCCCCACTTCTGGAGAACAGCCTTCTCCTTATGGATCGATCACGAGAGCCCAATGGCTGCCCAACTAGCCTTTCGAACCATGCAAACTCACCTATCCTGAGACCTAAGTCAGTCAGGCGCGAATACAAAATTTTCTTGTGAATATGGTCCCTTTACTTTTTAAATAGACATTATAATTGGTATTGTAATTTTAGAATACTTAATTAAAATAGCTATACATTCTCAGGTCATGCTGATTTTTACCCAAATGGGGGGATGAAACAGCCAGGCTGCCATAATAAAACAAAGTCCAGTTGGTCTAGTTATATACCATTCGCTGACAGTAAGTATAAATATAACTAATATAAATGTTACAGTGAGATTACAGTATGTACTTACTCTACCACAAGAAAATTAGTTGATTCTTTTCTGACGGTCAAACGTGATTTGTCCCGTTGCGAGACAGTAAAGTAACACGCGATACGCGCTATCGCGAATGAGAGTTGACGACATTTTTTCGTGGTGCTCATGCTAATTTTCAATTTGACGACTCTGTATGAAATAAAACAGGGAGAAGAAAACAATCCTTAGAGTTTCTTGCCGGTTCTTCTCCAAGGTCTCCCGCTGTAGGGTTTGCGAACCGATGGCATAGTTTCTATGACGTTCACAAATATTGTAAATAACAATCTAAATTGAATAAACAAGTTTGACTTTGACTTTGAAATTTAGGTGGCATGATCTAAATAAAAAAGAAGTTATTTGAATTTCTGTGGTAATATTAGGGTAGAATGAACTGAAAATACTGATGTTATGGCTAGATTGGTTTGACTTTGACCACATTTAATTTTTTCAGGTTTGTTGAGAGGCATCTGTGACCATGGGCGCTCTTACGTGCTATTCACAGAGTCTTTGTACAACAACTGTTCCTTCAGAGCTTATAGGTGGAACTTGACGTACGAAGGGTAAGCAGCTTTAAGATAATACTTAGAAAAAAATGTGATAGAAGAAAACTACTGGTCCTGTAAGTAGCTTTCAGGCGGGACTTACAGGACTGGTGGGTTTTGCTAACTCAATTTTTCCTACATCCTACTAATATTATAAATGTGAAAGTTTAGATGTTTGGATGTTCGGATGTTTGGATGTTTAGATGTTTGGATGTTTTGATGTTTGAATGTTTGTTACTCAAAACCAACTTGTTGCCAAAACGGCTCAACGGATTTGGCTGAAATTTGGGGCACAGATATTTTGTAGCTTGGAGACTAACATAGGCTACTTTTTATCCCGTGTAGTCCACGCAGGCGAAGCCGCGGGCGGAAAGCTAGTAATTCATAAAAATTATTTAAAATGTTAAGATTTTAGATAAGTCTATTTTGTACGAGAAATGCGTCGTAAAAGGTGTTTAGAATAAAATTTTGGCCCGTTTTTGTTCATTGTAAATATGAAAGCTAACATACCTACCTGTTTCCGTCATATTTATTGCCAACCTAGGTACTTTACTACCTACCTAATTTGCAATTTATACTTTCAGTGGAATTTTATTTGCCAAAACATAATCTGGTAGACGACTCTCACACTAGAATTTTTAAACATTTCATGATTTTATTCTAAGTTGAGAGGGAATTCCGAATCATCCTCACTCTCTCTCAACCCGTATTATTTATATGACAAAGATCTAAATCGATCAACTACAAATTCTAATAAAACCTTATTTTATGGTTTCTGTCGTCCGTGAATAACAGTATCTGTCTAGACTGGTCTAGACAGACTGTGTAGAATATAAAAATATATTTTGATATACTGAGATATTAATACTTTTTGTGGTCAAGTCTAAAAGATTTTAGAAGAAGTGCGAACTGAAGTTTCTACAAATTAATAAAAACCAGGACAATGTCAGACAGGATTTAATGTAATTTTAAGACTACAAAATTACTTCCTTATAGGAAAATATTGAGGTTAAATAATTTAATGCACATGATGATATGTGTCATTAAATTAATTGCCTTGTGGTTATAATTTCATAATCATAAACTTATTTAAACTAGGGTCATAATATACCTAGGTGTTTATGAAAACAAATTACGACATCAACTCCAGCCAATAAACTTTAGCACAAGCTTTACATACTTAAGTCAATGTAATATATTTCGATATCCGTACAACTGATATTTTAACAGCAAAAAGCAAATATTGAATTTGAAAAATAATAATTGTTATAGTTCCTAAGTATAGGAGTCTTGAAAGATAGGCAAACATGTTGAAAATAATGAAGAATCATAAAGAATTAACTTCTTTCGCTTAAGACACACGGCAGTGAGTCAAGCCAAATTAAAATATAGGCCAAACAAAATTTGTATAATACATATTTTACCCTGCAACGTAGGTAAAATTTTATATAAGTAATATAAAATTTTACCTATGTTGCAGCGTAAACTCAAGTTTAATAGCGGCGTGCGACAAGCGCGACTCCTGTGCAGAGATGGGCATCAACGCGGTGGGCGGACACGGCTACAGGAAGGCGTCGGGGCAGTACTTCGTGCTGACCACAGAGCGGGCGCCATATTGCCGTTAGTTCTTTTGTTATTTTATAAAGGGCACAAAACGGTCACAAGCGCGACTCCTGCGCAGAGATGGGCATCAACGCGGTGGGCGGACACGGCTACAGGAAGGCGTCCGTCGGGGCGGTACTTCGTGCTGACCACAGAGCGGGTGCCATATTGCCGTGAGTTCTCTGGTTCTCTTCTATTATTTTTTAAAGACTTACTAAACAAATTATATTTTCTTACAATCATACCTTATAAATCTAGCCCGAGTTAAGTTTAATTTAATAAGAATTTAACCCCTCGCAGCGCCGCGCATTTGTACGTGATCGGCGCGCACTTGTACGCGCAATCCGAGCGGAGGAGTTTTTATCACGTGTATTGTACACATATAAATTGGTAATTTTGAAATATGTTTTTAAAAGATTTTTTCATCTCTCAGATTCGGAAAGTGATGTATATTTAAACAGAGCAGCGGGTCCAAAACTATCCGTTTCACCCTAGGGTGGAAATGAATTTTAAGAATAGAACTGAATTTGGTTACAGTCAACCATAGAGTTACCTCATCGGCAATGAAAAAGTTTTCAACTAATTTTGTATGGGGGGACGGGACTTGCAAAATAAAAAAAAAGAATTTTATAAAAACGAGAATATCTCAAAAACGGTGCGTCTCGTCTCGTAGCGTAGCTAAAATCTAACAAAATTTTCAACCCCTATGGTACTCCGGAGATAGTCAGGAGGCATCCGATAGACATATAAAAATAGAATTTTTGTTAATAAAATTTTTTTTGTTCAAAAATTTCTTTTTATTCAAAAAAAATTTTTTTGTTATAATTTTTTTTTTGTTATTTCAAAACTTCAATTTTTTATATACCTATTATAGACAAAACAGAGAAAGCGAAGCCCCCCGCCACCTTTCTTTTATTTTTCTAGATAGTTTTAGTTGTCTTTATTGCTTTTCTTATAGAGGGGGATGAAAAGCAGACTGTATTTACTTTCCTTATATTCGAAATGAAAAGTAGAGTGTATTACTCGGCCGCAAAATTATTTTCATCTCGGGCGACGTATATTGAATCCCTCGCTGCGTTCAGGATTCTACTTTAGAATCCTTCACTGCGCTCTGGATTCAAAATAGCGCCCTCGCCGTAAATATGTTATTTTGCTCCCTTGTAATACAATCTACTATTAGTTTTCTCCGATACGTTTCGGTAGCCGACCACAGCTACGGGTAGTATATACACCTTTCAATATTAGCTTCAGGAATTTTAGCTCTTTCCACCTACTTCCAAAAAGTGGCCAGTCAACCTTTAGGAAACGGAGAAAAACGAATGCGATATAAAACATTATAATACATGCTATTTATATAGGTACATGTACACTGCAACTACTGCTACATTATAAACAATAAATATAATTTAATAAATATTTATAAAATACATAATACTTCACTTCTACATGAATAAAATCAAAAACGAAATGAATACTTCGCTGATGATAATGAGTTTATGATCTACGAATTTAAGCCGTCCAGTCGAAAAAGGCGAGCATTTTTTGCTGGGAGACCTTCCTGTTAGCATGAGTAAGGCAGTTCCATAGACGCAAGGCATGCAGAGGGAAAGGCGGGTCGTTACGTTCCCTAAAATATGGTTGAGCGAAGCGATGGCTGGTTCATGCGTCATGCTCGTGAACGGGTGCTGCCAGTGGGAATGGGTCTGCTCTTATCTGCTTGCTTTAAAATGTGTTTTCTTTTGTTTTTATTCATTTTATTAAGAATTACATTTGAAACATGTATGGCGCAACTTGCAGTATATAGTAGAATTGTCTTTTGTTTTTAACTAATATTAAAGCTTTAAGTAGAGTTCCTAAGTACTTAATTGAAAATTGTTCACCGCTATGATCATTAGTTCGCCTATACTTAACTGTATTTATCATAACCCATTGTGTAATTGTGATGGAAACTGACCTTAGTCATACCATGTTAAGGTCATTTTTCAATTTGACGACTCTGTATGAAATAAAACAGGGAGAAAAAAACAACCCTTGGAGTTTCTTGCCGGTTCTTCTCCAAGGCCTCCCGCTGTAGGGTTTGCGAACCGATGGCGTAGCTTCTATGACGTTCACAAGTATTGTAAATAACAATCTAAATTGAATAAACAAATTTGAATCTTGAATCTTGAAAGACTTAGAGATATAACCAGCGTGAAAGAGAGGTGTATAGTGAGAGAGTGAGAGGGAGAGAGAGTTTGTAGAGTGTAGAGGGCAACCATGAGAGTCGCAAAGAAAGTGGAAATTAGGTTTTTAGTATCCAGGGGAATTGGGATTGGTGAGAATGCAATAGAGCGTGCAGAGCAACCTTAGTTGTCGGCGCTGACGGATGAGAAGCTGTAAACTGTGACTGGTATGAGGAAATACCTATGACCGAATTTGCGAAGAGAGAAGACAAAATGAATAGGTAGTGTTATTGAGAAGCCGGTCCAGCTTGTTTAGAAGATCTTTGTTTAGACCTGGATAATAAACATCAGCATAATCAATGAGAGGGAGAATAAGAGACTTCTTTAGGTACTTTCAAGGAAATTAAGGAGTGTGAGATGCTCCTTGTATTGGAGCTCGGATCCTGAAATAAGACTTTACATTGTGTTTTGACGTCGGCGTCGGGACCGTCAATATATGGCAATACAAAAATCATAAAAGAATCATTTATTGTTCGTAGTACTTATTTACAAAAAATCTATAGTAATAGACAATTATAGATCTACACTCGTAAACAAATGCCAGTAAAGCTAAAGTATAGCCTATCAAAAGAACATAGAATACTTCCAATAAAGCGCTAAATGTTTCCGGTGACTGCCCGGCATCACGAGAGTGTATCATATATTTCAAACGGTCTTCATGCACCAAAGCTCTAAAATATTGTCTTAAGATCGAGGACTCTTGGAGTATTCCCAGTAATCGAGAAAGGGATTTCACAACCGGTATACCTCGGCGCAAGTATATGACATAGTAAATATTGTTCAGGGACTCAGTTAATCGATATATTTGAGATTCTCCAGACTCATCAACAAATTTCCAAGATTGTGTCATGTATAGTAATTCGCTGCTCGCAGTGTACATTTTCTTGTCTTTGTCTTTTACTATAGTCAAGCAATCCAATACGGATCCACAGAAATCACGTGGAATAGAATCAGATTTAAAGTTATGGTGATCCACAATATCAAAAAAAATCGGGTTTAATAAAGGTTTACATTTGTTTATCGCTTCATGGAAATACTTGATTTGATGATTTCTCATCGGATTTGTTTTAGCGCTTGAAAGATATGCATTGATCAAAAACGAAAGAAAAAACACAAACAGAAGCAAACAACAAACAACCAACCCAAGTGAATTATGTTTTTTTATGTATTTATTGCTCATGTTACCGCAAATATAACCAAAAACGATAAGAAGACCACGTGCTATATTCTCTTTCTTTTTGTTAAAGATCGAAAAATGAATGTAACGGCACCAATGATCGACACGTTTAGGAGGTTATGTGCTTAAAAAATATATAAAAAAAATATTATTATACTTAGAACAGCAATGAAGAGTGAAAATGATTAAATATACCCTCGAGAAGCGATACTCTGATTACTATTAACTATAAATATATAGTTTATGAGAAAACGCAGAAAAAACAAAAATATTTAAAATCTCCATTAATCGACATGAAAACTCCAGTAGCCGACAACCAGTTATCGACAGTTACCAGTTATCGTCACCCAATTATCGACTATTACGACCTGCCACATCACCAAGTTTGAAGGTAAGTAGTCTGATTTGATACACGAGTCCGTAATTAAAAGTACCTTACGATTCAATAAGTATTCATTTATTTGTATTTTATATTTAAATACTCATCTTCATACTTAATTATTACGAAACTTCCTATCGAAAACGTTTTCTTTAACTTAGTGACCTTTGAAGATGGAAGTATCTTTAAAGGCGAATTCTCTATGTCCGAGTTTATAGAATCAGGCTCATCATAACTAATATCACTTTCAGCGAACGAAATGTCCATATCGGACTCTGAAGTCAATTCTTCTTGAATGATCATCTTTCTTTTAACTTTTGTCTTAGCTGTCTTTGATTTGTAAGTTTTATTTTTCTTTTCGTTGGCTAATTGTTCCTTTAATTTCTTGTTTTCTATTCTCTGTTTTGCTCTTTCGTCTTTTTCTCGTTGTTTTTTATTTTTCTCAGCTTCTTTCTTCTCGTGATACTATTTCCAAGCTTTACTAGTCACTGTTGAAGGAATCTTTTCTCGCTTCATTTTCTTTTTGTTACTATCCAAATTATCGGGCCAAAACAGACTTCTCTTAAAAGGAGATGGTACTATTACTCCCAAAACGGCTTCGATAGACTTCTTGTGTGGTGTTGTGTCCTGTAGTACCACAGTACTAATTATAGGTTCTTGAGATATGCGGTCTTCTATTATTTTGGGCAAATCGGAAGAAGATGACGACTCCAGTAGTGGAAGTGCTTGGTCAATTAATGTATCAATATTTGTGTTAATGTTAGGTTGTTCAACTAGGAGATCTCTTGTTATTTCAGGTAAATCGGTCGGAAAAGAAAGTACCGCTAAAGGAAGAGGTTGGTTAATAACAGTAACAACTTTAGTGTTATAGTTAGGTTGTTGAGGTATATGATCACCTGTTGCTCGAGGTACATCGGTAGAAGATAAGGACTCAAATGGAAGTATCTGTTCACCTAATGTGATTTTCTCTGCTATAGGTAAACTGCGAATCACGCCGACGACGGTAGCATCCACTGACTTTTCCGAGTTATGTGATGAGAAAACCCTTTCTATGACTGCATCTGTTGATGAATTTTCAGTCTGCACTCTGTTTTCAGTTACTGTTAGCACAGCGAGACCAGCACCTGACGAAATAGGAAGTGGTTCTTCGGTTAAAACTTCGTTCATTTGGGCAGGGATTATATTATTTGAGACTCTGTTAGTCTCTTCCAATGTGTCTGACGTTGAAGCAGCATCCGACGAATGCGAATGACACGTGACTTCGGATTTATTTTTGGCCCAAATGAAATATAAAGCCACGTCTTCATTAGGTATGTTACTTTCCAGTGTAGGTACTTCTATTTTCAAAGTATAATTTATTGAGTTGGTGTAGCTTATGAGCTGAAAAAACATTTATAATTTCGTTTTCTAAATACTTCATGATTCATGATGATGATCATCTGTCTGCGCTGGATTAGTTTTAGTCTATAAGAACCAATTATCGACACATTTTAATTCCATTAATCGACATAGTGTCGGTTACTGGTAACTCAACTTTGATCAACCTATTTTAAATATCTACCAATTCTGCAAAGAAAGGAGGACCGTATTCCTACGTCAAATGAAAAAGTAAAAAAAAAAATATAATCGACACTTGTCGATAATTGGAGAAACTCAATTTATGAGAACCAGTAATCGACACCGGCAAAAAACATCAAAAAAGTATCCTCTAAATTTTTGTTATAATTTATATCGATACTACAATTCCCATAATACGCCGTAAAAAACATAAAATTAAAATAAGTTTCAATACAATAAGATAATGATCAAACATTTTACTCACTTTCCTAAAGATTCCGCTTAGAAAAACCGTTGTTTTGGGAGGAACACTAGCCGGACTCAGTTCTCAAGCGGCCATTTTTAGACGAAATGGCGGATTTCTTTCAAGTGTCACTGGATGATAGTAGGAAGCGTACTGGCTATGGCACAGTGTAGCCATATTAAGAAATCGGATTCTAACTCTTATTTTCTTTAATTACAGAAAAAAATGTCGATCATTGGTTCTTGTCGATTATTGGTGCCACTACAGCTACAGCGTAACAAAAAAACGAAATAAACACAAAAATTATGATCGAGGTATACCAAGTGAATTGAAATAGAATTGCCCTCCAGCTTGTTAGCACACCCGCTTTGGCTACGATTGCAATGCCGCGATCAATATAATACGGATAAGTATAATCTAAGCCTGCAGCATTGTCATATCTTAAAACATACCCTCCCATAACACCGTCAACTTTCTTTTCCTTTATCCATTTGATCATGCCAGTGTAAGTATAGTTTGGATACATTCCCCCGAAGGCGTAGTATTTATGATCTAACACTTTAACTTTAGCATTAACACCCGCGAACTCACCCCATATTTGTAAAAGTTTCATACCTAATCCCATCCTTGGATATGTTTTTTTAAGCTGAACCAGGGCCAATATTCTGGAGCTACAAATTTAATAAGACAGCCCTCAAATCTTTTTGGATTTTCAATATTAAAAATGTTTGTGACTCGACTTAAGTTTGAGCAGTGACTTGTACATATTAGAGTTTTGAATGCTGGTGTGCCGCAGTCGTCCAATTTTGGATTAAATGAGTAGATCTCATAATCTTGTTCTCCTTTCATCAAAACAGTTACATTAAATATATATTCTTCGATTAGGTATGACGATAGTTGTTTCAAGCGATCGGTTTTTCTTACGATAATAATGAAAATAGCTTTAGGGTTCCAGTAAAGGTCTTTTTTCAAGGATTTGATTCCTTTTTTCAATTCGGTATTATTGTTACTATATACAATATAGAACGAATTTACCATGGTATTCCTAGACCAAAAGAACGGTCGAGTAATGTATCGTAATCTTAGTCTGTTTATTTCGACCAATAAATTGTTCGGGGCTGTTTTGAAATTAACAATGGTCGCGTCTCTGTTTGATTCCGTATAGTTTATATGGGTCATTATTTTTGTAAACATAAGGATAGAGAGTCTTCTTTTTCTAAAAATGTATCATTGAGATAGCTTTGAACACTACAAGTCGATTGTTTGATTAAGCACAGTGCGATCAAGAATTTGAAGCGCATTTTAAATGTTACACTACCGGTATTGGAACACCGAATGAAGCACTAACAGAAACATCAACAGTGAGTTAGCTATCTTAATGTTTGTTTGATGAGTCAGACAGACCTTTAATTAGTAGTGCCAACAGAAAATACCCACAAAATTATACTAATGCAATTCAGAAGTAAATGTAAATTTATTTAAGTGGGTAATGTATTTTATTGGTTTCAACGATTTATCATACTTTAGTGAGGAAGGTTTTGATTAAGTATCTACTTGAGTTACTAATACAGGGTGTTAGGGGCTCCCTTACAAAAACTTTAACCATGGCTTCAGAGTCTGATATGATTACCCGCATTTAAGGGTAATGAGAATCAACAAAATTTGTCTTTTAAATTATAGAACTAGGTATACAGGGTGTTAGGAGCACCCTTGCAAAAACTTTAACCATGGCTTCAGACCTTCATGCCGAACAACGCATAGCGAGATTTATTGTCGGAAATGAAAAAAAATATTTCGACTCTCCATACAAAATGACCCGATAAGTTGCTAAATTTGTATGAAAAGTCCAATTTTGTTTTCATTTCTGACAAAAAATTCTTGCTGTACCGTTGTTCAGCATAATGGTCTGAAGCCATGGTTAAAGTTTTTGCAAGGGTGCTCCTAACACCCTGTATACCTAGTTCTATAATTTAAAAGACAAATTTTGTTGATTCTCATTACCCTTAAATGCGGGTAATCATAGTAAAAATAACTTTTTAGTTTTTTCAGTTTTTCGTATTTTTAGTATTTAATTATTGAAAAATTATCATTTCATTGTGAAGTCGATGTACGGGACCCTCCGTTTTTTAGCGGGTGCAGCCCCTGTGGTACAGTCAGCGTCAGAATGATCTGAGCGTTATAATAACCTACCAAAAATATCTGAACATATTTTGACAAAAATCACTCTTAGCCCAATACTTTAAGGCTGCGATTCCCCAAAATAGGGTATTTTAAATTATTGATTACTCGCAAATCACAAGAACTTAAAACTTGGAAAAAATATATGTTATTTTACAGTTATTTATCTAGTGCTCCTGGCCGTTTTTTTTCAATTGGTGATATTTTACTGTGTCAAATAAAATCCCAAACATCCGTCTAATCGTAATCCAAATATCGTATAACTTGCAGATTACTTGGTCTTAGTTACTTAATGAAAAATATACGAAAATAATAGTCTTTGATTAGCCGAGGGATTCCGGCCGTCATAATTTTATTTTTTTTATTAATTAATTTTTAATTGAATTTTAAGTGATTTTCGATTCGCGGGGCACTCGCGAGTTCACAGTTCACTGCCGGCTGCCGCTGCGTCCGCGTGAAGTGTGTCGCGCGCGGCCGAGCAAGCGTTAGCGTGCCTATTTCGGTCGGGAATCCTCGCCTTATGGTGTAACTACTATCATTTGTTGTCATTTGTTCTCAAACAACAAATGAAAATGCACGTTTACGTCTTGAGATAAGGTTGTTTTTTGTCAAATGTTCAGATATTTTTGTGGGTTTAAACGCTCAGATCATTCTGACGCTGACTGAACATAAACACGGAGCGGAGCAGGGGTTCTTGATTGAAGAAAACAGCTTGGTGATGATGCTTTCGGGCAGAGTGACTGCTTTATTTGTACGGGACCGTCCGTTTCTTAGTGGGTGCAGTCCCAGTGTACATAAACACGGTGCGGAGCAGGGGTTCTTGATTGAAGAAAACAGCTTGGTGATGATGCTTTCGGGCAGAGTGACTGCTTTATTTGTACGGGACCGTCCGTTTCTTAGTGGGTGCAGTCCCAGTGTACATAAACACGGTGCGGAGCAGGGGTTCTTGATTGAAGAAAACAGCTTGGTGATGATGCTTTCGGGCAAAGTGACTGCTTTATTTGTACGGGACCGTCCGTTTCTTAGTGGGTGCAGTCCCAGTGTTCATAAACACGGTGCGGAGCAGGGGTTCTTGATTGAAGAAAACAGCTTGGTGATGATGCTTTCGGGCAGAGTGACTGTTTTATTTGTACGGGACCGTCCGTTTCTTAGTGGGTGCAGTCCCAGTGTACATAAACACGGTGCGGAGCAGGGGTTCTTGATTGAAGAAAACAGCTTGGTGATGATGCTTTCGGGCAGAGTGACTGTTTTATTTGTACGGGACCGTCCGTTTCTTAGTGGGTGCAGTCCCAGTGTACATAAACACGGAGCGGAGCAGGGGTTCTTGATTGAAGAAAACAGCTTGGTGATGATGCTTTCGGGCAGAGTGACTGCTTTATTGTTCTTCTTACAATTTTGTAGAACAAATGAATTCTAATGCCAGGGCACGCGATATTTATACCTACCCTTAAACTGCATAACAGTTAAGAGCTGGAAGGCGGAGCTTGTCTTGTGTTCTAATTTAGATATATTATGGACCACCATTGGACAACAGTTTTATCGTTGCACTTTGTGGTACACTTGCTCATTATGTGATTTTTTAAGGTTTCTTACCCACACTAAAAGTGGAAAAATAAACAAATTTTTTCAAAAAAAATAAACCGCCTTCAAAACAATAAACTGAAAACAAAAACTCACTTCCCAAAACACGTATAAATGAAAAATAAACTGAATCATTCAATTCATAGGATGAAAATGCGCGACTTTTTCTAACATATCTTGGAACTTACTGATCTGTTTTTGTTTGTGAGTGATGTGAGTTGTAATTGTAACCTATCAAATTAGGTATACTGCTAAAGGTAGACTTAGAGGTTGACACCGACTTCAAATAGATCAGTAAGTTCGACGACCGATTTGGCGCAGGGGTAGGCTACCCACCTTCTGCGCCAGTGGTCTCGGGTTCGATTCCCGAACAAGATAAATATTTGTGTGCATGAACATGTCTATTTGTCTTGGTCTGGGTGTTAACTATGTATATTAAGTATGTATTTACAAACAAAAAGTATTTAAGTATATATTTATCCGTTATCAAGTTTTCCATGATACAGTTTCTTAATGAAATTAACATGGGCTTAGATAATTGGTGTGAATGTAAGAAGTTATTTATTTATTTATTTATTTATTCATTTTTTGGCTTCTTCTGCTGCGGCTACATTAGCGGGCTACGGCGAAGTATTGTTATATCTTTCTCTTTCTAACTAACCGGTAGTGACGTATAGAAAGAGACAGTCGAGAATTATCGTCCGCTAATCTAGCCGCAGCATTAGTAGTTCCCATTTGAGTATTTATGAAAATTGCGCCCCATGAAACAAATGGACTATCTGTTTATATAAAGTTACTATTTTAGTTTTATTTTAGTTTAGTTAGGATTCATTCACAGTAAAGTTATCTTACTAGCATTGCCTATTTAGACATAAGTACTGGCGCTTTGGGACAACTGTAAGTCAGTATGTACATAATTATTTAAATTAAATAAATTGAATTGAATTGAAATAAATAATTGAAAGTTATTCATTTAAAATTATTAGTTGTTTCTCTCTTTCCCTATTACAGCGTCCTCTCTCTCTTATCATATAGGTAGGCCCTTGTACACTGTACAACTTAGATTCCAAGCGGGCGGAGCCGCGGGCGGTCTCTTTATTAAAAATCTTGTAGGTCAAACCATTCATTTAGTTGTCAAGAAGAATGGATTTGAAGGAATTCCCAAGTAGGTACTTACTTAAATTGATAATGAAACCTGCTAACATTGTTAAGGAAACCTAGTGAGTGTTAATAGTTACCGATAATTCTGAATAAAAACCGTGCCCTCGTCCTATTTTTATGCAACTATGATCTGATTATTATTCTTTACAATCACTATAATTACGTTTGTCACGAATATCACTGGTAATAATTTCACTGTAATGAATGAAACGGTATCAACTTGAAGTTTAAACGCTATTGTAATTAAAAGAAATTAAGCATTGTAATGGTATTATTATGTTGAGATTGAAACAGTTTGTTCATGCTTGAGTAATTTAACTTAGGCTAAATACAATTAGCGGAAAGATATAAAATTTGCCCTGGACGGCCTGGACCTCCATGTGTGCCTTGCAGTGAACCCTTGTTCGTACAAAAATACGTGAAAATATATTTTGCTAAAGAAAATTATATTTTTCCTTTAGCTAAGCTTGGCTCCCAATGCACCCGATTCATAGTTAAAATGATTACATTTTTAATAGCGTAAATGTAAGTAATAGTCAACATCATTTTAGGTACTAACCGATCATTACCCTCAAATTTGAAAAAACTTAAAGTTATAGGAAAAATTTTTTTACTATCACATTTTTCCTATACTTACTTACAAATTGCAACGTGAATGCATCAATAGTAGATTGTTTAGCAAGGGCTGTATGGCACCCATAACAGTCGAGTGTTTTGGCGCACGAACGAAGTGAGGGCGCCGATAGTTCGAGACTGTTATGGGTCCATACACCCGAAGTAAACACTCTACTTTTCATTTCGAATATGAGGAAAGTAAAAATAAACAGAAATAATCTAAAAAATATTTTTCCTATAGCCGCGGAATTTTCGGAAGACTATAACTTTTTTGTTCATTTTCTCTGTTGTAGGGAAGGCAAGGGAAACTTAGTCCATACAGTCTTGTTTGGTGTTTGACCCGTACTCTATGCAATTCCATGAAATAAAATTAATACCCTGATTTTTTTATGTTACAAATAACTTATTTGTGTTAATCTGTTTCTAAAAACGCATTCTTTAAAAAAACAATTTTTAGATATTAAGATAATAATTCTACGATATTAATTATTTTATATAATAGCAAAACATGGTTGTATAGGCTTCTGTGCCTTTGCCTGCATACCTTTGGTAAATAAATGTCGAAAGAGACTCTACACACGTTCCTATCCGACTTCCGATTCGGTCTGCTCCCAGACCATATCGGAACGTGTGTAGCGCAGATTTGGTCTGGGAGAGAACAAATCGGCTGTCGGATCGGAACGTGTGTAGATGCTATTACAGATTTTGACATGACCCCTCCTATTCCTTTTTTAAATTTCATGACGGCCGGGCCGCCACATACCACTTTCAACCCGCATTTTAGGCAAGTTAGGAGTTACTTTCAGAATATGAGACATGAAAAATAATTTAAAATCTAAACTTAAAATTGTTGAGGTGGGCGCTAAAACTTCCAACAGTCTTTGTTTTTTGCAGTTATTTTAACTCTATGCATCGTTTCTCAAACTGTTCTAGTTGTGTAATAAACGTATATTTAATAATTTCAGCCACAGAGACTGAAAGGAGGCACCCGCAGGCGGATCTCCTCCGCGACCTGCTTCACGGGTACAGTCTGACCCGCGCGCTCCTCGCTCAGGAGCAGACCACGCGCAGCCCCGACTACGCCGACCCTATGGCTACTGACGCGGTTCAGAACAATGACGTCACCACCACCACGCCCAAGGGCTGGTTTGGAAGGTGGTTCGGGTAGAGTTCTGTGGAGAAAGGCTGAAGTGGACTTAGAAGTCGAAATAAAATATTTTTACAATTTTTCTCATTTTTATTTGTGTTGAGTTTTCATTTCACCAAACTTATATTTAGGTGCTAATTTTACGTACTAGGTTAAGAAAACAATTAAAATTAATGCTAAACTTAGTTCTGTTATGCTTGAATGAAGCCAAGAAACTGAAAAATTATGATATTTGACAAAAATATCCTGCATAACTCCTCCACGACCTACGCCTCGGGTACAGTCTGACCCGCGCGCGCCTTGCTCAGGATCAGACCACGCGCAGCCCCGACTACGCCGACCCTATGGCTACTGACGCGGTTCAGAACAATGACGTCACCACCACCACGCCCAAGGGCTGGTTTGGAAGGTGGTTCGGGTAGAGTTCTGTGGAGAAAGACTGTGAAGTGATGGAGTTAATAGTGGACTCAGAAGTTGAAATAAAATGTATTTTTACAATTTTTGTCATTTTTATTTGTGTTGAGTTTTCATTTCACCAAACTTATTCTTACTAGGCTGAAAACAATTAAAATTAATGCTAAACTAAGTTAGCTGTTACGCTTGAATGTAGCTAAGAAACTGAAAAATGTTGATATTTGACAAAAAATATCCTGCATAACTCCTCCACGACCTACGCCTCGGGTACAGTCTGACCCGCGCGCGTCTTGCTCAGGAGCAGACCACGCGCAGCCCCGACTACGCCGACCCTATGGCTACTGACGCGGTTCAGAACAATGACGTCATCACCACCACGCCCAAGGGCTGGTTTGGAAGGTGGTTCGGGTAGAGTTCTGTGGAGAAAGGCTGAAGTGGACTTAGAAGTCGAAATAAAATATTTTTACAATTTTCCTCATTTTTATTTGTGTTGAGTTTTCATTTCACCAAACTTATATTTAGGTGCTAATTTTACGTACTAGGTTAAGAAAACAATTAAAATTAATGCTAAACTGAGTTCTGTTATGCTTGAACGAAGCCAAGAAACTGAAAAATTATGATATTTGACAAAAATATCCTGCATAATTCCTCCACGACCTACGACTCGGGTACAGTCTGACTACGCCGACCCTATGGCTACTGACGCGGTTCAGAACAATGACGTCACGACCACCACGCCCAAGGGCTGGTTTGGAAGGTGGTTCGGGTAGAGTTCTGTAGAAAAGATTAACAAAACAAATGTGTCATCTGTGGTGAAAACGTATCAACAAAGTTTTAAACCGTTTTGGCGTGATTGAGTTACAAACATTCAAACATCTAAACATACAAACATCTAAACTTTCACATTTATAATATTAAGTAGGATGTACTTACATGTATGATAGTAAGAGCGAGCGCACACCATATAGTCCATGGAAATCGTACATTTTGCCTTGCGTTAAATGAGGTAGTTCTGATTTTTTTGTATGTTAGTAGTGATGAGATAGTAATGACAAATCCAAGTTTTCCACCTCGAAAGCCCATCGGATCATTGTTAAATATTTAAAAATCCAATAAATGTTCAGATTTTTTTCAGTTTTTATCAATTTTTACCACCAAGGACCTGTGTTACGGCAAAAGTTACTATGCACGCTTTAAAGTAGACTAAATTTGCAATAAAAAGAGAATAATTTGGTTCTTGTAAGTCAAATAGTTTTTAAGATGGGGCAATTTAAAAGTTTGCAAAAATTCAAAAAAGGAAGTATTACAGTTTTTTTAGTTTTCGACATTTTGACCCATAGTAGTGGGTTTATGGCAAAAGTTAAATTAGTAGTTATAAAAGTCCATTAAATTTCCAACAAAATGAGACCAATTAGTAATATCAACTTACACTTGATAGTTCCTGAGACAGCTGTTCAAAGTTATTGAGGTAAGTAAACAATTATGTAATAGAAGGGTTTGCAAAATGAAGTACGCCATAAAGGAAGGAGGATCTGGGAGGTGGTGGGATCAATTATGTACATTGTATGTATAATTTTGATGGACCAGGCACGTCCTCTGAATCCACAGCACACTTTTTGGGGGCAGCTTGCTGAGGTATAATTTCTTCATCGAACTACTCAGGAAGGTCAAAATCGTCCTTTGTTGGTGGGTTATCAATCAATGGTTCATCAATGTCATCACACATCAGGTCTGGTATGTTCTCGCATGATTGGCCAATGCAGTAGCTGCAAACAGCCGAACATTTGAGTTCTGCTTTCCTGCAACCACATCTGCTGGTACAACCTTACATCTTTGGTATGCTTTCAAGGTGATTAAGGTTTACGTGTCATTAACAGGGTAGAACGGGAACGTCTCCCAGATCCTTCTTCCTTTAGGGCTTACTACCTTTTGCAAAGCCTTCTATTACATAATTGTTTACTTACCTACCTCTATAACTTTGAACAGCTGTGTCTTAGGAACTATCAGGTGTAAATCGACATAATTAATCTCATTTTGTTGGAAATTTAATGGACTTTAATAACTAATAAAACACTTTTGCCATAAACCCACTACTAGGGGGTCAAAGTTGACGAAAAATAAAAAAACTGTAATACTTCCTTTTTTGTGATTTTGCAAATTTTAAAATAGCCGTATCTTAAAAACTATTTGGCTTACAAAAACCCAATTACTCTTTTTTTATTGCAAATTTAGTCTACTTTAAAGAGTGCATAGTAACATTTGCCGTGACTCAGATCCTTGGTGGTAAAAATTTACAAAAACTGAAAAAAAACTGAAAATTTATTGGATTTTTAAATATTTAACAATGATCCGGAGGGCTTTCGAGGTGGAAAACTTGGATTTGTCATTACCATCTCATCACTACTAACATATAAAAAAATCAGAACTACCTCATTTAATGCAAGGCAACACCACTTATTTGGTACGATTTCCATGTACTAATAGTCAAGACTGTTTTAAGACAGTCTTGTCTCACATAGACAAGACTGACTAGCTAGACTGTCTTGTAAGACACGGAAACAAAACAACGTCACAGTAAGATATTCCTTACAGTAGCGCAACGCCTTTGTTAACGCGCGATGCCACCGCCGCCGCCGGTGTAAGTACTTACGCTGCGCTTTCCTTCGCAGATACGCAAGGGTTGCCACAGAATAGGAAAAAAATAACTGGTATAATACTGGTATTATTTGTAATGTAGGTATCATCTATACAAATAAATAAAATTGAAGTGTCTGTTTGTAACATTAAAATAACCGCTTTTTACTACATGCATATGATTATATATACGGTACATATACCAAAATGACATGTTTTACAATTGACAACATTTCATTTTTTGCAAGGCAGTAAAATTCGAAAACCATTTCGAGATTCGAACTAATTAAACATGAAAATGGTTTTTTTAGATTTTTTGGTCGCCTATTTATTAAGATATTTAAAAAATGTGTAAAATGATCAATTTCAGGCCTTCCTAGCGTGTATGCATTTGCCTGGAATCAATCCCTATGAAGAAAAAAAAACAAAGTAAACAAACAAATGTCAAAATTACTGTCATTTTAATAGTGATGCATGCCTGACTTATTAAAATTTATCGAATTATTATAGATTATTTTCATTGAAAAATCAGGAAGTTTAGTATAAATTAAATTGGTAGTAATACTGAAATATCTTTGTTTTATTATTACACAAACGAAGATTTTAAAAAGTACTTACACAGCACCTTGTTTTAAAGCATTGAGCAAGTTACAAGCTTACAAGTCATGAAAAGTATAGCATTTTTTAATACTACAGTTGTATAACACATGTGAGATGAAATTAATAATTTTTTAAATAGCGTTGTTTTATTGCATTACATACCATACCTACCTATTCCTAATTTTGAAAATCTAGAAAATAAAGTATCTATTAAGACGGGTTATTATCATCCATAAGGTAACAAAAGTAGCTATCGTGCCTATGTCGAATCCGTCGAGTATTGTCGAGATGATGATGAATCCAAAGTGTTCAAAGTGTTCGCGAGAGATCTGTCTATCGGGCAAAGTCAATTGACGAGGCTGAAAACTGGGGAAGGTAGCATCGTTTCGTCAACACCTGAAATCCTGAGGGAGATTGAGAGTTTCTATGGACAGCTATATTCCACGCAAACACCTGTTGAAAGCAAGGCTAAAGACCCTAGAGCCAAGCTTACCCGACACTATACCGAAGATATCCCGGACGTCAGCCTGTACGAGATTAGAATGGCTCTCAAGCAGCTCAAAAACAACAAGGCGGCGGGTGATGACGGAATCACAACAGAACTTCTAAGAGCGGGCGGTAAGCCGATACTTAAGGTCCTCCAGAAGCTCTTCAACTCTGTCATCCTCGAGGGCAAAACGCCAAAGGCATGGTGCAGAAGCGATGTGATGCTGTTTTTCAAGAAGGGTGATAAAACTCTCTTGAAGAATTATAGACCCATCTCGCTTCTGAGCCATATCTATAAGTTGTTTTCGAGAGTCATTACGAATCGTCTCGCTCGCAGGTTCGACGACTTCCAACCTCCCGAACAAGCCGGGTTCCGGAAAGGCTACAGTACCATAGACCACATTCATACGCTGCGGCAAGTTATACAGAAGACCGAAGAGTATAACCTGCCACTTTGCTTGGCGTTCGTGGACTATGAGAAAGCCTTTGATTCGATCGAGACCTGGGCCGTGGTGCAGTCTCTCCAGAGGTGCCAAATAGACTACAGGTATATCGAGGTGCTGAGGTACCTATACCAAAACGCCACCATGTCGGTCCGATTACAGAACCAGAGCTCTAATCCTATCCAACTACAGCGAGGTGTGAGACAGGGAGATGTCATCTCTCCCAAACTGTTCACAGCTGCGTTGGAGGATATTTTTAAGCTGCTGGACTGGAAAGGATGCGGCATCAACATCAATGGCGAGTACCTAACACATCTACGGTTTGCCGATGATGTAGTTCTTATGGCTGAGACCTTGGAAGACCTGAACACAATGCTCGAAGATCTCGGTAATGCTTCGCAAAGAGTGGGTCTTAAGATGAACATGGACAAGACGAAAATCATGTCCAATGCCCATGTTGCACCCGCTCCAGTTAATGTTGGGAACATTACACTCGAAGTTGTTGACCACTATGTTTACCTAGGACAGACGGTCCAGTTAGGTAAGTCCAACTTTGAGAAAGAGATCTCTCGTCGAATCCAGCTCGGATGGGCAGCGTTTGGGAAGCTCCGACATATATTCGCGTCCGAAATACCTCAATGTCTCAAGACGAAAGTCTTTGACCAGTGTGTGTTGCCAGTAATGACCTATGGAAGTGAGACGTGGTCTTTTACTATGGGTCTCATAAGAAGGCTCAAAGTCACCCAGCGAGCAATGGAGAGAGCGATGCTTGGTATTTCCCTGCTCGATCGAATCAGAAATGATGAAATCCGCAGGAGAACTAAAACAACCGACATCGCTCGAAGGATTGCATCATTGAAGTGGCAGTGGGCGGGACACATAGCGCGGAGAACCGATGGCCGTTGGGGCGGAAAGGTTCTTGAATGGCGACCGCGTGCCGGACGACGTTCCGTGGGCAGGCCCCCTACAAGGTGGACCGACGATCTGGTCAAGGTCGCGGGAAGCCGCTGGATGCGGGCAGCGCAGGACCGATCGTTGTGGAGATCCTTGGGGGAGGCCTATGCCCAGCAGTGGGCGTCGTTCGGCTGACATGATGATGATGATGATGATGATGATGAATATTGATGACATTACCAAAATTAAATTATTACACAAATTATTTTACTGTGGATTGACATTATTTTTATCAGGGAACTATTAAATTATGACACAATTATTTTACTAATGACATTATTTTTTATCATGGAGATAGGTATATTTGACATAATTATTGTATTGAATCGGATTATTATTGTATTGAATTGTATTTTTTTTTTCTGTTTAAATTGTATTTAATTGATAATTAATTTGCATGCTTATTTTAATAGTGAAAAACATGAGAACTAAATTAAATAACAACTTTTTATACCATGTTTCAAGTGAATAAATGATTATAATTATGATTATGGTTATTACGATTATGATTATTAGAAAAAGTCGACCCGTATCACAAGTAGCTCGAATGCTCTCGAGCATTCACCCGGCCGAACAGTGAAAGGTCTTGGGGTCGAGTCCCGTCGGGATTAGTTGTGAGACAGGTCAGGTGAGACGGGTCGAATTTATCTAATACTACATCCTTATCCTTACTTATATTATAAATGCGAATCTGTCTGTCTGTGTGTTACACAATCACGCCTAAACTACGGAACCGATTTGAATAAAAAATGGTACAGAGATAGTCTAGAGCCTGAGAAAGGACATAGGATACTTTTTTATGTGAACAAAGGGCTGTAAGGGGTTAAAATAGGGGATGAAAGTTTGTATGGAAATTACGTCATTTTTAAAGCTAGACGCTTCAAAATTATTTTATAGGCTTTTGATTAGATAAATAAATACGACATTCAAAGTTTGTAAAAAAAACTACCCTAAAGAGGGTGAAAACAGGGGATGAATTTTTTCGTGTGATGACGTCGGCAAAAAACTTTGCGGAACGGATTTTGATAAAAGTTTTTTTGTTATACAGCTATTGGTCCTTGCCAAAATATAGCTATAATTTATTTTGAAGATCGCAATTTCTGATGTGGAACCATAGCAGTCCAGCCAAACTATGAGAGATATAAAAATACCGTTTTAAGGAAAATTGTTAAACGTGATGAGCACTGTCTATTGACGTACAAAGTTTGAAGGTCTGGTACACCTGATGTGGAACCCTAGCAGCCAGATTAAACTATATGAGAAACAAACATAGCGTCTTAAGAAAAGTTGTTTAACGTTATGGACATTTTCTATTGACGGAAAAATATCGAAGGTCTGGTACTCCTGATTTGGAACCCTTGCAGCCCAGCTTAACTATAAGAGATACAAATACAGCATCTTAAGAGAAGTTGTTCAGCGTGATAAGTATTTTCTTTTGACATACAATATATACTAACTAGCTGTGCCCGCGACTTCGTTCGCGTGGAATAGTGACTTTCGGCAGCATTTTTAATTTTTTTAGCTAATAAGGTTTTTCGTTTTTTTGTGTATTTCTTTCATATATATTAGTTTAGCGCTATGTGCGCTATATTAACACATTAAAAAATTATTTCACATACTTAGCCTTCCGCCCGCGGTTTCGCCCGCCTGTACTACACGAAATTATCTCGAGGGAAAGTTATAATTTCCCGGGATATCAATTAGTCTTTGTCACTCTCTAGCTCCTAAAATATCCACATACTAAAAAAACACGCCGATCATATAGTTTAACCTGGCTGCTAGGGTTCCACATCAGCTGGCCTAGCATGAACGGCTTTTATCGCGCGATATGATATAACACGTCATGCTGTCTTGCTTACCTACCCCACTGCGGTGGAAGCAAGACAGCAAGACGTGCTATATCATATCGCGTGATATAATGATGGTAATGCTAGCCAGGCAGGTGTACCAAGACCTTCAAACTTTGTACGTCAATAGAAAATGCTCATCACATTTAACAATTTTCCATAAGACGGTATTTTTATATCTCTCATAGTTTGGCTGGACTGCTATGATTCCACATCGGCCATTTCGATCGTCTAAATAAATTATAGCCTACCTATAAGTTGGCGACAACTAATAGCTATATAACAAAAAAAGTTTCATTAAAATCCGTTCAGTAGTTTTTGCCTGAAACGTGGACAACAGACAGACAAAAATTCAAAAACTATATTTTTGGTACCTATTTGTTCCGTTTAAGAAGACCCTTGGTGGTATTTTTTCTATTTCTTTTCAATGTATACAGCCCCTGTACCGGCAAAAAAATATGGATATGGACATGGGCTTCATTTGACATTTGATGCCCATATTTTGTGCTTTTAAGGGCATAATATGGACTTCAAATGTCAAATGAAGCCCATGTCCATATCCATATTTTTAAGCCGGTAGCCCCCTGAATAGAATCGCATACAGTTTTATAATGTATGAATTATTTTATTTATTTACATAATATACACGGTAGTTTTTTTATCACCCCGGATAAAATTAAAAGGATTATTCTGCTCATGAAAACGATCAATTTTTATTATGGGACCAACACTAAAATCGCAAAAAACAGCTATTCCATACAAAAGTGCAAAAATATTTAATCAAAATGTATGGAACAGCTGATATTTTTTCGCGATTTCAGTGTTGGTCCTATAATAAAAGATGTTTGTTTTCATGAGTAAAATAATCCCTAAAAATATCCGGGGTGATAAAAAAATACCGTGTACCTATATTACATAAACAGTACCTACGTATTAACACATTAAAAATTTATATCACATAGCCTTCCGCCTGCGGTTTTGCCGCGTGTACTACACGACGTTTTTCCGAGTAATGTGATATTTTTCCGGGATAAAATTAGCCTATGGGACTCTCTTGCTCCTATACTATCCATATACTAAAAAACAGGTCGATCCGTTGCTCCGTTTTGACGTGAAAGACGGGCATACAAACAAACACACTTTCACATTTATAATTAGTATATATTGTATGTCAAAAGAAAATACTTATCACGCTGAACAACTTCTCTTAAGATGCTGTATTTGTATCTCTTATAGTTAAGCTGGGCTGCAAGGGTTCCAAATCAGGAGTACCAGACCTTCGATATTTTTCCGTCAATAGAAAATGTCCATAACGTTAAACAACTTTTCTTAAGACGCTATGTTTGTTTCTCATATAGTTTAATCTGGCTGCTAGGGTTCCACATCAGGTGTACCAGACCTTCAAACTTTGTACGTCAATAGACAGTGCTCATCACGTTTAACAATTTTCCTTAAAACGGTATTTTTATATCTCTCATAGTTTGGCTGGACTGCTATGGTTCCACATCAGAAATTGCGATCTTCAAAATAAATTATAGCTATATTTTGGCAAGGACCAATAGCTGTATAACAAAAAAACTTTCATCAAAATCCGTTCCGTAAAGTTTTTTGCCGACGTCATCACACGAAAAAATTCATCCCCTGTTTTCACCCTCTTTAGGGTAGTTTTTTTTACAAACTTTGAATGTCGTATTTATTTATCTAATCAAAAGCCTATAAAATAATTTTGAAGCGTCTAGCTTTAAAAATGACGTAATTTCCATACAAACTTTCATCCCCTATTTTAACCCCTTACAGCCCTTTGTTCACATAAAAAAGTATCCTATGTCCTTTCTCAGGCTCTAGACTATCTCTGTACCATTTTTTATTCAAATCGGTTCCGTAGTTTAGGCGTGATTGTGTAACACACAGACAGACAGATTCGCATTTTCGCATTTATAATATAAGTAAGGATTATAAATGTGAAAGTGTGTTTGTTTGTATGCCCGTCTTTCACGTCAAAACGGAGCAACGGATCGACCTGTTTTTTAGTATATGGATAGTATAGGAGCAAGAGAGTCCCATAGGCTAATTTTATCCCGGAAAAATATCACATTACTCGGAAAAACGTCGTGTAGTACACGCGGCAAAACCGCAGGCGGAAGGCTATGTGATATAAATTTTTAATGTGTTAATACGTAGGTACTGTTTATGTAATATAGGTACACGGTATTTTTTTATCACCCCGGATATTTTTAGGGATTATTTTACTCATGAAAACAAACATCTTTTATTATAGGACCAACACTGAAATCGCGAAAAAATATCAGCTGTTCCATACATTTTGATTAAATATTTTTGCACTTTTGTATGGAATAGCTGTTTTTTGCGATTTTAGTGTTGGTCCCATAATAAAAATTGATCGTTTTCATGAGCAGAATAATCCTTTTAATTTTATCCGGGGTGATAAAAAAACTACCGTGTATATTATGTAAATAAATAAAATAATTCATACATTATAAAACTGTATGCGATTCTATTCAGGGGGCTACCGGCTTAAAAATATGGATATGGACATGGGCTTCATTTGACATTTGAAGTCCATATTATGCCCTTAAAAGCACAAAATATGGGCATCAAATGTCAAATGAAGCCCATGTCCATATCCATATTTTTTTGCCGGTACAGGGGCTGTATACATTGAAAAGAAATAGAAAAAATACCACCAAGGGTCTTCTTAAACGGAACAAATAGGTACCAAAAATATAGTTTTTGAATTTTTGTCTGTCTGTTGTCCACGTTTCAGGCAAAAACTACTGAACGGATTTTAATGAAACTTTTTTTGTTATATAGCTATTAGTTGTCGCCAACTTATAGGTAGGCTATAATTTATTTAGACGATCGAAATGGCCGATGTGGAATCATAGCAGTCCAGCCAAACTATGAGAGATATAAAAATACCGTCTTATGGAAAATTGTTAAATGTGATGAGCATTTTCTATTGACGTACAAAGTTTGAAGGTCTTGGTACACCTGCCTGGCTAGCATTACCATCATTATATCACGCGATATGATATAGCACGTCTTGCTGTCTTGCTTCCACCGCAGTGGGGTAGGTAAGCAAGACAGCATGACGTGTTATATCATATCGCGCGATAAAAGCCGTTCATGCTAGGCCAGCTGATGTGGAACCCTAGCAGCCAGGTTAAACTATATGATCGGCGTGTTTTTTTAGTATGTGGATATTTTAGGAGCTAGAGAGTGACAAAGACTAATTGATATCCCGGGAAATTATAACTTTCCCTCGAGATAATTTCGTGTAGTACAGGCGGGCGAAACCGCGGGCGGAAGGCTAAGTATGTGAAATATTTTTTTAATGTGTTAATATAGCGCACATAGCGCTAAACTAATATATATGAAAGAAATACACAAAAAAACGAAAAACCTTATTAGCTAAAAAAATTAAAAATGCTGCCGAAAGTCACTATTCCACGCGAACGAAGTCGCGGGCACAGCTAGTTTTCTATATTTTTCAATAATAAAAGTTGAACTGTGAATGCAAAAAAGTATAAACAAATTATTCTTAATTTTTCTGGCGAAATTTGAGGGGTTTTATTCGTTGCGATTACGTGAATGTAGCTGTCACTCAACTTAATTTACTCAATAAATAATAGTACTAGGTATGCACATGATTACTGCATTTAATCATCATTACGCACTATTATAATAAAGTGGCATTGTTCGAAGCGAAACAATTTTCAACAAAAACACGACCGCGTCTATCTTTCCCGCTGCGTCCCACAAACTCGCCTGCTTCCCCGCGAGTCCCCCGCCCGTCGCGCCGTTACGCTCCGCGTAAGTACATTGGTTGCACTACTGTAGGGAATATTTTAATACTATGACGACGGCGACGTGATGCACACCGTCTGAGTTAATTCTTTTTGAGTACATATCAAAATTACTATTTTTAATAAAAATAAAATAACAATATTTTTAATGCAACCGAAAACCACGTTATGTATGTATTGTATAAACAAGTTATAAACAAAAATATTAATTAAACATAATTCCGGTATTAGGGTAGTGACTTCCTTCTTTCATTACAAATACTTACAGAAATAGATGGTTCATTGTAAAAAATAATAATATTAATAATAAACATCTTTATTTTCTTCACAAACAAAGGTATTAACTACGTAAGTAAGTACGTAAAAAGGTATTAACTAAGTAAATTAACTACAATAAAGCTAATTTTCTGATGACAAATTTTTAGTTATGAGAAATTATTTATGTTTTAATTTTGTAATTAAACCGGAACAAAAATTTTGTTAACCCTGAAAAAAGAACGTTTTTTGCTCGCAAAAACAAAAACAACAGGTACGGTAGTTATGGACAACAAAGTTCGACATTTTATTGTAAGTATAAATATTATCAGAAAACACCGTTACACTTAAAAAAAAGTCGGAAATTAATAAAACGTATATTATTGTCTATACAGTTTGCTTTAGGAAGCCCAAAATTTGTGAAGAGAGGTTAAATAAAGAAGCTACATAATAAACCTTTAACCAAAACTAAATCAATAAGAATCATATAGGAGCTAAATATTTTCTTTAAATTCCTGTTTTAAAATAGGTAGGTTTCGTTTTTTTTTCTCGTCAACTATGAGCCGTTGTAATTTTTTAGTATTTTTCCTGTGTCGGGTCGTTTCAGGTCATCGGGTGTTTTTTGGAAAACTGTAAATTGAATCCACTGTTTTTTGTGACTGCCGATTTGACAGTTCTTGGTTGATTTGGGGTGGTGGTGAATTGTCAAACCCCACTTGATATGACAATAGATTATGAATAGATTCACACTGGGGGACCGTTTCCACATAGTTAAAATTACAAGAAATTTGCTGAAAAGCACATTTAGCAAGCGCATAATTTCACAAAATGAACCTGTCAACGGGCTGCCGCTTACGTGTAATTTGACGATATTAGATAACTTTCTTTGTGGTAGACCTACCACAAAAAAAAGATAAAAAGTACTTATGTCACTATAAAGAATGATATTTCAATAATCGATAATAAAGATATTGTTGAACTTCTTAGCCAACCAAAAAAAGAAGGAAACTGCTACATTTTTCCTACTGACATAAGTGTAAAAGAAATTTAAATTTATTATCCAGCCTCCAGCCAGATATATATTTTTTCTCGTTGGTAGACTCAGCATCAAGTGAAATTACCTCCTACTTTAATCAAACGCTATTTTGTCTCCAGTTTTTAGCACTCGATGTAGCTTATAATCATTAAGTTTAGATTATTAAAATACAGTTACTAAAAAAATGCATTTTGATTACTATGATAGGAACCTACTAACAAAATTTTAAATTTTGCGTTACCCGATTCTTGCTTTCTTTGGTATTATGAAGAAAACGCAGACTCCAGATAACACTCATATAATTATTGATCCAACTTACAGGTACAGGCATAGTACAGGTATAACAATATAGATACAGTCGACGTCTTAGTGAACTTATCCCCTCGAGGCTAGTTTGAAGAATGACCTCTCTTTGCTCGTTAATCGGGCTCAAACCTAGCTACCCCCACCAATTTTACCACAGATTAGCCTATTAAATTTAACAAAATGGTGGCAAGAGACGGCATTACCAGTGTTGCTATTAAAAAATAAGAAAAACCTTCTAAAATCATGACATTCGGCCATCTGATAACGTGCTGTCTCCCGACGCACATATAAAAATTATTTAGAATCAATTAATTAGGTAAGTATACAGCTAATATACTGATACACAACTATTCTCAATAGTAAAATCTTACAACTATGTACCTATTTAGGTTAATCTTATAGTGATAAAAATAAGTTAAAACTTAAAACATAATTGAAACAAATACATTATATTACACAATGCTCAACAATAAACTTTTAACGAAGCCGATGACTTGTTTAGAATAAAGATATTATCGTGAAAATATTGTTTTAGTAAATCGTTAAGTAATACATAATCAAATAAAATAAATTATCAATAACAAACTAATCTAAAACTATTTGAATCAATGTATAAATTAACATAATCATGACATTCGTTAACAAGAGACTATTATTACTTAGAAAACTTATTTTGAAACTATACTTGTTATATAATTATGTGTAAGTAAGTATATGATGATTAAAGTAAAGTCTGGTTATAATCTATAAGCATTAGTTATGGGTCATAAAAGAAAAATGGATTAGCTTGGTACTAGTTTACATCAATGCATTGTCAGGAGCTACATTCAAGAATATTAGATGGTGTCAGAAGCAAAATCCCTAAGAATGTTACATTAGGAATAGGTAGGTACAGAATTTAACTTTAACCTGATAACTAGACACCCTTATCACTTCACTCAAATAGTGGAAAAAGCAACTACGAGTCATGAAAGGATTAAAGACTTAGGTCTTAGATGATGGTTATTAGATGAATTTAACTATCGCTAAGTTTGACCTAGTTTAGTCCTTACAAAAACAACTGTAGGCCTCTGCACAGTTACCAATTTTTACCCAGATATGAGTAACAAACCAAGTTATAGATACGTATTTACCATAGTGCACAATTTGTATTAAATCAAGATATTAATTAGGACAACTAAAGGAATTATTTAAAGGCATGTTCGTAATAGGCATTATTACCGATTAATTTAAATATTCTTACAAGGAAGTTACACTAATAATGAATGCCGCAGGTACAATTTGAACCGTCACAGCAACAATTTGCTTTTTCAACTTGTCAACCAGTTGTCCAAGGTTTCCAGAGCATTCTTCTCCAGCACCAAATCTTAAATGCATCTATTCTCTGCCTCTGTTAGAATAGTACAACACATGGTTCCACTCCGTACATGAAAATCAAAAGATCATATTATTATCATTTCTAATGAATAAGTTAATGATTTTAAACAAGTTCGCAATTTCATATCAAAACTTAAAAATGTCTACAAAGTATCCTCATACGAGCATGACCCGCATTCTTATCGACAAATATTCATATTACTATGAATAATATTAGTGTAATAGATTTAATAATTATAATTGGGATATGAAGAAGTATATTACCATGGATAGAAATAGGACAAGTAAAATCATGAACAGCTTTTCGCCCAAATGAATTAACTACACGATGATTTCCCGTGGGAATAAAATATCCTCCCGGGGTCAAAAGAAGCCGATATGCCATTCCACAGACAAAAGATTTCAAAGATTCGTCCAGCCGATAGCCGTGATTGGGGAACAAACATACAAGCTTTTGCAATCATAATATTAGTAAAATAAGATAAGATACATGACATGATAATATATACTTCAATATAAGTCAACTTCAGTATCAGCGATCCACTCGTCTCAATATCCGACTTACAACCACAGCCCACGATGATCATCATCACAACAACGATCACCCTGTGATCTGCACCTTCAGTATCATATTATCTCCTCTCATTACCACAGCACGTACACTCTTCTACCTCGAGTTTGTATGCTGTGTTGGTTCGTACGTTCAAGGGTAGCGGGATCCTCATTATTATATTAACTCGATGCTAGCTCATGATAAGTACCTACTGGATGCTACAATTGGCATCTGAAAGCAGTAAACTCACAACACACATAGTAACCAAATCAATTTTATTAATCATTCAAAAGAAATAGATGTATCTGATAATGAATCAATAGAAATAAATGTAAGTATATGAATTCTCATATTCTTTTATAAACATTAGTAGGTAAGGTACTTAGTACCTTCAACCATAGTAGAAACAAATGTTCAACTGACCAGATCTAAAAAAATATGGAAATGATTACTACAGAATATGTGAAGGAACTTCAAAGGTCCGTGAGAATGGTAAACTGCTAAGAATTTTAGTATCACGAGCCTACCAAATGAGACGGTAAATTTGACAGATCTACTTGATTTTTGGTTTAATAAAGATATTAATGCTCATTAAAATAACAATAAATTAGATTCACATAATTTGAAATCATATTTTGTCAATACGTACACTAGGACGGTAGTATTAAAATCCTCAAAAACTAATTTTAAATCATACCGCCAATAACAACAAAAACACGGCAAAACTAATTTGGTATGCTACAGCAGTGGTTACTTGTGGCTTTATTTGTTAGAACAAGTTTAAAACATGAATTAAAATGTTTGCATGAAGCTGTATAGAACATTTTAATAAATTGAGAGGTGTGATTGAGCAATAATCGTTTTACTTTATTTTGCTTAATTAGGAAAACATCAGTTACAACTTGACAGCGTAATAAACACGATCTACTTAAATGCACTATGGACTGTTTACATTTTTTTGCATTAGAAACATCATTAATTTCATCACTATGTTAATGAAAACAACTAGAATAGATATCAGTGAATGCTTCTTGCAGTGCTGTCTAAGCAACTAAGTATCTCTGCTTTTGACTTGCATCTTAATCATTAAGAGAGATCTAGAACACTATGCAGTACGCACAAATAGCAAAATAGCTTCTAGTGATTTTGGCTGTAAATTTTTCCATCTGTCTAAACCAAAACTGAGTTGCCCGGAAGAAACCGCAGTAAGACGATAAGGCCACCATTTGGTTTACAATTTGTTATCTTTGTATTATTATTATTATTTCGTGTGTGATTGTTCCGTTCGTAATATCGTGTACAAATAAAGAATTAATCTATGTATCTATCAAACTAGGTACTTAGATAAAGAATCTTCGACGTTCCCGGAAAAATGTAAAGAATGATGATTTCTAATCAGTCTTATGGCTTTATTGTCTAATTATGTAGAAGACTCAGAAAAGTATGTTCCTGATAAACTTTCTCTAGCACTCATCCACAATTTAGTTTGAATTTAAATTAAATTTGAGATTTAAGTTTGCCACTAAACTCATATTTAAAAAGTCAAGCATAGTGAATTCTTTTAAATTAAGCTACATATAACAAAAATAATAGACGAAATGTCCACTTGAACAAAGCTACAAAAAATAAAATAAGTAATAGGAAATAGTAAATTTTGGATATCTTTGCATACCTACATTGCTTCCATCCCGAACTAAGTAACTCAAGCACTTGTGTTATGGCATTTGGGAACAACGACGGGGATTACCACATACAATCGGGCAGAATGTTGAAAAGTCCGCTTTAAACATTCACCCGACAGGGAATCGAACCCGGTAGGTACCTCAGAGACAGCGGCACCCCGAAAACCTATGCGTACGTACACCGTATCTACAACACTGCTATGGAGGTTGTTAAGATACCAGAAACTAATATTGTTTCCATAGTTAAAAGGTCTATATTAATCTAAAGTGACACAGATCACAGTTTATAAAAGTATTACCCAATCGCAATCTTGGAATACTAAATTCGCGACTTTAATAGTGTGCTCTTATTCAAAAGTGAATCGTCATCATGTCCAATCTTATCAAGATCAGAAATACATCCAGTTCTGCGTAAAGGTCACCTGGGCATAGACCTAGGCATAGAAAAACAAATCTAGCTCATGGATATTGACCACTCATGAGAATCAAGATATGGTATGGATTTCGTATAAATGGAAACTAAGGTAATTATAAAAATCTTAACTAGGTAAGACAATAACCCCTACTCAAATTGTGGAGCATGTGGATACTTATTATGCAAGGAAAAAGAAATGATGCAAACATAATTTAGTATATAAATATCCTTATAAGTAAGTAGGTACTATGTTGCGATAATTAGAGCGCATATTGACAATAATACTTTAAAGGTATCTATTGCTACAGCTGTGGTACCTACTAGATACTTAATGTCAAGCACGTAGGCAACTGTAGATTTAAAAGGCTTTTCATTCTTCCCTAAGGGTATTTTGATAACATCTAAATGATTCTATGAAAAGATAAGTTTTTATAGTTTTGTTTTGTTTTAGGTAGACCTTTACAAACTTTATTTCAGGGGGTGTTACAATCAATTTAGTCGGTTATGCGAGATGAAAATTAAATCTTAAATAGCTTTATTCGATATGCAAATAAATAAACATGAAACATTTTAATCAAAACAACTTCAATACTTTCCCATAAACAAAATGCTCTGCATCATCTCAAATCCTCTTTGACCAGATTCAGCTACGAAGAAAGGGTATTCCTCCTTCGCTCAAGACTCCCCTGGGTCGGCCACGTCACCCTGGAGGCCTACCAAGCGGCGCACCAGGTGGCGCGGGCCGTATTCGTCCTCAGATGCTATTTACCTTGGAATGTATATATTATTCATCGGTAAAAGATCGTTCCGTGTCATTCTATAATAAAATCATTAGGTTATCAACACAATATGCCCTTCAGGAAAATTCATGATTTATACTGTTCACTAGCTACAGTAGCTACCTACATCCTTTATTATTTACAAAAACCATTTCTTTTATTAAGGGCTACTATCTAGTGCAAAAATGTAAAATGAGTATTGTAAAAACAAGAATAAAACGTTTGAAATTATCTTTGTTCTGTTGTAGTTTCATTTAAATCTAATAATCTTAAAAGTGGCCATACGGGTAGTAAACCAGTATGAAATATAAGTAGGTACTCATTTAACCAGCCTGTGAGAAACGTACTCACTTAACATTTGAACATATTCAGACGAATGTATGCCACCAACATACATCGTTCGTACTCTAAAATCAACATTTAAACATATTCAGACGAATGTATGCCACCAACATACATCGTTCATACTCTAAAATCCGGCAAGTGTATGCCACAAACATATACCGCCCCCTTAATTCCGACGAGTGCATGCCACAAACATACATCGTCCCCTAATATCCGACGAGTGTATGCAACATACATACATCGCCCTCTAATATCCGACGAGTGTATGCAACATACATACATCGCCCCCTAATATCAAATTCAATTTAATGCATTTCAACAAACAAATTCAATGTATCTCTTGTAACCAGTGAGCATGCATAGCTTGCTCACTCAACCCAGTGAACACCTTATATTTGTTCGCTCATCATTAAAAATTAAAAATATTCACATTAGAGATATCCAAAGTCACATAAAGACTTTCATATTTAAATATTTAAAGATACCATATTAAAATATTCGTATTTAAACTCATATTCATAGTTCAAGCAATTTATATTGCTATTCACGGTGTTCATATTAATTTAATCCACAAAATTTGTACCTATTAATTAATATATCAATAAATAGAAAGCCAGAATTCAATTGTAAGCAAGTAATACGTACCTATTCAACCAATCTTACCAGGTAACGTAGGTAACCAGTAAGCATACATGACTCACTCAACCCAGAGAACAACACGTTCGCTCAATACATTAAAAACAAAGGAAAATTTTTAATAATATTAAGATAAATGAAATGTAAGCAACCAATCATAAACTATTCTTACTCTTTACTACTTCTTACTAGCTTCATAACTTATAGTTTTCTTTTATTCACTGTTAGTATTAGATACCACGTTAAAACATGGATTGTATGCAAGATTTAGTAGCCATAAGTGATTTTACTCTGTGCAACAGTAAAGGCTATCAAAACTAGCTCCAATTAGTGCTAGCACTAATTACTTAAAACATCACATGTAGGTACACAGCCAAAACTGCCAGTCCTAGCTCCATGTGTAAGATTATAAACAACATAAACAGCAAGTACTCTAATAATATAATAATGCCAATCATCTCCATTAATTCTGTACAATCCACATTTAATACATCATGTAAATTAAACAACAACAATCAAGATATTATGCCAGATTCATGGTACGCTATGATCGTGCCATACGAAAATATCTACTACATACCCGCGTTTAAAATTATGTAAGTATAATCGGAGGGTAGCCCCGACCGTACACGAACACAATTAATCAATTCAAATAAAAGTGTGATCTAGTTTATGTCCGTTCCGTCGGAGAGTAGCCCCGACCATGTACGGAACACAATCCGCCACACAAGTATTCCAATTTTAACGCTTTAGATTTAACTAACACGATCGGAGAGTAGCCCCGAACACGAATTAGTAAAATCTTAGTACCAAGCTACGCATATAGACTTTTAAAATTATGTTAGTATAGTCGGAGGGTAGCCCCGACCGTATACGAACACAATCAATTAAAACACAAATGCGATTTAGTTTATGTCCGTTCCGTCGGAGAGTAGCCCCGACCATGTACGAAACACAATCCACCGCAAAGGTATTTAAAATGTCATTTAGGTAAAAAAATAGGCATTAACATGGAATCTGGAATATTTATCCTTTCTCTGCGTGAAGAGAATAAAATAACTCGTTTGGCATTACTATAGCACAGAATAAGCAAATTATTCTTATTATCAGGTTTAGAAATAAACTTGCGTGGGTACTTTACCGCTTCTGAAATATGAAGAAAACGCAGACTCCAGATAACACTCATATAATTATTGATCCAACTTACAGGTACAGGCATAGTACAGGTATAACAATATAGATACAGTCGACGTCTTAGTGAACTTATCCCCTCGAGGCTAGTTTGAAGAATGACCTCTCTTTGCTCGTTAATCGGGCTCAAACCTAGCTACCCCCACCAATTTTACCACAGATTAGCCTATTAAATTTAACAAAATGGTGGCAAGAGACGGCATTACCAGTGTTGCTATTAAAAAATAAGAAAAACCTTCTAAAATCATGACAGTATTATGTCATCCTTAGTATTGATAATTTCCTGATAATTTCCTGACGTTTCTTGACAAACTGATTTCTTGACGTTTTCATGACTGAACACTTTTTTGAGAAATACTCAGGTACCTACCAATGTTAAATCGCATTTCTGCAATCAGTAACCATTGAGCAGTTGGAAGCCACCATTCGACGCGTTATTGCCAACATACAGTCTGATGTACACACGGCGGCACATCAGGCTATACATGTTGACCATGAGACCGCCTCTATGCCCTACATAATAAAAGCTGTTATCGCAGTTCAACTGTTTAACCTAATGTGGTCTACTGAGTCTACTGACTGCTGAGTCTACTACGGAAAGCGTGTAAAAATGGGACCTCCAGCAGGCGTAGCATGACGAACCCGACAAAGATTTTGTCTACCCCTTAATGTCATTTTTGACAGTTAAACAAAGAGTTTGTCTACGTTGGGATGTCATTTTTGACATTTCAACGTAGACAAAACCGCTCTCGAGGTCGTCATGCTACCCGTGCTGATGATGCCATGTATGCGCCAGCCGCGGCGGCCACATGCCGGAAGTTATTTTCAAACATAGATATCAAAAAATTATCTTTGAAATAAAGCCTATTTCATGGATATTAAAAACGATTTTCTGTGTTTAATTTCAATTTAAAGTTCTTCACCTCCAAAAAAAAAACACCCGATATAATAGCTTAATCTATAGTAATTCAGGATAATAAGTTTTAGTAAAAAAAAATATTTTTATGACAAGCTTTAGTATTGTGTTGTCATCTGGGGGGCTACCGCGTAACTTTATGGATATGAACTTCATACGTTTTTTGGAACTTTAAGTCAATTTTATTAAAAAAATAGCCACTATGAGTTCCTTGTTTTGTGACTTCGGGTATAACGATAACTAGCTAGCAACGTCCAACAGAACAAAGCAGCAAAAATCTATCAAAATAAGGAATTCAAATGACAGTTGAAACCCATACCCATACCCAGATTTTTTAGCCGGTAGCCCCCCTGAACCAAAACTGTACTTATACAAAATTTCAGCTCCATCCGACACTGGGAAGTGGGTCAAATTAAGCTTGCAAGATTTGTCCCCCACTAACTAACAAACTAACTAACTAACTAACATGACAAGTTAATAAAAAACTTGTAAAAACGGTACGCCACATAATCGAGGTTCTTAAAACACTGTGCGGCTATAGACTGTTTTGTCTTGAAAGACAATGTGTCTATGAGACTTTTTGTTTCAAGTGTGCGCACCTTCATAGGTTTTGTAAGGCGATAGTCTGTCTTAAGACTGTCTTGACTATGATGTGCGCTCGCTCTAAAAGTATCTGAAACTTTTATTAATTATTTTTACAAAAAAATAAAACCGCCTTCAAAAAATGACATCGAAAAGTAAAAAATAATCCCTCACCAAATAACGTAAGTACTTTTTCATCCCATCGATTCGAAAAGCGATGATTGTTTATCTAATAACAGGGTCCAAAACGATTCATTTTTACCACACTTTTATTAGCTTCACTTGTAACTAAGTCACAATGTAAGAAAATCTTGGAATTTAATTTAAACCTACTTCTAATTGTCGTATTGATTTGAAACTTTGCAAGTCTATATGAATCCGATGACAATACAATAATTTGCTACCATCGAGCTGATCTGATGATGGAGTCAAGAGGTGGGCAATAGAACTCTTCAATGGCTGCTAGGAAACCCCTCGAGTTTAGGCTCGTTCGTTTTGTTCTGATGAGACCTATTCGCTACACTTAATGGTGAGGGTCTGATGATGGAGCAGGGAGGAAGCCAGTGGCACTTCTTAATGACCATTAGGAAACCCCTCGAGTTTAGGCTCCGTTGTTTCGTTCTGACGAGACTTATGAGCTGCACTTGGTGGTGAGGGTCTGATGATGGAGCAGGGAGGAAGCCAGTGGCACTCCTTAATGATAAATAGGAAACACCTCGAGTTCTGGTTCATTTGTTTCGTTCTGATGAGACCTATTCGCTACACTTGGTGGTGAGGGTCTGATGATGGAGCTGGGAGGACCCAGTGAAACTGCTTAATGACGTCAAGAAAACTCCTCGAGTTTGGGCTCATTTGTTTTGTTCAAAAGAGACCTATTCGCTACACTTGGTGGCGAGGGTCTGATGATGAAGCTGGGAGAAAGCCAGTGGCACTCCTTAATGGCCAATAGAAAACCCTTCGAGTTCTGGCTCATTTGTTTCGTTCTGATGTGACCTATTCGCTACACTTGGTGGTGAGGGTCTGATGATGGAGCAAGGAGGAGGTCAGTGGCACTCCTTAATGACCACTAGGAAACCACTCGAGATGGGCTCATTTGTTTCGTTCTGATGTGACCTATTCGCTACACTTGGTGGTGAGGGTCGGATGATGGAGCAGGGAGGAAGTCAGTCGCACTCCTTAAGACCACTAGGAAACCCCTCGAGTTTGGGCTCATTTGTTTCGTTCTGATGAGACCTATTCGCTACACTTGGTGGTGAGGGTCTGATGATGGAGCAGGGAGGAAGAAAGGGTTCGGCTCGCGCATCTGGTAACTAATAGACTCCACTTGAATATGTAAAACTAAATACATACAATCACGCCTTTGAGTTATAATGTTTACGGGGTGGGAAGACACATGAATGGACTGTGAAATCGATTACCATCCCCATCCATAGCTTGCCATTTGTTAAACTAAAAAGTAAAAAATAAATATGTAGTTTAAAAAACTAAACAAACACACTTTTATAGGAACAGACTAAAAGTACAAAATAACCGTCTATTCAGTAACTGAAATTAAAAAGCGTGGTGCGCCCTTTGCAAAGCATGCATTCAAGTACTTAATATTGACAACGCGCACCACGCTTTTTAATTTCAGTTACTGAATAGACGGTTATTTTGTACTTTTAGTCTGTTCCTATAAAAGTGTGTTTGTTTAGTTTTTTAAACTACATATTTATTTACCTGTTATGACAAGAGGGTATAAATGAGATTTGAATTTTGAACAGCTTCATAACATGGTCCAAAACGATGAGATTTGAATTTAGAACATAATTAAAGAAGCATTGGTCGGAGTGTAGCAAAGGGTGTGCAGTACTTAAAAAAAACTGATTTTGTATGGGGCCGGGACTTTTTTCGGGAACGAGAAATTTTCAAAAACGGAATTTTATAAAATTGAGAATATCTCGACCCAACCATGCCTATAAGGACCATTCGGTCCTCCATACTGCCGACTACTGCCGACCTCTGTCTACGCCCGTAAGGACCATTTGGTCCTCCACAGACTTGCCACCGATTATCGGTTTTTTCTCTATGATTGCGTCATTTCCTGTATGGGACACTTTATTTCATTGAGAAGCTTGATAAATTTGCGTTAGTCTGTGACAAAAATATGTTTCCGATCTGTGTTTTCCAATTGACATAAAAAAAAAGAAAGTCGACAAATTTTCTCGGTGTTTACTAATCGTGGTAAATAATTTATTGTGAAAATTTCTGTTGTTTCCAAGTTTTTAGCAAGTTATGTTCCATTTTACTGTTATAAAAGGTGTTCGTTTGGTGTTTTACATAGGAATATATAGGAATAAAATCGTTCAAAATCTGAAAAATTCTCAAAAATTCGGCGAAGTTTATTGCTGCACTTTGACCACGTAGAACTATTATACTGTAGAGTTCTGGTGTTAGGTCTTAGTACCTAAAAATGGCAAAAACATTCATATGATAAACACACTTTACATAATGAAAAAATATAGCCTAATTCCGAAATTATCGGGTTTTTCGTGAAAGACGGCTTTTTTTTTTTGCGTGTCGAAAGTGGTGAAAGTGGAGCGGGTGCTTTTCGTTAATCTAGCGCAATAGTGTTCTGTAGCGAGCATAAAAATGAATCAGGTCGTTTAAGTTTTTTATGGCTTATCCTAGAAAATAATTAGAATGATAGATTTCAGAATGTTAAAGTAGCAACATTACAAGCCGAATGACGTTTTCTGACGTTTTCCGTCTTCGTTGTGTCAAGTTCGCAATTCGCTCGTCGCCGCCCGCCGCCCGTCGCGCATGTTCGTGGCCGCCGTAATGGGATGGAGTGAGATAAACTGACCTCGTTCTTACTATCTCATTAGGACCGTTTTTTAGCAGCAGTGCACCTTCCTGTTGTATTATAAATTCCTTGCTTGAAGGTCATAGTACCCGCCACGGGATGTTGGCAAACCGATGATGTAATTTGATCCCGTGACAGGTAAGCTGGCACGGTAAAGGTTATAAGGAATCTGATGGGCATATATTTTTTTTATATTTTTTTTTTTATTTCCAAACTCATTTTTTTTTGCTTGCCCGACTAGCGCTATGATGTATCCGAACGACAAAGAAAGGTAGGTAGTTTGAGTTGTCTTCACTGCTTTTCTTATAGAGGGGGATGAAAAGCAGAGTGTATCAGTGCAGTTCGATGCGCGCTCGGCAACGGACGCGCACAATAGGGTATTTTACTGTTGTTGAAATGTAGATATTTAATGATGACGTTAAAAAATATTGCAATTAAGAATACCAAATGTGAAAAAATAATTTGAATCTGTTTTATAATAAAAGAATTATAGTCTGTTTGATTTTGACTATAGCTGTCTCTTTCTAAAACGAAATCTTCTATGGCGTGACTATGACGCTACTAACCCACTGACGTCACTAAGATAGCGTCCTGTCCTTGTCTAATTATAAAGTTTGAAGTCCTATATCTTTGAAAATATTCAAGATAATTCAAAATGAAAACTTGTTTTGTGTAGCTAATATTTCGAAAAACATTTTAAAGAAATAAAAAAAAATCAGTAAAATACCGTATTGCATAGGTGTCGAATTACATATTCGTAATTTACGATTAGCGCGGCATTAGCCGCTGCGCGTACTAACATCACTATGAGTTCCCAACAGCTCATAGTGTACGAAGTTTTGGCATTCATCCAGAACGCGATCGACACCATGGACGAAGTCAGCATCGTGCAGATCTGCAAGTCTAACTTCAACGAAGCTGAGATTTGCAGTGGCAAGACACTGCTTTACCAGAGCATCGGTAAAGCCGATGAGATGCCATCGCGCCGGAGAGATGGAGGTGTGAAAAGTCTCCAGGATATTATAACCCTGATGAAAGAGATCGACCCAGACGACGTGCCGACTTTCGTGGCGAAGGAGTTACACAAACTACCACCCGTCACATTCGACCACGTCGACGTCACCAGACTGTTGAAGGATATCACCTCCCTGAAAGCTAGTCTGGCTGAAGTGCATAGAAAATTGGAGGCTTCTGATAACACCATAAGTGAGTTGCGTGCCCAAGTTGTTTTGTTAAGCAACACCGCTGCGGTATATAGGTCACCAGAGGCCACTAATGTGAACACACGTCGCGGAGCGCAAAATGCATCCGTCTGCAGTTTCGAGACGGCGCATATGGATACGTCACCGGCCGCCGCTGCAGCTAGCGATGCACCGCGCCCCACACCCCTCTCCTCCGCCCCGGCGGAGACGTCACGAGTGAGCACGTCGACCCCTCAACGTGTGCCGTACGCCGCTGTCACCGCAGCCAACCAGCCCGCTAACCAACAACTTGAGCGGGTTACAAAGGATAAGGAGGGAACCAAACAAGGATTGGCCTCCAAAGCTGTGCAACCAGCGCCGCCGTAACCTGTGCGGCACCGCCCCGACCGGACACAACCACCTGCTGCGGCCGGCTATCCCGACGACGCTGGTGTACAATCGCGGTCAAGAACGGTGGACCACCCTTAAGGTCGATATTGCATGCACGCAGCGCGGCCGCGTCTCGCCACTCTCGCGCGCGATAACCAATCACGACGCGGCTCGTCTCTTACACACGCGTGCATATATATAGCAAATGCATGTGTGTTTAAGTGACGTTCTGTGAGTCGCGCGGTTTGGCAACGTCTCATATTTTATAAGTTGCTATTATCTCGAGCATGCGGTTTGAATAAGTCACCCATTTTCTAATTCGAAACGGTCTTTTTACAAATCTGGATTCGCAATATAATATTACATATTGGCAACGTCTCATATTTTATAAGTTGCTATTATCTCGAGCATGCGGTTTGAATAAGTCACCCATTTTCTAATTCGAAACGGTCTTTTTACAAATCTGGATTCGCAATATAATATTACATAATATTTTCAATGTCTCTCCGGGCGGCAAGTGTAGTAAAATTGATTGTTAATGAGATAATGTTTTTTTTTTCAGATAAAATATAGTATACGGGAAATCTATACAAATAAATAAAATTGGAGTGTCTGTTTGTAATATTAAAATAACCGCTTTTTACTACATGCATATGATTTTAAATACGGTATATATACCAAAATAACCTTTTTTACAATTTTTGTCTGTCTGTTTGTTCCGGCTAATCTCTGAAACGGCTGGACCGATTTTGACGGGATTTTCACTGGCAGGTAGCTGACGTAATAAGAAGTAACTTAGGCTACTTATTATCCAGATATTCCTACGGGAACGAGAACCACGCGGATGAAAGCGCGTGTGGCCGCTAGTATGTAATAAATCAGTTGACGTATATAGATAAGTAGCGGACTTTTTTATATTTACTAGCTGACCCAGCACATATAGTTTTATCATATAAACAATTTCTAGAGATAATAGCTATTAAAGAATGTGGATAGAAGGATGAAAACTAAGGGTAGGTAATGTTATGTATTTTAAGTGCCAAATCATAAAAAAATGCTGTTCAACAATAAAAATATTTGTTGGGGTGGACTCTTATCACTTAGGGGTATAAAAAATAGTTCGCGACCTATTCTCAGATCTAAAAATAATATAATTCGGTCAAGCCGTTTCGGAGAAGTTAGTTTACAAACACGAGAATTTTATATATTAGATTTGCAACACCAACATAGACTTGATATTATTATTATAGTATCATCATTACTATCGTATTATATTAATATTGTATATCGGGAAGCAAGAAGCTTGAGCTCGAATTAATTTTGTCTTATCAGGAATCACAGACGATATTGATTACTAGGTATTTGTTAGTTTGCAGTTTTTCTTATATAAGTATATTTTTGACGACCGATTTGGCGCAGGCTACCCACCTTCTGCGCCGGTGGTCTCGGGTTCGATTCCCGAACGGGACAAATATTTGTGTGCATGAACATGTCTATTTAGATCACGAACGAAATTAACAACGAAGCAATAGATCGACGTCATTTTTGGTATGGGGTTAGCTTGGGAGCTGGAGAGTGACATATGCTACTTTTATCCCAAAAAATATCACATTCCCGCGGGATAAAGCCACGCTCATAAAAATATTAAAAACATCAAATTATTAATCAATAGTAAGCTTTTTATAATTATACAAGTGACTCCAGGGGGTTGGTGAATGGTTGAATATCGGGTTGAAGTTAAGCATATTTCACTCAGGAAGAATGCAGCTATTGGTGGAAGAATTTTTAATATTGGTTTAGTAGTTTTTGAGTTTAGGTATCCATTACTTGCCTAAACCAAAAAAAATCAAATCATTCCTCTTTATAATTTTAGTATAGACAGATTATATGTTGGTGGATAATAATAAATATTTCAGGGTAATAAGTTAATAATTATGTTCACGGGTTTTTTATACAAAAATTCCAAAATGCATGATGAATAAACTCAAAAACTACTAGACGATTTATAAAATTATTTCACATAAGTAAAGCTACATTATTCCAGAGTAACAGGCTACATTTTATCCCGATATTTCTACGGGAGCGGATACCGTTCAGCTAAAACCGCGTGTAGCCGCTAGCCGTTCTAACAAATAAACTCAAAAACTAGAGGACCGATTTAGTAAATTATTTCACGTATAAAAAGCTACATTATTCTTGAGCTACATTATATCCTCAATAAAGTCAAGAACGGACAGATATTTAATCGCCATTTATAAAATTTTAGTGTAGATGCCTGAAATAAACGAATTTTATTATTATTTTATTATAAAAATTATTATTAGTTACCTACCTATACAAATCAGTTTTTAGTTCTAAGTCACGTGATTATCTAAACTCCACGCAAACGAAGTCGCGGGCATCCACTAGTCTTTAATATAAATTCTATTTTGTATGCGAAGAAATTTTTTGAAGATAATGCTTATGAATAATAAAACAAATTCATGTGAAAAAAATTTACTACAAATAAATTTCAGTTTTAATACACATTCAGAGCATTTATCATTAAACGTGTTAGAAAAGTTTAAGTATTCTGTAAAAAATATTTTAACACAAGTAGTAAAATTAAAAATAAGAATAAACCAAAACATTTTCGTTAAATATTATGTTGTCTGCCGTCCTCGCTTTACTATTGAATAAAGTATTTATTACACCTACACATAACTACATATTATAACATTTTAATAAACTTAAAAAAATATAACTACTTTAAAATCAAGACCAAATCCAAAACTGAAATGATACATGCTTATTTTTAAATGGTTACAATAACAACCTTTACTCATTAAAAAATAACAAAATATAGAGTAAAACTATGATAAAAATAAACAAATAAGTTAGATTAGAAAAATCGACATCGACACCGTCTCACATCCAGCTCCGATGGGACTCGAACCCACGACTTTTCGCTTTCCGGACGACTGCTCTAACCACTGAGCTACGAAGTCGTTGAGTTGATCAGTGGTTAGATAGAGCAGTCGACCGATTGATTTGCGAGTAATCCATAATTTAAAATACCCTAATGGCAAATTCACCCTTATCTCCACAATGTAATGCACATATTTCTTGACATCAAAAAAGACTAGTAAAAGAATAACAATTAAAAGTTGAGTTAAGTATTACCTCCAGTCTTCGCATAACTATTATCACATCTTTTATAATTTAATGACAAGACTAAGTGTTAATAGATTTCCCAAAACAACGTTTGGCAAAAAAAAAGATATAAAAAAAATAACATAAGTTTGTTTAAATTAGAGAACATTATTATGAATATGAACACAGTACAAGTATATTATGAAGGTTGCTTATTAAAATAAATAAGAACAACTACTTAAGCTTGTAACAAAAACTATAGTTAAAAATATACTTTATGATTTTATATTATTTTTATGCATTCACAATGCAATTTTTGTAAGTATAGGAAAAATGTGATAGTAAAAAACCACGAGCCCTATAAGTAGCTTTCAGGCGGGATTCGAACCCGCGCCTCCGGGAATCCAGCCCGATGCTCTGACCAACTAAGCTACCGAAAGGCTTACACGACTCGTCGAATTTTGCTATCACTTGTTACGCTGTAGGCCAGCGTTGCTTCATCAATGTGAGGAAACCCTCGCATCCGAAAGAAACATTTTTACAAATGTTTAACAATCGATTAAGATGAAACAGCCATATTGAGATTTTATATTATTTTTATGCATTCACAATGCAATTTTTGTAAGTATAGGAAAAATGTGATAGTAAAAAACCACGAGCCCTATAAGTAGCTTTCAGGCGGGATTCGAACCCGCGCCTCCGGGAATCCAGCCCGATGCTCTGACCAACTAAGCTACCGAAAGGCTTACACGACTCGTCGAATTTTGCTATCACTTGTTACGCTGTAGGCCAGCGTTGCTTCATCAATGTGAGGAAACCCTCGCATCCGAAAGAAACATTTTTACAAATGTGTAACAATCGATTAAGATGAAACAGCCATATTGAGATTTTATATTATTTTTATGCATTCACAATGCAATTTTTGTAAGTATAGGAAAAATGTGATAGTAAAAAACCACGAGCCCTATAAGTAGCTTTCAGGCGGGATTCGAACCCGCGCCTCCGGGAATCCAGCCCGATGCTCTGACCAACTAAGCTACCGAAAGGCTTACACGACTCGTCGAATTTTGCTATCACTTGTTACGCTGTAGGCCAGCGTTGCTTCACAGCCGTCTTTGAGTAATCGGTGTACATACATATAAAAAAAAAATATACGCGACGAATAGATAACCTCCTCCTTTTCAATTTTTGAAGTCGGTTAATAAAGGTATTTCAATAAAATAACAAAGTATGATCAATACTTAAAATCAGGAATTATTAATAGGTAATAATAAGGAAGAGATAATCGTTTCCCATTTTCATATACTTATAAAATTGTTTTGAATTCAATAATCCCAAAACAACAAATGGGAATTGCAATACCTTGGTTTAAACATTAATACCAGTGTTGTGATTCATACAAGTCTAGAAGAGTATAACAGGATTTTCTGCAATTAATAATTATACCTACATGAATTAATTAATTGCTTAGTCGTCATTAAGAGCCAGTACAAGTCTGATGTGCTTCGTGGCTGTGGTGTTTATCTAAAATTACAAACTATTTTGCAGTTATTTATAACTTATAAGCTTTAAGTAACAGTAACTGGCTTTTAGATAGTGACTATAAAAAAATAACAATGTTCCGATCACGATTGTTTATTTCTTTTATTTTGACGCAAGTGGTTCTTGGTATAAACAGACAGACTCCGGAATTTGAACGTAAGTACCACTAAGTTATTCAGGAAAAAGGATGTGTACAGTAGACCCATTTTGCTAATAATTTGATTGAATCATCGAGTTGTTTGAAAGCGAAAATGGTCAAAACCTTGTCAAAACTATTAGGTAGGTAACCAGCAAATGTCAACATTTTTGAATTTCGAGCTTAATGAATTTTAATTTAGTAGATCTAACAGGTCTGTCACGATTCAAATTTAGTTGGGATTGTGAATCCACTGGAATTAAGTTGGGGGAAACTGAGTGTAATTAATGATTTCCATGATACATCAAACTTCCATTTTTCCTTTTATAAGAATTTGTATTCGTAAATACATAAATAAGTGCACATTTAGCTCTGCAAGTAGATTTCGGCCGGGTTTCGAACCCGCCCCTCTGGGAAGGAAGCTTCCGGTAGCTTCGTTAGACAGAGCATTGGACTGGATTTTCTACCGCCTCTGTGGTCTAGTGGTACACTCCACCGCCGTTATCAGACCTAGAGGTCCCGGGCTTGATTTCTTTCGAAAATCTATTTGCAGGGCTGGTGGATTTTTCATGATACAGTTTTACTTTTCTTTTGCTTACAGAATTGCGTTGTGGGTGGATAAAATTACTTTTAAAAAATCATAATAATAAATGACTGTTTCATCCTCAGATCATATAGTACTATACGTTTCATCTATCAAATATCAAAACATTTTTAGGAAGTTTTTTTTAATGCGAGGGTTTCCTCTCATTAATGAAACAACGCTATCCTAAAGTGTTATAGTGATAGAAAAATTCTACGAGCCTTTTAAGCCTTCCGGTAGCTTAGTTGGTCAGAACATTGGGCCGGATTCTCGGAGGCGGCGCGGGTTCGAATCCCGTTCGAAAATTTTGAAGGGCTGGTGGCATTGTCCTGTTCCAACTTTTTCTTTAAATTTTTTTCTGTTTTTGCATGTAAAGTGGACGACCTCATTAGTCCAGAGGACCTTCAGGAGTTAGTAAATAGGTACAATAAAAGCCGAATTCCTGAATCTACGGACGATGAGGTAAGATTGTACTAAAATTCATCCGTATTTATCCTAGGGTTATTTAGGACGGCCCCATAAAATTATAGTTCCCCGCGGTCTTTCCCATTCCCGTGGAAATATCGGGATAGATTATAGCCTAAGTCACTCAGGAATCTTGAAGCTTTCTACTGGTAAAAAAAATTCAAAATCTGGTTCAGTAGTTTTTTTTAATATATCCATTACATAGGTACCTACAAACAAAGAAATAATGACTTTAGGTTGGGACCGAAGCCTAAGCTCAAAATATATTATTCCTGAAAAATAGATCAAGCGCACTAAAAACATTAGATACTCCATTTTATTTGTTTAAAAGCAGAATGGTCTCTCAAAACTTCTTATTATTTCTTGTTTTGCTAATAACTACAATAGAAGTTTCCCTTAAAAACAGATAGAAATCGTCGATAGATTCAACACAGATACAGCAGACTCCGTGGAATGCTTTGGATTGGGATCTCTCTCGTCAGAAATATTATCGATTTTCAACATGAAACCAGACTCACCTGAGGACATAAACACTCATTTCTACTTCTCATCACGGCAACAATCAAATAGAGTTCAGGTTAGTATTAAATTCTGTTAGACACAATAATTTATTAACAATAAATCATTATAAGCCATGCTTTACATGTTCGTTCCCGCTACTCACTACTGGGACTCAGGAAATCTTTTGGAAGGAAGAGGGCCTCGACCCACTACGCGGCCCAAATGTAGACCCACCACACAGCCTCGTTGCAGTGGTTGAAACTAAAACTGACGACTATCAACTGCTAGAGTGTGGCCTCAAATCAAAGCCGGTTTTCGACCATTGCCGTGCCGACAGGGTAATGGTCGGTCTAGCTCTAGTGTATGGCCGATGGAGGTCTCGAACGGCAGACGGCCTATCCGACCTAGGACTGCTAGCGGACTGATAGTCTGTGCTGTGGGGCCCTTTAGAGATTACAAGCCGGAACCAACGGCTACACGAAGCGCTGAGGAGTTGGGATAGTTTTGATCTCCCATCCGTGACTTTCCTTTTCCTAACATTGATTATGCGATGAGGATGGTGCTCACGCCCACCATCTCCGTGCTTCTGGGAGCGAAACCATTTCTTGCTGAATGGTGGTAATTGACTCTTTGAATCTGAATTGGGTTTCTTTTTCGAGTTATGAATGACCCACAATTATCCAAATCAACCCAAAGGTACCTTGTTTACCTGTACACTAGTACAGTACCTATATCTAGGTTTATTTTTCATTTCAAGGGCTTTCAGACAAGTAGAACGTAACTATTAGGTTTTAATAACAGGTAAAAGTTGGGTCTGAGTCATGTAATGCCCCTAGGTAGGTATATTTTGTGATGTCTTATTAGACATCACGCTATTGCGTAATAGCGTCTTTCGCCAGAAATGTGAAGGGCATAGAGTGATTCAATTCGGTTTTCCTGAATCACTATATGCCCTTTACATTTGGGTTTGCCTAAAAATCAACGGATTGTCTAATTGAGACTTACGTTAAATAGATCGTAAACAAGTAGACAGCTTTAAAAACAACTTCTACAAGTATCTAACTTTGCTATTTTATGCAGTTACAATTTTCATCATAATTATTAATAATCAAATACTTTTTCCACCAGGTTTTCCCAGGAAACCAATTCGACTTGAAGCGGACTGATTTCGTTGCGTCAAGAAAGTCAGTGCTGATCGTCCACGGGTTCATGAGTCACAGCAACGCTTCGTGGGTGCATGATTTGACGAATGCCTTCTTGACATGGGTAAATATCAATATTTACGGAAAAACTGCAGATTGCATCAGCACTCTGCAGTTTTTCCGTTTTTCCCCCTGGGAATATCGCGGTCTTATCTCATTACAATTAATTACAGTCCACTTCAGTTCTATCATTTGAACTCCACTTCTTTACAATATAGTACTTAAATGCTTATGACAAAAATATCATACACCATGAATGGTGTTTTTAAATTTTTAGGGTGATGTTAATGTAATAGCAGTAGACTGGAGCGCGGGAGGAAACACTTGGAAATACTGGAGGGCTGTTGCCAACACTCGGCAAGTTGGCACCGACATAAATAAGTAAGCATTTTTTATTTATTATATTTTTTTACTCTCTCACTGGTTGGTTATCCTACATGTTGGTAGGTACATATAATATTTTAAATAATTGTAATTAATTTTGCTCTAACGGAAAAAAATATAAGATGTACAAATTACAATGTCTATCATCTATCCTATATGTGAAAACTGTTTATTGGCTAATGACTAACCATATTTTATAAAAACATTTGTATTAATAGCTGTAAGTTTTCCAAGAAGTAAAAATAAAATAAAATAAAATAAAATCTTGAAGACATATATTTGTTCGCAGTTTTCTTCTACAGCTGAAGGAAGCGACCGGAGTGAGGTTCAAAGACTTCTACTTTGTGGGCCACAGCCTGGGAGCACATATCTGCTCTTACGCATCTCAGCTTTTGGGTGGAGTCGGTCGAATCACTGGTGAGTTAACTACATCTCTTTTACGATACTCAAAAGGAGTTTTCCAATAATTAATATTGTGTTATATTGGTTAGGAGCTGTATGTAACGAAAACTTTTGTAATTTACTTTAATATTATAAAAAAAACAACTTGCCTGAAAACGGAACCACTTAAAACACTATTAATTACTATCTAGGTTTGGATCCGGCACAGCCCTGCTTCAGCGATGCCGATAAAGATGAGCGGCTGGACCAGGCGCATGCTGATTTCGTGGACATCATACACACCAACGGAAGACTGCTGAAGAAGGTTGGCTTCGGGCTACCGGACGCGATAGGTAGAGCAGTCGATAATGAAGAAAATTAATAACGAAGAAAAAAAAACTAACTCTAAATTAGTTAATAAAATAATATCTTAAAACTTTTTCACACTGTCATTTTTTTAAGTTATTTATTCTTTAGTTAACTAAAAAATGGCAGTGTCAAAATACTAGTTAATTATTTCAAATAAAAGTTTAAAGTTAATTCTTAAGTTGTAACATTATTTATAAAACTTTATAAATTTTTAGGTCACGCTGATTTTTACCCAAATGGAGGGATGCAACAGCCAGGCTGCCTTTCCCAAGCAAAATCCTCTTGGTCCAGTTTTATACCATTCGCTGACCGTAAGTATTTAACGATTTAAACAAATAGCAAAAAGTTAAAAACAAATTATATTGTTTAGTATAAGTATATTCAATAATGTAAAAAATCCACTTACCTCAAAAGTGGATTTTCGGATGGGCTAATATAGGTACAATTCTACGATTTAAATATAAATTAAATAATTTCATCAATGTGAGAAGAAAACAGAAAATATGTACAGGGTGAATTTGAAATCATTAGCATCTCTTCGACCTCTTAAGTGTCTATAATTTATTTGTAGGTATGTAATAAATTTGAATTCAAAAGGTAAGTTTAGCAAAGAGTAAAAAATCGGCCAAGTGCGAGTCGGACTCGCTCATGAAGGGTTCCGTACACACTTAACGTACCGATTACGTACACTTAGCCAAAATACCACTGTCATTTCTTGCCAGAAAAAAAACTTTGTTTTTCATAGAAGTGGTAGATGACAAAGTTATATTTTCGGTTTTCGAAAATGTGTTATATCTCAAAAACTTGTAAAGCCTATTTAGCTGTGATAGTTTTCCTTTTAACTTCGTCATATGTACTACTATTGTGAATTTTTTTACGTATCCAGAAACAACCATTTGGCTTTGGACACTTGACTCTAACAAAATTTTGCACTTTAAAGCTTAATAATTCACAAACGGATGCCTCAATCAAAAAAATTGCCTTTACAAACCCACATCGTTTTTAAAAGTGCTATCCAACGACATCCCACACTATGGAGTAGACAAGAAAAAAAAAATTACATACCCACTTCACGGGCAGGGGAGGTAACCTAAAAAAATTTTTTTTTCCAAATTTTACTTTACCACTTTGTTAGCGTGATAAATATGTATATTCATGCCAAATTACAGCTTTCTAGTACTAAGAATCTATGAGCTAGACTGGGGTCAGACGGACGGACGGACGGACAGACGGACATGGCGAAACTATAAGGGCGTTTGTGCACTACACTGAATTTTACCGATCCGGAAAAAAACGGATGTTTGTATATTAATAATTAATTATTATAAATAATAGAATTTATTTATTTCGTGTAGTTTAGGGTTGAAACTACACAAAATAAATAAATTCTTACTATTATAAATGATTAAATTTTTAAAAATACAAGCATCCGTTTTTTCCGGATCGGTAAAATTCAGTGTAGTGCACAAACGCCCTAAGGGTTCCTAGTTGACTACGGAACCCTAAAAAGGGTGTATACCTTATGGAAAACGTATCAAATTGCCGCCATTTCCACCCCCTAAAACAATAAAATAACAATGAGAATAACAATAAAAACAAACATGGTATAAAATAATATTAATAAAAAAAACTAAGTGTGTAGGTATAGTAGCGAAACGTGGAGCACTTTTTCCTTAGTTATAAAATCATTACTTTGGACTGAAAACCCTACTCAAAATTGTGTGGCTGAGTTGGTTGATTTAACAATATTTATTATTTTCAGGGCTTTTGATAGGTATCTGTAACCACGGGCGTGCCTACCTGTTATTCACAGAGTCTTTGTACAACAACTGTTCCTTTACATCTTACAAGTGGAATTTGACATACGAAGGGTGAGTGTTCCCGGGTTTTTAGTTAGATATAAGTAAGGTTATAGTCCCATTGTTGTCACTCCTGCCTGCCTAGCATGACCATTATTATATCACACGATATGATATAAGTAGCGCGTCATGCTGTCTTGCTTACACCACTAAGGTGTAAGCAAGATATAGGCTCTTATCATGCGTCAATAGTCGATAAAAGCCGCTCATGCTAGGCCGGCTGCTATTATTGGCACCTGGAGTTTAGCTTCAATGGCAAAACTGAGTGCAATTTTGTACAATATAATAATCTATACTAATATTATTAGGAGGAAAGATTTATGATTTTGTTACTTTCTATGTTTGTAATGGATAAATTAAAAAATTCTATCACCAGTAGAAAGCTACATTATTTCCAAGTAACATTATGCTATATTTTATCCCGATACACCTACGGGAACGGGTACCACGCGGTAACTAAAAATCTGTCCTCTGTGGAATTAGGTTTAAAACATCACTATAACTTCCTTAAAGGAAAATTTATTTAGGTTGAACTAGTTAATTTGATTGCACACGTTGTTTTGTAAATTTCTTGCGGTTTTGAGTGTTTTGAAAACAACTAAGTATTAAAGTTTTCGATAAACAATTAATTAGACGTTGATTTTCCCCCTTGGTTTTGAACGGCATCGTCTCAAACCAATAAATAATTATTTGTTACTTTGTATAACGCAAAAACAAATAGTAAAAAATTATAAAATTATTATTATCCTTGTCATGTAGGTACCTGAGAAAAGGAGACTTGGTTAACTTTTGACTCTCGTCCATGATTTACGAGCGACAAGAGTCGATGGAGTATCGACCAATCCTACTTGGCAAACAATAAATGCCTTCACATGTTTTCTTGCTTTTTTGGTTTCCAAGGATTCGGTACCCCTAGTATAAGTTTTTATGTCAAGCAAACGCAAACTATCGCGAGTCCGTATTTATGTCAATTTGTATGAAAACTGCATAAGCGCGCTACTCGCCGCTAGAGGCGCTGATACAGTTTTCATACAAATTGACATTAATACGGACTCGCGATAGTTTGCGTTTTTTGACATAAAAACTTACACTAGGGGTACTGGTTCAAATAGGTACCTACGTCCGAAATCTACTTGCAAGACTGGTGGTTTTTCTATTTTTTTCTATACCTACATAAATGATAATTGCATCGTGAATTCATGAAATTAATTTAAAATTCAAAAAACCCGGTACAAAAAAGACTCAAAAAAGTAAAAAAATAATAATTTTATTTTCGGTCTTTTTGCGGTCCCCCGACCGAGAGAGTAATTTTATTTTTAACTTTTTTGAGTTTTTTTTTGAGTTCGATTTTAATTTTTTGAAATTTTATTTCATTCTTTTTAAATTACACAAAAAAGTTTGTAAGTAAATATACCTATTATGCCTGTCAAATGCCTACTTCAGCTAACTAAAAGAGCTGAAGACCTTGATATAAAACAAAACAAACGCATCAAAATCGGTCCATTCGTTCAGAAACTACGATGCCACAAACAGACGGATACATCGACACGTCAAACTTATAACATCCCTCTTTTTCCAGTCGGGGGTTAAAAATCATAATGTAATACCTATAACATAATGTTGCAGGGTAAACTCAAGTTTAAAAGCGGCGTGCCACAAGCGTGACTCCTGCGCAGAGATGGGCATCAACGCGATGGGCGGGCACGGTTACGGGAAGGCCTCGGGGCAGTACTTCGTGCTTACCACAGAGGAGTGGCCATATTGCCGTAAGTTGCCTGTTGTCTTCTCAAATAATCGTTAAATACATTTTTTGAATATCATACTATTTATTTAGCTTCATAAGAATTTAGTGTTATGAAAATGACTAAAAATATAATATATTAAATTAAACTCGGAAACACCATACTTCAAGTACCTACCTATTTGTTTCCAATTCTTTATCATTACTAAAATGCCTATCATAAGTTGAGGTGTTGAGGTGGGCGCATAAAACACTAATTGATTTATTAAACAGTTTTTTTCTTTTTTATCCAGTTTTATTATGAAAAAGTAGTAGCACTAAGTACCATGTGTAGTGCTACTACTTGACTAGGTACCTAGTTATGTATAATTTTCAAAGTGATTAAGTAAATATAGTTTTTATTTGTTGCAGCCACAGACACTACAAGGAGGCATCCGTGGGAGGACCTCCTTCACGACTTCCGCCACGGTTTCAGTTTTACCAACAACTCACGCGCAGCTCAAGGGGGGAGCCACTTCGATCGCATAATATTATTAATCATAATGTATTTTGGTATTACATTTTCATCATAAAGCATGCATGTTTAATTTACATAATCCAACTAAGCGAGCGTGCCGCAGCAACGGCACGGCAGACGAAGCGCCAGAACCTACTACATGTAAATTTAACAATATACCCACTAAACTATTTATTTGTACATTTCATTATTTAATTAAAAGAGAAATTTTAATTAAATAATGAAATGTTACATCACAGTTTTTCACACAATTTTTCCTATTACAGAATAGCATTGTGGTGAACAAAAATAATTTAAAATCATCATTTCTTTCTTGTTATTAGTATGGTCCCAAAAATATTATATTAAATACTAGCGGCCGCCCACGGTTTCACCCGCGTGGTACCCGTTCCCGTGGGAATATCGGGATAAAATATAGCCTATGTCACTCGGGAAGACTGTAGCTTTCTAACGGTGAAAGAATTTTCTAAATCGGTCCAGTACTTTTTGAATTTATTCGTTACATACAAAAATATAAATCTTTCCTCTTTATAATATTAGTATGACTTTTTTTAATCTATACATATAAAACTCTAAATTGATTGACTGATTCACTGATTCGTTCACTGTTGGCATAGGCGTAGAGCCCTAACGGCTGAAGGTAGAGACACCATTTTTAGAGGGTAAATACCTTTCATGATGTAGATGAGCACTAAGAAAGGATTTTAGAATATTCCCGTTATACAGGATGCTACAGGGTGTTCCAGCTTGTATGGGGATTTGTATAGGGCTAAATATAGATACTCTGAACCACTATGTCAGAAGATAAGTGAGCATGGAACAAAAGAATAAGGTCTACTATAAATAAATACCTTGATACTTATATTGGTAATCCGTGACTTTCAAAATAAACGCACAACTATCTTAATCACGTGAACGAAGTCGCGGGCAAAAGCTAGTCTATTATAGCATTATAGATTGAGATGTCAACAAATGTTATGATTACAAAATGTTATTGTAAAAACATTGATGCGTAAAATAATTACAATAATATTACATTTTTAAGATTATGGCATTATGGGGAAAATAAGTGTGCCAAATGATTTATTCTATATGAACGTTATACCAGGCCTATTTCACTCCCCGTGTCGGCTCGAAAACGCTGCGGCAACGCCGGCGGTGTAAATCCATAGAAATTAGGTGCGCAAAAGAGCTAGAATATATGCGATAGAAAGAGATGCAACGCAACGAGTGGCCGTTCGTAATTTGCCTGCGCCGTACAAGCTGAATTCTACTTTATTGCGTTATTTTAGAGTTGCTATTTTTTTAAATGACTTAGCAGAGTGAACTACCTATCTGTTACATAGTAACTATTTAGTAATCTGTGGTTATACGAAATGTTGTGCCATAAAGCAACAGCCTCTTTATGCTACCCAATATGGGCTTGCGCAAGGGCAGACTACGCGTAGCCGTGACTACGCCGACACTCTTACAGGTGATCTGTGGGCTACGTACGGAGGTCATTCAGGATAATGACGTTACCATGCCCACGAGTTGGTTTGGAAGGTGCTTCGAGTAACATTCTGTAGGTGAAGTCTATGTTGAATAGACGCTAAACAATTAAGTATTTATAAAAAAATGGAATTGTTTAAGTTAAAAAAAGGAAAATGAGTAGTTGCAATTAAATCAATTTTATACGAATTTCTGTTTTTTTATTTGTGTTCGGTTTTATGTTTGAGTGGCCGAGAAATATTATTGTGCTGTGTGTTACTGCCTGCTGCCTGCAGATAAAGTTTACAGTTGCACTTGAAGCGATATAAACATTTTACCGTCAACTGTATCTAAATTGCATGTGGTTTAATTGACATAAAAATATGAACAGGCATTTATCGGTAAGTACCTATACAATTTAAATAACTGAACTACTACGGGTAATATAACCTATAATAACCTGAAAGTTCTAAATGAAAACATTATGTAAATAGCTTTTAAAGTAATTGGAAGCTTTTAATCGCAGCAGTCTCGATAAGTGGTTTTCATTATTTTCATATTACCTTTAGTGAACAGGCAGCTTTTGTAAAAAATCATGAATAGGCATAAAAATAAACAAAATGTAATTAAAAAGATGGCAATAGCTGATAGAGTCTTGATATTCGGTAGAAGAAGTGGCATTCACGGCTTACAACACATTTTCCGTGAAAATTCTATGTTTGGGGCTAGGTGAGGTATAATTTTTTAAAGATTTTCTCAAATAAGTCCTTTTTTCTTGAAGCATTCAGTGACGAAACTCACCAGTTCCCGGTGGAACAACCGTTGGTCTAACTGGTAGTACCATGGGGATTTTCTTTTCCCGATAGACTAACTCTTCCGTGGTACAACTAAAATCATTCCTTGTGGAACAACTAAACAAAGTCAATCATTAAAAAGAGACGAATGGTTATCCTTATTATGGAATGGACGGGAGATTTTTATTTCCCATATTGCTACTGCCACAGTATAATATATAATAGTACCGACCCACTGCACAAGAAATGTATTACTCGACAGTTCGAATACTTAAATTAAAAAAAAGTACCAGGCTTGCATAGTTAAGGCGCTACTCGGAAAAATATGGACTTTTTGATTTAAAACTATAGGACAGTTACAGTTGTTACAAATCTGGTAATAAGATATATATTTCTTCATACCTTTATCTAGAATCGTATAGTTTCAAAAACACGATTTTATGATTTTGCCTCGACACTTTTTATTTTCGAAAAGACCTCTAAAAAATACGAAAAGTGAAGATTATTCTTAAATGGAGTTACTTACACTATTGGAAATTGGTTTAATTAGTGGACACCAATAATATTGAGGATCGTATAGAAGCATTTTTTAAAAAATCGCTGTAGTTTTTTAATACGAAGTGATTTTGTGTTTTTTTTGCCTAATCTGCAAAATCGGTCTCGCTCCCGCGCGCGTCGTTTTCTCATTGCTATCTCGCTTCAGCACATTTTTTCCGAGTATCGCCTTAACCAGGAGTTATTAGATGTTTGGAGGTTTTATAGGCAACAACATTTTAACTAGCTATACTCGTAAAAAAATATTAACTGAAAGTACCAGGGTTGCATAGCTAACCAGGAGTTATTTTAGATGTTTAGAGATTTTATAGGCAGCAGCATTTTAAAGTTGGTATACTCATAATAACTCCTAGCAATGCAACCCTGGTAGGTACTTTCAGCAAATATTTTTTTAATTTAATAAGATTCAAACGAGTGCAGTGGGTCTACGGGGAAAACACGGTAGAGTAATATGTGAAATAAAAAGCTGCCGTCCATTCCATATTATGGATAACCATTCGTCTATTTTGATTGACTTTGTTTAGTTGTTCCACAGGGAATGATTTTAGTAGTACCACGGAAGAGTTAGTCTATCGGGAAAAAAAGTCCCCATGGTACTACCAGTTAGACCAACGGTTGTTCCACGGGGAACTGGTGACGAAACTGAAGGTTAGGTGACCCCAAAGTTGAAAACATACTTTAACCAGTCTTGCTCTACGTGCCAAACTGTAATCTTAGATATGTCTTAGAGAAAGGACATTCACTAGAAAAATAAAACAAACGACAATAAACGTTAAGTTTCACCAGTCAAAGTTACAATGAAAATGGCATATTGGTAAAATATGATTTCCATTTTGAAAAACGTAAGATAGAGATAACTTAATAATCTGTTAATCTAGTACGTAACAATTTTTAACCCAGCCTATGAAACCATTTCTAGACCGTTCATTTGCTTAAAACTTGTTGAAACACTTAACTTTAATTCGACACCTCAGTGATTGAGGATTCCGGGAGTAGTGCGCTTCCACCTTCAGCCTTATCACCACTTAACATCCGGTGTGATGAAGGCTAAGTGCTGCACCGTTGTAAATAAAATAAATAAATACACCTCTGTTATCACGTACGAATTACAGAATATTCTGGATCGTAACGGTTCTGGTATCGATCGGGGTAATGTACGTGGTGGTGGTGCCGGTGCTGGAGCGCGGGGACGAAGTGAACTTCACGCCGGAGACCAGGTACCTGCCCTGGACCACCACCTTCCCGGCCGTTACCGTCTGCGAGATGTACAACTCCAGGATGGCGCAGAGGAAACTCATGGCACTGTACCGTTAGTAATGTTTAACTCTTTGATACAGCCGGCCTAGCATGAGCGGCTTATAGCACGCGATATGATATGGTACGGCATTCCGTCTTGCTTACACCTTAGTGGGGTAAGCAAGACAACTTGCCTTACCATATCATATCGCGCGTTATAAGCCGCTCATGCTAGGTCGGCAGAGATCCGTAGTAAGTATTGGAAGGGGCAAAAGATAAGGTTTATTGACATGTTGAATAGAAGGCATGCGTGCATGCGGGATGAGATGAGAGTAGAGGAAGCAAGTAGAGATATAGAAGGATTGCAGCAAATGTTCTACTTTTTCTACTTTCGAGACCTTAAGTCCTAGTGGAAATGTAACAATTGCAATATTAAAATTTATTTCCTTACAATTACCATCTGTCTAAACATTACCGAAGCACGTTAGCTCGTTCTTTCATTACAAATACTAAGGACAACTGACGTCATCAGTTGTCATTTATCCACGCATCATACGAAGATGTTGCACGTTTGGTATGGAGCGCTGCGACGTCTGCTACACACCTTAATCATATCTATTAGTATTAAATGATATGAGGTATACAAATGTATAGGAGTTACGCTTCGACAAGTCGACTCCGCGACTGGCGTCTGATACATACAAGTCGGCTGTCATCACCAATAGTGCAAGAACGGGCTAAGTGTCGGTTTACAAACTTACACTCAGCCCTCAGTATTTTATTTTCTACAGCGGACTTTATAAAGCCCTTGGACTTGGATTTGCGTAAGTATCTGGCAGAGCTGGTGTTTGGGCGAGGGACATGTAGCAAGTCTCTTTGCGTTCCTTGCGGGAAGAGCATCCCCTGTGACCTGCCATGGAGGGAGTTCATAAACGACGTAAGGAGATTTCTTATTACTATTATAGAATAACCTATAAATGATTTTGAGCCTTTCCTAAATTAATTAACGATTATCGACTATGTTTTCAAACGCATTAAAAATGAAGCAGATAACAAATGAATGTACTCACGCTCTCAAAAATAGGCCAATTCCAAGACATTTTGCCGTTTCTTTCCTATGCAAATCTTGCTTTGATTAAAATTATCACATTTTAAACCATCGCCACATAATAATCAGAATCTCATTTTTTTCGTTAACACAGTCACTAAGTAAACACAGTCAATAAGTAAACACAGTCACATTGTAAACACTTGTCTTATCTAAACACATTTTTGTGCCAGTTAAATGTGTTCTTATTTTCCCAATTAGGTACACAAGAAATGTCCGGAACTCATATCCGAATGTCGCTTCAATGGAGAACCGTTTTCATGCTGCGACACTTTTCGAACCGTAGATTCGGAGTACGGGGACTGCTTCTCCTTCAACTCACTGCAGAGCGAGTGAGTGATCCAGCTGATTCGTTGTCAATGATGTAACGCGATAAAAACGCTTGTTAAACCACGCTGTATTGATAAAGATAACGCAAACACGACTTAAGAATGTCGTAGGAACAAATATTGTTTTATTCTGCGCCTTGGTTTAATTCACTTTTATTATAAGAGCCTGAGTTCACTCACAAAGAATTTTCCGATTGAATCTTATAGATCGTTATTTAAATAAAAAACCTATTGACTAAATCAATCAAACAGTACTTAAGTATCACCACAACACATTTTGGTGTAGGTTTGGTGTCACATAACACGTGACTATCGAACAATGTGCAGCAATCGTGATAAGTTCCATTGTATTACTAAATAAATTAGCAATTTTCTTATTATTGAAAAAGAAATTTTAGAAAATATCGACCCATCCTCCAAGTTGTTCCGCCGGGAATCGAAACCGGGATCTATCACGTCCTGGCGAAAGCTCTGAATATGACTTATGGAGTCGTTAGACGATGCGTCGAATTTTTTCTAATACTTTGCGAGCCAGCAGCGTCTAAAAAAGTAAAAATAAATGCTTTTCATTATTTTCTGTTCTTTATTAAACAACAAGGCAGTTATTAATTACACTTTGTGTCTATTTGGAATTGGAAGGTTTATTCGGTTCTGTAAAGAACCCAGACAATTTATTTCTCTTTGGCACAAGGGACTTATTGCTGAAATTATTATTTCAGGAATCCTTTGCAAGAACCTTTATTTGCCGTTAATTTGTCGACGGGTCCAGGGGTTGTATCATTTCGTGTTTTAAATGACGCACATGTAAGTAAAAAAGGTTTAAGTAAATGATAATAAAACGATTCGTCTTTTTCTATTTGTTACTCAATGTGCCAGTTCTCAAAAAATATATAGATAAGTTTTACCAGTTTTTGACATTACTATGCGCAAGTACTTAGCCATTAAGTTCATTTTGTTTGCCCTTACTAGGTATCTGTGCACAGTCCCGAGGAACTATCCACCGACTTCCTAGACCCTCAGTTCGTGGTAGACGTGAAGCCCACCGCTGAGAAAAGGATAGACTTCTTGTTCTCCGAGGTGGAGATGGAAAACGATCCTGCATTGCTGAAAGAGGGGATAGATGTTAGACATTGCCATTACTTGAAAGAACTGCCGCCAATGCCTTTGTATAATTACAAAGTAAGATGTTACGAAGTTTTGACTCTAGTTAAGGAGAACAAAATTATATGTTATGCAAAGAAATCTGCTGACCAAATATCCAGTAGCTGTATAGTGCTGATATTGCGTTACTCCGAAAATGACAACTGAATAAATAAAGTAAAATATCTCTCCTTGAAACTCGCCAGGTTTTACTACGTAACTAAATTTGCAAAATTCTATCTTCTCATCGCATTCAGAGACAACGATTAACTTTTTTATGTATGAGTAGGTATAGATAAACATAGAAATTTATTCAATTAATGTCGTTTAAATTGACGTGCGTGCCGACTCTCTGTGCGGCAGTTACAGTAGGTAATAAGCAATAAAATTGTTTTTCAATTGTTTTATCAACAACATAGGTATGAGTTACAATATTATGCTCAAGTAATTTCTGTAAATAGGATATTAGTGATAGTGACATTTCTCCAACCCTCACAGGTGTATTCTTACGGTGCGTGTCGGCTGACTCGTGTGACTGAACACAAGTTTGAGCATTGCGGTTGTGTTCATCCCCTTCGACATTTTTCACGTAAGCTTAAAGCGCGTCACAAACGGTGAAGATGCTATAATATTTTATCTTAAGATATCGTAAGATAAAATATTATAGCATCTTAAGCTATCACACACGGTTAAAATACGATATATTTTGGAATCTTTTCACTCTCTTGATATCCGTCCTAGGTAGCGGACGAATATTCTGTAAACCATCTTATACAGGGTGATCAAAAATGAGCAATTCGGATTTGCTATTAGACTTATTGGACAGTTCATCAGAAGATGATTCTGACCTGGAATTTGATATAAAAATTGCTATAGCTAATTCGAACTCTAGATCAGTTTGGATAGAAAATCATACTATCATCATTAGGTAGGTACCTTCTCCTTACGTTTGACGTTTCAAAGCGTCATTATTTCTAAGCCAACTTTTTGGTTAAACTAGGTGTAAACTTACTCTTCGTTTATTATGAATGTGTTAAGGCCCCAGTACAGGTTGGCCGACCATGGTCGGCGACCATGACCAATACATCGTACATCAACACTTTTGAAAGAACCTTTTTAAACTTGTTCGTTCAAATGTGTCAATGTACGGTGTATTGGTCATGGTCGCCGACCATGGTCGGCCAACCTGTACTGGGGGTTTTACGGGACCCCCTCGTCGGCCAGCGGTACACTAGACGGAACGTCGGAAGTCACCGCATAGAGCATAAAAGATTGTTTCAGCACTTGGAGAGTTGTTTTATCAAATATTGTAAATTAGAAATATGAAAGAATATGAAGAATAGGAACTGTTACTATAATTAATTAATTGGCTATTTAATAGTTATTACATTTCACTTATAAATTTTTGGTACGCTAGCTCGCACGCGAGCTCTGTTCAGCTTGATTGTTCTGGTAGGACTGAATCAAAATGCTGAATAGGGCACGTGGAGCGAAGAATTTAAATTTGAATTACGAAAGAACAGTGGTACAGCATAAAATTGATGGCCAGTACGTAAAACTATAAAACTTTCCAGCCATTATGGAGTTTCTAACCATCCATAATGACTGGAACGAAACGGCATCGTTACAAATGTTTTGACTTTTTCGTATTTATTCCAAAAAGTTTGAAAAATAAATGTCCACCCGTGCGAAGCCGGGGCGGGCCGCTAGTTCTCTCTATGCCCAGCACCGAAAACGGGACAACCTGTATACACATCTTTTCGTATCCAAAATATATATTTCGTATGTTAAGATAGTATCTTAACATGCAAAATATATATTTCCGTATCTTAACATACGAGATATATATTTTGCCGTATCGCCTAGCATCTTAAGATACTTAATATGAAAATATATGTTATCTTCGGCGTGTGTGATGGTCCATTGAATTGTATGGCGAGCGATATTCTATGTTAAGATAAAATATTATAGTATCTTCACCGTCTGTGACGACCTTAAAATATGTCATGTTCACAGCACAATCATAAATCTTTTACATTTATTTCTGTCAGCTCACAAAATAGCAAATAGGGAACATAGATTTTACGTAATCAAGTTATCTTTTTAACCGACTTCTAAATCAAAAAGGAGGAGGTTCTCTATTCGTCTGTATGTATGTTTTTTTTTTTTTGTGTATGTCCACCGATTACTCGAAGACGGCTGAACTGATTGAAATGGTTCAAACGTTATTACATCAGGTTGGTTTCCAAGTTGGTCCCATTTTTTGAAATTTTGAAATCGGTTCAGTAGTTTTCAGGAAATCTTGAAAATACTGTCGTTTTCGTTACCACTTTATGTGAATTTAATACGTATCTTTAGGCATAACTCCTTTGTTTATAAACCGATTTAGATGATTCTTGTTTTGTTAAAAAGGGGATACCTCAAGGTATTTTAACCGACTTCGAAAAAGGAGGTTTTGAGTTTGATCACATACCTATTTACCAGAAAACACGTAAATTGCCTGCACGATGCACTAAAAAGAGTGAAATAAAAATTATTTTTATAAAAAAATAGAACCACCTTCTAAAAAACCACATCAAAAAAGTAAGAAATAATTCCTCACCAAATAAATAACGTAAGTACTTTGAAGTCGGGCGGGTTTTAACAAAAACAACAAAAAATTGTACATGTTTCACGCCCGACTTCAAAGTACTTACGTTATTTATTTGGTGAGGAATTATTTCTTACTTTTTTGATGTGGTTTTTTTGAAGGCGGTTTTATTTTTTTATAAAAATATTTTTTTCTATTCCAGATACCAACTTATACTGCAACTTTACTGGACTTAATTGTTTAGTTAGCACTAAAGGTAAGTTAAAGGTTGGATTCACTTGCGTTGCGTAATACCAATAATACAATAAAAAACTGCAAGGAAACTATCTCATGGCGGATTATGTTGTTCATAAACTTATTTTTATGTTACTATTTTTACATACCACGTAATTACCATGCTTGTTTTGGAATTGTGCTCATGTCGTTGGTCGATTACTAAATTTAATTTTGAATAATATGGTCTGCGTTTTGTTCGCAGAAGAGAAAAATTTGGGTAAAGAGCACGTGGAAGAGCGCGAAGATTGTCTCCCGTCCTGTGTCGAGACTGAACTCACTACAGTCCACATATCTAGGTCAGGTGTTGTTAGGAACTTTTGGGCTTAGTTAGTTTCTCTACAAAGTATAAAATAACTTTGCTTCCCGCCCTCTGTACGGTTTAAATGAGGTTTCTCAAAGACTCAGTTCTAGTTCTTATTTAAAAACAAAACAGACAGAGTGATTCAAGATGTAGCTGATTATATATTTCTAAACTGCACTCGTGATATAATAGTCGCTAGTAATATAATAAGCGCCAAAATCCTCTAGGCATTTATTAATTGGATACAAAATAACTACCTTCTGCAAAGGTGTCAGCACATTATTTACTCTGCTATACTTTAGCATTGTGTATTAAATTGAGATAAGGATCCGAATGATCCTGTAGTAGGTAGCTTAGCAGGCTCGACCTGATATTTAGTCAGCTAAGCAACTTTCACTGTCTGTTCGCGGGATGAGGGATCAAAAATTTACATTATCCTTAGATAACCTTCACGTGGTTGCATGATCATTCAATCCGTTCTTCTATTTTTCCGTGTCAATTCGTAAGGAAGCCTAATGCTCCAGAAAACCATAGGGCCCTATACCAGCGCGCTAGTACAGGTGATCTGTGCCTATACCCCAATAGTGGAAATAACACATGGCTGATGATGATGATGATGAAATACTTACAATCGTTGCTCTTATCAATGTTGTGTTAAAGGGGCTGGGTCTACAACGACTCCGCCGGGGCGACAGTGAACATTCGCATGCTGGCATTGCCGACACTAAGGTTCAGGAGGAACCTGGTGCGAACTGACCTGGACTTTGTGGGTACGTTTTTTGTTCAAAGGACAGGAGGACAGATACTTCATAATTATACACCGTTGCAAAAACTTTAACCATGGCTTCAGACCATCATGCTGAACAACGTACAGCAAGAATTTTTTGTCGGAAATGAAAAAAAAACCAACTTTTTAGCAACTAATCGGGACATTTTGTATGGAGAGTCGAAATATTTTTTTCATTACGGACAAAAAAATCTTGCTGCGCGTTGTTCAGCATGATGGCCTGAAGCCATGGTTAAAGTTTTTGCAACGGTGCCCCTAACGCCCTGTTGTTTTAAGTAAAAGCTTCATATGAAAGTCAATTAAGTTCTACTCAACTGCGGAGCCCGTGGCGCAGTTGTTAGCGCGCTTGGTCTGCGATCGTCGTCGTTAAGTAGGGCAGAAGTACCCTTTGTGGCCACTTTAAGGATTTTTTTACTTTTAAGCACTAAGTACTAAATGCTCTTAGGTATTTAAGACACAAATTATATCTAAAATTAGAAATAATTTATCTACCTTTAAAGGTACATTTTTCAAATTTATTAAAGTAAAATAGTTTTTTTATATTACACACAATGTGTGAGAGATGCCAAATGTACCGGTTTTGGCCACTTACTGATAGTTAAACTTTTGTAAATATTGCGAAAAATCAAAACCAAACCCAAGTAAAATCAATATATTCTAATGCGCTAGAAACCAGTCAATTGCAAAACAACAATTTAATTGTAAAAATCAAAGGTTTATAAAGTATTTCATGCAAAACAAATTTCTTAAAATTTTCATACAAAACATTTTTTCAAACAGAAAATGGAATTTATTGAAAAAAAATCTTATGACATAAGGAATTCTAACGGTTGTTATTATTACCTTAAAATACCTTATTTTAATTGCCTTTATCAAAAATGGCTAAAAGTTGTTTGGAAAACTTCTAGAGCAAAAAGTGGCCAAAACCGGTACAGTGACCAAAACCGGTACGCCATTTCGAAAGTTAAGGCTAACTTTCGAAATGGTCGGCCACGGGATGAGGTGACAAAAAATTTTTTATCTTGCACTCCTCCCTGCTTCGGAAGGCACGTTAAGCCGTTTAGTCCCGTCCCGGCTGCGTTTGCAGTTGTTAATACACAGCTATCCATATCAATGCACATATCCGCATTGAGCTCGCGCGGTGGGTCATGGTCATGGCCCATTCTCCTTATCTATACTAATATTATAAAGAGGAAAGATTTGATTGTTTGTTTGTTTGTTTGCATTGAATAGGCTCCGAAACTACTGGACCGATTTCGAAAATTCTTTGACCGTTAGAAAGCTAAGTAGGTACATTGTTCCCGAGTGACATTGGCTATATTTTATCACGATATTCCCACGGGAACCGGTACCACGCGGGTAAAACCGCGAGGATCCGCTAGTCTATATAAGGAAGGCCTGTGCCCCAGCATGATGTGCCAGTGCCATGATGAACTTAATTGACTTAAAGTTTATACATAGGTACTCCGTTCAATTATGGTGCGCAGACGGCTGGATGGCGTCACAATTACAAGGCTTGGTAGCTTCGGTCAATAATAGTAGGTTATTGTTGATCGAAGCTTGGTAGCTCAATTGAAAGAGCATTTTTCCGGACAACAGTTTAAGCAAGTTGGAGACGAGCGAGATCCTTGTTCCTGTTATATTTTATCTTTCTTTTAGAAAAAAATACGTTAACAGTTAATGGAGTTCCGTCTCTTGTTTCAGTGTTAGTGGGCGGTATCGCGGGACTGTTTTTTGGTGCATCTCTACTTAGCCTCGTGGAAGTATTCTACCTTATATGCAGACCAAGACCACATACCTAATAAGACAAAAAATAGAGTAAATGTTAAAGTACTTACTTATATGTATTCATATTTATAACTTCTTATTATTATAACTTTTTAAATAAAGACTATGAATATTACAGATAAAGATAAAGATACAAGATGTAAAGTTCAAAGAACTAGATATGCTTTTATTAAACACTAAAACCACTAGCTATTAGTTTTATTATCAAATACATAAATACAGGTAAACCTTGTATTTTAGTGTTATAAAAACTTTTGCCTTATGAATGCCATAATATGTGAGTAGATAGATAGTTAAGTACATAACATAGTTAAACGTTAAGGTTGAGTTTAAAGAAACTTTTAACATTATAAATATTATAATATAGTAGGTAAGTAATAACTATAAGTTGTAAGTTTTACGAAAAACCAAATCTCAAATCGAAACTATTAAGGCAATGTAGGTATTACGTTTTTACTAACATAGGATTTAAGTTAATTGTAACAAAAATGTATTGTTATATCAGAGAAGTAAATGAATTATTATTATTATTTAATAAAACAAAACTTAACGACACTTTTATGACTCTTATCAACACAACCTAATAAATTATGCCGTTTGTCCTTGAATTCCTTGATCCGTAGCCATCGCTAAGGCAACGTTAGCTTTATCGATACTTACTCCCAAGTATAGAAACAAGGTTCTATATTGTCTTCTTATAATATAAAAATATAAGTGAAGATAGTTCTGGTTAGCTACAAGATAACAAAATGGGTAATACTGAAAGTAATGTGACTAGTGGTGTCAAAAAACAAGCAGGGACTTCAACACAGAAACTTTATAAGCTGATTGATCTTAAGGGTATGTAGAAGTACATATTACTCTCATTATACCTACTCTGTAAAATTATTTTTTACCATTACAAGCAAAAAAGTAGCCTTTTTGCATTGTTTATAAATATCTTTATTCAAATTAACTACATTATAAGTACCTAATTTCGAAGTAGGTAGGTACGCTAATGTTTTTTCACACTTATGCTCTGAAATGTTAATATTATATTTGAGAAAAGAATGCAGTACATGGCACTTTTCCGAGGTAAACATTCTAAATTTGAAAATCACTGCAGTAATGAATTTCAGTACTTACTTACTGCACTAAAATCAGTGCAGTAAGTAAGTACTAAAATTCATTACCAACTTTTTTCTTTATTTTTTCTTTCGTTATTCCTGTGTATAAAAACAGAAAAAGCAAAGGGACATTTGCACCATACAGCCACATTATTATTATTATTATATAGGTAAATTATATATCATAATTAAGTTTTTTTTTAATACGGTGCGCACAGAGTATATTACATCGCATTATACCACAAGCGCTATGTACCTTTAGCACGAACATCTATCGAAAAAACAAAATGATATTTATCATAGACAAAATATCCTCTACTAGTAATTTTGTATGGGAAATATGTACAGCGCCATCTAACGCCCAGAAGCGGGTACTTAAGTTGCGCATTTTAGTAGCAACTAGTAAAAGTATCAATAGGCTGTATGACCGTTCCACAAGGCCTCACAAGCCAATATTATAAAAAAAAACGGCGGGAATGATTTTGAGCGGTTGATTTGATATCAATAATATAGTTTATATTGTGTAATAAATTATCAAAATGAGTTCTGAAAATGAAACAGATACAGACATTGTATGTATACCTACTCCACCAAATTTGAGAGAAGAAGCAAAATTAATAACAGAAAACTTACCACCAGCAAAATCAAAAGAAAGATAATCATATGAAAACCTACGATCTGATTTGGAAAAGTGAAAAAAAGGCGCATACGTTTTCGGAATCTGTGTTGTTGGCGTACCTACCTATTTTAATGATACATCAGTAAAATAATATTATTATGAGCGATTTATACAAAGTGTGCCCGGAAAAAAATAACATTTACATTTAAAAATTGCCCGAACATGTGTCATATAATTTTAATAAATTTTATTAAGTTAAACAGTTTTTTTATTTCCTCGCATTTCTTGCGAAAAGCACTATACAAGCCTTGTACGGTAAGCAAATTACCTTGCCTCGAATGATTAAAGCCCTCGCCTGCGGCTCGTGCTTCAAACCATCCTCGACAATGTAATTTCTTACTTACCTGTCCTCGGCTGTAATGTACTATAACGTCACTTAATTTTGAGAGAGAGAGAGAGTAATGTCCAAATTCTACCTATCTAACCTATCATATCATAATTTTAAAGATAATCTATAATATAAGATTACCTCACTAGTGGACGAAGTCGTGGGAGGCCACAAGTTCATAATATAATGCGCGCTTACACGAGCAATTAAAATTGTGCAATTCCGTCTGAGGAAAAATGTCAAAATGTAGCAACCTGTTGCTAAGATTCGGCCACATAATACCACGAAATATGGGGCAACATCGCTTCACTTCATTGCTCCAGATTGATCCGTTAAGTTGCCAGGCAATTATTGCCAAAAAAATGCCCGTGTACGCGCGCCTTTAGTATAGATCGACAAAAGGAGCAAAGAGATTTTAGAATAAATTGTCAGAATAAGTTTCGCGTTTTAAATCGCAGGATTCGTATAGTCATATGAATCCTGCGTTTTAAAACGCGTTACTTAAAGTAACCATACTCGTACATCATTAAGGTGGTGGACTCCTTGTGGACATGATGAAGCGAGCGATCCAGAACAAGCAGTACGCTGAGATCGACCACGCCATCAAGACCAAGGTTGAGCCTTTCCTCTACAATAGGGGGAAAGGGCGGTACATTCCCATATCCCACATCGTGCTGTTGAGAAACAAGGAGAGACCGAGACATAAGTTGGTATGTACTGATGTAGCTATGCATATGCCCCCGAGCGAGACATATTATAGCTAGGTAGTCTAAATGTTGAACCGCCATCAAAACCAAGGTTGAACCTTTCCTCTACAATAGGGGGAAAGGGCGGTACATTCCCATATCCCACATCGTGCTGTTGAGAAACAAGGAGAGACCGAGACATAAGTTGGTATGTACTGATGTAGCCATGCATATGCCCCCGAGCGAGACATATTATAGCTAGGTAGTCTAAATGTTGAACCGCCATCAAAACCAAGGTTGAACCTTTCCTCTACAATAGGGGGAAAGGGCGGTACATTCCCATATCCCACATCGTGGTGTTGAGGAACAAGGAGAGACCGAGACATAAGTTGGTATGTAGGAACTGACGTAGCTCTGCATAATTATGCCCACGAGACATATTGTAATAGCTAAGTTGTCCAAATGTTAGACAGCCATCAAAACCAAGGTCGAATCTTTCCTATACAATAGGGGGAAAGGCCGATACATTCCCATATCCCATCTAATAATATAGGTAATCACATAAATATCATATCATCTAAGTGTAAGCTAAAATAATAATCTGGTTAAAATAATAAAATGGTCTGTTAAGAAATAACGCTGTTATAGTAAAAACGAGATCATATTTTAATGAGTTCCATCGAACCGGAAAGGTTGCTCAAAGTTTCAAAAGGGCCGTAAAGATTCATAGCTCCAATATTGCGTTTTAATATTTAACAAAGTAAATAGTTTTATCTGCAAAGAATAAATTAATAGCTGTTGTTAAGGTATTTATATCTCCCGAGTTAAACTAAAAAATCATAACAGGCTAACCTTTAATATACTTATCTATTAATGACAAAACAGTACAGGCTGTTGTTTTTTCGATTTTAAACAGGTTCGATTCCTGGAACTTATTTAAAAAAATCTTTCAATGCCGTTAGGTTTTATTTAAAAAAATAAAGGAGGTGTTCCCTTTGAGTGAAATTTGCTATCTCCATTAATTCTAGTAGGTACTTTCCACTCTGTATAATATAGGATGCGTTTTTTAGTATAATTTCAGCACAAGGAAACATGCTTCTGCAAAGCTAAATTTATTTAAATGTTCACAGTGTTCACACACTTGACCAAAAAGTGTTGTAGTTTTTTTTGTATTAGGGGTTAAAGTATCAAATTGCCGTTTTGTATGGAGATTTATGTAATTTTTCTTTTTTCCATACTATTAACATTTTTGTAATTTATTCAACGACTAATATTATGTGACTTTACAAAATTTTACACACGTGTTTATAGACATTTTAACTACTAAATGACACAATCGTTAAGAGAGAAAAATTTTTTTCACTAAGTTACAACTAATAAAGTACGAAATTCTGGAAACAAAAATAGCCATAACTTTCGGGATAAGTTTTTTCTATGTAAATAATCAAATATCGTGGTTATTAAATTATCAAAAGTTGCTCGATACGGTCTTAATGTAAAGCAATATTAAAGAAATTATATATTTCTAATATCATAAAAGTTGTTAGGTTATATTTACAAAAGAAAAAAAACGGCAATTTCATTCTTTAACCCCTATTATTTCAATCAATAGCTCACGCCCAATAATTTTAATCTTTTGTGTATATTTTTTCTACGACCGATTAGTCGCATGGGTAAGCTAAGTACCTGCCTTCTGCGCCAGAGGTCTCGGGTTCGATTCCCGAACAAGACAAATATTTGTGTGCATGAACATTATGTCTATTTGTCTTGGTCTGGGTGTTTTTTATGTATATGAAGTATTACATTTACAAACAAAAAAGTATTTAAGTTTATATTTATCCGTTATCAAGTTCACGTAGACACAGTTTCTTAAGATATTTACAAGGTGTGATTGTAAAAAAAAAAAAAAATTCTTTTTTACAAAATCCTAACAGTTACCCCCATTAAGAGGGATGGAGAATCCCGACGAGGAGTTTGACGTAGATAAAGACTGGCCTGCAGTCTCTCAGGAGGAGTACGACGCCAACCCATCCGGCTACAGGGAGCTATGCTGGGACCTAAAGGTTGTAACATATTCAAAACTAACTAACTAGGTACTTTGACCGAATAAACCAAACGACGATGAGTTTGACGTAGATAAAGACTGTCCTGCAGTCTCTCAGGAGGAGTACGACACCAACCCATCCGGCTACAGGGAGCTATGCTGGGACCGGAAAGTAACATAGCGCCTCTGTGGTCTAGTGGTTCACACCACCGATTTCAGACCTAGAAGTCCCGGGTTCGATTCCCAGTGGGGGTACATATTGTATTCGGTTTGGTTGGTGGTAGGACTTGTTCTTAGTCCGCCTGGCTAGCTACCACCATCTTATCTAAGTCTGACGCCATAACAATGATGTTTTCAGCATTATTGTGTTCCGCAAGCTACAGATAAGATAGCCAGTTCCTGAGTGATTGAGGATTCCGGGAGTAGTGCGCTTCCACCTTTAGCCTTATCACCACTTAACATCAGGTGTGGTGAAGGCTAAGTGCTACCCCGTTGTGAATAAAAAGATAAAAAAAATGTTTAAAACTATAGGGTGCTATAGGGTACTTTGACCGATTAAACCAAACCTAAATCGTAACTGTTCCTTAAAGATAACAGACAAATACCATCATCATCATCATCATCATCATGTCAGCCGAACGACGCCCACTACAAATACCATATTTTAGTAAAACTATTTAAACAAAAAAAAAAAATTAAACCTTTTCGGCGGTAACTAAGTAATTTTATTCTATCTTAGAATAAGTATATTTTTTTCGGTTACTATAATAAAATTGAAAATCTAAGATTGGTATGCTGAGCTTCAGTAGATGTCTAACAAGTTAAATCTAAGAACGACTAAATCTGTTAAAGATCAAAAATAAATTATCTCTTAGGATCGTAGTAGCTTCGTAGTAAAATTTCAAATTTTCTGCTACAGAACGTGATAACAAAATTTGATACGGTCGTGAGAATAAACGTGAATATTTCTGTAGACATGCTGAATTTTCTTGTCATGTACAGTCGTAGTCTGCTACGAAAAGTTGTTGAAGTTTGGAGATAGGGAATCCACGTGTTTTGTTTGATTTACTTGTATGAAATTTTTCACAAACGATTTCACTTGGTTAATATTTGTTAGGAACTGATAATTTTCTATGACAATATACTACTTACGTCCTGGACGTTTTAGAGTTTCGATATGTGTAAAATCAAATTTTTTAAAGTCTACCTATTCACTCAAAGCATTTTCAGCGCTCTGGATCCCTCACTATTGACCTAAGTTACCATAAAAATTGGCAGACCGAAGTGTAAGAGCCTTAAAATGTTAATGTCTAAGATTTCGAAACGTTTTGTTATATAAAAGAAAAAAATATATAATAAAGGAACGTGTTTCTATATATAATAGGTCTTTACCTATGAAATTGCCGCTTTCTATGGGGAAATTGTAGGAAGTTGGAATCGGCATACAAAGATATTTGGGGGTTTCTTGGACATGTGAACTCCGAATTCAACGAAACTATCGAGATATGATCAGACAAAATTATTCTAACTAGTTATTGCCTATAATCACTTTGGAATGTCTTAGAATAAAAAAAAACTGTTCAAAGCTGTCAAATTGACGACAACCAAAGAGCGGTACTTTGAAGGAGTTATAAAAAATTTGGACGCGTGTTTAATTATTCTTTTCTTAGATGTTTAACATGACGACATACTCTATTTTCGAAACTGACTATTAATTTTGATATATTGATATTAATTAAAAAATTAGAGACCAATAAACATGTGAGAAAAAGACGGCAATTTCATATGTAAAGACCTATTATGTATCTTTCTTTTATTATCAAATGTGCTTATCAGCTTATTGATATAACATATTTTACAATACGCGTTCTGATTTTGATGCTTACGAGTTTATTTTTCCAATCAATAATATTGATTTAATTTTCTAGGAGCGTGGGGCAGTCGGCGAGACGATCCTGCACCTCTGCTTGCTCAATGCAACCTCTCTTCTTGCTGACCTCGCTAAAAGGCTGCTACGGTTCTACCCCAAACTCATCAACGACATCTATATGAGCGACGAATATTACGGTAACTTGAAAATAATGTATACAGGGTGGAATTCTTTCATGCAACCAGGAGGGAAAGTACTTGAAACAATGGGGATAGCGAATTTTCACAGCAAAAAACAACAGCCTGTAGTTTCATAGCATCAATCGATGAGGTCAATGAAGTCTATAGAACAAATCTCTCTTACAAACATTATAAATTAAATGAAAGGAAGTCAATGCAAGATCATTGGAATCGATTTCGAGTTGACTCGACGTTGTACATTTTTAAAGAACAAATATCTATTAATGCAGTTTTTATGGGAATGTTAACTTGTAGACGCGGATACAAAGGGAGGTGGGGGCAATGGGGGCGTTTTCATCATTTTCATTTTTCATCAATTCATTTTCATTTCATCATTTGACAACGTGTAATAAACTGAGATTGCTACTGCTATATCAATTAATTAATTAAGAACATAGAAGCATACGAGAAAAAAATTAATTAAAATTAACGAATCAAATCATATTAAAAATGGCCTTGACCTCTACTGACCTCTATAACTTATTAACCTACAATTAATAATAATGTATCGACTTCCTCCGTAGGTACCGCGCCGGCCGGTAGCGTGCTAATACATAAACAGTTAATTTGATAGAGCACCTGATAAAGTCTGCTGAAAAATTAAACGGACACTGATTTATGGACTATTCCTGATACAATATATCTAAATAACCCTTTGGGAAAAGGTTCCAGGATTTTTTATGAGTTAGCTTCAACTTTTAGGTTAATAGGGACTCATTTAGCTATCAAGGCAGTGTGTACAGAACACAGAATTGTTTTTTATAATAAAGAAGCCAATCTATTTGAATCAATATAATTATGATCAATTGTATAGCATTAAAAAATTTAAACCAATTTAGATGTAATCAGTTTAGAAACGGTCGTTATGTTAAGTTCGTTAAGTTCTGTGGGCTAATCTCCTAAGAGATAGGGAAACACGCAGAGAAAATCTTAGGGTACACTAGTTTATAATTAAGCTATCAATCAAGTATAATTTATTTCCTAAATATGTTTCACAATTTAAATTGCTGTATTCAAAATTCATTGCTGAATTTATATCTTCACATCAAGGTGAGAGCGTACTGCACATGACGATCGTCAACGAAGATCCGACGATGGTCAAGTTCCTGCTAGACGCCGGGGCTGACTACCACGAGCGGTGCTTCGGCAACTTCATGTGTCCCGAAGACCAGAAAGCGTCCAGGACCGACTCCCAGGACCACGAGTGGGTCAATGTGCAGCGTGATACTAATTACGTTGGGTAAGGTCAACTCATTTTTAGTAGAGCACACACATCTACTACTAGGTGGAGCCCAAACTTATTGAGGAGTTTTGCGTTTCGAAGTGTGGTAGGGTTGGAAATGTGATCTATTTTTTATATTCCTTAGTTGGCTCTTGTCATAACAACAGCCATCAAATGAATAGATGTAGAGCAATTTATAAGCAAGCATTTATACAGAAATGCATTTGGAACTATTTAAAAATGTTAGATTCGAGGTGAAATGTTTAACTAGCAAGGTGTTGGATTTTTTTGTAGTGGTAATAAAGTGGTAATTTGTATTTTATTCACAGTTACGTATATTGGGGCGAGTACCCGCTGAGCTTCGCGGCATGTTTGGGGCAGGAAGAATGCTACCGACTTATTCTCGCCAGGGGCGCAGACCCCGACAAACAGGACACAAATGGGAACACTGTGTTGCACATGCTCGTCATTTACGAGAAGATGGTATGAAAATGACATGTGTACGAATACTTTACCATAGGATACAATTCTAAGTTTCTACTTAAATGTTTCACAAATTACAGCCCAGGATCCATTATTAAATATACAAACTACAAAAACCACAATAGGGTATTTTAAATGAATAAATAAATAAAATAAATAACTTCTTACAATCAAACCAATTATCGAAGCCCATGTTAATTTCATTAAGAAACTGTACCATGGAAAACTTGATAACGGATAAATATATACTTAAATACTTTTTGTTTGTAAATACATACTTAATATACATAGTTAAACCCAGACCAAGACATATAGACATGTTCATGCACACAAATATTTGTTTTGTTCGGGAATCGAACCCGAGACCACCGGCGCAGAAGGTGGGTATACCCCTGCGCCAAATCGGGCAACAAAAATTTGTTCGAAAAAAATTTGACAAGGAGAGAACGACTATCTTAGTGACGTCACCAAATCAGAAGCGTCATAGTCTCGCCATAGAAAATTGCGTTTTAGAAAGAGACAGCTATAGTCAAAATTAAACAGCTTTAATTTTGCTTGTTAAAAACAGATTCAAAATATTTTTTCACATTCGGTATGTTATATATTTTTTAACTGCATCATTAAATAGGTACCTACATTTCAACAACGTGAAATACTCCATTGTGAAAAATTAATTTGTGTATTTGCAGCATTTTGTGTGTAGGTACTAAGCATATTAAATTAAAAAGAAAACGCATTTGTAGTGTTGTGTATGTGTACGGTCGGGAAAATAATGTTGACTATTCCAATATTTATCCTGTTACAGAGTACATTTGACATGGCGTACGAAGTGGGAGCATCGCTCAACATCCGCAATGCCCTGAACCTCACTCCCTTGACTCTGGCCGCGAAGCTGGCTCGCACTGAACTGTTCTTCCACATCCTGAATATAGAGCGGGAGATCTATTGGCAGATTGGGGCCACCACCTGTGCGGCCTATCCTTTGGGACAGGCCGACACTATAGATACGGAGACCGGGCTTATCAGCAAGGATTCGGCTCTGAACTTAGTCGTTTTCGGGGTGAGTATACTTTGTTTCATAAAGATAGTTGAATGAAAATTTTGCTTAAAATATGTGCGCAATAGACTTGGTTAATTGGCAGTTGCTTTTATCATGATGAACTGTATAGGGGTTTTGTTTGTATCGGTGAAACAATATTCTAATGAATAAAACAATTTGATGTAGATATACATAGATTAGACTTTTCCGTCAAAAAAAGTCAGACAGGACAAAACATATAGATACCTACATCCATTTTAAAGTTCAGCATAACTATGGTAATCTGAATTACCGGAGACTTATCGTTATCAGCAATACATTAAACAAAATACGATCAACTAATTATTGTTATTACATTTGATTAACAGGAAAAAGACGAGCACTTAGAGCTGCTAGAAGGAATGCTTATCGACCTTTTAAAGACCAAGTGGAACACGTTCGTCAAGTTCCGCTTCTACAGGCAGTTCATCTTGTTCACGTGCTACTTCCTGATCTCGTTGGTGTGCTTCACCATGAGGCCTGGCTTCCCGGAAAGAGCGGTGAATGCCACGGCGTTGAATTCTACGGCCGGACCGAGCGTTAACGAGACTGAACTGGTCTTGGATGTAGGTAAGGGTATAGGAGGGCATAAACTACTTATGTCCTATTTTTATAGGCAGTTCATCTTGTTCACCTGCTACTTAATCTCGTCGGTGTGCTTCACCATGAAGCCTTACTACCTGGATGCCACGGCGTTGAATTCTACGGCAGGACCGAGCGTTAACGAGACTGAACTGGTCTTGGATGTAGGTAAGGGTATAGGAGGGCATAAACTACATATGCTCTGTTTTTAGAGGCAGTTCATCTTGTTCACCTGCTACTTCCTGATCTCGTTGGTGTGCTTCACCATGAAGCCTTACTACCTGGATGCCACGGCGTTGAATTCTACGGCAGGACCGAGCGTTAACGAGACTGAACTGGTCTTGGATGTAGGTAAGGGTATAGGAGGGCATAAACTACATATGCTCTGTTTTTAGAGGCAGTTCATCTTGTTCACCTGCTACTTCCTGATCTCGTTGGTGTGCTTCACCATGAAGCCTTACTACCTGGATGCCACGGCGTTGAATTCTACGGCAGGACTGAGCGTTAACGAGACTGAACTGGTCTTGGATGTAGGTAAGGGTATAGGAGGGCATAAACTACATATGCTCTGTTTTTAGAGGCAGTTCATCTTGTTCACCTGCTACTTCCTGATCTCGTTGGTGTGCTTCACCATGAAGCCTTACTACCTGGATGCCACGGCGTTGAATTCTACGGCAGGACCGAGCGTTAACGAGACTGAACCGGTCTTGGATGTAGGTAAGGGTATAGGAGGGCATAAACTACATATGCTCTGTTTTTAGAGGCAGTTCATCTTGTTCACCTGCTACATCCTGATCTCGTTGGTGTGCTTCACCATGAAGCCTGACTTCCCGAATGCCACGGCGTAGAATTCTATGGCAGGACCGAGCGCTAACGAGACTGAACTACATGTAGGTATGGGTATGGGAGGGGATAAAGTAAAAATTGGTCCTTATAAATATCTGTGAGTTTTAGTAAGTAGGTTTGTGTCGCAGAATACATGGACTGAATGAATTGTGGAATCAAAAACAAGCTAGCTGCCATGAAAACTTAAAGAAATGATAAAAATCAAATTAAAGGTAAAATGTATGGAGGGTATACTGTTTTGGGCTAAGGGTCTTCCACGCTCGCCCCACCCGCTATTTTTTTTTCCACAATGGGGGAGACACTAAGCCTTCATCACACCTGATGTTAAGTGATGATAAGGCTGAAGGTGGAAGCGCACTTCTCCCGGAATCCTCAAATACTGAGGAATTGGTTATCTTATATGCTTATCTGCGGGAATAAAACAATGCTGATAACATCATTGTTATGGCGTCAGACTTAGATGAGATCGTGGTAGGTAGCCAGGGGGACTTTGAACAAGCCCTACCACTAACCAAACTGAATACAATATGTACCCCGACTGGGTATCGAACCGGGGACTTTTGGGTCTGATACCGGTGGTGAGTACTACTAGATCACAGAGGCGGTTAAACCCACACACCCACTTGCTACTTTTAACGTCTTTGTTTTCTGTGGTTTTTTGTTATGCGCTTAGCCGGTTTTTCTTACGAACTTAACTTAAACTTAACTACGCGTGGTCGATAGTGTATATATTTCTTTTGAAGATGCATACTATAGTGCTATACTCCTATGTATGTAGGTATAATAGTGAACACCTCACCAAATTCCAATTAAAGTTTGATAGCATAAAACACCTTTCCGAACGTAACGTGTGTGATGAAAAGGGTTCTTCCAATTAATAAGCTTTTAGTTTAAAACTTGAACAAACAATCAGTATCCCCATGGGTTCACATTGAATATTTGATGTAAATCGCATGTTCCATCGTAATTAAGCCGACACATTAACGCTCAATTATGTTGAAACATGTAACAGATGCGGGTTGAATTGCTTATAAAATTGTACGTATTTACAACCAAGTCAACAGCGAATTACTATTAAAACATTGACCTCATGGAATAAAAAAGTTGACGTTAAAACTAAAGAGTTCTGCTATAATCCATGACACTATTGGAAGAAGAAATAGGAATAGATTGGATAGATTTGGATCGGTCGTAAGATAGACGCTAGTTAAGATTATGATGGAGTAGAAGAGACTGCCGTGCCGTAGAGAGAGTGCCGTGTAGTGCCGGCACATAAATAGAATAGCACTACCCCCTCTCTTCCCGTGGGTGTCGTAAGAGGCGACAAAGGGAAAACTGCCATCAGGAGATGGGCAGCAGCGTCTCCAGGTTACAACAGGCCATACTGCGATCGCCAACCCGCCTGCCAAGCGTGGCGATTATGGCAAACCCCCCCAAAAAAAATGGATACACAACCAAAAAATCGGCCCCCAGTCCCCGGCGGCCCCGCTATTCCTAGCTACGGTAGCGGCTATGGTAACGGCGGGGCAGGGGGTGCTAAGAATCCCCGGGTAGGCTCCGGCTACCAACACCGACGACTCGACCTGGCAACCTACAACACGCGCACATTGAGGCTCGACGAGAAGCTCGTAGAGTTGGAAGAGGCAATAAGTAAGTTACATTGGGATATCATTGGGTTATCTGAAGTCCGAAGAGAGGGGGAGGACTCGATAACCCTGCAATCCGGTAACTTACTTTACCACCGGGAGGGCGACCAACAGTCCATTGGTGGTGTCGGATTCATCGTCCATAAATCCCTTGTCAACAACGTGATCACCATCGGAAGTGTCTCGAGCAGGGTAGCGTACCTGATACTCAGATTATCGAAACGATATTCGCTGAATGTTATCCAGGTCTACGCTCCGACCTCGAAACACGACGATGTCGAAGTGGAGGCTATGTATGAGGAGATCTCTAAAGCCATGCATAGCTATAAAACCCACTACACGGTTGTGATGGGGGATTTCAATGCAAAGTTGGGGCAACGTTGCGGTGATGAGCTGAGAGTGGGGCAATTTGGATTTGGGCAACGGAACGATAGAGGCCAGATGCTGGCAGACTTCATGGAGAGGGAGAACCTCTATATGATGAACTCCTTCTTTAGGAAGCCCGTAAGCCGCAAATGGACCTGGATCAGTCCGGACGGTAAAGTCAAAAACGAGATCGATTTTATCATGTCGACGAAGAAGCACATATTCAATGATGTCAGTGTGATCAACGCTGTTAAGACAGGAAGCGATCACCGTATGGTGAGAGGCACATTGAATATCGATCTCAAGCTCGAAAGATCGCGACTGATAAAATCCACGCTCCGACCAATACCAGCTCAAATTCAAAACCCCGAGTGCTTTCAGCTCGAGCTTCAAAACCGCTTCGAAGCCCTTGAGAACACGTGATGCTCTACAGCGGGACCACCTTGAGCTACGTTAATTTAATTAGCATCAAAAAAATGTAGAAAATTTGTATATAATTGTATACGCAATTAAAAAAAATGTATATCTATAGTTTCGTTGTAAAAATGAAATCAAAGTGGTCCCGCTGGGGAGCATACTCTACAGCGGGACCACCACTATAATTCCGTTACTGAAGGCTTTTCAAAATTGTTTATGAGACCAAAAAAATGTATATTAAATGTATATTAATAAACTACAGTCAATTTGATCTTTAGTTGGATCTTTACCAAATTACGACTAATTTAAAATTTCCCTACGGATTTTAGGTGTCCGTTACCCCAGCCAGAAAGAAGTTTCTAGAGGAAAAGATTTGATTGCATAATTAAGGCATATTTTGCACAAATATGCGCCAAATGTAAAATGAGTGGGCCTTATACTTTCGGAATAAAACGGAAAAAAACTCTTTTGGTTGCGTATGTTCCATCTAGTTACATTGTAGTTAGTTACATTGATATAACTAGTTGGAGTTTTATTCCAAGTAGCCACACTATTTAGAAATCCTCACTTGTTTAATGTAACTAATTAAACTTCTTTTCCAGTTAGTTACATCTTTAATATTCACTCAGTCATTCATGAAAACATAATAACTACTTTTTAACTAAATTCAAAATTTAAAATCGGCCAAGTGCGAGTCGGACTCGCCCATGAAGGGTTCGTACCCACTTAACGTACCTATAACTTACACCTAGAAAATTAGTACTATCATTTTTCTCCAGAAAAAAAATAACTTTGTATTTCATAGTATTCGTATAAATGACAAAGTTATATTTGCGGTTCTTCCGCCTGAGCCTTCTTAGCTGTGATAGTTTTCCTTTTAACTTCGTCATATTATAGATGTCGTAGGTATATTGTCAAAGTCTTGATATTATAATTCCACTAGTGAAATTATAATGTTTCGTTAAATAATGAATAATACGTACGAGACAGTATGCACACGGCTGCGAGCTCACGAATTTGCCTCGGAAAAGTCCTATACTCCTTGAAGGCGATCGCGCGATTGAAATTTAAGGCGATCGCGAAGCACAAAGGAGACGGAATAAAACCCCCCTAAGAAGCAGCTGGCATAATGAGACTTGTAATCGATAAAGCCTTTAAAACGTAATGTTCTTACGTTATTATTTAAATTCTAAAGCTAGCCCATTATTTTATATTTAATTTTCAAAATACTCCTAATTGCGTTAGGGAACGAAGCTATTCTTGGCTTGAAGATGAGCACATACCCTATTTTAAAAAAGTGAATGTCAAATCAAGTGATTGAGCGTCTGGTTGGTTGACAACATAAAGCCCCCAGTACAGGTTGGCCGACCATGGTCGGCGACCATGACCAATACATCGTACATTGACACTTTTGAACGAACAAGTTTAAAAAGGTTCTTTCAAAAGTGTCAATGTACGATGTATTGGTCATGGTCGCCGACCATGATCGGCCATCGTGTACTGGGGGCTTAACATGTCAATGTCACTTTAGTTGAATGAACAATTTGTTAGAGATGTGTCAAATATATCCATATTACTCGAGTTGAGTATCGATTCATTATCGATTGGGTATCGATTCATGCCCGATATGCGGTGACATTATATTAATTTGCATAAAAACTCATGCTCTTAACTTAGTTTTAATAACTCGAAACATCATGCATATTATCGCGTTGTTTTTTATCTCGTAACGAAATATCGAATGAAATACAAAATTGTTGCAACAAATCTAAAATCGATACAATTTCCCGCAATACATATCGATACTGTACATCAAATCGAGACACACTGTTAATGATTGACTCCATCTCTTCTCTACGGCTTGTGCTAGTGCTGCTATTTAAAACAAACAACATGGCCATGTAAAAAAATGAAAAAAATATTTAGTTTTCAAAAATTAATTGTGAAAAATTGGCTAGACTAAGATTTTTTTTTTCAACTCATACGAGTTCTGGATATTGCATTCTCCCGATTTTCATTCATTTTGGTGCAGCTGCATTTTAGTGAAGACCTTGTATGGAAATCTAGACCGTCTCCTTTCGTGGTTGTTTTTTTTTGTGAAATAATCCAAAAGTTATATTGATACAAAAAAAAATAACCACGAAATTAAATTTCTAACCTATCACGTGTTCTACAGGACTTCCGAGGCTTGCAGCCGTGTTTTCACAATGCAACGGCGACATATACAACTATCGTGAATTTTTCCACGTATCCAAAAACAACCATTCGGCTGGCAGAGGGTGGGGACACTTGACCCCAACAAAATTTTGCACTTTAAAGCTTAATAATTCACAAACAGATGCCTCAATCAAAAATATGTTTTACAAACCCGCAATATTTATAAAACTGCTATTCAGCGACACCCCACCCTATCGGGTAGACAAGAAAAAAAATACATCCCTGCTTCACGTGTAGGTAACTTAATTATGGGGTATATCTGTAACTATTCTTAAAAGCATTATTTACACCATTGCTCCATATCTTGCTGTTATTTTTAATGATTGCATGCTGAAGGAATTTTTCCTGACTTAATGAAATTTAGAAAAATTATTCAACTACAGTCAAATGGGGTTACTTTGGTTCGAGGGGGTGACTTTGTTGACAACGTTTATTTGACTGAATTATTATTGTTTTCCATTTTTTTCAACTGACCTTGGGTAGCCTAAATATAACTATAGATAGTATGCCCATTTTTTACTTAATTACGAATATTACTGGTTTTATACTACATTATAAATTATTAAAGTAGCCCCATTTTTTCCTAAAGTAACCCCGGTCTACGGTATTTAAATATGGGAACAAAGAAGACCCGGGTCAGACAGACCAATATCCATTTTTTCCTGCCTTGAGCAAGATCCAGGATGATGATGAATCTTATGATTTTGTAACAAAAGTAAAAATTTTGTTGTATTATGGAACTTTATACCATGTTTTTGTTTATACCATGTGTCAAATTCAAATCAGTGTTAGGAGAAGTGTTGCCAGATAAAAGAAGTAACATAACTACTGTAAAATTATTAGTTTCGCAACGAATTCACAATGGCTTTGGGACGAATTTTTATTTCTTTATGTAATATAGGTATGACGCAGGCATCTATATCAGGCATGATATATTAATTTTGCAAAAACGAGCAATAAGGGCCATTTATCAACTGAGCTCTAAAACTTCTCTTAGCGAGTAGTTAAAAAAATTGGTATACTGACAGCTGCATCTCAATTTATATTAAATTGCATTCTTTTTGTGCGTCGTAATATTAATTTTATACTTAACATAGCGATTTGCATGGTCGCAATACAAGAAATAGGAATGGACTTGTAATGCCTTGGTTGGTACCGATTAGAGAAGAGTACATGGGTCCTTCATGGGTTAAGGTATACACATCTTTAACAAGATTCCAAGTGATATGTTACCCTTTGAAGAGTTTAAAAAAATAATAAAAAATTTCCTCCTCAAGAAGGGCTACTACACTGTAAGTGATTACTTAAATGACAAAGCAACTTGGTCATAAGCAGACAAGGTTTTTTTCTTGTAGTTAATTGTGAGTCTTGTTTTACAAAATTAATCATGTACTACATTCTTACATTGGTTTCGGTGTTTCGAGATGAGTTGTTTGAGTAAGTCATGCTCTCTGTAAACATTACTGCGGTAGTGTCGTGTGAGGCGGGTCGTTACGTTCCCTAAAATATGGTTGAGCGAAAGTGATGGCTGGTTCATGCGTCATGCTCGTGAACGGGTGCCACCAGTGGGATGGGTCTGCTCCTGGCTTCTTGTCTCAAAATAATGTTGATTTTTATGTTCTATTGTTTTTGATTTTATTGTACGTAGTTTAGTGAATGTAATGTAGTTATTAGGTACACTGTGCATAATATATATTAAAAAAAAATTATATCACACATTGTTTTCGAAATGAGCTAGGTAAGTCCTTTACTAAGCACATATTGGAATTTCTTACATCCGTTTTTCCTAATTTTTTTCTAATTTTCAGGGTTTTCTTACGTTTTCGAGCTCTTTCTGCATTCTTGCAGTCCACTATTTTTGATATTGACTGATAGCGTTTATTGCCAAAGCCAAGGCCAAAAACGTGCTAAGTCATTACAAATTCGTTCCAAAATGTACTATTTACTGGACTTCTTAGAACGTTTTGAGCATGAAACCTCAATTTCAAATTGAATTCGTAGGTGACTTAGCTAGTAGGGTTTGGAAGATATTTTTTAATCAACTCGTTTTCCTCTAATAACTTTTTTCCGGCTGGGGTAACGGACACCTAATATTCGTAGGGAAATTTTAAAAGTGGCCGTAAGTTGGTATAGATTAAACTAAAGATCAAATTGACTGTAGTTTATTAATATACATTTAATATACATTTTTTTGGTCCAATAAACAAATTTGAAAAGCCTTCAGTAACGGAATTATAGTGGTGGTCCCGCTGTAGAGTATGCTCCCCAGCGGGACCACATTGATTTCGTTTTTACAACGAAACTATAGATATACATTTTTTTTAATTGCGTATACAATTATATACAAATTTTCTACATTTTTTTGATGCTAAATAAATTAACGTAGCTCAAGGTGGTCCCGCTGTAGAGCATCACGTTTGAGAACAGCATAGACGTGGACGATCTATACAACATGGTGGTGGATACTGTCTGCACGGTAGGGTCTAAGTACTATAAAACCCGCCGTTCCAAATTGAAGAAACTCTCCAGTCAGACTCTCCTACTCATGGATCAGAGACACGAAATGAAGCTGCAGAACTCAGCGGATGCCCATCGTTATCGACAGCTTAATAGACAGATATCTAAGTCTTTGACGCGCGACCTTCGCCAATTTAATACCGAGCGTATTAAAGAAGCCATTGAGCGGAACAAAGGCTCCAAAGTGTTCGCGAGAGATCTGTCTATCGGGCAAAGTCAATTGACGAGGCTGAAAACTGAGGAAGGTAGCATCATTTCGTCAACACCTGAAATCCTGAGGGAGATTGAGAGTTTCTATGGACAGCTATATTCCACACAAACACCTGTTGAAAGCAAGGCTACAGACCCTAGAGCCAAGCTTACCCGACACCATACCGAAGATATCCCGGACGTCAGCCTGTACGAGATTAGAATGGCTCTCAAGCAGCTTAAAAATAACAAGGCGGCGGGCGATGACGGAATCACAACAGAGCTTCTGAGAGCGGGCGGTAAGCCGATACTTAAAGTCCTCCAGAAGCTTTTCAATTCAGTCATCCTTGAGGGCAAAACGCCAAAGGCATGGGGCAGAAGCGATGTGATGCTGTTCTTCAAGAAGGGTGATAAGACTCTCCTGAAGAATTACCGACCCATCTCGCTTCTGAGCCATATCTACAAGTTGTTTTCGAGAGTCATTACGAATCGTCTCGTTCGCAAGTTCGACGACTTCCAACCTCCCGAACAAGCCGGGTTCCGGAAAGGCTACAGTACCATAGACCACATTCATACGCTGCGGCAAGTTATACAGAAGACCGAAGAGTATAACTTGCCACTTTGCTTGGCGTTCGTGGACTATGAGAAAGCCTTTGATTCGATTGAGACTTGGGCGGTGCTGCAGTCTCTCCAGAGGTGCCAAATAGACCACAGGTACATCGAGGTGCTGAGGTACTTATACCAAAACGCCACCATGTCGGTCCGATTACAGAACCAGAGCTCTAATCCTATCCAACTACAGCGAGGTGTGAGACAGGGAGATGTCATCTCTCCCAAACTGTTCACAGCTGCGTTGGAGGATATTTTTAAGCTGCTGGACTGGAAAGGATACGGCATCAACATCAATGGCGAGTACCTAACACATCTACGGTTTGCCGATGATGTAGTTCTTATGGCTGAGACCTTGGAAGACCTGAACACAATGCTCGAAGATCTCGGTAATGCTTCGCAAAGAGTGGGTCTTAAGATGAACATGGACAAGACGAAAATCATGTTCAATGCCCATGTTGCACCCGCTCCAGTTAATGTTGGGAACATTACACTCGAAGTTGTTGACCACTATGTTTACCTAGGACAGACGGTCCAGTTAGGTAAGTCCAACTTTGAGAAAGAGATCTCTCGTCGAATCCAGCTCGGATGGGCAGCGTTTGGGAAGCTCCGACATATATTCGCGTCCGAAATACCTCAATGTCTCAAGACGAAAGTCTTTGACCAGTGTGTGTTGCCAGTAATGACCTATGGAAGTGAGACGTGGTCTTTTACTATGGGTCTCATAAGAAGGCTCAAAGTCACCCAGCGAGCAATGGAGAGAGCGATGCTTGGTATTTCCCTGCTCGATCGAATCAGAAATGATGAGATCCGCAGGAGAACTAAAACAACCGACATAGCTCGAAGGATTGCATCATTGAAGTGGCAGTGGGCGGGACACATAGCGCGGAGAACCGATGGCCGTTGGGGCGGAAAGGTTCTCGAATGGCGACCGCGTACCGGACGACGTTCCGTGGGCAGGCCCCCTACAAGGTGGACCGACGATCTGGTCAAGATCGCGGGAAGCCGCTGGATGCGGGCAGCGCAGGACCGATCGTTGTGGAGATCCTTGGGGGAGGCCTATGCCCAGCAGTGGACGTCGTTTGGCTGATATGATGATGATGATGAGAAGAGACTAGAAAGAGAGACAGGCGATGGTGTAGGAAATATTTATTTCGATTATTATATGTTTCAATGTAAGTAAGGTTGCATAAAACACAGTTTACAATCAGCTGGACCTGAGAAGCATAACACTGTAAGTCCATTTTTAGCGTTTTTGGCTTTTTAAGCCCAATGTATATAAAAACCCGTATTCTTTCTAGCGATAAAACTGTATGTCCAAAAATTCGGTCAGAACCCAGAGTTTTATAATTGTATAACAACGTAACAGACCGACCGGCCTTGATGCATAGTGTTGCATTGCAAGTGATAATACAGTAAAATACTTTGTACGTTACTAATATTGTATCTGGAATTACGAACTGGCATTTTAACGTAAGTGCGGAGTTACATGTTTCTGCCTCTACCTTGTCCTGTCGCGATTCCTTTAAGAACATGACACATAAAACTGTATGTAACGGAGTTTTTATAAATTTCATAAAATTTTAGTAAATTCAACAAAAAAGATGATCTCTTATTGTGGCATTTCTTAATCTATGATAGTTATTCTATGAAACAAATAAAAAAAAACGCCTTGCTTTTCTTAGTTACTTAGGGATAAAGTCCATACAACAGCAACTTTTCACAAAATTGTCTCTACTGTAAAATTACGGTTTTGGCACTTGCAGCTTAATGCCTCTCAGGTCCAGTGATGCTCGTGACTTGGACATTTGATTTAAACATGAAAGCGTTATCTGAGATTATCCGCATCATTTGCAGATTGAAAAAAAAAACATTAAGCCTAAGATCATAAATTGAGTGCATACGGTAAACCATTTTGACGACCGATTTGACGCAGGGATAGGATAGGATACCTGCCTTCTGCGCCAGAGGTCTCGGGTTCGATTCCCGAACAAGGCAAATATTTGTGTACATGACCATAGCTAAGTTTCCATAACACAGTTTCTTAATGAAAGTGATTGAAAGAAAGGAGATCAGTCACGCTTCATACATGTTTGGACCAAAAAAGTAAAAGTATCGGCCAACGAAAAAAAATTGCATACTACTATTGTAAACAGTGTAGCGATCATTTATTGTTATAGCGTCAACAGTGTACGATTAGCGGCCAAGCAGTTATTCAAGTTTGAAAATGTCATTTTTTTCTCTTTATTTTCAAACTTGAATACAGCACGGCCAAAGTGCGGCCAACGAAAAAAAATTGCACATTACTATTGTAAACAGTGTAACGATCATTTTTTGTTATGGCGTCAACAGTGTACGATTAGCGGCCAAGCAGTTATTCATGTTTGAAAATGTCATTTTTTTCTCTTTATTTTCAAACTTGAATACAGCACGGCCAAAGTGCGGCCAACGAAAAAAAATTGCACATTACTATTGTAAACAGTGTAACGATCATTTTTTGTTAAGGCGTCAACAGTCTACGACTAGCGGCCAAGCAGTTATTCAAGTTTGAAAATGACATTTTTTTCCCTTTATTTTCAAACTTTAATACAGCTTGGCCAAAGTGCGGCCAACGAAAAAAAATTGCACATTACTATTGTAAACAGTGTAACGATAATTTTTTGTTAAGGCGTCAACAGTCTACGACTAGCGGCCAAGCAGTTATTCAAGTTTGAAAATGACATTTTTTTCCCCTTTATTTTCAAACTTTAATACAGCTTGGCCAAAGTGCGGCCAACGAAAAAAAATTGCACATTACTATTTTAAACAGGGTAACGATCATTTTTTGTTAAGGCGTCAACAGTCTACGACTAGCGGCCAAGCAGTTATTCAAGTTTGAAAATGAATTTTTTTTTCCCTTTTATTTTCAAACTTTAATACAGCTTGGCCAAAGTGCGGCCAACGAAAAAAAATTGCACATTACTATTGTAAACAGTGTAACGATAATTTTTTGTTATGGCGTCAACAGTGTACGATTAGCGGCCAAGCAGTTATTCAAGTTTGAAAATGACATTCTTTTTCACTTTATTTTCAAACTTGAATACAGCTTGGCCAAAGTGCGGCCAACGAAAAAAAATTGCACATTACTATTTTAAACAGGGTAACGATCATTTTTTGTTAAGGCGTCAACAGTGTACGACTAGCGGCCAAGCAGTTATTCAAGTTTGAAAATGACATTTTTTTTCCCTTTATTTTCAAACTTTAATACAGCTTGGCCAAAGTGCGGCCAACGAAAAAAAATTGCACATTACTATTGTAAACAGTGTAACGATCATTTTTTGTTAAGGCGTCAACAGTGTACGACTAGCGGCCAAGCAGTTATTCAAGTTTGAAAATGACATTTTTTTTCCCTTTATTTTCAAACTTTAATACAGCTTGGCCAAAGTGCGGCCAACGAAAAAAAATTGCACATTACTATTGTAAACAGTGTAACGATCATTTTTTGTTATGGCGTCAACAGTGTACGATTAGCGGCCAAGCAGTTATTCAAGTTTAAAAATGACATTATTTTTTGTATAAATACTATCGCAAAACGGATTCACTCACCACGTAAAATGTAATCGATTATAAGAATATCAGTTATTACATTGAGATCAGTTCCTCTTCAGCATTTAAACTGACCTACGAACGTCCCACCTGCTGGGTACGTGAATCGACTATACAATAATGCAATACTTTTCGCTAAATAGTAACTTTAACTAAGGTCTAGTACACTACAGAGCCAGAATAAGGAAATATGTCTCCCTAAAATAGATATTGACTACAACACAAAGTGACTCTGGCCAAGCTGTATTCAGGTTTGAAAATAAAAAGAAAATAATGACATTTTCAATCTTGAATAACTGCTTGGCCACTAATCGTACACTGTTGACGTTTTAACAAAAAATTATCGTTACACTATTTACAATAGCAATCTGCAATTTTTTTTGTTGGCCGCACTTTGGCCAATCTGTATTCAAGTTTGAAAATGAAGAAAAAAATGTAATTTTCAAACTTCAATAACTGCTTGGCCGCTAATCATACACTGTTGACGCCATTACAAAAAATGATCGTTACACTGTTTACAATAGTAATGTGCAATTTTTTTTCGTTGGCCGCACTTTGGCCAAGCTGTATTCAAGTTTGAAAATAATGAAAAAAAAAATTACATTTTCAAACTTGAATAACTGCTTGGCCGCTAATCGTACACTGTTGTCGCCATAACAAAAAATTATCGTTACACTGTTTACAATAGTAATGTGCAATTTTTTTTCGTTGGCCGCACTTTGGCCGTGTGGTATTCAAGTTTGAAAATAAAGAGAAAAAAAATGACATTTTCAAACTTGAATAACTGCTTGGCCGCTAATCGTACACTGTTGACGCCATAACAAAAAATGATCGTTACACTGTTTACAATAGTAATGTGCAATTTTTTTTCGTTGGCCGCACTTTGGCCAAGCTGTATTAAAGTTTGAAAATAAAGGGAAAAAAAATGTCATTTTCAAACTTGAATAACTGCTTGGCCGCTAGTCGTACACTGTTGACGTCATAACAAAAAATGATCGTTACACTGTTTACAATAGTAATATGCAATTTTTTTCGTTGGCCGCTCTTTGGCCAAGCTGTATTCAAGTTTGAAAATGAAGAAAAAAATGTCATTTTCAAACTTGAATAACTGCTTGGCCGCTAATCGTACACTGTTGACGTCATAACAAAAAATGATCGTTACACTGTTTACAATAGTAATTTGCAATTTATTTTCGTTGGCCGGTACTTTTACTTTTTTGGTCCAATTTGACTGATCTCCTTTATTAGTATTATTAGGTTTTAACATAGTGTGTAATTTTCAGATAATTGTACAGTATCACTGAATAGCACAGAGTTCGATCCCGGGGCCGTGGAGATGGTGAACGGGACGAAGGCGGAAGGGCCCGCCTGCGCCAAGTTCAAGAGCCACACCAAGGAAAAAGATAAACGTAAGAAAAAACTACCTATTGGTTATTTTCAGAAAACTGGACCATATCACTGAACAGCACGGGGTTCGACCCTGCGGCCGTGGAGATTGATTCAGAAGCTGAAGAGATGATGGTGAGGGCCCCCATGCGCCAAGTTCAAGAAGTTCTCATAGTACTACGAATGACTCGGTAGCCTAGGTAGTGGTTAGAGCAGTCGCGCGGATAGCGAAAGGTCGTTGGTTCGAGTCCCATCGAAGCTGGTTGTGGGACGGGTCGAATTTTTCTAAATACTTCATTTTCAATTTTTCAACTTCTCATAGGACAAAGATTAACGTTAGCAACCTCCTTGCGTCGTATTCCTCAATGTTGAGGGTCGCGACCACCTGGACATAATATCTTGTCCCTCACGATGTTCCGCCATTTGTTTCGGTTGGATGCAGCGTGGAGGGCATCGTGAAAATTGGTGTCGAGAGCGGTGCGGATCTGAGGGCCTACTCTGAAACGCAAAACCCGAATCTTCGTTATACCCGTCCCCCTCACGCTCCAGATATGACAAAATCAAGTGAAAGGGGCGGGGCTAACCAAAGTTTCGGATTTGCGTTTCAGACTACGGTCACTGGCCCGACCAACGCATCGGGATACGCGCTCTTGGTCTTTTGCCGTTGGCTTTGCCAGTGATTATCAGTCTCACTAGATCGTCTCCGTTTTTTTTTGGCTTCTTATTTCGTGTCACTGACAAACTAAACTATGTCCGGCCAAAACTCAGCTACGCGAATCGCAGAACTTGTAGCCTTCATAAGGTCCTCCTGCGTGCAGCTGCAAGGACACGCAGGGCACGATATTAAATGTACCATCGTTTGGGGAGAAGCACCGCACCCACATTCTAAGTTGGATACATCCAAAAATCCCCACCTGGACAGGTTGTCTTTGCTGCGGCCGACCATAGTCCGAAGTCTATTCAAAGATTTTCAGAGTCTATTCAAAGATTTCAAAGATTTTTTTTGGCTAAACGTTAGCAACGAACGTTTCATTAATTAATTCACAGATGAAATTTAAAGAATTCTCACTATCTGCAATACAGGATACTTAAGAGCAATCATACTTTTTTTTTTTATTATCCTATAAGTAAAATTTTTTGGCGCTACTAAATAATTTAATTTTCTTTTATATAATCTGATGCGAGTCTCGATAGGATATTTGTTAAAGAAATAAAAAGTTAATTGTCCAATCTTCTCAGTTCGGCAGTCACCACAAAACCAATCTCATTAATTGTATAATTTCCTCTATTTCAATCGAAATTTGCGAGTAACTGAGTAACAAAATCACTCGACTAATTTATTTGTAATATTGTAATTACACAGCAACGGAAGCGCCACGCGAGACTGATATGGAAGGATGGTGGGAAGACCTCACCGGGGAGTGCCGCCTTATGAACCTCGAGTCGTGGCAAGCCAAAGTAAATATTGACACTTCCTTATAGGTTCGGATAGATTATCGATTTCTAATAGTTGGAAAGTTTGAAAATACAGGACATTAGAAATTATAGTTAGTTTACGTCTTACCTAATTCATTTAAAGGTCAAAAGACACAGACTCTACTGGCTGGATGATTTATTTGCATACAGATCATACTATTTAAATATTAATGTGATCAAGCTTTGGTAACTTTAAAAGGCATCAAGAAATGGTCTTTTACCCGTCTGCGACAGAAGGAGGGTTATGTTTTTCGAGAGTATGTATTTATTTTTGAAATTGTACCTAGGTTCGAATCTCTGCTGAGCTGCTATTGTGGTTGGGAGCGCTAGCGTACATAGGAGCTGCATTGCGGGAAGCGAGGTTTCTGGGACTCAAGATGTTTATAGAGAACTTGAGCACCGTGCCTTCTAGGTGAACTATAAAATAAGACACAGTCACATACCTATTACCTATATTCATCTGACAACGAAAATAAACAGATTAAACGTTGTCTATAAACTTATGTGGTTTCAATATAGTTAATGATAAAATAACAACAAAAGAAAGAGAAAAGGAACATGGTTAAACATCAACGCGATAGTCGACTGTGAATCATGAATTTGACAAGAATAAACAATCGTATGCAAGAATGAAACAAACTAATTATTTTTTGATACATATTACCTACATAGTAACATAAAATCGTTCGAACTGATTTTATACCCTGCTTCATAGATTTTTTATGAGCATTAAATATGTCAATATGGTTAATTATTTATTGTTTATCCTGGGTAGTCGCTTTTAAAGGTAACATACCGAAACGGAAGTAAGCCTTGAATGGCAAAAATGCCAAAAATGGCAGACAAAAAGCCATAAAGTAATCAAGCCTTTTGGATAAAATTATTTTATTATTATTAGTACCTACACTTGAGTGTCCTTTAAAACCCATAAATCTGATAAAGGCAGTCACAGGATCAGTATACATTCACCTAATACACCGTATCACTGCGCCGCCGCGCCGTAGAGCCACATAAATATTTATATTTTTCGACAACATTAAAGAAATCACTAAACTAGAATATTTATTACGTTTACTCGTTGTAATTTATTTGTCACAGAGTAATGTTCCTGTTCTCGTGCCTCCTGATGATCGCAATGCCGACCTTAAGGTTGTGGTGTGCGGACGAGGCCGAAGATCACCTCGCTGTGATCATCATGCTCACTACAGCGCCATATTTTCTCTTCTTCTGTCGGTGGGTATTGGTCGGTGGGTGGGGTGGGAGAGCGTGGAAAACCCTTTGCTCACAACAGCAAACACCGGTCGATTTTACCTTTGAACGATTTTCAATTTCTTCAAGGTGTCATGGCAACTAACTTGTTTTCGATTTCGCTGTTCATTCAGTACAATATGCCTGACATGCTCCCTCTAGTCTTTTTGTCGTATTTCCAAGGAAATATACATGCATTCATGTGACAGGCGATTTGTGTATAATTGTGAAGTCTTTGGAACCTTGAGAGTTGGGCTTATGAGTGTTCAATTCAATATTCTGTTGCAGAGGTTTCAAAACTGTTGGCCCTTTCGTGGTGATGATATACAGAATGGTGATGGGAGATCTTTTACGATTTGTTTGCATCTACTTGGTATTCGTCATGGGGTTTTCACAAGGTATGAAATTATATTATGTTATATTATTATACCTATGTAGATAATCAATTCAATTGATAAATAAATCGAGATTGAAATCATAGTCCATATGATTGTCATGGTCTTCATCGTGCCCATAAAAGCTACATGTTTGTTTTGTTAAATTTTGTATATTTCTTTCAGCATATTACATAATATTCCTATCTTTCGACAACCCCAACACACCCGAGGGCGTGGATGACTCGGTATCGAACCCCATGCCTTCCCCCATGGAGAGCATCATGGCTATGTTCCTCATGTCACTCACCTCCTTCTCAGATTACTACGGGGCTTTTGAACGCACTGACCATGAGATTGAAGCTAAGGTTCGTGACGTTCGTTCAGATAATTATGCAGTAATTTTCAATCCGCAAGAGGGTGGTAGAGAAAGGATAATTTTTATAATAGAAAAGAAGAGAGCAGAAGAACGGCTATCCAAAGATTGTGGGGTCCAGTTGTTTAAGTTGAATCCATACTATAATATTATAAATGTGAAAGTGTGTTTGTTTATTTGTTTATTTGTTTATTTGTTTGTTTGTTTGTCCGTCTTTCACGTCAAAACGGAGCAACGGATCGACGAGATTTTCGGTAAGGAGATAATTTGAGAGCTGGAGAGTAACATAGGCTACTTTTTATTCAGGAAAAATTATAAAATAAAAATGGTAATTTTGTATAGAAAACCGTCAAGCTGTCATACTTCACACAACTGTCATTTCTTAGCCGCTTCCAAAGAGAAGGTATGTCAAAGAGTATATAATTGACATTTTTGCCGCTTAGGTTTTTTTTTTTTATAAGTGACATTGTGTCAGGCATGTGATACGAAGTTCGTGTCCAATAAAATTTATATGGCAAAACAACGTTTGTCGGGTCAGCTAGTATGTTATATTTTCATTTTCTTTATTTTTCTTGCAGCTATTATTCGTAGTCTACATGATAATAGTAGCGATCCTCCTAGTAAACATGTTGATCGCTATGATGGGGAATACGTACCAGAAGATCGCGGAGACTAGGAACGAGTGGCAGCGGCAGTGGGCAAGGATTGTGCTAGTGGTGGAGCGAGGTGTTCCACCAGCACATAGGCTGAAGCAGCTGATGACGTATAGTCAACCGATGGCCAATGGGAAGAGGGCGTTAGTGTTGAGGATTAATCAGAAGGTATGTTCGTACAATCATAATGTGAAATGAAGTGGATATTATCTTAAGAGTGATAAAAGACTGCAGCAGCTGATGACGTATTATAGCCAATCGATGGCTAATGGGAAGAGAACACTAGTATTGAGGATTAATCAGGTGATATGTAGTTTCATCACGTGCAATGTGAGACTGATCCAAAAGATGGCGGAGGCTTGGATCGAGTGGTAGTGGTAAGTGAGGATCGTGCTAGTAGTAGAGTGTTGGGTACCGCCTACGCACAGGCTCAAGCAGCTGATGACGTATAGCTAACCGATGGCTAACGGAAAGAGAGGAATTAATCAAAAGGCAGGTTGCTTTAATGTCCCAGGAATATGGTATAAGAAGTTAAGATGGCGATCCAAAATATTGCGTACCTACGTATATCACTTAGTAGCTCCTGATCTTAATAACAAAAACAGGACCTTTTTTCTAGTTAATTGTGTAATTTTTTTATGAACGCTCGTGCCTGCAGTGCAGTAGCAGTGTCTGTTGACAGATTGGTCCTATTGACTACTTGTGGTAATCGGCAAATGCGCGACTAATTCTAAATAATAAGGGACACAACTATACAATACGGTTCTACCCCGGTATACGGTTTTGGACGGGTCTCCCCTGATACCTGAAATTGCTATATTTTGCAGAAATTCAGAGCTTACAAGTGAAAGCAGAAATAGTGAAAGACATAATCCTATCCTATACATAGAAAAATGGTTATAATTTAGATCTACATTTCTTCGTATATTTATTGAAATTGATAACATTAATAATATAATTATAAAATGTATATTGATACACACAAAGATGTAAATGTTAATGATTATTTTCTTGATAATTTACTTTATAATTAGCTACTATATAAAGTAAATTATCAAGAAAATATAATAATCTATAATCTTTTTCAGGGTGAAGATAAAGAAGAAATGAAAGAGATCCTTGAAATGAAAAGGACGCATGATCGTATTGTGGCGAAGAGGAAGCAGAGACAAGAGGAATTGAAAGGAATGAAAGGTCGCCTGCCGCCACCGCCACCAATGAGGGACTATCCCATCAGGAAATAATTATCGACTACAACCATTGAAATATTATATGCTTGACCAAGGCCAAATATGTAGAAAAATCTTACGATTAAATATTAAATATTTAAAGAATAAAATTCGTGATAACAAATCGCTTTGCGGGATATACCTACCTAAACGTTGAATTTAATGATGCAAAATGAAGCTCTTCATTCAAATCGAACGGAACTTGTGTTGACAAAACGAATTATAATACATCATTCAAAATGTTTAAATACAGTAACTTGTAGTCGTCGCCCAAAATTTGTCGTATTGACAGTAATAGCTGTGAAAACAAAGAAAAATTATCACCTAATAACGTTCCGAATGGTTATGAAAACAGTACTATCGATGGTGTGATTGAATTAAACCTTGGTTTACTTGTCACAACCTCAATAGTATATCTTTTGCGTTTTTCATTGCAATGGAAAAAATATTCACCATCTTAACACGTACTGCGCAAATAATAGAAGCCTCAAACATAAGACATCCATACATATTAAGCAACAAAGTAATAAAAAGGCTAAAAATGTATTTGGCGATAATTTATACACCTTGAGTTCGTTTTCTTTTCGGATGATCCTAATCCGATAGGACATAAAATTTTAAGTGCATTATCATCAACAACGTAAACAAACATGTGCTTTAATAGTTAACAGCGCAAAAAGTTCAATCCCACGGCCATCGCACATATGAAGCAAATATTGCTGCGGAATTTTCTCTGTCTAGTCAATGTCGACATTAGTTCCATTGAATCGAAAATCAATTAGCCCAACAAAAATCGTATACTCTTTAGTGGATACGAGAGAAATATAGTGCGCCAGTGTGTTCACTGAATTTCGGTTTAATTTCAAAACAGTTAATGTTGAGTATGGTTTGGAAGTCAAATTATGCTTTTTAACATGAGTCCTATGTAAGCTCATTCGTGCAAAGCACTATGTTGCTTCGGCAGAAGGAAAAGGGTCTAACTTTCTAGCATAAGCTGCACTACGAAATGTCTTATGCTATTTTTCTTGAGTTTTATTCCTATAGCATAAAGGTTTTATTCCTATAACATAAAGAACTTTTTGCTTTGCATGAATGAGATTGTTTTATGACATGACCCATGCGACATTTTACAAAGTATAGCAACGCACCATCCTTAGTTTATTGTTTTGTCTCCGAGATGCTAACTTTTATTCAATCAGCTGTTAGATAAATAAACTACTGAGATGTCTCTACGCGATTAACATAATTATGTCTTTACATAAGCGATATCTGTATTTATGTTATTACTCTTTATGCAAATAAGTTTAAAAATAACCATTTAAGTACTACTGTGACAGCCTAATTGCGATTTGAAAATAATAACATATTTTTTTATAATTCTCGAAAGGTAAATATATATCGCAATTTACATAAGCATAACGAGGAAGTTGTTACTAATTCGATGAGTAAATACACATTTACATATGGTTACTGTAGAAAATTGTTATCTAATACAATAACAGTGTGCATTGTTAAATTTGGTAGATAAGCAGAGGTGTAAATTGCATTGGCGATGGCCCCCAGTTTCTCTGTTACCTCACTGTTTACACCAACCTCTAACTGGGCTACTCGTGCTTGACCAAACACTGGCAACATTGACACTGCCCAAACATTTGTTCAACAAACACCGGTACTCAAGAAGTATTAATTTCTTTCATCAACTCAGTCTTACTAAATTCTTGATTGACAAATCTAAAGCAAACAGGTTTAACTCACGGTCATCATTTTGAGGGTTATTACTGTTTGATGTTGTTTTCTGAATGATCTTGTGATTGGCATCAGTCATGATTGAATGAGCGATAAGCTGTGCCTTATTAAGAGCCCATAAACTCGGTTAAAAATCAAAAGAGTTAAGTAATACTTGGTCAGTTTCCGATCTTTGGAGGTTGACACATTTCTTATTGCTACCAGACGCTAAATGGATTCTGTCATTATGAAAATTTATGGATCTCTCACTAATGGATATATAAATGTCATAGCTTTTAAAGTCGTCTAGAAATATTAAAAATACTATTGCAAGTCTGCAACATTGTAAGACACAATGCTTTTCTTCATTAGTGTGTGTAATTCAAAGAACTCGTCAATTTGTTGTCTCAGAGAAATTACTTTCTAGGCAAGCAAAGCTATTTTTATTTTCCTTCGAAAGTTCGTTTGTATTACATACAACTGCCTTTTGTTTGTTTTACATATTGCAGACCGTTGCCGACTTTGATGCGTGTATCGAAATCTTAAGCGTTTAACTTAATAGGTAGTTTGTAAAGCACAAAGTTTTTGTAATGAATAATGCTTGATTCATTATCTGCTTGTCCGTCTGTGACGTTTTTGCCACGTAATCAACAGACTTTAGAGTCAAAAGGTTCTGTAATCATCGATTAGTGAGCAGAATAACCACGACATCTAAAGATGAGCCTTTTCAAATTAAGGTTAGAGACGAGCGTGACTTTTTCACAATTTGTTCTTAGAAAGGAATCCGTTAATACAATAAACGTTTTGCTATGAGAACTAAAAGTGGTACAAGCAAGTCTGTTATGGTTTGGCTGTTGACAATGATTGTTGTTGAGTTGAGCCTATTTAGAACGCACATTTATTTTTAAACTATTGTAATATAATAATGAAAGTATTAACGTGACATTGTTGTTAGTCTCATAAAAATATCATATTATTAAATTCTTAACTTTACACCATAAAAGCAACAAAAAAATAAGTCAAGGAAATCTAGGAATGTAAATGCTTAAACTCTCACAAAGGCAACGTTGTTGTCGTTTAATAAATTGATGAAAATAATTTTCACCAAATCTGCAAGTTTTATTTGAATGAAAACTGGTTTAGGATATAAATAAAAAAAAAACTTCAAACATTACTTCCTAATTGAAATGAATATTAAAAACTGATACAATAACTGAAACCCTGAAAACGCGACCTACGGCACACTTGCCTACGCTTATTGTACTAAGTGACGCATTTGTGCAATCGCCCACCAGTGCACCAGAAGCTCGGCTGGCCGGCCTGTAGTGGTGGACGGTATAAAACTAAAGGAACCAGAGTCTCCTCACACATTGCCCCACACACGACCGCAGCCATGAAGAGCGCGGTAAGTACATAAGAACTAAGTGAAATTTTTACACTGTCTAGTGGAGACGAATTGTGGTTAACTGGTTTTCTCACGAGCTAAAGTTTCACATTAAATATTTGGACAACGGTTTAGTCGCGAACTTTTAAAGGCTCGCTTTTAGTTCGGCATAACTAGCAATAATGCTACCTCGTAAATTATGCTGTGTTTATGTCAGTTATTAATGTTCAATTGTTTTCTCTGTTACAGGTACTTTTGGTGTCGGTAATCGCTTCAATAGCCGCGGAGGCCCCTTACCATTTACCACGGCCGGCACCACACGCCCCGTCTTTCAATTACCAGCCGGGACCAGCTGTACCACCCCCGCCGCCACCGCCGCCGATCCGGCCGCAACCCCCACCAGCTCCTCAACCAAACTTTGTCCAAGGATCGGGATATTTCTACCAGCAACCGAGTATCCAACCGGCATTTGTGCAACCGGCACCCCAGCCTCAATATCAGCCAGCCCCACAGCCACAGTATCAGCCAGCCCCACAGCCACAGTATCAACCAGCTCCGCAACCTCAGTATCAACCTGCTCCACAGCCACAATACCAACCAGCACCCCAGCCCCAATACCAACCAGCACCCCAGCCCCAATACCAACCTGCTCCTCAACCACAATACCAGCCAGCCCCACAACCTCAATACCAGCCAGCCCCACAACCTCAATACCAGCCAGCCCCACAACCTCAATACCAACCAGCTCCACAGCCTCGATACCAACCGGCTCCACAGCCTCAATATCAGCCTGCCCCTGCACCAGCACCTCAACCCATCAACTTCCCCAGCACTTCATACGGTATTCCTCAACCTCGGCCCCAACCTCAACCACAAGCTCAACCAATTGCTCTCTACCAGAATCAGCAGTCGTTCTCTAAACAAGGATACTCTTACCAGCAACCTCTCGCTCAATCCATCCAGGCCACAGCAAGCCTTCCTCTGCAATCTCAGTCTCTGAGCAGCAGCAGCGGTTCCTCGAGCTTATCGAGCTACCAAGCTGATTCAAACCTGTACAGTGGAGCACAGATCCACAGAGAAGCCCTAGACTCCGTGGTCGTCGATCGTCTCCAGAGCATTATCAAGGAGAACGAGCACTCTTCGGCCAGAGATGCCGGATACTTGTCTCTAGTGTCAGGAGTGTCCTTGGAAAATGCTAAGCCGAGCGTTGAGATTTCATCATTCGTGCACACGTCTCCCGTAGGAAGTCAGAGTGTAGAATCTTCGGCTTCATCCAGTTCGTCAGTTTCCGGAGAGTCATCCTCACCTTCACAAGACTATGGTCTGCCAACCATCACAGCCAACAGTCAATCAAGCCAAGACGCTAGCATAGCATTCTTACCAAACTCAAAACCTGCCGTCTCATATGGATCACCCAACTAAGCAATACTTATGTACCTAATAAATTATGTAAATAGCCATTTATAAGACTTATGTAAATAATTGTAAAAATATTGCTCATTTGTTGTAGAATCTTAAGTTAAAGAAATGTGACACATTATTAACAAAATAAAAAAATACTGTTTGAGGAATTATGTTTCTTTTAATTTACCTTTGAAGTGGTTTCGGTAAAATTACATGCGCGGGCGCTCTTCTTTTAATTTATCTGCATAAACAATTTTCATAAATAATGGATACTTGCGAACACTATCTCTCTCCTAAAATATAAAAATATCATTTTAATATGTATCTATTTTCATACTAATTAGTTAAAACGCAATAATTAGACATTTTGAAGACATTTTGTTATGAGTGTGATTTTTTGAGGCATAAAAATTTGAGGCAAGTGTTTATTGTTGAAATGTATTTCTTTTAATTTGGATACCATCACATACATTGTTCCAATAACAAACTATAGAAGCTTGAACAGTAGGCTTGTAGGAAAATATTGACGATTCATAAGTACATATTTATTATGTCTAAGTGAATAAAGAATATTTTTATCTTATCTTATCTTAACACTAGTATTATGGAAATTACAGACAACGACGGGTATTACCACATATTACCCAGACCCGAGGAAATATTGAAAAGTTCGTTTCCAATACTTACCTGACCGGAAATCGAACCCAGGACCTCCAGAGATATCGGCACCACGGAGGTCGTAAATATTGAATGATGAGTTCTTATTTTAAATTGTGAATGTGAGTTACGGAGAAATCATAAACTGTTTATAAAGTATTATTGAATGCCAAATGGCTCACAGACAATAGATTTTCTAAAGTGTGACCTCAAAGTCAGAGTTAATGAATTAGTTTTGTTAAAAAGTCAATTGAAAGTTGCTCACCAAATCTATAGGATTGTCTGAAGTCTGCAGGCCAGTATCTTTTCTGGTAGTTTTGAAAGAGCAAATTATGCTGCGATTTTTGCCAGTAGAAGTTTGATTTTCTGACGTTTTCAGCGATTTTTGTATTGTTATTTGCTCGCATGGATAGTTGACACAACGCGTGATTACTGATGCCTCCTAAAAAATAATTAAAAATACGATTCTAATAAAAATCAATTCTATTTTATAAACGGTAAAAGTGAAGTGGTGGGACATAATAAACAATTTTGAGTTTTGGGACTCATATAATAATAACCCAAATTTCTCGTATGTACTACACAATTTTATTATAAAATCACTTTAAGCAACGACTAGTTGCGAGTTCTAAAAAGAAGGCTACAAGGATTCTTAGTACAAAATACTATTTTTAGTATAGGTACATTATGGATTAAATTGGTACAACATAACAAAAACTACTGCCGAACGAATTGAATCATAATGTCATGCATTTTTCAAACAAAATTGTTTGAAAGCGTCAGAACTACATAGCTCAGTGTCAATGTTAACAAGTTTGAATTTGGGTTCGTGTGTTACGCCCCGGCAGGCTTATTACCGATCTTAAAGTGACAGTTGCAATCGCGAAAATTAACAATTAATCGCTCCCAAAACACATATTCGTATTACGGAACGTAGATCGCTACGATAGCGCCACAAGCGAGCGATTTGTGAATTAAAATTGCATGAAAGCGCTCGTACCGTACTGTACCGATTGCAAACCAACCGCAACTAGTAGCAGTTATTTTGTTATTTTGGTAATAAGCCTGCCGGTGTGTGACGCCCCCGTGGTGGAAGCCCCCGATTTCGTTTTAGTGCTATAAAATTTATTAGGTAAATATTTTTATCCAAAGTACAGTCAGATAGAAAAGTGTAACCTATTATAAAAATGTATATAACTGTCTACTTGTCTAATATCTGTTAGAACTAAATGGTGGGTCACAACTCTATTGGTCCAACTGTACATACCTTATTTGGAACCTCTTTTTCCTTAGAAGCATCATTCCATTCATACGCTGTTGATGTTGGTAATACGCAGTGGCACTCCACATTCCTATATATCTTCGTATCCTGATATGCACATGCAGTATCATTTTTCGGAACTTCGTAGAGTGAACACTGACACGCAATGTTTGATTGCTTCTTTTCAACATCTTTCATTATGTATTTTGAAGGCTTTGGATGTAAGGCAGTCTTGTTGTCAGATATCTTAAAAATATTATGATTATGCATAATATTATACAGGGTTAATTTTTGAACACCATCCAAATTTTTAAGCTCGTCTCAGAATCTGTAAGTGAACAATTTTCTCCTAGAAACATGGGTCGAAATATGACATAAAATTTTTGAATCTTCATACAAATCAGACTGACCACGTGATCGATTTAGTATGGAAAGTCCAAAAAAAATTGTCGTCTTTCGACCCATGTTTCTAGAAGAAAGTTGTTCACTTACCGATTCTGAGACGAGCTTAAAAATTTGGATGGTTTTCAAAAATTAACCCTGTATAGCGACAAGAGCGCGTGGTGGAGGAGCCCGTGGCACAGTGGTTAGCGCGCCCAGCCTGCGATCGTTGAGGTTAAGCAACTTTCGCAATGGTCGGCCACGGGATGGGTGACCAAAAACTTTTCATATCAAGCTCCTTCTTAGTCCTGGGCCACACTGGAGCGACCGCGGGGCGCGGAGGCGACCTGCGGATCCGCAGGACGCTCGAACACGTACTATTCCCTCCGCCGCGCCGGTCGCGCCAACCGCCAGACGCGCCAGTGTGGCCCCTCCCGTCCGTCTCAATATATTTGTTTTTCCCGCTCAACGCGGACGCAAGACGCGCCGCTCCAGTGTGGCCCACGACTCACTTCGAAGGCACGTTAAGCCGTTGGTCCCGGCTGCATTTGCAGTCGTTAATCCACCAATCCGCACTAGGCCTGCGAGTGTGGGTCATGTCATGCTCATGGCCCATTCTCTTTATCCATCAATAAAGAAGGCCTGTGCTCTAGCAGTGGGGACATTTAATGGCTGATGATGATGATGATGATGATGATGATATTGCGTCCCGCCCTGGCTTTGCACGGGTGCCATGTAGATGTATCTCTCTTGAAGCGACTTTGTTTTAAACTAAGTACCTAGGTACAAAAAAAAGGTACCTATGTAGAAACTAAACTATACGTAGGTAATATAAAAACAATTGTCTAATCAAGTCTATACCTTTTTAACTTATTGATGTAATTAGATGTAGGTATATTTATTGTCAAATATAATAAATTCAAAGTGGGCCTCAACTTTAGAGTTTAAAAACACAAATTAGCATATATTAGCATTTTCCTCAATGCAAGGGAGTTTGAGAAATTTCGCCAGATGGACTCTTGCGCAACGTATGAAGTAATAGGAATCATTCACACTATTACCTAAAACCTGATAATAATAATATGTCTATTCCGGCCACAAATTTCGATTATGTTAAATTAGATTTAAAGCCAATAACTTTCGGCGATATCTCGATATATAGATATATAGGTAGTTAATAAGTTTAGATCTTGCCTGATTAAAAACAACAATGGATTAGTCGAACGAAACCATCATAAAACAGTAAATCTAAATTTAATTACTTATTAACTAAATAAGTTGTCAACAAATTAGCATTATGATTACTTTAAAATCTACTCACATCCTGAGTGGGTCCTGATTGCAAATTCGAACTGTTCCCTGCTGAATGGTAAGCGGTGCAGCTGCAATCTTTCCGACACCAATCCGAATCGTAATATTGCGTTTGTGTATCAATCGTCACCAGCTTTGTCTCCGGGCACTGACAAGAAACATCTCTTGCTATGCAATACTGCTTCGACCCTTGAGGAGGTGGCGATGGCGGTGACTTCAATGGTTCCTGGTGCCTGCTAATATTAGGCCCCTCGTTTCTGTCTATATCAAAAGACTTCAGTTTTTTGTCACTTGAATTTTTCTCTAAAGCACGAGTTTTTATTACTGTTTTCTTAGAGATTTGTGACTCTGAAGACACGACTGAGACTCCTGATCGCTTGGTTGGAGGTGTTCTGTAAGTATAAGGAGAATGAACTTTATTGAAACTGAAAGAGTTTTGAACAAGGAATTTGAAAGGTATGAGCTATCGTAAACGGAACATTATCTGTAAGTATCTATACTAATATTATAAAGAGGAAAGTTTTTTTTTGTATGTTTGTAATGCCTAGAACACAAAATCTACTGGACCGATTTAAAAAAATATTTCACCCTCAGAAAGCTGCATTCTTCCAGCCGGCCTAGCATGAGCGGCTTTTATCGACTATTGACGTAAGATAAAGCCTATATCTTGCATACACCTTAGTGGGGTAATAAGCAAGACAGTATGACGAATCAAATCATATCGCGTGATATAATGACGGTCATGCTAGGCAGGTTTAGTGACATATAGGGTTTATCCCGATATTCGCACGGGAACGGGTACCACGCGGGTAATAAGCGGGATGATGAAAATATAAGAAATACACAAAACATACTGCTGGCAAAACTCTGAAGCCGGACGGCTCAATTCTTTAGGCTCCAAAATAAATTCTAGGCTCTGCAAACGCCTGAAAATATGAACAAAAATAATAATGCAATCATGATTTTTTAAATTAATTTTATGCATTCTCAATTCTATTCTGTCGGTATAGGAAAAATTTAATGATAACAATTTGTAATCTACTTACTTGCACAAGGCTAGTGGTGTTTTTTATTCTTATACTTATATAGGTACTAGCTTTCCGCCCGCGGCTTCGCCCGCGTGGACTACACGACGTTATCCCGCGGGAATGTGATGTTTTTCCGAGATAAAAAGTAGCCTATGTTCCTCTCCAGGCTACAAAGTATCTGTGTCCCAAATTTCAGCCAAATCCGTTCAGCCGTTTTGGCGTGATTGAGTAAGAAACATCCAAACATCCAAACATCCAAACATCCAAACATCTAAACTTTCACATTTATAATATTAGTAGGATAGTATAATGCGATTCTCTATATGAAAATATAAACTGAGGATATATAATCTCTTACTTTTCAACTGTACTGGTTTGTTCCTTGCTCCGATGTTTCTTCCTCCATGGACTAAAACAGTTCGTTTTACGTATTAATACTATTATGACTTAGGACCCATGCGCAGTTCTAGTAAATTGTTCGTTTTATAAGTATTAGGAACCATGAGCAGTTCTAGTAAATTAATGACTTTACAGAGCTAGTCATTTGTCAATGTTGTCCAAGAAAGCGTGATGTTGTGAAAGACATCATCAACAGAGAGTTCATTACTTTTAGCGTCAACCCACACGAACCACAACCACAACCACACCATAACCACATCACGTGGGCGGGCCGCATATTGTATTGGAAATGAATAGTACAATTCACACGTACCACATTTTTCCACCGCGTGGGTGATACCGGCCAAAACGCAACCACCAGCGACGAACGCTGCGACTGCAACTACTAGCGACAACAACATTTTGTCGCACAACCATAACGCAACTGCAAAAAGCTGCATCGAGAGTATCGAGACTATTCACACGTAACCACATTTTGTCACTGCGATGTGGTGTGGTTGTGGTTCGTGTGGGTCGACACTTAGACACAGATATCCTCAAAAGTAAATGAGTGCGCTAGTTGAGTGAGTTGCAATTGCAACAATACTTAGGAATAGCAATTAGTATGACATTGTCTAATAAATAATGTTTAGCTACTTATATCACAGATTACTAAATAGTTACCTGCCGTCCGGACGTTGTTGACGTCGAAGACGTTCGACGTCAACGTCTCCGTGTCGTTCGTGACGAGTGGTGTACGCCCTGGTTTTCAAGATGCTGACATGTCTGAGGTCCCGGGTTTGATTCCCAGTCGATCAGATTTACATAACACAGGTGAATATGCTACTTAATTTAGATTGAAACAATATATATAGGGCAGGCGTACCGGTTTTGGCCACTGTACCGGTTTTGGCCACTTTTTGCTCTAAAAGTTTCCTTAACAACTTTTAGCCATTTTTGATAAATGCAATTAAAATAAGGTATTTTAAGGTAATAATAACAACCGTTAGAATTCCTTATGTCATAAGATTTTTTTTCAACAAATTCCAATTTCAGTTTGAAAAAATATTTTGTATGAAAATTTTAAGAAATTTGTTTTGGATGAAATACTTTATAAACCTTTGTTTTGTACAATTAAATTGTTGTTTTGCAATTGACTGGTTTCTAGCGCATTAGAATATATTGATTTTACCTGGGTTTGGTTTTGATTTTTCGCAATACTTACAAAAGTTTAACTATCAGTAAGTGGCCAAAACAGGTACATTTGGCACCTCTCACACATTGTGTGTAATATAAAAAAAAACTATTTTACTTTTATAAATTTGAAAAATGTACCTTTAAAGGTAGATAAATTACCTATAATTTAAAATATAATTTGTGTCTTAAATACCTAAGACCATTTAGCACATAGTGCTTAAAAGTCAAAAAATCCTTAAAGTGGCCACAAAGGGTACCGCTGCCCTACTTAACTATGGTGTCCCAAAGTCCCAATATTTATTTATTTACAACTTAGGTAAGTTCTAAACTTCGTTAGGGTATGTATTCGACTATCATCCGTGACTGAATGAAATTTTATGTAGTTTTATAAACATGGTATATTTTATGTACTCATTTGGTAGGGCCCTTACCTCCTAACTCTAGCGAAGAATTTTGTTTGATACGTATCACACGGTGGCGCTGGCGCACTGAAATAATTAAAATATTTTTAATTATTATAACTATAACTGAACGTTGTAGACAAAAGTGTGAAAATAAATTCTAGATGTAATTGAATATGCATGGTTATAATTTTTCTGGTAATCTAACCTAATATTATACAGAGGTAATTTTAGGTAGTTTGTTTCGATGTTTGAGGTAATCTCTGGAACTACCTACCGGAATGATTTAAAAACATTATTTCACCAGTAGTTAGCTATTATTCTCGAGTGAAGTAAGTACGCGAACCGGACGACGTTCCGTGGGCAGGCCCCCTACAAGGTGGACCGACGATCTGGTCAAGGTCGCGGGAAGCCGCTGGATGCGGGCAGCGCAGGACCGATCGTTGTAGAGATCCTTGGGGGAGGCCTATGCCCAGCAGTGGGCGTAGTACGGCTGAAATGATGATGATGATGATGATGAAGTAAGTATAGGGTAAAACTGCTTTCCGTCGTATGTTAAATGCTTTTTTATTCTTATTATTGAACAATTGAAAATGAAGTATTTGTGAGACGGGTCGACTGTATAATATTTACTTCAATTTCTTAAAGTTTAGCTTGTAAAACAAGATAAAAAAATTATTACCTACGTTCAGTACCTATGCATTTAAATGTAAAATAGTATTATTATTTGTACACAATTAGCCCTTAGTTTTTATCCGACTACGGCGAAGCAAAAAGGAGGGTATATGATTTGACCGGTATGTATGTAAAAGTTCCCTCATTTCTTCTAAACTTCTAACCAGAAATCGATAGATGAGGTATCGTTGGAAACGTCTTAATTGTCCACTGGTTATAAGCTAAGTGACGTCACATTAAACTGAATAATATGGCGCCCTCTAGATGGTAAAAAGGTCTAGAACTATGTGTAAGTTTGATATACTAATTATGTAATATAATAAATCCTAAAAAATTTATGAAGTGGCTCTACAAATATATACTTTATCACGAAATTGACCCCAAAATAATATTTACCGAAAAATCACACATTTAAAGGAAGAAACAAGATATAGAAACATAATTTAATGTATTTAATTTAAACATTTTACATAACATTACATTCATAGTGATGTTCAAAGGATAGCCGTGGTCGTATGCCACTTACCTTCTCTAACAAAACAATATATTCTAGGGAAAAGTTGCCAAGTAAGCTCAACTGCTTAACTCTAAGGTGCAAAAAAATTGGATGGGTGCCAACAATAAGGGCAGTTTACCCTAATCTATTTTATCCTGACGTGCGTACCCACGTGAACATGTTCCACGCGGGTAAAACATTGCGGGGAGCAGCTACTTTTATAATAAGAAAAGAAATATGCAGTGAATACTGTGCATGCCCAATGCATGTGAAAAGTATGGAAAAGATTTTCATTATAGTCCCACACCCCTGTTCCGGTGACATCCATGATAGAAGAGTCACTTGCTATACGAAATAAGCTCTCAAAATGGACTGTCGTATGAAAACTTTTTTAATTTCAAAGATTATCACCGGAACAGAAGACGTTGCCACACTGTAGGTGTACGTGTTATCGCGATTCAACTGGGTGTAGAGTAGAGTAGGCGCCACATAACTTGGCGCGTGTGAACATATGGAACCATTGAGATAGTACATTATAACTCAATGTATGGAACTAAAATTATGACTTGGGAATAAGGCTTATTTTTGCGTCCGACCACGACGATCAACGCCCTCCAACAGACATCAAGTTATGTGGTGCGGACTCTATTCAAATCAGCGAGTATTTTAGGAACTGAAACACAGCATAATTATGTCAACAATGAAATGTCAGAATTGTGAGGTAGGTACTTACCTGGTAATCGTTTTATCATCTTCACAACAGGGCGGGGCAATATTCGGTTTAGCTTGGGAGCAATCGCAGTTCTCATTCTCTTGGAGAAACTCTACATATTTCTTGTCCAGCCACATAGCAAATTCGGATAAGCCTGGATTCTCTCGCGGTCGCGATCGAGACGTTGACCTTCGCAATTTATGTTCCTATAATTAAGTTAGTCCATTATACAGGCTGTTTGTTTAAAGATGGGTCATACTTCAGGGGGTGAAAGTAGTACCCATTAATACAAACAACTTTTACTATGAGACCAAGTGCCACATTGAGAAAAAAATCTGCTGTTCCATACATTTTGGCCCATTCGGTACTGCACTTTTGTATGAAACAGCCGATTTTTTTTCGCGATATCGCATTTTTGCCCCGTCTTTAAACAAACGCCCTGTATAATATGGATACAAGAGTTAATCGCTTCACGCTTCACGCTTATTACGGAATTCGTCAAAAATCAAGAGTTAAAATAAAAATACTGAACATTTTGTAGGCGATTTTTTTGTTTTCTAGCTCTATTTTCAATTTTCGAAAAAAAAGAGGACCCCGTGGCGCGGTGGTTACCGCGCTCGGCCTGCGACCGTTGAGGTTAAGCAACTTTTACAATGTCGGTCATGGGATGGGTAACCATAAACTTTTCTCTCGATCTCCTCCGTGCTTCGGAAGGCACGTTAGGGCTTCACAGCTCTCCGGGAGACCCGTACGGGCCGCCCGCACATGAAAGATTTATCATAGTCGGGCCGTACGGACCGATCAATGTGAAACGATGTTATAGCTAGCGCCTCCCAGCCTAAACCGGTGGTCCCGGCTGCATTTGCTGTCGTTAATACCCATCAACCCGCATTGGTCCCGCGAGGTGGGTCAATCATAGCCCATTCTCCTTATCCATCCGTAAGGAATGGCCAGTGTCCCAGCAGTGGGGTCATTCAATGGCTGATGATCATGATCATGATTTTCAAAACTACATCTTGAATATGTTTAGGGCGTAGGTAAGCGGTGCACTGCGTTTAACCGGTTCACCACCAGTCATATAAGTTTGTAGCATCTACTCTACCTTGCTACAGTTGCTACCATACCGTTACACCCGGCAATTTTTAAGCATATTATTATTTTCATTATGATCATTACGTTACATTATTACTCGTTCTAAGTTATTTCAGTAATATAAAATTCTTTAGCACAAACCTGTGTATACCATCGGAATGCCTTTACAAAACAGTTGGGCTCGCATTTTCTTGTTTCTCTACATCTCTTGTCACAAAACTGGGAATTCTGTTTCTGAACAATAGAAATAAGTGTGTAAATAAATTTCATAGATTTGAAAAATTATGAGCCATTGAAGATAGTTCTTTATAGGTAGTGTTAGGTACACGTATAACGTTGATTGTTTGATAGGATATCAACATTTATTAGTTTATCAGTTTTTTGGTTTATTTGACGTTTCGGCACCTTTCCAGGGGCCGTGGTCACGGAAAACACTTAAGTATATTGTTTTAGATTTATTGTTTATCTGAAATCTTAACTTTCAGTCATAGCACAGATTACTAAATAGTTACTATGTAACAGATAGTTCACTCCGCTAAGTCATTTATAGTAGATTGTTTAGCAAGGGATGTATGGCACCCATTTTTATATTATAGAGAAAATAATAACATCATTTTCACAGTAAGGCAATTTTATTGTGTTAAGTAGACATGAGTGTGAAATACACTTCATAAACATAGAGTATTAAATTTAGAATAGTACAGGCTGTTCACAATGACAAAGGAGGTTTTAACACCCCCCCGCAATGTGAACACCCTGTATCTTCCCATACATGCTCCAAAAAATACAAACACGACATATCAAAGGACAACATACCATAATATACACTAACACAGTAAAAAGAACTTTATGTACACCTTACTTGCTAACTTAACCATTTATACAGACATAACTTCCTACCAAAAAACAAACATGATAAAAAACCGCACAAATAAAAAAACTATAAACCTATGCTAAACCTAAATAATTTGTACATTTACAATGCTTTAGTTTCGGCAAAGGTTTAGTCAATATATCGGCGATCATGTTGTGTGTAGGTATGTATTTAAGTTGTATGTCATGGTCTGTAACCGAGTCTCGTATGAAGTGGTGTCTGATATCGATGTGTTTAGTGCGTGAATGATATGTATTATTATGGGCTAATTTCATTGAACTCTGATTGTCAGTATGGATGACGATGGGATGGCATGTGACGAATAGTTCACTAATGAGCGACTGGAGGTATATTGCCTCCTTACAAGCTTCTGCGAGAGCCATATATTCGGCTTCTGTTGTAGAAAGCGCGACCGTTCGCTGCTTGCGAGCTTCCCATGAAATTGGGGCGCCGCTCATTAGGAAAACGTATCCAGTGAATGAACGTCGGTCCACAAGATTGTTTCCATAATCCGCATCGACATATCCTTGGGGATAGAATGGAGCATTAGGTCGAAAATGCAGTCGGAGGTCTTTGGTACCCTTAAGATATCGAAGAATTCGCTTCGCAGCCTTCCAGTGTACCCCCCCGTAATGTGCATTGAACTGAGATAAGTATGAGACTGAGTGTGCAATGTCAGGTCTCGTACAAATTGCAATGTACATTAGAGATCCAATAAGTTCCTGATATGGAACTTCTGCATTTTCTTTATTTTTAGCCGGAAGATTTAGTTTTAGGCCAGGTTCTAGTGGGGTAGATAGAGTAATGGCATCTGTCATACCAAACTTATCAAGGAGTTTCTCGATATATTTTGTCTGGTCGAGAAATATCTTCCCAGAACCTTGTTCAATTCTCATGCCAAGGCAGTCCTTACAAGGACCAAGATCTTTGATAATGAACATTTTTCTGAGTTCCGTTTTGAACTGATTTCTTATGCTGTCACTTGAACAAACAATAAAAAAATCGTCTACGAAAACAGCTGCTACGAGGAGGTCATTGCCTTCTCTTCTGTAGTACAGACAATGTTCATTGGATGTTTGTATGAGTGATAATGTGCGCATTGCCTCACACACTTTGGCGTTCCATTGACGCGGTGCTTGTTTTAAACCGTAAAGGGCTTTTTTAAGTAGACATACCTTGCCTTTAGCGTTGTCAGAGAAACCTTCCGGTTGTTCCATGAAGATCTCTTCTTCTAAATCGCCATTTAGAAATGCCGTTTCGACATCAAGGTGATCTACCACCAACCCACGATGAGCAGCAAACGCAAATAATAGTCGTACTGACGATAGTCTAGCAACTGGTGAGAAGGTTTCACCATAGTCCACTCCAGCCACTTGGGTGAAGCCTTTCGCCACTAGTCTAGCTTTATATTTGGTGATATTCCCAGATGTGTCCCTTTTTAATTTGTACACCCATTTGCATTTAATGGTTTTTCTTCCCGAGGGTCTATCAATAAGAATCCATGTTCTATGTTTCTCCAAAGAATCAAACTCAGCTTTCATGGCTGTTAGCCATTTTTCCTTTTGCGGATGTTCGATTACTTCTTTATAAGTTTCTGGCTCTTGATCTGATGTCATGTAGAGGTGTTCCTCATATCTTTGAGGACAGCGCCTGTCTCGGATTGGATATCTTCTTTGAGATTCAGGTGCTTGCTCTAATTCTTCAGAAATATCTGATGAGACTTCAGGAGTAGGAGCAGGAGCAGCAGGCTTATCTGACTCTGACAAGTTTTCAGAGTTTGACTTAACTGGCGTCACAGATATAGCTGGCAAGGGTTGGAGTTGTGTTGAAGAAACAGGTTCATTGTCAAGAGGCACAAATATTTCTTGGGATTGTGTTGGGAATTCCAATTCACCTTCAGAAGGTCTAGACTGCTGTAGTGATTTATTTTCTATGAAAACTACATCTCGCGCAACTATAATAGTTCGAGGATTTTTCGGATCTACAAGTCGGTAGCCTTTGCTTTCAGTTGCATACCCGACAAAGATGCAAGTTTGAGTTTTTGAATCCAGCTTAGTTCGTTTTTCTTTTGGAATAAGCATGTGGGCTTCGCAACCAAATACTCTCAAATGGGAGAGATTAATTTTCTTTTTAGCCCACACTTCTTCAGGGATTCTGTTTTTTAAAGCTTGCGTAGGTACACGGTTTTTTAAATAAATGGCAGTATTTACCGCCTCTCCCCAGTAAGCTTTCGGTAGATTAGAGTCTTTAAGCATAGATCTGGCTTTCTCAATGATTGTTCTATTTGCGCGTTCGGATACTCCGTTCTGTTGAGGAGTATATGGGACTGTAGTTTGATGGACAATACCATTTTCCTTTAAAAAGGTAGACAGGTCGTTGTTGACATACTCACGACCGTTATCTGAACGCAGAACTTTGATACGTTCGCCAGTTTGGTTTTCAACCAAATGCTTAAACTCTACAAACTTAGTAAAAACTTCAGACTTTGATTTTAAAAGATATCCAAAAGTTTTGCGACTAAAGTCGTCTGTAAAAGTCAATAAATATAGGGCTCCGCCCCACGAGTGTGTACTCATTGGTCCACATAGGTCTGAGTGAATTAGCTCTAAGACCTTACTCGATTTATTTTCGGACTTTTTGAACGGCTTTTTGGATAATTTCCCTTGTAGGCACGGAATACAATGTTCAGAAAAAGTTCCGTCATAATCTATGCCTATGCATTTATTTTTTAAAACTTGCATACTCTTTGTATTTAAATGACCAAGGCGTCTATGCCAGAGTACTGGTGACTCTTTAGTTGGCGTATAAAAAGCATTCGACCTATCCATACACGAAGCTCGACTTAATACTGAGGTAACTGGAGAGTGCAGTACGAACAATTTTTTGAATACCACAAATAACACAGTGGCTGTCTTCCGTCTCACCTACACTTTAAAAAAATACGTATGGTCATATGAGACAGCTGACAGCCACTACATACATAAATGTCAAATTTGCTGGCGACACTTTTTTATTCAGGGTGAGAGCTCCAGTTACCTCAGAGTATTAAGTCAAACTTCATGTATCCATATCTAGCCTAAACATACCTTTATGGTTAGAGCCTGTCGCTATGACTTTACCTGTCAGTTGACATCCACCTGACAAAGTAATTGACGCCCCTTTTGATGTAAACAATACATCGTAACCTTTCATAACTAAGTTACTTACTGATAAGAGATTTGTGGCTAAGCCAGGAATATACAAAACATCGCTAATTTTATTTACACTATCGGAAATTTTTATATTTACAGTACCTTTCCCATTAGTGAGAAGCTGATCCTTATTCGCAACTGTTACGGGAACGATATGGGAGGCCAAAGACTCGAACCAATCTTTCCTGTTGCTCATATGAGAGCTTGCACCAGAATCTAAGAACCAATCTTGTGAACCTGAGGATGAAGGTGTAATTAAACAAGATGAAAGTGTAAATTCAGTTGTATTATTTGAATAAACCTTTGTCGAAACTTTCTTGTTTTTAATCCTACATTCTGAAACCAGGTGACCTATTTTTTTACAATAAGAGCAGAACGTTTTCTTCTTATGCTTCGTTAGTAGAGCAGCCGTAGTTACAGGTCGGTTTTCTTTGATACTTGAAGTGCAACCAGTTCGCGAATCTTCTTGTAAAAGAGCGGATTCTACACTTTCCGATGTAATTTTCGTGCCGGAGTGTTCAAGGGCCATAACAAGTGGTTGGTACCTATCAGGAAGCCCTGCTAGCATTATGATAGCTAGGAATTCATCCTCCACTCCAGATCCTATTTGTTGTAGTTCTTGCTGTACAGCTAGTGATGAATTCAGGTAGGACTGCATATTGCCTTTGAACTCATTTGTAAGAAGCCTTTTCATCAATAGTAGTCTTCTTGTCAATCCACTATCAGCATAGGCCTTCTTCAGGCTGCTGAAAGTCTCGAAAGCGGTTGTCGCCGATCTAATGACTGGGTAGATGGATTCGTCACAGGTGAGACAGATTTTTGCTCGCGCCTTTGCATCTTTGCGTTTTGCGTCAGGATCTTCAACATTGACAGGCTTAATGACTACATCCCAAAGATCGAGATCCGTCAGTAGGCATTCAATTGCAAAAGCCCACGTGTTGAAGTTTTTGCCATTGAGCTTAGTAATAAATATACCTGTTGACGACGACAGCTGGTGTGGACTTGACGTGGAAGATTGTGCCGGCTGGCTTGCCGATGGTAGTGACTTCTCCATAGCACAATTTCCTTCTTTTTCCTTATTGATTACAGATCAGCATGTGGTGCCCATAACCTTTTATATTATAGAGAAAATAATAACATCATTTTCACAGTAAGGCAATTTTATTGTGTCAAGTAGACATGAGTGTGAAATACACTTCATAAACATAGAGTATTAAATTTAGAATAGTACAGGCTGTTCACAATGACAAAGGAGGTTTTAACACCCATAACAGTCGAGAGTTTTGGCGCACGAACGAAGTGAGGGCGCCGATAGTTCGAGACTGTTATGGGTCCATACGCCCGAAGTAAACACTCTACTTTTCATTTTGAATATGAGGAAAGTAAAAATAAACAGAAATAACCTAAAAAATATTTTTCCTATGGCCGCGGAATTTTCGAAAGACTATAAGTTTTAAGTTCATTTTCTCTGTTTTATGGAAGGTAAGGGAAACTAAGACCATACAGTCTTGTTTGGTGTTTGACCCGTACTCTATGCAATTCCATAAAATTAATAGCCTGATTTTTTATGTTACAAATAACTTGTTTGGTTTAATCTGTTTCTAAAAACGCATTCTTTAAAAAAAAACAATGTTTTAGATATAAATAATAACTCTACGATATTAATCTCTAAATATAAAAATTAATCCCTATTTCCCTTGGTCACGACATCACGCGTGAACGGCTGGACCGATTTGGCTAATTTTGGTCTTGAAATGTTCGTGGAAGTCCAAGGATAGGATGGGGTAGGATAGGGGTAGGGTAGGGTAGGGGTAGGGTAGGGGTAGGGTAGGGGTAGGGTAGGGGTAGGGGTAGGGTAGGGGTAGGGTAGGGGTAGGGTAGGGGTAGGGGTAGGGTAAGGGTAGGGTAGGGGTAGGGGTAGGGTAGGGGTAGGGTAGGGTAGGGGTTGGGTAGGGGTAGGGTAGGGTAGGGGTAGGGTTGGGTAGGGGTATAGTAGGGGTAGGGGTAGCGTAGGGGTAGGGGTAGGGTAGGGTTGGGTAGGGGTAGAGTAGGGGTAGGGGTAGCGTAGGGGTAGGGTAGGGTAGGGATAGGGTAGGGGTAGAGTACGGGTAGGGTAGGGCGGAGTAGGGGGTAGGGCCACGGGAACGAAGTCGCGCTGGGTCAGCTAGTTATTTTATATAATAGCAAAACATGGCTGTATAGGCTTCTGTACCTTTGCCCGTATACTTTTGCTAAATAAACGTCCAAAGAGATAAGACTCTACACATGTTCCTATCCGACCTCCGATCCGATTCGGTCTGCTCCCAGACCAAATCGGAACGTGTGTAGCGTAGATTTGGCCTGGCTGGGAGCAGACTAAATCGGCTGTCGGATCGGAACGTGTGTAGATGCTATTACAGATATTGACATGACCCCTCCTATTCCTTTTTTAAATTTCATAACGGCCCTAGGGCCGCCACATACCACTTTCAACCCGCATTTTAGGCAAGTTAGGAGTTACTTTCAGAATATGAGACATGAAAAATAAATAGCAACCCTAACAATAACGTTATTAAGTAGAATTCAGCTTGTACGACGCAGGCAAATTACGAACGGCCACTCGTTGTCGTTGCATCTCTTTCTATCGCATATATTGTAGCTCTTTTGCGGACCTAATTTCTATGGATTTAAAACGCCGGCGTTTCCGCCGCGTTTTCGAGCCGACACGGGGAGTGAAATAGGCCTGGGGGGCTACCGCGTAACTTTACGGGTATGATACGTTCATACTTACTTCATACGTTTTTGGGAACTTTAAGTCAATTTTATAAAGAAAATAGCCGCTATCAGTTCCTTGTTTTGTGACGTCGGGTATAACGATAACTAGCTAGCAACGTTCAATAGAACAAAGCAGCAAAAATCTATCAAAATAAAGAATTCAAATGACAGATGAAGCCCAAGCGGTAAAAATCTTAAAATAAGTCGCCTCGCTACGGTTTTTTTAGGAGGTGGGAGAGGGAGAGGAGGGTCAGGGGACCCCCCCTCTTTAAGTTCCACCTGCCGGAAATGCGTAGTTTTCGAGATATGAGCGATAGAAGTTAGTATGAAAATCGCTACAAGTCGCCTCAATAGGGGTTTTTTGGGAGGGAGGAGGAGGGGGAGGGGGAGGTGACCCTCCTCTTTAAACCCCACCTACCGGAGTTGCGTAGTTTTCGAGTTATGAGCGATAGAAGTTTAGTATGAAAATCGCTGCCGCCTATTAGTTTCCGAGATAATCGACTTTCAAAATTCGCTCGAGAGTAGGTACGCATAAAGTCGTTTCTGGCGCTTCGCCGGCCGCTGCCGCGGCACGCTTGCGCGCTGGGTTCATGTCAACCTAACACGCTCGTCGCTACGCTCCTCGCACCAATCACGTGACCTACGGTCTACGGTTTCTAAGTCCCAGCCCCATAGTGCCCCCTTCAGGTGCAGAATGAAAATTACCACGATGAAAATAACACGAGTTTGAGTACTTAGCACATTCACACGAAAAAGCAACGGAATGAATGACGCAATCTGTCTAATGTTATGTCAGTCAACTAATCAAAATTGTGGTTTTTGTTTTACGTTTCGTTTCACGCAAAACTCAAGTTAAAAAACATATTTCATAAAATGCAGTACATAATAAAATTAACGTTTCATTTCACGTAATTTTTTTTTTATAAAAATTATTTAAAAAATGACTCATTTCCGGCAGCTACATTTGCTTTAAAGCATTTTATGCGAAGCCCAAAAACACCTCTACAGCCTCAATTAACCTCAAAGAAGGCGACTTGTTTTAAGATCCAACCCCCGGTAGCCCCTCTGCGCCCGCTGCATGGCACATCGATAAACTGTTTATCGAGCTTTTTATTATGTCGAACCTGACAAAATTATAGCACATTGCATGGATCATTCGATAAACTATCTATTTCACGAAGAAATGTCAAGTGCGACTAATTATCGCGCACTGTGTGCATGATCACGATAAGCCGCCATCTTGCACAGTTTAATTAGCGCATTTTGACATATTGAAGTCGATTATGAGTCTACTACTTAAAGGTGGCCGATAAATGAATTTTGAGGTTGTGTTTAAAATTAAATGTGAATTTAAATATGTGTCGCGGTTATATTCGCAACCTAATCAGCTCTTACGAAGAAAAAGAAGAACGGAAGAGGCAGCGGCGTGAAGTCAGAATCCTGGCGGACTACAGAACCCCGAGTGTAAGATTCTATAAAAAATTCGATTTATCATCCCGCTAAAATCCTTTGATGTGTGTTGAAAAACCGCCAGTCCAGCTATCGTGTAGCGTCTATCGTCTCGCAGTCCAATACTTCGTGACGCATGACAATAATTACTTCCCACACCTGCGCTTATCGCGTCTAGTTGACGTTGACGATAGACGCAGGTGTGGGAGAGGCATTAGAATGATACAAAAGACACACAGTATAGTGTTGTGTGTCCTTTTCTAAAACCTTAGCAATGCCAAAAGAACAAAATTTAAAACACATAGTTTAGATGTTTGTTGCTGAATCATGCCAAAACGGCGGAACGGATCACATTGGATTCGGGGGGGGGGGGGGGGGGGGTCCAGACCCCATGGACCCCCCCCCCTGGGTACGTCCTTGGGATTTAGGGCAGCACTAGTTGAATGATGCTTAATTTATAAAGTTTTGTCGACACGTGATAAAATTCTTTATCGAGGGAAGAACTTTATCGTCCTGTCAAAGCATGCACTGTTTCTCGATACGTTTCGACTCTGTTTAGTATTTTAGTCGTATCAAGGTCGATAGGATATACGAACCCATGCAGCGGGCGCAGGTCATAGTAAAATTGTTGTAAAATGAACTTTCAGTTATACTTACTAAAATTATTAGTAAATTAATTACCTATAGTATGGCTAATAGTTCAAATATATGTTACTTCATTATTTTTAATGTTTTAATTTAGTAGGTACCTATTTTATGAAAACCGAAAAAAAGTGCTACCCTATTGTGGATAAAAAATAAATAAGAAAGACCTGTGCACCAGCAGTGGGGACTTCAAAATTTCTGATAATGATGATTATTCTCTTAGAATAATAACGCCTAGAAACCGAGTAGGCCTAAGAAAATGAAGCAATTCAAACTGAGCCAATTTGGCTCAGTCGGCCCCGACTTTACACGAACGTCCCGTTTTGTTAACATCAAAGTTTTGTTTGTGTGCGTGTCGGGGCTGGTCGGCGCACGTAGGCACGTAATGCTCGCACACACATAAATCTGATTTTTTGCTTCACTTTTGACGAAGCTTTAGTATGAAGACTATCGATCTAGCGTAAGCGAAGCGAAGAGTTATTAATCTATGATTATTCTTACCATCTGCGCGTAATAGATGAGTGGTTGTGCCAAGTCCTGGTAGAAGGGGTTTCTCGCTCGCACCGGCCTGATCCTAGAACCAAATTGGATACAATCGGGACACAAACATTCGCTAGATGATGAAGAAGACATGGAGTTGTTTGGTAAAATTACAAAAATGGGAAATTGTCGGATAAAAATGTATATATTTTATGGCCTAATGTCAAAGGTGTTGTCCAAGTGTTGTCAGAAAAATCTATGGCTCAGATAAATAGAGAAGATTATAGTGCGACAAGCATAGCTATTCCGGTGATAACCTTTGGAACTAAAACATTTTTCATACGATCGACAGTCCATTTTGACAGCTCATATTGTATTGCAAGTGGCTCCTCTACACGAATCAACAATAGAAGTCAGTGCTCCTCTGTCATGGCTGAACAGACAGGCATGTGAGACTAATATAAAGTCCCACACTCCTGTCTGTTCCGGTGACAGCAGTGACAGAGGAGCCACTTGCAATACGAAATTAGTAGATAAATCTGCGCGTGACAGGGGCGTTTTTGGTGCCAGCTACAGTGCATTTACCTATTTGTTCTAAGGTTAAGGGTAAAAGTATTCGATTTCGACCGCGCGCAGATTTATCTGGCGCGCACTCTACCAAACCACAATATTTTTGGTTTTATTGATCGTAGACATGATTTTGTGTGGTTGTGAAAATAAATAAATGAAGAAATGGCTGTATAGTCTATGAGTTTTGCCTGCCTTCTTAAAAACAAAGCATAGAGTTTTGACAAGTCAGTATCAAACTAGAAATGAACTAGAATTTTTTTCAAACGTCCCTAGAAAACGGCTCATTGTTAAACAGAGTGGAAAACGAAAACGAATTATAAATAAATCATGATATCATGATCAAAAGCATCAAAAGTGGGAAAAGTGCAACTTTAGACAAAACAGTTTTTACTTTAGTCTTTCTTTAGTCTAACATGCTTACATAATTTAAGTTGTATAAAAGAAATTGAATGAATGAATGAATGAAATATTCTTTATTGTACACCAAAACCTCACCAAAACAATACAGTGGATACAGTGGCACAATCTTTTCTGTTCCGGAGACAGCGGCGCTATGAGCGGTTTCCTTTACCTTTAGCCGCCAGCAGCGCTATGGACATCAACTTGACGGCAAAATGACATTAAAAACACGCTAGTTTCTCATTTTGGCCACCGGAACAGATAAGTTTGTGGCACTGTAAATGGCTATGAATGTCTCGATCTGTCTGTCGATTGGTATAATAAAATACTTAAATACATGTTTTTTTTTCACATTTCACCGGTTCGATTTCCGGCTCAAGCGGGTGATTTTTCAAAAATCTTTAAAAGTAGTTTTAATTATTTTTGAAAATTTTCCTCCAACCACGGTCTTTTTTTTCCACCCTGTATATTGGTGTACAGTGCCACACGCTTTTCTGTTCCGGTGACAGCCGTGCGTGACAGAGGAGCCACTTGCAATACGAAATCAGCTGTCAAAATGCACTGTCGTATGAAAACTGTTTTAGTTCCAAAGATAATCACCGGAACAGAAAAGCTTGTCGCACTATATATTGTTGCACACGTCACGTGGTCTAAAGTTGGGTCTTTGTAAACTCGCCTTAACAGTTAATTCGTCATCAGAAAAATCACAAAAAATATGTGTAAACTCGTCACGGATAGCATTTTAAATAGTAGATTGTATACAAGGGAGCAAAATAATATATTTAGGGCGAGGGCGCTATTTTGAATCCAGAGCGCAGTGAAGGATTCTAGAGTAGAATCTCGAGCGCAGCGAGGGATTCTAAAGTAGAATCCTGAACGCAGCGAGGGATTCAATATACGCCGCCCGAGGTGAAAATAATTTTGCGGCCGAGTAATACACTCTGCTTTTCATCCCCCTCTATAAGAAAAGCAGTAAAGACAACTCAAACTATCTACCTTTCTTTATCGTTCGGATACATCATAGCGCTAGACGGGCAAGAAAAAAAATTTGAGTTTTGAAATAAAAAAAAAAAAATAAAAAAATATACTTATGTCCATCAGATTTCTTATAAGTATCTCCGGAGAAGTACTGCACACCCTTTGCTACACTCCAACCAATGCTTCTTTAATTATGTTCTAAATTCAAATCTCATCGTTTTGGACCCTGTTATGAAGCTGTTCAAAATTCAAATCTCATTTATACCCTCTTGTCATAACAGGTAAACAATGAATCGTTTTGGACCCTGTTATTAGATAAACAATCATCGCTTTTCGAATCGATGGGATGAAATAGTTATTTGTTATACAAGTGAGCAAAATCATTTTTCGCTGCGAGTGCTGAATTTAAATCACGAACTAGCGAAGTAGTCTAAAATTGAATCACGAGCGTAGCGAGTGATTCAAATATAGACTACTGAGCACAGTGAGTGATTTAAAAGCACGAGACATCAGAAAATTTTGCTCTCGTGTTAAACATACGACTTTTCACCTCTACCAGCGAGAAAAGTGTTACAGGTCATAAAAACAACATTGAAGGCAACATTTAACAATAAAGAAAACATCAAAATTACAAAATTAATAATAACTGTTTGCATTGCGTTCAAAAACTGCACTGCATGTAATTTTTATGAAAACCAAACATGATATTAGCACAGAATAATATTTGTATATTAGTAAGCGGTTTAATGTTCACTTCATATAATTATTTATTTTAAATATTGCATGTTTAATAAAAAGCAATAGTAGCACATTCGTATTTATATAATTGTTTATTAGAATTCATTAATTTTTCTTATTTTATATTTATATCATGCATGCGACCTCATTTCGTCCATACTCTTTATTTCGAACCTATGGTATCCGTGTAATTATTTTTTAAGCTTTATATTTCATGTCCATCGACATAAAGCTATCTATCTATCCTTTTTGCTCATATTAATTTTAAAAGTCTCATCCTTGTCACTCTATTTCTTTTTTCTTCATTATTTCAAAAATTGGTGTAAGAAATTAAAAAAACACTTTGCCTCACGCTCGCAGCAAAAATCGATTTTGCTGCGAGTTTTTAGGCGCCAAAAGCGCCCTTTTCGAGCTGGAGAGGTGAAAAATAAATTTGATTTACTCTATTGTAAACTCGCCACTGTAGATGTTTGCGTAGGGACTGCAGAAAAATTTAACACTAAGATAATAAAAGCATTATTTATTTATTTTTAAATCACATTTCTGATAACATAATTAAATAAGTATATCTAGAGGTGTAACAATTTAACAGTGTACTGATAACAATTTGACAGTGTACTTAAAGCATAAATCCAAATAATCATCATCATCATCATCATTTCAGCCGTACGACGCCCACTGCAGGGCATAGGCCTCCCCCAAGGATCTCCACAACGATCGGTCCTGCGCTGCCCGCATCCAGCGGCTTCCCGCGACCTTGACCAGATCGTCGGTCCACCTTGTAGGGGGCCTGCCCACGGAACGTCGTCCGGTTCGCGCTCTCCATTCGAGAACCTTTCCGCCCCAACGGCCATCGGTTCTCCGCGCTATGTGTCCCGCCCACTGCCACTTCAACTGAGCAATCCTTCGAGCGATGTCGGTCGTTTTAGTTCTCCTGCGGATTTCATCATTTCTGATTCGATCGAGCAGGGAAATACCAAGCATCGCTCTCTCCATTGCTCGCTGGGTGACCTTGAGCCTTCTTATGAGACCCATAGTAAAAGACCACGTCTCGCTTCCAAATAATACCATTAAATAATTTAAAAATGTAAATAAAGTCATTTAACTTAAATGTAATAAAAAAACACAGTTTTATAATATATTTATATTCAGTCAAAAGTACCAGGACAACATAACTTACAAGAAGTTATTTCGATTTATATTTCTGAACAATTAAAGAACTAAAAGAAATTAAAGATATATCTTAGCGGTACGAATTCAAAATAACTCCTCGTAAGTTATGTTGCCCTAGTATCTTAGCATTGTCAAAATTATTATACTTTCAAATATTTATTAGCGGCCAACTTGCTTGCTAACGGTACTTCTTGCAAATATGATATCAAATCTATAACAGTGACGAGTTTACAATAACTTTGACGAATTAAAACAAACATTCCATAGGAGTGGCGAATTTACTTTCAATGTATGGAACTTTTCAAATCGTGACGAGTTAACTTGTGTGGCGAGCTTACAAAGACCCCTAAAGTTCCCACGCACTTTCCCCTTTTGATCATCTATTATGCATGATTTATTTATTTATAATCAGTTTTCGTTACATACAATAATGATTGGGTTGTGTTGGTAAAGCATCTACAAATTAGGTCTGTTTAGATAAGGCATGGCCTATCTGAATTTCTGTTTGACGAATTTGCTTCAAAATAAATTTAATTATTTGTTAAAATGAACTGGAAACATTGTTTTTTAGTGTTCAGTTATGTTCTAGAAGAGGTACTATCGTATTCAAACAATTTATACGTAATCGTACCGCGTGACGACGATGGAATTTTGGGTAATTGTCTCATAAAATGTTACAGTCCACTTTAGGATCAAAAGGAAGGCTGCTGAGGGATGTTTTAATCAATTCAATTTAAACATTTATTTCAGACACAACAGTCCATACAAGAGATTAAATATAATAATAATGATTTCAGCCTTTTACATAATGTCATACATTTAAATTTAAGTAAAATTAACAACATTCACATAAAAAAAACATAAGAAATATATTTTGGGGACTTGCAGCCGAACCCACTGCGCTACAAAAGGACAGTCTATGTGTCATTGGAGCTCCCACGAACACGGCTTAGCATCGAGGCGGCTCTTTTCCGAAGTATGGCATGAAATCCATCCGTATGAGCTTCTGTAAACATGCCTGACGCACTGCAGTATCGTGGCAGCCCCAACAGCACCCTGAACGCGTTGTTGTACTGCACTCGCAAGGCGTTGATGGTCTTCTGCTTATTATGATAGATTATATTATGATAGATCGTGTAGTGCACGATGTGCGAGCCACGGACTTGACACGTTACATAGGAACATTTTGTATGAAGCAGTTCATGTCGGCGTCGCCACGCGAACGGCTCGGCTTATGCACACCACATTTTTCGACGCGCGTTTGTATCTATACAGAGGCGATATGCACGCAAGTAGGGTTGCCAGGCGGGGCCCGGTTTTTGGATGCTTGTCCGGCTAAGTTAGACGTTATTCGATCAGCCTGTCCGGCTTTTGTCCGGTTTTTACCTCTTTTGCCAACTTGCGAACTAGCTGGTCGCGGCGTGCACGGCGAGAGTATAGAGCTAGTAAAAATATGGCTTTTATTTTAGAATCAAGAATGAATGAATGAATAATGAAATCCTTGGTTTCTTAGGGTGTCCGGTCCCCAAATTGATCCCCAAAAGCTCGGATAAACTACTGCCACGGGGCGGCCGCCCCGGCGGCTGCGGCAAGCGATTTGCGTATCAGTTAGTGCGTCACGACGCTGTCAAGACAGCATGACGTGCTATATCATATCGCGTGATATAATGATGGTCATGCTAGGCAGGCTGTATTAATTAAATAGCGAGTCGACGACGACGCGACGGCGCGTTTGTTTCAGAACAACCGCAAACCAACTTCTTTGTAGGAAAGGCGTGCCACCGGGGCCCGATTGGAAAACGCGGTGTGCGTTCATAGGGTCGAATAAACCAATGTCGATAGATTTTAGCGTAGAGATAGTTAGGACTTTGGGAAAAGACAGCTTCTTTTCTATTAATACTTACTTACATTACCAGATTGTGGCGGGGAACAGGAACATTTGGCGAATCCAATGTCTCAAAGATATGGCAAGAAACTGAAGCAGGAAAAGGAGATAGAGTCCTACTTCCAGACTGTTAGGACCACGACAACATCCAATGAAGGTGCGATACCAAAACTTAATTTCAGTTTCTACGTCCGAAAATTTTAATTACCTACTTACAGTGCCACAAGCTTTTCTGTTCCGGTGACAGTCGTGACAGAAGAGCCACTTGCAATACGAAATTAGCTGTCAAAATGGACTGTCGTATGAAAACTGTTTAGTTCCAAAGATAATCACCGGAACAGAAAATATTGGCGCACGACTGCTTAGTGCCTAAAGGCATTACCTATTCCCTTGGGACGCCAACGACCGATGCCAGTCAAATGTGAATATTGGCGGCTTGGCGTCGCAACCAAACCACCGCCAAGTGAGAGGTAGAGCTAGGAATGTTTTAATACAGTTTGATACGCTCTGACTGGGACGTTAGCAGCTGGCATCCCAATGGAATAGCTCGCAAAATACATTTGATGAAAACAAAAGTCTACTAGCTTGTGCCCGCCTTCTACTACTTAGCTCGCGTAAGTCCAGTTGGATCAAAAGTAAAAAAATCACCTGAGTCTACTCAACTGATTAATTAAGAACTTCTGACTAGTTCTGACGGTACCTGAACATATTATTCTGTGCCTGAACCATATATTACATTTTGAACTTAGTTGCTCATAAGGTGAATTTGATTTGGAAACAACGTATTTAACATATAAACTTTACCTTCTTACCAAAAGCTATCAAGCTTTTTATTTTATACTAGTGGCGGTAACGGATCCCGTTTTGTGGGAATATCGGGATAAAATATAGCCTAAGTCGCTCAGGAAGAGTGTCGCTTGCTGCTAATGGTAAAAGTTTTTTTTTATTGGTGAATTGGTCCAGTTGTTTTCGAGTTAATTCATCACAGACAAACAAAAAATCAAGGTTTCCTCAATATGGGTTTCCTCTTTGTAATAAATACTTAGCTCTTAGTACCTACTGAATTTTATTTTTCAGATCCATTTTTAACCTATCAGAGCATGAAATTAGCAATTTTGCTTGGATCTAAAGTAAACGGTAAGGAATAAAATAGATATCTATACTTACTACTACTACTATACTACTACTACTTACTTAAGTATGTCAGTTTAACGGATTTTTCAGTAAATTGTAGGTATTACTGTGACTAACTGCCGCACTCAGAGACGCCAATTAACTTTAGCTAATTGATAATTAAATCTCTATCTGTCTTTTTTTTATGTCAAGTATTGAATAGAGTAGGCATTAATAAAATTTAATGGACGTCTCTAAAGTGCGGCAGTAAGTGATTTTTATCCAGCAGATTCCGAAGAAGATCTCAATGAGCCTGTAGCTCTGTCAAAGATGGAGCCAGACAGCGCTGAAAACGAAGATGATCTTGCTCACTACCCTAGTGGGGGTATCATGCGGTTAGGAGTTCATCAAAATATTTACCAAGTTTAGACCAGGTGTAATAAATTGAGTAGTTTTAAGTGCAACAATTAGTAAGAAACGGAATGCAAAGCACCGATTATATACTATTGGCACTAAATAAGTCGCGTAACGATAAAGGTTTTTTTTATAGCGTGTTAGATATTATTTGAGATAAGTTATTAAATGATATCCCTGATGTGTTAATTTGCTTATTTTGTAAAGGATTGAATTGACTAGTTGTTGTATTGACTAGCTTAGTTATGTCAAAGTCAGATTATTCCGTATGGTAGGGTGGGGAGAGATGATATAAGCGAGTGTTTGTCATTTTAGGGGACATTCTTGTACTGAGCATTGATCTAGTCACAGCCGTCTCTATCGTCTTCTACAAGCCATGCTATGATACGGAACGGCAACAATGCTGTGAACCGGTTTACTCCTTTGAGTACTAAATCCTATGGAGGTGGCATACCTACGAAAAAGTGAGGTGTAAGTGTAACTAAGTCAAAATGTAAGAAAATCTTGGAATTCAATTTCAAACTACTTCTAATTGTCGTATTAATCGGTCCGTCAAAATCGGTCCAGCCGTTTCAGAGATTAACCGGAACAAACAGAAAGACAGACAAAAATTGTAAAACATGTCATTTTGGTATATGTACCGTATATATAATCATATGCACGTAATAAAAAGCGGTTATTTTAATGTTACAAACAGAAACTCCAATTTTATTTTTTTGTATAGATGTATAGAAGATGCCATCTCCATAGGATTCAGTACTCAAGGTTTACTCGCTGTTTACCTGTCAAACGGTGCAAACGGTGTCAAATCGGTTCACTTAAAACTACGTTGCCAACTTTATGCGCATGGCTTGTAGAAGACGATAGAGATGGCTGTGATCTAGTGGAAACTCTGTCACTTTGTGTACCGATCTTAAATAAAAAGTGTGATAATCCTGCACCTTGGTTTCATTATTCTCTGATAAGTTTATAGGCGGAAAGTTATAAAATTTATTGTAGACTTTATAAACCTTCCTAACCCTTAACCATCCATAGATTTCAGTTCTGCTTTTAGTTTATTTTCACTTTTATGCAACGTTGAACTATTTTCATACAATCAGGGGGGGCTCACTCCGCAATTCAATCGACTACGCGCTGTCTACCGCGAGGTAGAGAATAGGCGGGTGTCACGCGCGCTCACCGCTCAGTTGTGCATGCGACGCCACGCGAGAAAGAAAAGAATAGTTACTTATTTTACTTTCGCCACACTTTCGCCCCAAAACACACGTGTGTTACCTTATGATTTTATCCATAGCAAAATCCGTAATATTAAATATTATTGTGCGGCCTTCGGTTGTCTTAACAACGACAGAAAGAGACCGGATTTAAAATTTTATCATCTTCCTAAAAAACCTGAAAGGTACCTAAGTTTTTTTGTGAGACTATACTGTCTTATTCTAAGTATCTATAATACTTAATGATCCGAATATTTGATTTAAGGACCCCCGACCCACCTTAGCATAGGTAATTACGACAAAAATAAAAATTGACAAAGTCATTCTCGCTTTTATACCTACATAGCTAGGTTAGGTACCTACGAATAATTATTATTAGGGAAAAAGAAACAATAGGAAGTAGCTGTAGCACTTTTAAAATAGGTACCTACCTACCAAATTACAAAATATCTACGTACTTTCTGTCTTAGAATAATATAATAACTGTGAATGCTCTAATAACCACTGAGCTACGGAGTCGTTACGTTGCAGTCGAGTCGACCGGCGGCGACCCTACGCGGCAACCAAGACCACCCAAAACCAATTTGGCTTAAGCGTTTCCGAGTAATAGAAGCGTATTACGTACAGCTACGGTTCAATTTCGCTTGTAATGAACGGTAAATTAGTTAGGCAGGCGTGCGGGTGCAAATTATTTTAGACCTAATTGTCGCGTGGACAAGATTGATAATTTATTGTAACTGTTTCGGAAGTGAGCCTTCTGCTACAAATATTATTCAGTGATACAATTCCAGGGCTGAGCTGTTCCAGAACAGGAGTGGAGTCCACCTGCCGATGCCGGAGCTGATGCACCGCGACCACTGCTTCCTGAAGCTTACCGACGACTACATGCAGACAGCCGTTGATGCCTTCGCCATCTTCCTGGAGGGCTCCTTGAATGACGTGCTGAATCTTCCTGCTTCATATGTCTTACAATCGGTAAGTTTTGGTCACGCTTGCCGCAATGGAACTCAAGTGCAAATTGCAGCATGAATGCTTATACCGCACCGCTCCAACTCAACCAAAGTATGAGCAGCCAAATATGGACTTAATATCGTTCACTGTAGATGCACTTTACAGTAACAATATACAATAGCAGACAGCGCACAGACAGCGCGTGGTAAGCTAGCCTGCCGCAAGCTAAAGTGCATCTACAGAGCACGGCATTAAGTCCACATTTGACTGCTCATACATTGGTTGGGTGGGAGCGGTGAGGTATAAGTGGGCTAAATCCTTTATGCTCGAGCAGCTGTAGTACCGCGACCACCGCTTCCTCAGGCTCATCGATGACTATACAGTACCTACATATGGGTCCACGATTCTGGTGGGATGCAGACGGCCGTTGATTCCTTCGCCATCTTTTTGGGGTGCTCTATGTGAATGAACGACGTACGTGACGTACTCGATCAGCTGTTCGGATATTTTTTCGGTAAAGTCGTAGAGCAAACGTTGTTGTTGATAATGTTAGAACTTGAGAATGGTTAGTAATCTACTCCTGCGAGTTGGTGGCTTGTTGGTGTTAAAAATAACCCTGTCGAAATATCAAGTTTTCTTGATGAAATTTCTATGGGATGGCCTTGGATATTTGGTGAGATAAAATCGTGAAAATAAATAAGTAAAGGAGTGTATTATTACGGCATTAAAAATTTTGATGGGAGTTTTCGTTTCTCATGCATAGCATAACATAATAATAGCATCTACACACGTTCCGATCCGACCGCCGATTTGGTCTGCTCCAGACCAAATCTGGACGTGTGTAGCGTAGTCGTCCGACCATAATTATTATTATTCGTGTTTGACGCGGTCGGCCGGATTTGGTTCGCACGAACTTCACTTCCTACCAAATCGGAACGTGTGTAGGCTTCCGACCGGACCAACTTGGCAGTGTTGACAATTTTGGAGGTTTTCCCCTAGATTTAGGGAGAAAATATGTAAAAGCGGAAATATTTAAAGCAGGTAAATTACGTTTAAGGGATTTTCAGAGGATTCAATTTAATGTTGGTTCATGAGTTTTACGTAGGACTGAACGAACGAAAGGTTTAAATATGGCCATTTATGAAAAGATTCTATTTGTCTATTTGTTTTTTTTTTAGAATATTTTGTTTAAAAACTAGCAATTTGTCATAAAACTAAATATATATAAAAAGGGCATAACACCTCATTAATAAGTGCTGCTTTTAGTAAATATTTAGCATGTTTTAGTATTTTAATGAAAATAACAGAAAATTAAAAATAATGAAATTGTTTTTTTGATAGTAATAAAACATTAAAAACCGAAAATATGTTTCTTTTTAATTTATTTATTGCAAGCAAATTGATGTTTTCAGTATTTATAAATAATAATAATATTGGGATATTAGCAGTGGCTGGCAACACTGCAACAACGGCTAGAGGTCGGCCAGACCAAATCGGAACGTGTGTAGCGCCGACCGATTTGGTCTGGCAGATTTGGATTGAACGTGTGTAGGCGCGGATCAGATCTGCAATGAAGTTCGCCCGCACCAAATCGGCGGTCGGATAGGAGCGTGTGTAGTGGCTATAATAAAAAATATCAATTAAACATTAAAACAAGTCATTTATTTAGGGCACCACGATGGCTAGAGCTGGCCCTGATAAGACCACTGGATGTCCTCTGATTAGTAAAACATAAAAATTATTATTAAACCCTTTAAACTATGGTCGACAGGCAAGAACAATAGCAATGATGAATATCGAGAGAGAAAAGCTGGTGGCCACATGGGTAGTGGTGAAAGGCGAGCGGGAGCCGCAGGAGGTATCCTACAAGGTGCTGGAGATGTACCGGCCACTCTTCAAGTACCTGTCAGGTCGGGAGATAGCTCGGCTGAATCTTTCCGACGAGAGGATATTGACTTATATAGGGACACATGCTGACCTGAATAGGCACCAGGTAAACAAATCTTTGCGTTAATTTAAATGTTTGATAGTGTTTTGTTAAGTTAATTACCGAAGAACCTAAATTGAAGCTATATTAATTTTGCCATAAATGTCTAAAGGTATGAATGAAAGTTTCGCTGCCGTGATGTTTAGGAAGCTATTAAAGTTAGGAAGTGTTCGAGTAGTTATTTGAATGTCTCTGTGAAATCCTGGTGAAATCAGATAAAAAATATGACATTATGAAATATTAACAGTTAATAATTATGCGCATGCATAGCTAGATAATACTAACTACTAAGGGTGCGTTTCCGCACAAGCGGAGCTGCCGGACCCGAATCAAAACCATGTTTTCATATATTTGACACAACAAGTGGTGCCAGTTCACTGACAAATGTATGGAAAAACAACTCGACTCCACGTATGTAGCTTCGCTTCTGTGGAAGCGCACCCTAAGTTGTTAAATATTATAGTATTAACATTGTTTCTTGTAAGGTTGGCGTAACAGCAGCGGCGTACATTCGCTTGAACCCCTACTGGAAAGAGGCTCACTACCTGAACCTCATGAACAACTTGCTGTGTGGAGTTCCTATGACCTTCATCAGGAAAATAACCGAGGCCGACTTCTTACAGCTCACTCAACAGGTGCGATTAAAGTAATCAATGCAGCGTCATCTGTTTATGTAGCTGCATTAATTACTTTAATCGCACCTGTTGAGTATCAGATAATTATGTAGTTCTTAGAGCCAACGCGCACTTGTGATTTTTAATCGGGCGATAGTTTGAGCGTTCTCGGATTCAGTATAGAGTTAAGGCGCCGATTCCCGAAAATAGGGTATTTTAAATTATGGATTACTCGCAAACCACAAGTACTCAAAATACGGAAAAAATATATGTTATTTTTCAGTTATTTATCTAGTGCTTCCGGCCGTTTTTTTTCGATTGGTGATATTTAACTGTGTCAAATAAAATCCCAAACATCCGTCTAATCCAAATATCGTATTACTTGCAGTATAAGTACTTGGTTTTAGTTAATGAAAAATATACGAAAATAATTGTCTTTGAATAGCCGAGGGATTCCGGCCGTCATAAGTTTAAATTTATTTTTATTTAATTTTTAATTGAATTTTAAGTGATTTTCGATTCGCGGGGCGCTCGTGAGTTCACAGTTCATTGCCGGCTGCCGCTGCGTTCGCGTGAAGTGTATCGCGCGCGGCCAAGCAAACGTTAGCGTGCCTATTTCGGTCGGGAATCCTCGCCTTAAATGGCAGTGCGCGCACTGACGATTAAAAATCGACTGATCAAACTATCGGTCGATAGTTGTTAGATCAAACTATCGCACAGCACAACTATCGGCCGGTCGTCGGTAATGTGCATGAAGGACTATGTGAGCGCGCGCACTGCATTCAACTAAACGATCGCCCTACTATCGGCCGACAGTTTGATCACGATCGTCTTACGATTCCGACTAAACTATCAGTCGCCTAAAAATTACAAGAGCGCGTTGGCTCTTAGTGCTCTTACCGTCGCACACGAGCCACACGCGACTGCCACAAACGCCGCCACTTGAAGCTAAAAGAAGAAACAAGAAACGGCTACCGACGGGGCGGCGTGCGGCGAGTTCTTAAGGGCACGATCTTCCAAATTATCGAAAACAACCAATTTTTGATTAATTAAAAGTAAACAATCAAATATTCTTTATTTTGAGCAGATAAAAATATATGTTGTAGCTTAATGAACGATCTTGATTATTTTGTGGCTAGAAAAACGATATTCGTATCTTAACTCGACTTAAAAAAAAATCGAAAACAAAGAAATTTTTTATTATTTTTATATTTTTTTGGTTTTATACTTAGATTATTAATATCTTATTCACGAATAATATATAGAAAAATAGGTGATGACATATAGTGATTATTCTCAGGCTACTTTTTCAAAAAGTGAATTAATGCTCTAAGTAACAACAAAAACATTGAAAAAATCACTTAAGGCTAAGGGCACGTACCTCCAAATTATCGAAATCAACCTATTTTTCATTCAAAAGTAAACAATCAAATATTCTTTATTATGAGCAGATAAAATATAATGTTGAAGTTTGTTAAACGATCTTGATTATTTTGTGGCTAGAAACACGATATTCGTATCGTAACTCGACAATAAAAAAATTCAAAAACAAAGAAAATTTTCATTATTTTTATATTTTTTTTGGTTTTATACTTAGATTATTAATCTCTAATTCACGTATAATATATAGAACAATAGGTAATGACATATTGTCGACTATTCTTAGGCTACTTTTTCAAAAAGTGAATTTATGCTCAAAATAACAACAAAAACATTGAAAAAATGAAAAAGTGAGGTTATTTTCATTACTCTTCACACATAAGAAAAAAAGACAAAGACAGAGTTTTTGGAAGATCCTGCCCTTAAAATAAAAAATTTAAACTTATGACGGCCGGAATCCCTCGGCTATTCAAAGACAATTATTTTCGTATATTTTTCATTACCTAACTAAAACCAAGTAAGATATTTAAGTTACGATTAGACTGATGTTTGGGATTTTATTTGACACAGTAAAATATCACCAATCGAAAAAAACGGCCGGAAGCACTAGATAAATAATTGTAAAATAACATATATTTTTTTCAAATTTTAAGTAGGTACTTGTGATTTGCGAGTAATCCATAATTTAAAATACCCTATTTTGGGGAATCCCAGCCTTAAAAACTATAGAAAAGAGGTCGGTGGCGGCGTTTTTCAGTGGTCTGTGTGCGAAGACGCATAATATTCTTCATTATTTCAAATATTTTTTGCATTGACAATGCAATTTTTATTATTGAAAAATTTAAAATGAAGTATTGAAAAGCCGAACCGACTCACAACTAGCTCCAATATGGGGCTCGAACCCACGACCCTTCACTGTCTGGGGAGCATTTAAATTTTTCAATTGTTTAATAATTATGGTTCTCGTTTTTATCCATTTTTGTGTGAATTCATTTACATATCTATGTGATTCATGTGATTCTAAGTTTGTGAAAATTGTGTAGTATTTTGCCCCTAATTAACATAAAAGGACATTACAGGTATTCTACCACATTAGGGCTTGTGATCCCATCCAAAGAAGGTTCTATTTGACTATGATGACGAAGACTCAGGTAAAACACCTTACATTTATTACACAGACAAAAATTTAAGTCTGGATTTATTGCTCATATTTATTCTGGCAGGCGCTTGGCAAGTCTTATAGTTGGACTGCAAGAGATGTGTCTCGCTTGGGATTGCTATTAACTGAGGTAAAAGGATCTGATCTTGCCGCAGTAAACCCAGAAGCTATGTCAGGAATAACTTCGCAAGTAAGTCATTAGGATGAAAAGCGTCGTCATACGAGGACACATCATAATGCCTTTCAATTTTTCCTTTAAATTATGTATAGGTAGGTACCTAAATTATTCTCTTTTGAAATGTATGTACCCGTAAAGCATTTTTTTTAAACTTCTTACAGGTAATGCTTGAAATTCCAGAACGAAACTTGAAGTATATCTCAGAGTTGCAGCTGCGATATTTGGGACTAAAAGCATCGAACATTTACGCGAAAAGATATACAAGATATCGTGAAAGAAACGCTTACGCAAATTCAACTGGAAAACATTCAGCCAGTGCTAGTCGAGTATTATGTATAATAAGCATTTTGTTCTTAGAAAAAATAAATAACACTTAAATAAATAATTCCATCTATTTCGTTACCAAAAGTAGTTTTTTAAAACTGATAATGGTGGTATGTGAAAAGAATATCGGCCATCCTCATGACGCTTTGCTTCCAACTGAAAAAAAAAAGTTATTGTAAATAGTAACATGAAGTTTCAAGTAAGTTACAAAAAGGCACTGCAGGGAAATTGATATTAAGGGCGACTTTCATCACTGATATTATACGTAATTAACGCTAAACGTGTTTAATACATAGTACTGTCTCTGTCATCTGTTTGAATGTGACAGGGACAGAAATACGTTTTAAACACGTTTAGCGTTAATCGCGTTTAAATATCATTGGTGAAATCGGGCCTTAGACTGTTTTACACTAAACTCTATTAAAATTTATATTAATTAACGATATGTAGGTATTTATTTTTGAACAATAACAATTTGTCTAGCGGTTGAATTAAGCTACGTTGATGTATCTGCCAAAAGAAAGCAATATACAGCTTTACCAATCATCCGACATATTTAGGCTGATTGCAATGAAACAAGTTTCAATACCAACCAAAAGAGAATCCCATTCTGTTTGTGTACTGTTGTCCATAAACGGTTTGCTCATATTTGAAGCATTTTTTCTTAAGTTAAAAGATTCAGTGTTCTGAATTTCTCGTTCAGTGGTATTTGAATGGACGCTATTTACTCTAGACTTCAAACTTTCATCTTTTACATCAAAAATTTTGTTTATATCTGCCGCCATTGGTTGTGACCTAGTCTTCTCCTGATATGAATTATTTGGAATTTCAATACCAGTGGTATTGGAATACTGGCTATTTACAGGAGTTTTCATGCTTTCATCTTGAAAAACAGAACTGTTTTTAACAATTGATGGACTTGGTTGAGTAGTGGTAGACATATTCTGATTATTATTTGTCGTAATCTGTTTATTGTCTCTCAAACTAGGATCATTTTGCAGTACAGCTAGCGTTCGGGAAGCTTTGTCATCATTAATTTGTGCTATAAACTCTGTATCATCAGAGGCTTTATCTTTTATAGTTTTTGTTTTTGAATTAATAGCTTGTACTTTATTTCGGTTCATACTTGGATTATTTTGCAATATAGATTGCGTTCTGATATCAACAGTTTGTAATTCTACCGCTGTACCATTACCTGTCGTAGCCTTTGTAGTTATTGTCATTAAAGAAGTATTAGCATCCACCTTCTTTGGTGGACTCACAATGCTGAGTTGTGTTAAAATTGGATTTTGGTCACAACTACAGCTATAAAAAAACAAAAACAATAATATAGGTAATTATAATATTAAAATAAAATTCATGATGTTCCGATAGTAGCTGTAAAAACATCAAAAATATGCGATAATTATTCATATATATTTAAAAATTCAATACAATCAAAACAAAGTACTTATTTTAAGATTTGAAGTGATTATTAAGCAGTAAAATTAACATGTTTTTTTACCTTTCTATTTTTTCTTCATTAACAGGATTAGGTACAAACACAACAAACTTTTTATCATCAGAATATGCTGACGTCTCAATTTTCTGAAATATTTCATTAAAATTTTCAGTACCGCAACATGAACATTGTATGATTACAATTTTAGTGTTTCTGGCATCGAGTTCATTTGCTTTGGTCTCTAGAACATCTCTTTCAGGCTGGGAGGGATTTTCATCTAAAGTTTGCATTTTATTATCTGAACTGTATTGTGTATTAATGACACCATTACATTTTTTTAATTGTAATTTCAAATTAAAATCTACGACATCTCCTTTATCTATAATGGCTATAATATTATCTGTTGATTGGCTATGATTGATTTTAGCGTTGTAATTAGTGTCGCGTGTATCGGTTTTATCAATTAAGCTGTTATTGTCGACTTCGTTTTTCTTTGGTCTAGTCTCGACTTTATAAACTGCTAAATCGGGCTTGTAAATGTTTTCGGCGCCATTTTTTATTATGTCTGTGGTACTTTTGTTTGATAGTCTATTTTCTTCCAATAGGGGAAGTGAAGGAATATCAGACAAAATTACAATTGGTCTGCTTAATGAACTTTTGTTTGTATCTAAAACCACCGAGTCTGGATTTTTAACAACAATTAACTCTTTGTCATATATTACATCATCTACGACAGGATTATCTGCTGTAGTGTCATTTTCATCAATAATAGTTGGGGTATATTGCACTTCACTCACAATCTCTGGATTCGTTTCATGTTTTTTCGGTGGATTTACTAAAGAATTAAATTTTCCCATTCTAGTAATTTCTTTATTTGTTTTGAACGAATTGGAAAAATTCGTTGGTATGAGATCCTTGCTAACGATTCTCCCAGTACTCACTTTTAAATTCTTCGTTGCTGTATTATCTGTCTTTTTGATAGATGATTTTGAAACCATAGGTGGTGGTGGATTATTTTTTTTACGTGAAGATGATATAATAGGAGCTCTTGATGAATCGTTCAGAAGCCTTCTCTGTGTTTTGCCTTCAACTACGTTACCTTGCGTTCTTGGTAGAATTTTCACCGAAATATTTGTCTAGAAATAAATAAATAATCTATATACTTATAATAAAACTGTAAACGATCCAATTCTGTACATTGAAAAGAAATAGAAAAAAATACCACCAGGGGTCTTCTTAAACGAAACAGATACCAAAAATATAGTTTTTGAATTTTTTGTCTGTCTGTCTGTCTGTTGTCCGCGTTTCACACAAAAACTACTGAGCGGATTTTGATGAAACTTTTTTTGTTATACAGCTATTGGCCCTCGCCAACATATAGGCTATAATTTATTTTGAAGATCGTAATATCTGATGTGGAACCATAGCAGTCCAGCCAAACTATGAGAGATATAAAAATACCGTCTTAAGGAAAATTGTTAAACGTGATGGGCACTTTCTATTGACGTACAAAGTTTGAAGGTCTGGTTCACCTGATGTGGAACCCTAGCAGCCAGGATAAACTATATGAGATACAAACATGGCGTCTTAAGAAAAGTTGTTTCACGTAATGAACATTTTCTATTGACGGAAAAATATCGAAGGTCTGGCACACCTGATGTGGAACCCAGCTAAACTATAAGAGATACAAATATAGCACCTTAAGAGAAGTTGTTCAGCGTTATAAGTATGTTCTTTTGACATACAGTCTATACTAATATTATAAATGTGAAAGTATGTTTGTTTGTATGTCCGTCTTTCAAATCAAAACGGAGCAACGAATTGACGTGTTTTTTAGTACGTGCGGGTAGTTTAGGAGCTAGAAAGTAACATAGACTAAAAATATCACTTTACCTCGGGATAACGTAGTGTAGTACATGCGGGCGAAACCGCGGTCGGAAGGCTATGTTATGTAAATTTTTTATGTTCTAATATGTATCATAGCATTCATAGCGCTGTACTAATATATATTAAACTAGCTTTCCGCCCGCGGCTTCACCCGCGTGGACTTCCCGACCTTATCCCGCGGGAATGTGACATTTTTCCGGGATAAAAAGTAGCCTATGTTCCTCTCCAGGCTACAAAGTATCTGTGTCCCATATTTCAGCCAAATCCGTTCAGCCGTTTTGGCATGATTGAGTAACAAACATACAAACATCTAAACTTTCACATTTATAATATTACTAGCTTTCCGCCCGCAGCTTCGCCCGCGTGGACTACACGACCTTATTCCGCAGGAATGTGATGTTTTTCCGGGATAAAAAGTAGCCTATGTTCCTGTCCAGGCTACAAAGTATCTGTGTCCCATATTTCAGCCAAATCCGTTCAACCGTTTTGGCGTGATTGAGTAACAAACATACAAACATCCAAACATCTAAACATCCAAACATCTAAACTTTCACATTTATAATATTAGTAGGAAGTAGGATAAGTAGGATAAATAAATAAAAAAAACAAAATAGCTTATTAGCCTTAAAAATCAAAAATGCTGCCGAAAGTCACTATTCCACGCGGACGAAGTCGCGGGCACAGCTAGTAATAAATAAAATAATCTTTATTCAGTACCTTATTTTGTTTTACAAAGACAGGTGTGATTGGGTCCTCCTTTTAGGAGCATAAGCACCCGTGTTAGGAGATCCCGCTCTTCCATTACAATTATGTACTTACTTACATAAAATAAGATACAATACAATACAATCATCTTACTTCTATTATTATATCAATTTATTTCTAATTTTAAATTAAATTAAATTTATGCAAGAAGAACGAATGGAACCAAGTAGCCAGAGTGTGTGTGTATGTGGGTGTGTGTGTGTGTGAGTGTGTGTGTGTGTGAGTGTGTATGTTTGTTGTATGTTTTATGTGTATGTATGATGTGTGTGAGTGACTATAAAAGTATACTGTGTCAGCTAAGTTAGCAGCACAGGGCCTCAGTTTCGTTGTAGCTTCATGTTTTGAGGATATTAATTAAGGATTTTTTACATTCATACTTATTCATAGAATAAATGTTCAATATCTTATTTAATTTGTTGTACAGTTTAGCAGATTGACAGCGGAATTGTCTCCCAGCAAAAACTGACTTCACCGTCTCTACTACAACAAAAGTATGTTTTCGCCTTCTATTAAGTTTACTGACATAATATGTTAGGGACTTGTGAATTCTCAAAGTCGAGCATAAGATGTACAATTGCCTAACCGAAAGAAGACCACAAGAAGCATAAAGATTAGTTGTTGGGAATCTATATGGTTTAAACAACATTACTTTTATTAGTGATCTTTGTACTCTCTCTAGTTCAAGGAACTTCACTTTAGTAGCACCCCCCCAAACTGGAATACAGTACATCAAAATTGACTCGGCCAGTGATGTGAATATTTCTTTTAAAAGATTTTTGTCAGCGATGTGCCTTAGAGTTTTAAAAGTCCATATCAACTTTCGAATCCTGGACATGACTAGTTCTAGGTGATAATGCCAAGACATCCGCTGATCAACAAACTGGTAACGGAATTATATTTATTTTATCTCATTCACACACTTATCTTCTACACAAACTTAATTACCTCATCAGCTGTTTCGGTTTTAGGTAATTTTCTTTTTGCATCTTCCTTTACTTCTCCTGGAAGTTAAATCAGTTTTAAAAGTGTTTGATGCTTAATGTCTACTCTACTTAATTATTAAATCATACCTGGTTCAGGTAAAGTTTCCATGACTGTTTTTTTTATTTTTCCAAGCCGCTTTTCATGCGATCTAAATAAATGAGAAGTTGTAACTAAAATAGGTGTGTGATAATTAAAAATATGTATTTAATCGATAAAAAATCATTAAAAATATTAAACCTTGATGCTTTTAGTATGTAATCATTGTATCCAGCTTGGATGAATGTATCTTGTGGTGGTACTGTCACGTAGTAATTTTTGTTGGAGATTTCAATAGGAGTGGTTACCTGCTCACCATTTATCTTGTAAAGATCAATTACAGATTGCCTATAAGCATTAAATTATTTATGTGTAAAGGACTATAATTAGGACTTCAAATTATAAATGTCTTCTCAAGTTTTAATTTAAATCTGTTCCTATATGATTGAGAACAAACATTCTTTATGTTTTTATAGATATCAAACAATAATTTCTAGCTAATATAGTCATCTATTATCAATCTAGTAAAAATTTGCGATAGCTTACTTTGTTCCATACTCTGTCTGTGCTATGTTTTTCAATGTTTTCTCCCAGTTGACCAGTTCTTCATATTTCAAGTGGTATTTCCTCGGTGGGACAGCGTGTTCCCCGTTGCGGAACAAGAATATATCTATATATTCCCAGTGTTTATCGTCACTATCCGGAACTTTTGCTGTATTGTGATTCATTTTACTTCCATCATCAGTTTTATGATTTATTGATGATGTTAACTCAAAGATTTAAATTAGTCTAAGTTTTAATCACACGGTTATTCGGATATATTTATCTGAGCATCATTATCATAGTTCAATATATTTATGTTTTATCAAAGTTTTAATTTACTTTTCTTCGACCAAATCATTTATTTTTGAAACGGATAAAATAAACCGTTCACCCATATAGCTGTCAAAACAAACCACAGAGCATATTTCTGATCTTTTTGTTATTCAGTAGGTATGTATTATAATCTTCATTTTTATTTATTTATATTCTTCATTTTGTAAGTTTGCCGTTGGCTTGATGTTGGCTTGTCGATTGTAGATGATTGTTGTCTCTAGACTCGGCTGAAGCCATGAAGCTCGGCTGGTTACCTCAGTATTAAGTCGTATAATTATGCTGAAGCGAGATAGCAATGAGAAAACGACGCGCGCGGGAGCAAGACCGATTTTGCAGATTAGGAAAAAAAAACACAAAATCACTTCGTATTAAAAAACTACAGCGATTTTTAAAAAAATGCTTCTATACGATCCTAAATATTATCGGTGTCCACTTATTAAACCAATTTTCGTATTTTTTAGAGGTCTTTTCGAAAAAAAAAGTGTCGAGGCAAAATCATAAAATCGTGTTTTTGAAACTATACGAATCTAGATAAAGGTAGGTATGAAGAAATACATAAACAGTCACTAGAAAGGCTATCCATAACGCTGCACAAACTTGTTATTCAACATTAAATGTTAAATTTCGTAGTCTGCCTTTTATTTAAGACTAGCTGTGCCCGCGACTTCGTTCGCGTGGAATAGTGACTTTCGGCAGCATTTTTCATTTTTTTAGCTAATAAGGTTTTTCGTTTTTTGTATATTTATTTTATATGTATTAGTTTAGCGCTATGATACATATTAACACATTAAAAAATATTTTACATAGCCTTCCGCCTGCGGTTTCGCCCGCCTTTACTACACGACGTTATCTCGAGGGAAAGTTATATTTTTATTATTCTTTTATTTAGGAACAAACAGTTACTTACATAAATTGAGTACATACAAAGAACTAAAAATAAACCTATAGTTCCCTAATTATTTAAAATTATGTGTATATTTAAAATGAAAAAACAAAGTTATAATAATATAAAAGACAAGCTTATACAATTAATTAATAAGATACACCTACCAAAATATACATCATATTCATAACTTTACTTGATGAAATTAAAAGAAATAAAAAAAAAAACTAAATTAAAAACGAAATAAATCTGTAAATTAAAAGACAAAAAGGGTTCGTTACACTAGATACTAATCTGCAGTGTCGGGTAGTTCAGTGATGCGGTTTTTAAATTTATTCAATGATGTATCAAAAATTTCCACAGTACTATATTTATCATCATATAAGGAACAAGATCTTTTTAAAAAACTATTACTGCCATAGCTAGTTCGACTAGGTTTGATGAAAAAGAGTGACTTCTTGCGACAATTTCTTTCCTGCTTGCGAGGTACACGAAAATTAACTCTTTCTAACAGAAATGGGGCATCGACCATATTATGTATTAACTTAAACAAATAAGTCAAATCGATAAGGCTGCGACGTTTCATCAATGAGTCCATTTTATGAAATGCAAGTGATGTTTCATAGTCTATGTACTGGTGCCCAACTCTATAGTCTAAGGACCTAACAAATTTTCTTTGGATTCTCTCTATTTTATTTTGATGGATCTGTTGATATTTTCCCGGAATATCAATTGGTCTTTGTCACTCTCTAGCTCCTAAAATATCCACATACTAAAAAAGCACGCCGATCCGTTGCTCCGTTTCGACGTAAAAGACGGATATACAAACAATACAAACACAGTATGTCAAAAGAAATAAATTATCACGCTGAACAACTTCTTTTAAGATGCTATCTCATATAGTTTAACCTGGCTGCTAGGGTTCCACATCAGCTGGCCTAGCATGAACGGCTTTTATCATGCGATATGATATAGCACGTCATGCTGTCTTGCTTACCTACCCCACTAAGGTGGAAGCAAGACAGCAAGACGTGCTATATCATATCGCGTGATATAATGATGGTAATGCTAGCCAGGCAGGTGCAGGTGTACCAAGACCTTCAAACTTTGTACGTCAATAGAAAATGCTCATCACATTTAACAATTTTCCATAAGACGGTATTTTTATATCTCTCATAGTTTGGCTGGACTGCTATGGTTCCACATCGGCCATTTCGATCTTCTAAATAAATTATAGCGTACCTATAAGTTGGCGACAATTAATAGCTATATAACAAAAAAAGTTATATTAAAATCCGTTCAGTAGTTTTTGCCTGAAACGTGGACAACAGACAGACAGACAGACAAAAAATTCAAAAACTATATTTTTGGTATCTGTTCCGTTTAGGAAGACCCTTGGTGGTATTTTTTTCTATTTCTTTTCAATGTATACAGCCCCTGTACCGGCAAAAAATATGGATATGGACATGGGCTTCATTTGACATTTGATGCCCATATTTTGTGCTTTTAAGAGCATAATATGGGCTTCAAATGTCAAATGAAGCCCATGCCCATACCCATAATTTTTAGCCGGTAGCCCCCTGAATAGAATCGCATACAGTTTTATAATAAGTATGAATTATAAAATTTATTTACTTAATATACACGATATTTTTTTATCACCCCGGATAAAATTAAAAGGATTATTCTGCTCATGAAAACAAATTTTTTTTATTATGGGACCAACACTAAAATCGCAAAAAAACAGCTATTCCATACAAAAGTGCAAAAATATTTAAGTAATCAAAATGTATGGAACAGCTGATATTTTTTCGCGATTTCAGTGTTGGTCCTGTAATAAAAGTTGTTTGTTTTCATGAGTAAAATAATCCCTAAAAATATCCGGGGTGATAAAAAAAATACCGTGTATATTACATAAACAGTACCTACGTATTAACACATTAAAAATTTATATCACATAGCCTTCCGCCCGCGGTTTTGCCGCGTGTACTACACGACGTTTTTCCGAGGGAATGTGATATTTTTCCGGGATAAAATAATCCTTTGGGACTCTCTAGCTCCTAAACTATCCACATACAAAAAAACAGGTCGATCCGTTGCTCCGTTTTGACGTGAAAGACGGACATACAAACAAACACACTTTCACATTTATAATAAAGTATAAAGTTGTCAACACTTTATTAGAAGAAAACTTTACAATCAAACTTATACACTATTGGTAGGGACACAATTATTGGTATTACGCGAAAACGTGGGTCGCGGAAGTGCGAGGCGCGAGGTAAAAGAATACGTGACCGTCCTTGACGACGTTCGGCGGCCGGCTGGCTGACCGGGCGCGGGCGGCGGGCGTCGCGTGTAGCTTCGCGACGTTTTTCGAGCGCGGCCGAGAGTTCACGAACGGCTGCGCGGTCGCATAGTAACGAGCGGTCGTTGACGCATCAACTAAGGTAGGTACGTACGTGAAACTAACTGCGGGTCGCGCGCACGCGTTACATCCTCCCCCTCTAACCCAGGCTTTACGGCCTCGAAGCCGGGTTAGCTTTACGAGGTCTCCCCCTCTTACGTTTCTCCTGCACAGGAGATTGGATACGTCCTACGAACGGGGTTAGCAAGGAGGCATGGTATTTACCTAGTAACACGCCATCACTAATACGCTCTAGACCGTAAGTTGTGGTACCAACTACTTCGCTGATGCGGTACGGACCATCGCGGCGGGGAATAAACTTAGGCGTCTGCCCTTTGTTGGTGTCGTTGGAGCCTTGTGTTTTGAGCATCACAAGGTCACCTACCTTATAATCCGGCGCTGGGCGACGGTTCTCGTCAGCATACTTCTTTTGGGCTGCCTGGGCCTTCTCGTGCACGTCTCGTGCATCGATGAGCACGTCGGACAGCGATCTTAAAAACGGCGTTATCGCAGCGATAACGTTGTCATTCTGGACTACTGCTCGCATGTCAGTCAGGACGTCAGCGGGTGCGCGAATCTCCCGCCCGAAGTTCAGGTAAGCGGGTGAATGACCCGTGCTCGACGTAACTGCGGAGTTCATGGCGAACCGGACTGCGGAGAGGTGAACATCCCAGGAGCTATGATCTCTACCTACTAGGATCGCAAGCTGCGGCTTTAGGTCGCGATTTTTGCGCTCAACTGGGTTGGACTCCGGGTGGTAGTATGAGGTCAAAGCCTGCTTGATGCCCATGACGTGGCATGTCTGTTGCATGACTTCGCTTATGAACTGGACGCCATTGTCGCTAATTAGTCTCCTGGGGACTCCGTAGCGTAAGAAGACCTCATTCACTAGGGTCTTGGCGCACTCCTCGGCAGTGGCGGAGGCCCGAGCAAACATTTCTACCCACCTGGTGCAGGTATCCTCTATAATGAGTATCCACTTGTTGCCGGCGGATGTCTCTGGTAACGGTCCAAACAGGTCTACGGCCAGGACTTCAAATCTGCGGGACGTGGCTGGTACCTGAAGTAAACCTGCAGGCTTGCGCGTGTCGGCTTTGTACCGCTGGCAGGTCGCGCAGTTCTTTACATATTGGGTGACATATGCCCTCATCCCGGGCCAATAATACTTACCCATCAGACGGTGGAGTGTACGTTCTGCTCCGAAATGACCAGCCGTTGGTGCATCGTGATATTCGACCGTCACGGCTTCTCGCTCATGTTCAGGCACCACCAAGCTCGCGTCATCGTTCTCTTCATTTTCCGGGCCGTAACGGTACAAGACTCCGTCCGCCAGAACGTACCCTCTATCCGCCCATGCTCTCCCCCTAAACGGATCGTCGGACTCCATAGCCTCGACTATCTTACGTACCTCGGGATCTTGGAGTTGGTTCTGCCGGATATCTTCGGGGCTGCGTGAAGGTAAGTTTACCACAGTGAGGCACAGCTCACAATCAGCATCTGCGGCGCACACGGGGCGCGAAAGTGTATCGGCGATGACATTGGCCTTACCTGGTGTATACTCTATCTTTAGGTTATATTTTTTTTTTTTTTTTTTTTTTTTTATCCACAATGGAGAGCCCATCTGGCGAGCCGACCACTAGGCGACTTAAGACTCATGAGCCACCTCAGCGGTTGATGGTCAGACCTCACAATGACTTCTGCCCCATCGATGTACCCACGGAACTTGGACACCGCCCACACGACGGCTAGGGCTTCCCTTTCCGTCGTGTTGTAATTCTTCTCAGCTGCAGTGAGGAGGCGGCTAGCGTACTCCACGGGTCGCTCGTCAACACCCTCCCCCTGTAGCAAAGCTGCCCCCAGAGCGTATCCACTGCTGTCAGTTCTGAGGACGAAAGGCTTCGTCTCGTCAGCCTGACGCAGGATCGGCGCTGAAACCAAGAGAGTCTTGATCTGCTCGAAAGCTTCCTGCTGTTCGGCTCCCCACTTCCAGCTTACCTCTTTCCTAAGCAGTGTAGTCAGAGGCCGGCTGATGTCTGCGTACCCAGGCACGAAGCGTCTGAACCAGCTCGAGGTTTGTAGAAAACATTTGAGGTGTTTCACGTTCTGGGGAGGGGGCATGTCAGCTATCGCGGACGTCTTCCCCGGGTCTACATGAATGCCACCTGGTACAATAACATGGCCCAGAAACTTCACGGACTCTCTCGCGAAGTTGCTCTTCTCACGATTCACCCGCAAGTTGAACATTGCCAGGCGATCGAACACATTCTCCAAATCTGCGAGATGTTTCTCGAAAGACTCCTCGGACAGCACCAAAAGGTCATCCAAATAAGCTACCAAAGTCACGTCCCCTGGTAGGTTAGACTTGAACCGGTCGATCAGCCTCTGGAAAGTAGCTCCTGAATTACGAAGACCCATAGGCATGCGTTTAAACCTATACGTGCCCAATGGTGTCGTAAACGCGGTGAGGTCCCTGTGCTCAGGGTCAAGGCTCACCTGGAAGTAGCCAGATCGAAGGTCTAATGTGGTCATGTACTTGGAGGTCTTCGCTGCGTGGAGTATGTCTTCGATCCTGGGCAGCGGGTAGCGGTCAGGCTCCGTGACTGCATTCAGCTTCCGGTAATCGACGCACAGCCTGTAGCCCCCATCCTTCTTACTCACCAGGACAACGTTGGAGGCCCACGGAGACTCACATTCCTCGATCACGTCAGCGCTTATCAGCTTCTGCAGCTCTCTCTCCAACGCCTCCCTCTTCGGTGGAGATAACCTGTAAGGCGGCGAGGCGAGGGGCTCCTGGTCATCACTAACCTTTATCTTGTGCGTGATGAAATCGGTGGGAGGACCTTCCGTGGCAAACTGTGACACTCTGCGACGAAGAAGGGCGTCGAGCGCGTCTCTGTGCTCCGGTGGCAGCATCGTACCCTCGTCGTCGCGCAGGGAGACATCCGAGATATCAGCTTGCATCAGCTCTGCACTATTAAGAACAGCTGATTGCACAAAAGAAAACATTTGCTCGGGGCTGTCAGAAAAATACAATGCCTCCTGGGCTAAGTCCAACGTGACCCCAGCATTAACAATAAAATCTTGTCCCAACAGTGTACGCGTGTTCTCGCCGGGCAACACCACAAATTCGGTATTTACCTGCCTACTTTCTATAAGTACCGGTACGGTCGCGATTAACACGGCTTTACGCTGACGGGACCCGTCCGCGAGTCCAATAGTACGTTCCGTCTCCCTAAACTGCACCCCATCCGACAATAAAATAGAGTACAACATTGGGCTAGCAATACTACACGATGCCCCAGTGTCCACTATTGCCACTCCTACCCTACTCGCGATTGTAACCGAAACTGACGGTGATGATGTCACGCACGTCGCGTGTGCGGTGTCATTGTTGGTCACAACATTAAAATCATACGACTTCGCGGGTGAATTTTTACTTTGGCAATTGTCGCACTTTGACCTCACTACGCCGGGTTGGCCGCATCCGTAGCAACTTATCGGGTTGGGCGCGCTTTCGGTGCCATCGGGCTTAGGAGACGAAACCGATTTATTACTTTTATTGCGACATTCCGTTATACTATGTCCGTAAAACTTGCAAAACGAACAGCGAACGCGTTCACGTTTCGAGTTTTCGTTCGAGTTTCGTTCGACTTTCGGACCGGTGCCGGTAGTAGGGCCCCGCTCGGTTGATTCGACTTTACGGTCGCGACGATCGGACGATTCGATTTTGAAGTCGCGCTCATTCCCTGCGTTGTTGCTAGGTCGGGATAATCGCGTGGCCGCGGTCGGCGCCGCCGCCGACGATAACGAACATTTGACTTCGCGAATCTCGTCTTCAATGACCCTCGCTTTCTCCACGAAACTATCGACATTACAAATTAAATCTCTAGGTAAACGTTTCCTCACGCGGCGGTGTAGTAAACTATACATCATATCGATTTGTAAACAAATAGGTACATCGTACGGTAACTTAGAAATTAACGAACGCACTTTACAAATAAACACTTCGGCTCTTTCCGATTCGTATTGTTCGCGGGCAAAGATTTCACGTAAAATCTTATGAGCCGGTTTTTGCACTCCGTACATGGCGCGCAGGCGCGCCAGGGCGTCCGTCCAGGTGACGGCGGATGAGCGCGCGCCGCGCCACCACACGGCGGCGTCGCCTTCCAGCAACATGGGCAGGCCGCGCAGCGCGTGCTCGTCGCTTACGTCCGCGCACTCCTTGAACACTTGCACGGCGTCGACGAACGCCTCCAGCACCTCCGCGTCGCGCGAGCTGCCGTCGAACCGCGCGCTGCACTTGGAGAAATTGCCCCTGCTGGCCGCGACGCGAGGGTGTTGTCTCCGGGCGCGCTGGCGTTCGGCGTTGGCGTCGAAGCCGGCGGGTTCCAGGGCGCGCCGTATGGGAGCGACCGCAGGGTTTCCACCAGGGTTCGGTTCGTCTCCTCCTGCATCCTGGCGAAACTGTGCATGACGCTGACCAGGAACGACTCGGAGACCTGCTGCTGCTGCGGTGACGACGCCGCTCCAGCCACACCCGTGGCCGGGGCCGTGGCGGGGCCCGAGGCGGGGGCTGGGGCGTGGGCGGGGGCGGGGGCGGGGGCGCCTTGGGCGCACTGCTCCGCCGGTGTGTCGAACTCCTCGTGTTCGCTGGCGTCATCGCTAAGCATCTCGTCGCCGTCGTATCGCCGGTTCCTCGTATTTAGCGGCATAGTAAAAACGCGCACTAACACCACTTACACTCCGTTAAGTAGGTACACTTATCTCACTCGCGTCGCGGGTCGCGCGCGAGTCGACATGAACTGCAGTTCGTTATTATTGTAATGTTCGGCCTTGAGTTGGGCAGCCAGTATAAAGTTGTCAACACTTTATTAGAAGAAAACTTTACAATCAAACTTATACACTATTGGTAGGGACACAATTATTGGTATTACGCGAAAACGTGGGTCGCGGAAGTGCGAGGCGCGAGGTAAAAGAATACGTGACCGTCCTTGACGACGTTCGGCGGCCGGCTGGCTGACCGGGCGCGGGCGGCGGGCGTCGCGTGTAGCTTCGCGACGTTTTTCGAGCGCGGCCGAGAGTTCACGAACGGCTGCGCGGTCGCATAGTAACGAGCGGTCGTTGACGCATCAACTAAGGTAGGTACGTACGTGAAACTAACTGCGGGTCGCGCGCACGCGTTACATTAGTATATATTGTATGTCAAAAGAAAATACTTATCACGCTGAACAACTTCTCTTAAGACGCTGTATTTGTATCTCTTTAAGTTAAGCTGGGCTGCAAGGGTTCCAAATCAGGAGTACTCTGGTACTCCTGATTTGGAACCCTTGCCGAATTTTTCTATTGTCTACATTACATTTTCTATATATTCTATACAATAGAAAATGTCCATGACGTTAAACAACTTTTCTTAAGACGCTATGTTTGTATCTCATATAGGTGTACCAGACCTTCAAACTTTGTACGTCAATAGAAAGTGCTCATCACGTTTAACAATTTTCCTTAAAACGGTATTTTTATATCTCTCATAGTTTGGCTGGACTGCTATGGTTCTACATCAGAAATTGCGATCTTCAAAATAAATTATAGCTATATGTTGGCAAGGACCAATAGCTGTATAACAAAAAAACTTTCATCAAAATCCGTTCCGTAAACTTTTTTGCCGACGTCATCACACGAAAAAGTTCATCCCCTGTTTTCACCCTCTTTAGGGTAGTTTTTTTTACAAACTTTGAATGTTGTATTTATTTATCTAATCAAAAGCCTATAAAATAATTTTGAAGCTTCTAGCTTTAAAAATGACGTAATTTCCATACAAACTTTCATCCCCTATTTCAACCCCTTACAGCCCTTTGTTCACATAAAAGTAGCCTATGTCCTTTCTCAGGCTCTAGACTATCTCTGTACCAATTTTTATTCAAATCGGTTCCGTAGTTTAGGCGTGATTGTGTAACACACAGACAGACAGATTCGCATTTTCGCATTTATAATATAAGTAAGGATAAGGAAGGATGTAATGTTACTTAGAAGAAATGGAGCCTTTCGATTGGTAGAATAAAATTAAAGAAATATTTTTTTTACATTTAGTGGGTTCGATTCCCAGTTCAGACAGGCAATTATTTAAAAATCCTTGAATGCAGTTCGTTTTCTTTCTAAAATAAAATTGAAGTCTTCTTTCAGTAAAATTTTACATCTTAAGTATTTAGGGTACTTTCCCTCCATGTGGCATAGTTTTGAGACGCCCTATATATCTTACTAGCTGTGCCCGCGACTTCGTTCGCGTGGAATAGTGACTTTCGGCGACATTTTTCATTTTTTTAGCTAATAAGGTTTTTCGTTTTTTTGTGTATTTATTTTATATAAGTATATTAGTTTAGCGCTATGATATATATTAACACATTAAAAAAATATTTCACATAGCCTTCCGCCCGCGGTTTCGTCCGCCTGTACTACACGACGTTATCTCGAGGGAAAGTTATATTTTCCCGGGATATCCATTAGTCTTTGTCACTCTCTAGCTCCTAAAATATTCACATACTAAAAAAACACGCCGATCCGTTGCTCCGTTTTGACGTGAAAGACGGATATACAAACAATACAAACAGTATGTCAAAAGAAAGAACTTATCACGCTGAACAACTTCTCTTAAGATGCTATCTCATATAGTTTAACCTGGCTGCTAGGGTTCCACATCAGCTGGCCTAGCATGAACGGCTTCATGCGATATGATATAGCACGTCATGCTGTCTTGCTTACCTACCCCACTAAGGTGGAAGCAAGACAGCAAGACGTGCTATATCATATCGCGTGATATAATGATGGTAATGCTAGCCAGGCAGGTGTACCAAGACCTTCAAACTTTGTACGTCAATAGAAAATGCTCATCACATTTAACAATTTTCCATAAGGCGGTATGTTTATATCTCTCATAGTTTGGCTGGACTGCTATGGTTCCACATCGGCCATTTCGATCTTCTAAATAAATTATAGCGTACCTATAAGTTGGCGACAACTAATAGCTATATACTTACTTAACAAAAAAAGTTTCATTAAAATCCGTTCAGTAGTTTTTGCCTGAAACGTGGACAACAGACAGACAGACAAAAAATTCAAAAACTATATTTTTGGTATCTGTTCCGTTTAAGAAGACCATGAAGTTTGACTTAATACTCTGAGGTAACTGGAGCTCTCACCCTGAATAAAAAAGTGTCGCCAGCAAATTTGACATTTATGTATGTAGTGGCTGTCAGCTGTCTCATATGACCATACGTATTTTTTTAAAGTGTAGGTGAGACGGAAGACAGCCACTGTGTTATTTGTGGTATTCAAAAAATTGTTCGTACTGCACTCTCCAGTTACCTCAGTATTAAGTCGAGCTTCATGAAGAAGACCCTTGGTGGTATTTTTTTCTATTTCTTTTCAATGTGAACAGCCCCTGTACCGGCAAAAAAATATGGGTATGGACATGGGCTTCATTTGACATTTGATGCCCATATTTTGTGCTTTAAAGGGCATAATATGGGCTTCAAATGTCAAATGAAGCCCATGTCCATACCCATAATTTTTAGCCGGTAGCCCCCTGAATAGAATCGCATACAGTTTTATAATAAGTATGAATTATTTTATTTATTTACTTTTGATGAAAGTTTTTTTGTTATACAGCTATTGGTCCTTGCCAACATATAGCTATAATTTATTTTGAAGATCGCAATTTCTGATGTGGAACCATAGTAGTTCAGCCAAATTTGTTTGATTTGAAATTTGAAAAAAAAAATTTTTGTTTTCTGCTCATGAAAACAAACAATTTTTATTATGGGACAGCTATTTCATACAAAAGTGCAAAAATATTTAATCAAAATGTATGTAACAGCTGATATTTTTTCGCGATTTCAGTTTTGGTCCTATAACAAAAGTTGTTTGTTTTCATGAGTAAAATAATCCCTAAAAATATCCGGGGTGATAAAAAATACCGTGTATATTACATAAACAGTACCTACGTATTAACACATTAAAAAATTATATCACATAGCCTTCCGCCCGCGGTTTTGCCGCGTGTACTACACGACGTTTTTCCGAGGGAATGTGATATTTTTGCGGGATAAAATTAGCCTATGGAACTCTCTAGCTCCTAAACTATCGACATACTAAAAAACAGGTCGATCCGTTGCTCCGTTTTGACGTGAAAGACGGACATACAAACAAACACACTTTCACATTTATAATATTAGTAGGTATATATTGTATGTCAAAAGAAAATACTTATCACGTTGAACAACTTCTCTTAAGATGCTGTATTTGTATCTCTTATAGTTAAGCTGGGCTGCAAGTGTTCCAAATCAGGAGTACCTGACCTTCGATATTTTTCCGTCAATAGAAAATGTCCATGACGTTAAACAACTTTTCTTAAGACGCTATGTTTGTATCTCATATAGTTTAATCTGGCTGCTAGGGTTCCACATCAGGTGTACCAGACCTTCAAACTTTGTACGTCAATAGAAAGTGCTCATCACGTTTAACAATTTTCCTTAAAACGGTATTTTTATATCTCTCATAGTTTGGCTGGACTGCTATGGTTCCACATCAGAAATTGCGATCTTCAAAATAAATTATAGCTATATGTTGGCAAGGACCAATAGCTGTATAACAAAAAAACTTTCATCAAAATCCGTTCCGTAAACTTTTTTGCCGACGTCATCACACGAAAAAATTCATCCCCTGTTTTCACCCTCTTTAGGGTAGTTTTTTTTACAAACTTTGAATGTCGTATTTATTTATATATTCAAAAGCCTATAAAATAATTTTGAAGCTTCCAGCTTTAAAAATTACGTAATTTCCATACAAACTTTCATCCCCTATTTCAACCCCTTACAGCCCTTTGTTCACATAAAAAAGTAGCCTATGTCCTTTCTCAGGCTCTAGATTATCTCTGTACCAATTTTTATTCAAATCGGTTCCGTAGTTTAGGCGTGATTGTGTAACACACAGACAGACAGATTCGCATTTTCGCATTTATAATATAAAGTAAGGATTACCAGATTTGTAACAACTTTAACCGTCCTATTGTTTTAAATCAAAAAGTCCATACTTTTTCCGAGTAGCGCCTTAAATTGCTACAAAATTATAGTCTCTAGACGTAAGCGAAAGCGTTAAAGCTAAGCTTATAAACTTTAAAAATGCAGGCTTAAAAATCCATTGGGATCATGTTTTTTTTATTATATTCTCGGTAGCGTTCGTGTGGCAATATAGAGACCCTAAGCGAAAGCGTTAAAGTTAAGCTATAAACTTTAAAAATCCAGGCTTAAAAATCCATTGGGATCATGTTTTTTGTATTATATTCTCGGTAGCGTTCGTGTGGCAATATAGAGACCCTAAGCGAAAGCGTTAAAGTTAAGCTTTAAACTTTAAAAATCCAGGCTTAAAAATCCATTGGGATCATGTGTTTTTTAACCGACTTCTAAATCAAAAAGGAGGAGGTTCTCTATTCGTCTGAATGTATGTTTTTTTTGTGTATGTCCACCGATTACTCGAAAACGGCTGAACCGATTGAAATGGTTCAAACGTTATTACATCAGGTTGGTTTCCAAGGTCCCATTTTTGAAATTTTGAAATCGGTTCAGTAGTTTTCAGGAAATCTTGAAAATACTGTCGTTTTCGTTACCACTTTACGTGAATTTAATACGTATCTTTAGGCATAACTCCTTTGTTTATAAACCGATTTAGATGATTCTTGTTTTGTTAAAAAGGGGATACCTCAAGGTATTTTAATCGACTTCGAAAACGGGGGTTTTCAGTTTGATCACATACCTATTTACCAGAAAACACGTAAATTGCCTGCACGATGCATTAAAAAGAGTAAAACAAAAATTATTTTTATAAAAAAATAAAACCATTATATTAAAGTAAGGTCAGCAAAAAACTTGTTAAAAGAGTATTTGACTGTTGTTGAAATGTAGATATTATATTATGACATTCAGAAATATAACATTATTGAATAACAAATGTGAAAAAAAAACAATTTGTATTTTAACAAGCGAATGATGAGCTATTTAATTGTGAATTTTATTTTATTATTATTATTTTATTTAATAGCGAGAGTATGGCGCTACCAGCATATTGTGTCGTCACTTTCTGGTAGCGCTCTCCTTGTCTAATTTGAAAGTTTGATGCTCTATCTATACCGCTGAAAATATGCAAGATATTTGAAAATAAATACAATGACCAATTTTTATTTTTATTTTTATATAGTAATATCTATGATAATATTACACACTGGACAGGCAGTCTCCATACAAATGACAACTTATTTTGTGTTTAATATGACCCTCTGCTAGAAGAAATAGACATTATAGAATCGAACCCATTTTATAGCTCGGTGCAATTATCAAACGAGATAGACCTAACAGTATCAAATGGCCATCTTGCTCCGAGCGGAGGAAATGAAGAAAAAAATTATTTTTATAAAAAAATAAAACCGCCTTCAAAAAACCACATCAAAAAAGTAAGAAATAATTCCTCACTAAATAAATAACGTAAGTACTTTGAAGTCGGGCGTGAAACATGTACAATTTTTTGTTGTTTTTGTTAAAACCCGCCCGACTTCAAAGTACTTACGTTATTTATTTAGTGAGGAATTATTTCTTACTTTTTTGATGTGGTTTTTTGAAGGCGGTTTTATTTTTTTATAAAAATAATTTTTATTTCACTCTTTTTAGTGCATCGTGCAGGCAATTTACGTGTTTTCTGGTAAATAGGTATGTGATCAAACTGAAAACCTCCTTTTTCGAAGTCGGTTAAAATACCTTAAGGTATCCCCTTTTTAACAAAACAAGAATCATCTATAAGATTTTAAACTTTCGCGTTCCATTATAATTATAAACAAGAGTAACGGGACTCAACGCGACATTTATTATGAAGTACATATTATTATGTACATAGCTTGACGTCAAGCTGTAAGTACATAATAATATGTACTTCATAATAAATGTCGCGCTGAGTCCCGTTACTCTTGTTTATAAGAATCATCTAAACCGGTTTATAAACAAAGGAGTTATGCCTAAAGATACGTATTAAATTCACATAAAGTGGTAACGAAAACGAAAGTATTTTCCAGATTTCCTGAAAACTACTGAACCGATTTCAAAATTTCAAAAAATGGGACCAACTTGGAAACCAACCTGATGTAATAACGTTTGAACCATTACAATCGGTTCAGCAGTCTTCGAGTAATCGGTGGACATACACAAAAAAAAAAAGAAAAAAAAAGAAAAAAAAACATACATACAGACGAATAGAGAACCTCCTCCTTTTTGATTTAGAAGTCGGTTAAAAAATCGAAGAAGAACAGCACGACCAACCAGCCCCTACAGAGGTTGTGCCTCCACCGCAGTTTCCTCCGGTACTGCGGCTGAACGAGCTCGTAGGTCTCCCGCCTACATTTAAGATTATGAGAAGGAAAGAATGTGGTAATATCACTGACCTCTATTATTTACACAATAGAGGTCAGTCACAGCCTTCTCTAGTTAGATATAGGAGGCTGTGTCTTCATGAGGCTGATGGGTCCATAGATTTAGAATTTTTTCGCTATGGGTCAGTGTGGACCATGAAGTTTGACTTAACAGTATTAAGTCGAGCTTCATAGTGTGGACTGTGGGTAGTATTTAAAAGTAAAACATATTCTGTCAATCTTTAATGTCACTAACATGTCAATAATTTAGGTGAATAAAGCCTTGATGTTGTTGATCGAATGAATAAAGCCGTTTACTCTTCACAGCCGATAATAAAACTTATTTTAACGAAAAAGTAAAGTAATAAATTATAATAATATTTTTTTTTTAAAAGCCAAAATAATCCGTCCCGGGAGAAAAAAGTTATTGAAAAAAATAAATAAGGCTTCCCTTTCCCTATATTATTTATTTAATAACTTTTTAGGTCTCGTTGCTGGTGGACATTTTGAACCACTTTTGGTCCTTTGAAAATAAAACGATTCAACAAAAAAGAAAAATAAAAAAAATAAGCAGTCCATTTCTTTGGTTGCTTTGTTTTTATTCTTGTATCGCTTTTACCCCATCTTTCTTATATTCGATATTCGCCAATACGTAGACTGTGCTGAAACCTAATTAGCTAAGTAAGTTTAGGGCAAGGACCTGCAGGGCTGTGTCCAATGTCCACTCGAGGAGCGCGCATGGGGTGAACGGTCGCCACACCTTGGAAGGGTGAGCAACTTTTGACAATTTACCACTAGCTGTATCAATGTGATCGATACTAGAAAAAAAAGATGAGGGAAGTTTTTACATTGTTGTTACATTAAAGAGTCGCTGATGAGCAAAGGATATACGATTATAAATTTGAATGACCGCAACGACACAGAGGACTAGTTATTTTTTTCCTATGTGGCAACGATGTTACAATAACATAATCATTTGAAATGTTTAGTATAATGTATTTTTATACTATAAGCAACTGTTGTATTAGTAACGATATGTATTTTTTTTGTACACATGTCGTTACCTAAGAAACGCTGGTAAATTTATTGCGTCTCTGTTCTTCTTGTCAGTTAAAAAAGTATTGAATGGGCGGTAGGAAAATGATGACGATTCATAAGTACATAATTATTATGTCTAAGTAAATAAAAAAATTATATGTGAAAGTTTAGATGTTTGGATGTTTGTTGCTCAATCACGCCAAAATGGTTGAACGGATTTGGCTGAAATTTGGGACACAGATACTTTTGTAGCCTGGAGAGGAACATAGGAAACTTTTTATCCCGGAAAATTATTTAAAATTCCCGCGGGATAACGTCGTGTAGTCCACGCGGACGAAGCCGCGGGCGGAAAGCTAGTATTTTATATTCTATCCTTAGATTAATAACTCTTCATTCTATCGTAAAAATTAGGTACCTACCACAAATGTGATGGAAGAATGATATCAAGTAGCTGGTGGGCACCAAATGGACTCTATTTGCCCAAAATACGTAGAGACGGAAGTACAGTGCCACTAGCTTTTCTGTTCCGGTGACAGCCGTGACAGGGGAGCCACTTGCAATACGAAATTAGCTGTCAAAATGGACTGTCGTATGTTGTGATGTGCCGCTGGGAATATTCCCATTTCCAAGTAATTTACTCTTTGTAAATTTACGGGAATATTCCCAATGTTCCCGGGAATATTCTCAAAGTTCCCAGACTAATTTAATTTCAAGAATGGCAAAATTTTCTGTCATATTTATATTTCCTTTTACTCCCATGGTTGCGCAACTACTTACTAGTTTTTGCCTGCGATTATACTTCTCTTAATCTCTATTAAAACACAGAACAAGACTACTGAATGTTAAAATACATAGTTTAATTTGTTAACTGAGCAAAGTAACGGTTTTAAGCCAACATACTTTGCAGCATTGATTATTATAGATCCCCATAGCCAAGGAAATCAAGGAACAGATATCACATCGAAGAAAATATTAACGGATGCCAAGTGACTATAAATATTAATCAAGACCTTTTGACTTCTTAAAGATTTATCAAACTACAAGTGCAGACGTGAAATTTGGAGTCGTCCCGTCTTACAACTAGCTCCGATGGGACTGGAACCCATGACCTTTGTACGGGCGAATCGAATTTATTTAATACTTCTTATAAGCTGTTGGCCAGCGTTTATTTCATCAATGTGAAGATATTACTACCCTCGATATTTAATAATAGAATATTTGATAAGATCTTTTTTAATATGGAACTGGGCAGGCATTTGACCACCATCTTGTTTAATCATAGGATGTGGTTTAAGATGCTGGATGTTTGCCCAGGATGCCTGTTCACTCTGGCCTTGAAGTGTTCAAGCTTGAAGTTATCGGGGATCACATAAGCAGGCAGCGCATTCCATTCTTTAGCGGTTCGCATAAGAAACGAAACTGCGAAGCGCTTGGTGCGGATAAGTAGAGTGTCAACAATATAATAATGATAAGATAGCCAGCGTCAGGTTCCCCGATGGTGGAAATGGGCTGAAAGAAAAAGGTCGGGCAGTTCTCTCGCACACTCCCAAAAGCGTATTCTATAAAATACCGATAGACACGCAACTTTGGGTTGGTGACTGGCATTCTGGAGTTCCGCCAGCGCCGTAGCCAGCGCTGAGTTTCCAATGAACCTCCTGAGACGGTTTTCAATCGATTCCAGAAGTTCTAGCTGATACTTGGCAGAACCATTCCATAAGTGACAACAGTACTCCATGCACGGACGAATCTGCGATTTGTATATCAAAAGCAGTTGGTCCGTCCGGCGTGAAGTACCGTTTAGAGCCCTAGAGAAGACGCCCATTTTCTTAGCAGCACACTTTGCAATGGAATCGATGTACTCGTCAAAATTCAGGTTGGATGGTGAGTTCAGGCCAAGAAGTTGCAGATGTTCAGTTATCGGCAAGAATACACCCTGGAAAGTTAGAGTCAGTTGGAAAGGACTCCGTTTTGCAGTGAATAAAAAAACCAGTGTTTGAGTAGCATTGAAAGTAGCAGATTAATTTGCTCAACAAGGGACTCTCGACAATAGCAATAAATTATTTATGATTTATGACAAGACTGGATTTCATCATTCGTAGCCTTTACAGTTGAGTGAGATATATCTGATGGTAGTTTCATCTGTATACCCGATAGTATTCCTCAATGTCTCAAGACTAAGGGTCTTTGACCAGTGTGTGTTGCCAGTTATGACTTATGGAAGCGAGACGTGGTCTTTTACTATGGGTCTCATAAGAAGGCTCGAGGTCACCCAGCGAGCAATGCAGAGAGCGATGCTTGGTATTTCCCTGCTCGATCGAATCAGAAATGATGAGATCGCAGGAGAACTAAAACGACCGACATCGCTCGAAGGATTGCTCAGTTGAAGTGGCAACATAGTGCGGAGAACCGATGGCCGTTGGGGCGGAAAGGTTCTCGAATGGTGACCGCAAACCGGACGACGTTCCGTGGGCAGCCCCCCTACAAGATGGACCGACGACGATCTGGTCAAGGTCGCGGGAAGCCGCTGGATGCGGGCAACGCAGGACCGATAAAGATAAAGGTCTTGAGACTTTTTGCCGTGTGAATATGCCATAATAATAAGTCTGCTATGTGACTGATTATTATCTTGTTCTTTTTTAAACAAATAATAAAATGTAGTAAATAAAGAGAAAATAAAATAAATAAATAGACATGTGGGGAATATACGTTACAAGCTGTAATTTTTAATAAAAGTTTAATATTATATTACGACATCATGGTACGACACTATTGTAATTCAAGTTATTTTAAAAATGACTAGCGAATCCTCGCGGTTTTATTTTACCCGCGTAGTACCCGTTTCCGTGGGAATATCGGGATAAAATATAGCCTATGTCAGTCGGGAAGAATGTAGCTTTCTAATGGTGAAAGAATTTTTAAAATTGGTCCAGTAGTTTCGGAGCCTATTCGATGCAAACAAACAAACAAACAATCAGATTCTTACTCTTTATAATATTAGTATAGATTATTATTAAAAGTATTACAAAAAAATCTGTTTTACTAAGTAGGTATTGGGAATATTCCCGGAAACATTGGAAATTTACTGGGAATATTCCCGGGAATATTGGAAACTTTCGCCATAAAAGTGATATTAAGTTTGGCATATTCATTTTGCTGTGTAATTTTGGCCAATGGAACACAAAACAAAAAAAGATTGAAATACGTTATAAGCAATTTTCCCCAATATTTCCACTTTTGGGAATATTGCCGGGAACGCTTCTGGGAATATTCCCAATGTTTCCAATATTCCCGGGAACGGCACATCACTCGTATGAAAACTTTTTTAGTTCCAAAGATAATCACCGGAACAGAAAAGCTTGTCGCACTATACCTATGTGCAGGAGCCCTACCACAGAATAATATTTGTTCTACGCCACGTCATTGGTTTACGAAGGCTAGAAAGAGAGAGATGGTGTAGATAGTTTGGCATAGGTGAAAAACCTAGTGATAAATTCTCTAAATATCACGATCAAAACAACATACAATAATCTCTAACTCTAACCAATCTTCTTCCAATTAAAGTTTGTAAAAAAAACTAGGTAGTTTTTTTTGTCTTAAAGTATTGATAGGTAGGCTGGTGTCGTGCAAAGCTTGTAAACGAATACTAAAGGAATAGATCATTGCAGAATATAGGGTAGCTAATAGTACCACAAACATTTCTGACCAAAAGCTTTCAAGCTTTTGTATTGCGATGCGAGTGGCTCCACCCCGTCACGCTGCCGCCACTGGGTCAGATTTGTATAGGGACTACAATTTTAGTCTTTAAACTAGAGCAAGTGACAAAGTTCATCAGTGCGTTATCCCTCTTATGCTGGGGCTACATTAGCGGGTAGTAGCGACTCCGATCTACCCGGCGAGACTCATCGTGTTAGAGCGAGGCCACAACACTGTGTTGCGGCGTCGCATCCTAAGGGCGTTTGTGCACTACCACTGAATTTTACCGATCCGGAAAAAATCGGATGCTTGTATTTTAATAATTAATCATTTATATTAGTAATTAATTAAATACAAGCATCCGTTTTTTTCCGGATCGGTAAAATTCAGTGGTAGTGCACAAACGCCCTAAAAATCTACGACTTATTGCTTGTTTGATGTATTGCTGTGCGACTTCGTTTTTGCGATGCGACGCCGCAACGCAGTGTTGTGGGCCTCGCCATTGTTGACGCGATGAGTGTGGCCGGGTAGGTCGTTGCAAGTTGCAACGCGTAGTATTCGGGCGAAGACGATGTATTATCGGGGCACTGTCGGTAAACTGAACTTTGATGCGCGCATCAAAGGGATTTGTTCAGACTGAACGGCACGATGAATCTTCGCCCGCCTCGTATAGGACAAGAACATCGCGATGCCCAAACACGATGTTTTTAGAGGCGTGATTTCGAACTCGACCGCAAACCACAACAGCAAGCGTCAGTGTCGCGCGACACTACAATGTACAAATCAATACCGCGTGCATGCGCGCGCGCTTTTCGCACATAAAATAAGGCCGTAAATAGAAAATAACACGTATCAATATCGACTTTATTTCAAGTAATTAAGCATTGATTGACATTACACGATCACGTAAATCCGAGACATTTTAACGACCTAACTATCTGTCCAATATGTTACATCGCTGTCTAAACACAATAATATGTAATCAATAGATATATTTTACGACAGTACGATATATTTTTAGATTCCGAACAACATAGCTTTCCGTCCACTCTCAGTAGATGCCCGTTGTGGGAAGGTCTAAAGGTCTTGTTAATTTGCTGGCAATCGATGATTTCATACGAAACGGTACACCTTCCAGTATAATCTGACCTCTTCCTTTATTCAGGTACTAGCTGTGCCCGCGACTTCGTTCGCGTGGAATAGTGACTTTCGGCAGCATTTTTCATTTTTTTAGCTAATAAGGTTTTTCGTTTTTTTGTGTATTTATTTTATATATATTAGTTTAGCGCTATGATACATATTAACACATTAAAAAATTATTTCACTTAGCCTTCCGCCTGCGGTTTCGCCCGCCTGTACTACACGACGTTATCTCGATGGAAAGTTATATTTTCCCGGGATATCAATTAGTCTTTGTCACTCTCTAGCTCCTAAAATATCCACATACTAAAAAAACACGCCGATCCGTTGCTCCGTTTTGACGTGAAAGACGGATATACAAACAGTCTGTCAAAAGAAAGAACTTATCACGCTGAACAACTTCTCTTAAGATGCTATCTCATATAGTTTAACCTGGCTGCTAGGGTTCCACATCAGCTGGCCTAGCATGAACGGCTTTTATCATGCGATATGATATAGCACGTCATGCTGTCTTGCTTACCTACCCCACTAAGGTGGAAGCAAGACAGCAAGACGTGCTATATCTTATCGCGTGATATAATGATGGTAATGCTAGCCAGGCAGGTGTACAAAGACCTTCAAACTTTTTACGTCAATAGAAAATGCTCATCACATTTAACAATTTTCCATAAGACGGTATTTTTATATCTCTCATAGTTTGGCTGGACTGCTATGGTTCCACATCGGCCATTTCGATCTTCTAAATAAATTATAGCCTACCTAATAGCTATATAACAAAAAAAGTTTCATTAAAATCCGTTTAGTAGTTTTTGCCTGAAACGTGGACAACAGACAGACAGACAAAAAATTCAAAAACTATATTTTTGGTATCTGTTCCGTTAAAGAAGACCCTTGGTGGTATTTTTTTCTATTTCTTTTCAATGTATACAGCCCCTGTACCGGCAAAAAAATATGGATATGGACATGGGCTTCATTTGACATTTGCTCCCATATTTTGTGCTTTTAAGGGCATAATATGGGCTTCAAATGTCAAATGAAGCCCATGTCCATACTCATAATTTTTAGCCGGTAGCCCCCTGAATAGAATCGCATACAGTTTTATAATAAGTATGAATTATTTTATTTATTTACTTTTGATGAAAGTTTTTTTGTTATACAGCTATTGGTCCTTGCCAACATATAGCTATTGTAGTGACATAGCGGCGCGGGCAAACTGCAAGTTAGCATTTTTGAGTAATAGAATTGCGAGCGCGACACACGCCCCGCAGTCGTCTACAGGATCCCGCCTCGCTAGGTCACAATTTGTTTACCTTAAGTTGACTAAATATTAATTACGTTACTGTACTATATCAGTGTGTGATTTGAGACATTATAAACAGTGAAACGAAGTTTATTTCTTTAATTTCTCTCCCGGACCATAATATAGGGGAATACCTAAATTGGTGACCCCGACGTAGGCGGCTCACGTTTTGCGGACCTAGCGAGAGCGTATATAAATAGTTTAATTTAATAGTCAGATTGTGTTGTGAGTCATAGGAGTAATTGACAATGTCGCCGCCGACACAGAATCCCGAAGCAGCTAAAAGCCCGGTGCCGGTAAAAAAACCGGAAATTCAAGAGGAAAGCTCCGGTGAGGTGTCAATGGTTTCTGTGCAAATGAGGACTCCGGAATTTTGGCAAGATATGCCTAGAATGTGGTTTTGCCGTTTTGAGTCTATAATGGCATCGCAAAGACAAGGTGACAGCGTGAAATTCGATTTAGTGTTGTCAAAGCTTACCAAAGAGGCGTTGCGGCAAGTTAGCGACATAGTGCAATCTCCGCCAGCGACAGCTAAGTATGAAACTTTGAAAGAGCGCCTTTTGACAGTTTTCGAAGAAAGTGCAGAGTCACAATTTCAGAGATTGGTTAACGACATGGACCTGGGTACGCAAAAACCATCACAACTTTTAAGAAAAATGACTGATCTAGCCAAGAATTGCGGAATTACGAACGAGCCATTGAGAAAATTGTGGTTAAGCCGCCTGCCACCCAGCGTTAGAGCAGTGCTCACGGTGAGCGGGGACGTAAGCTTAGATAGCTTAGCGCTCATGGCGGATAAGATCTTGGAGAATCTGGGAAATGGTCAGGTAGCAGCGGTAGCATCGTCCAGTAACGCGCCAGCAGCTATCGACATGGAGACAGAAATGATCAAACACATGCGTAATATGTCCCTAGAGCTGAAGGAACTCCGCGGCGAGATAGACGAAATCCGGTCTCGAGGTAGGAGCTACGGTCGACCGCGGGAGAGGGAGTACGACGGGGGTCGATGGAGGTTCCGACCCAGAAGCAGTTCTGCGCCACGTCGAGAGCCAAGGGAACGAGTATGGCTATGTCGTCATCATTTCCGGCTTAGGGAAAAAGCAACGGAGTGTGAACAGCCTTGTGGCTGGGTAAAAGGACAGCAAACACGGCCAAATTCGGAAAACTAGTGGCGGTGCAGTCAGCGTCGGTGAGCGATTGTGCCGCGGGTAATCACCGGTTGTGCGTCAGAGAGCAAAAAACGGGTTTAGTGTACCTGGTAGATACCGGGGCAAATGTGTCAGTGATTCCAGTGAATAAAGTGTTGGACAAAAGCAAAGTACGTGAGTGCCCTTATAAACTGTATGCTGCAAACAATACGGAAATAAAGACTTATGGTGTAATATCGTTAGAAATTGATCTTAGTTTACGCCGTAGCTTTAGATGGAATTTTATTATAGCTGAGGTAAAGCAGCCCATAATTGGGGCAGATTTTTTAAAAGCACACGAGTTAATAGTTGATTTACATAATAGAAGGTTGTTGGACGGTCGCACCCAGTTAGACACACAGGGTATTTTAGTTGTTTATGATGAGCCCGTGATAACTAGTATTCAAAGTGATAACCCGTATCGCGAGCTATTAGAACAATTTTCAGAGATAACTAAGCCAATTTGTTTTAAAGAACCGAGTAAACATGGTATTTTTCACCATATAGAGACTAAAGGTCCCCCGGTTTTTGCAAAAGTTAGACCATTACCGCCGCAAAGATATAAAGTCGCTAGGGACGAGTTTAGGTTAATGCAAGAATTAGGTATTTGCAGGCCCTCCAAGAGTCCGTGGGCTAGCCCGCTACACGTGGTGCCGAAGAAGGACGGTCAGATCAGGCCCTGTGGGGACTATCGTGCACTCAATGCGATCACGAAGCCAGACAGGTACCCGATTCCAAGGATACAAGATTTTACCTATGGATTGGCAGGTAAGTGTGTTTTTTCCCGGCTAGACATAAATAGAGCTTTTCACAATATAAGTATTGCGCCGGAGGATGTTGAGAAAACCGCGATTTTAACGCCGTTCGGGCTATTCGAGTTTCCCAGAATGACCTTCGGCCTACGTAATGCAGCGCAGACGTTCCAGAGGTTCATGAATAATAGTGTATTACAAGGAATCGAATCTTGGACCCAGGGGGACAAAAAGGAAGGGGATAGCTCTAACCTCTTCTGTTATATTGATGACGTTATAATTGCAAGTTCTAATCATGCTGTACATAAAGAGCATCTTAAACAAGTTTTCGCGAGGTTTGAAGAGTTTGGAATAACTATTAACCTAGCGAAATGCTGTTTTGGTAAGTCTAATGTGGAATTTTTAGGTTATGAGGTCAGCACAGAAGGTATTAAGCCCATCAAGAGCAAAGTAGAAGCCATCAAAGAGTTCCCTAGACCGGAAACCATCGAACAGCTTCGCCGGTTCCTAGGGATGGTAAACTTTTACAGGAGTCACCTGGAACGCGCGGCAGAGTATCAGGCGGAGTTGAATAATTTCCTGCATGGCGCCAAAAAGAAGGATAAGTCACAGGTAAAATGGACAGATAAGGCAATCGCCGCGTTCGAACACTGCAAAATAGCCCTGGAAAACGCAGTGACGTTATCACACCCGGGAGAGGAAGGTACGCTATATTTGATGTGCGACGCGTCAAATTCATGCGTCGGTGCAGCGCTCCAGCATAAGGTAAAAGGCGCCTGGAAGCCTCTAGGGTACTTCTCCAAAAGGCTTTCGGAAGCGCAAAAGAAGTATAGCACGTACGACAGGGAACTTCTAGCAGTGTATTTGGCTATAGTGCATTTTCGTAACATGATTGAAGGGCGACAGCTCATAGTAATGTCAGACCATAAGCCGCTAACTCATGCTTTGTCTAAAATAGGTACGGATAACAAAGAAACGCCCAGGCGAACCCGACAGCTATTGTATATAAGCGAATTTACGAGCGATATACAATACGTCAAAGGTAACGATAACGCGGTTGCTGACGCGCTATCCCGGGTAGTAGAGACTATTGTTTGTCCGTCGGTTATAGATTTCGACGAAGTCGCCCGGGCGCAGGAAGCGGACGATAAGCTGGCTAAAATGCTGACAGAGCCACAAGGTAATATAGTGCTTAAAAAATTGCAATCGCCGCTGTGTAATAATGCTATTTATTGTGATACTTCAGAGAACCGTGTGAGACCCTACCTGCCCCAGCAGTTTAGAAAAGTAGCTTTCGAAGTAGTCCACAATAATAATCACCCTGGAATCAGAACCACGCGCAAAATGGTCGCGAATAGGTATTTTTGGCCGGGGATGAACAAAGATATTAGTTTGTGGGCCCAAGCGTGTATACACTGTCAGAAGGTAAAAACGCATAGGCACACAAACTCGGGGTTAGGTACTTTTCCTCTTGCAGAACGCTTCGAGCATTTACATATAGATATTGTGGGTCCCCTGCCGACTACGCAGGAAGGGTTTAGATACTTAGTTACCATGATAGACCGGTTCACTAGCTGGCCGGAAGCAGTGCCGGTAACCGATATTACAGCCGAGACCATCGCTAAAACAATTTATGAATACTGGATTTGCCGGTTTGGTTGTCCGAGTAGAGTAACCAGCGACCAAGGGAGGCAGTTTGAAAGCGATTTATTTAGTAAACTTATGAAAATATTAGGTATCCATAAGATTCGTACTACAGCGTACCATCCACAAAGTAATGGGAAAGTAGAAAGACTCCATCGTTCTCTGAAGGCCGCTTTAAAAGCCCGATTGTTACAAAAGGTAAATGGATCATGGGTCGATGAACTACCAACAGTCATGCTGGGCCTGCGTGCAGCGTGTCGAAGCGACAGCGGCGTCAGCGCAGCAGAAATGGTAATAGGGCACACGTTACGCTTACCTAGCGACTTTTATACCGATTGCGCGAATGTAGAAATTTCAGATGAGACGTATGTAAGTAAATTGCGTCAAATCATACAAAGTCTGCGGCCTCAGACACGAGAGAATAGCGATTGTAGAAAAATTTTTGTGCATAAAGATTTAAGTTCATGTACGCATGTTTTCGTACGCAATGATTTAGTGCAGAAGCCTTTGTTGCCTGCTTATAGTGGACCGTATTTTGTAGTAAAAAGATCACCAAAAAACATGGTTGTTAAAATAGGGGACCGTCAAACAACCGTTTCTATAGACAGAGTTAAACCCGCGTACTGTTTGAACGAATCTGAAACCAATTATGAACATGTGAACAAGGAAAATATAAGAGTTAATAACAAAATGTGTGAAAATAGTCAAAATAGTCAAAAAGAAGCTATTGTCTTAATTCCAGATGCGCAAAAATCGCTACCGCCTAAGCTTAGTACGCGCAGTGGCCGTACAATTAAGCCGCCAGTGCGATTTTTGGTGCCGTAATGATCTGAACTAGATTAAAAATGTTGATAATTTATTTATAATATTGTACATCTCACTCGAGAAAAAGAGTTAACGTAATTGGTTGCCTATAAAGTATATGTTTTTCTTTATCTGTAAAATGGGTAAAACTTATAGTAAAGAAGAGGAAATAATCATTGCTCAAAATGGCGCGAATAATGCCAGCACTAGTGATGTGGTGATGCAATTTAAGCTCTATGGAGCAATCTTGTTCGCAATGTTCATAATGGTGGCGTTAATTTTCATATACTTTTGCATTAGAAAATGTCGTGAAAGCACTCGAAGCTGGATGGATGATAAAATCAGGGCCATGTGGAAGTCAGCTGGTAACGCAAACGTTACATTACAAACCCCGCAGCAGGTGGTTTACTCGTCGGAATAATCGAAAGTGTGTGTTAATGGAGAAATTAGTTGGCTATTGTCGCGAGAGGGGGCCAGGTGAGCCTTAAGGGGTGTTATTTAGTATTGCAGACCAGCCTCTCGGACAATATACCCTTAATATTTTTTTGTTTTTTTATTATGTTTTACTCGTGTGTAAATTTAAAGTCGGCCCTTGAAAAACAGGTGTTCGCAAATATAGTAAGTAAGTAATAATATTTTCGTAATATGAATGTAGTGTTTACAAAATTTTTGGTTAAAAAAACATTAAATTAAATTATTATAATGATTGTGTTCAGTAATAAACTTTTACAAAGAACAACGTAAGAATAATATTCTTAGTCCTTTAAAGTATTCAAATAACGTTGTCAAGGATTGCGTAAACATCGCCTTAAGTGTTCTAAAAATAGATTGCTAGTACGCGCCTTAAGCGTTGGAATGAGACGCGCGCGCAATAGTATTGCTGTCATGGCACTCTTGAACATAGGAGTGACGTAGTTGTGTTGCGATAGTGATAACACAACTATATTGTTTCGTGCATAACATTAAGAGCTATGGATAATTAAATCAAGTAATAAGTATTTTTTTTATAATGTATGTTTAGTTTACGTGTTTGTAATAATCACTAAACTTGTACAACGTCATTTATGTATTTGTACCACAATAGGTATTTTGTGCATCATTATTATGTTGATAATTTCGATTCTGTAGAATGATAGGTAGTATAAATATGTCAAAAAGCTATTTGGATGAAGATATTTTTTTGTGAAATAAAAAGACAAGAAATGGTTTGATAAAATGTTTATTAAGTAGGTACGTATTATAATAAAATATAAGTATAAGTAATAAATGTTGTATTGTTGTTCAAGTGACAAAATTTTTAATTGTAAATTGTAATAATGCTTGTTCTAATATTGTTTGTTATGACTAGCTAGAGTTCATTGTATTGCAAGTAACCTAGATTGCGTCATCGCAGCGAGCGATCGCCGTCACGTAGGTGACCACGCTTTTCAACTGTATCAGCGCATTCCTGTGTGCCTTCCGCGCGCTAACTAGTAGTACTAAGATGTTATTTTTGGGAATTATTTTTTTTTAAAAAAGGAGGGGGATGGTTGTAGTGACATAGCGGCGCGGGCAAACTGCAAGTTAGCATTTTTGAGTAATAGAATTGCGAGCGCGACACACGCCCCGCAGTCGTCTACAGGATCCCGCCTCGCTAGGTCACAATTTGTTTACCTTAAGTTGACTAAATATTAATTACGTTACTGTACTATATCAGTGTGTGATTTGAGACATTATAAACAGTGAAACGAAGTTTATTTCTTTAATTTCTCTCCCGGACCATAATATAGGGGAATACCTAAACTATAATTAATTTTGAAGATCGCAATTTCTGATGTGGAACCATAGCAGTCCAGCCAAACTATGAGAGATATAAAAATACCGTTATTTTCTGCTCATGAAAACAAACAATTTTTATTATGGGACCAACACTAAAATCGCAAAAAAACAGCTATTCCATACAAAAGTGCAAAAATATTTAATCAAAATGTATGGAACAGCTGATATTTTTTCTCGATTTCAGTGTTGGTCCCATAATAAAAGTTGTTTGTTTTCATGAGTAAAATAATCCCTAAAAATATCCGGGGTGAAGGGTGATAAAAAAATACCGTGTATATTACATAAACAGTACCTGCGTATTAAAAATTGATATCACATAGCCTTCCGCCCGCGGTTTTGCCGCGTGTACTACACGACGTTTTTCCGAGGGAATGTGATATTTTTCCGGGATAAAATTAGCCTATGGGACTCTCTAGCTCCTAAACTATCCACATACTAAAAAAACAGGTCGATCCGTTGCTCCGTTTTGACGTGAAAGACGGACATACAAACAAACACACTTTCACATTTATAATATTAGTATATATTGTATGTCAAAAGAAAATACTTATCACGCTGAACAACTTCTCTTAAGATGCTGTATTTGTATCTCTTATAGTTAAGCTGGGCTGCAAGGGTTCCAAATCAGGAATACCAGACCTTCGATATTTTTCCGTCAATAGAAAATGTCCATGACGTTAAACAACTTTTCATAAGACGCTATGTTTGTATCTCATATAGTTTAATCTGGCTGCTAGGGTTCCACATCAGGTGTACCAGACCTTCAAACTTTGTACGTCAATAGAAAGTGCTCATCACGTTTAACAATTTTCCTTAAAACGGTATTTTTATATCTCTCATAGTTTGGCTGGACTGCTATGGTTCCACATCAGAAATTGCGATCTTCAAAATAAATTATAGCTATATGTTGGCAAGGACCAATAGCTGTATAACAAAAAAACTTTCATCAAAATCCGTTCCGTAAACTTTTTTGCCGACGTCATCACACGAAAAAATTCATCCCCAGTTTTCACCCTCTTTAGGGTAGTTTTTTTTACAAACTTTGAATGTCGTATTTATTTATCTAATCAAAAGCCTATAAAATAATTTTGAAGCTTCTAACTTAAAAAATGATGTAATTTCCATACAAACTTTCATCCCCTATTTCAACCCCTTACAGCCCTTTGTTCACATAAAAAAGTAGCCTATGTCCTTTCTCAGGCTCTAGACTATCTCTGTACCAATTTTTATTCAAATCGGTTCCGTAGTTTAGGCGTGATTGTGTAACACACAGACAGACAGATTCGCATTTTTGCATTTATAATATAAGTAAGGAGTAAGGATTATAGGTGAAATTGTAATTGCTGCTTGCTGCTGCGGTCAGGTTCGAAATCATGGCAGCAACAGCGGACGCCGCGATGTGAAGCCGCGACGTGAAGCCCAGATCGAACTCGTATCGTACCTACGCGCCATCGCCAACGCGACACGAATCTTTGTCCGCTAATGTAGCCCCAGCATAAGCAGTAACAAGTCACATGTAGGTATATTTATTCGGCACTCGTGCGCTCACCATTAGGCTGCCATTGTCGGGTCTGTGGCGTCACGGTTCGCGCGCGGGCGCACGGTGGGTCACGGCCCCTTCATTTGCATCTATGGTTTCACTTTTCTCTCGCCATTTTAGTCGACCAACTCGATTTGTGTGGAAACTCGTAGAGTAGCAATGAGGATTTCATTTGTTGTAGATTTACATAATCATCATCAGTCATATACGCCCACTGCTGGGCATAGGCGTCCTTCAAGGATCCCTACAACGAACGGTCCTTCACTTTTCGCCTCCAGCGGCATTATAAAAGTATGGTATACAAAAGGAGGGCTTAACGCTAAAAGCATTCTCTACCGGCCAAACTGTAGGAAAATGATGCCAGCGAATGCGGTACAAATAAGTATAAAAAAACCCTTATATTATTCAATTAATATAGACAAAACTAATGCAATAACAATAGATAGACATACCTAGTTGTACATATATACCTACCTATATATACACATAAATTATGTACACTTGACAGCATATCAGGTTAAACAGTTGAACTGCGATAACAGTTTTTATTAAAGGCGGTCTCAAGGGCAACATGTACAGTCTGATGTGCCGCCGTGTGTACATAATACAATAGTAAATTGTACAACAAGTGCATAAAACGTGCCATTTTACCCGAGACGTATATATCCACCCGAGCCGTAGGCGAGGGTTGATAGTCAATCAATTCGAGGGTAAAATGGGTTTTATGTACGAGTTGTTGTCACTCTGCTTTTCACTTCGAGTGTGAGGAAAATAAATAACAATATTGCAAAAGAAAAAATTAAGGCTTCGCCATATTGGCGGGAAGACTTTCTTTTTCTTTTTTTTATACGTAGCAGTGGCAGCACAGCAGTGACATTAGCATTATATCGTAGTCCATAATGCTCTTGAAATACTTATTTCTTAGAAAACTCATTAATTTTGCCTAGTTTTATTAATTTGGTAATTTAACATGGATTAAGTATGTAAGTACAAAATTGAAGAAACAGAATGAAATATAGTAGATTGTACAACAAGTGCATAAAACATACCATTTAACCCGAGACGTATATATCCACCCGAGCCGTAGGCGAGGATGGATAGTCAATTCGAGGGTAAAATGGGTTTTATGTACGAGTTATACACTCTGCTTTTCACTTCGAGTGTGAGGAAAATAAATTACAATATTGCAAAAAAGAAAAAATAAAGACTACACCATATATTGGCGGGAAAACTTTCTTTTTCTTTTTTTTATACGTGGAAGTGGCAGCACAGTTTCTTAGCATAGATCGTAGTCCATAATGCTCTTGAAATACTTATTTCTTACAAAACTCATTAATTTTGCCTAGTTTTATTTATTTAGTAATTTAACATGGATTATTTACAAAATAAGAAACAAAGTGAAACAACAAGTTTATGTAACAAAGTTTAATTGCGTGTGTGACTGTTTACCGGAAGACCTTTGTCTTAGAGTCTGTGACATAGACGAAGATTTTACTTTATGCACTAGAGCATAAAAAGCGATTTTATGCAGCCTATACCCAACATAAACACGAACTTTACGAGCATGAGAAGTGAAAAAAAGTTTATTTAAAAAAGTTAAATTGCGTTGTGACTGTTTACCTGATGACCTCTGTCTTAGTGTCTGAGACTTAGACGAAGATTTTACTTTATGCACTAGAGCATAAAAAGCGATTTTATGCAGCCTACACCCAACATAAACACGAACTTTACGAGCATGAGAAGTGAAAAATTACAATAGTTAACCCCATACATTTTGCCTTAGCTCCCGTTTTTGTCCGGGATGTATCTATGTCTGTTAGTGCCCTGAAGTTTCTAGCTTTTTGTTAAAATAATAATACGTAGGTATTGAGTTAAATAGCCTAGGTCATCTTTGGAAATAAGGGAATGTTAACGGACAGTCGCCATATGGGAAGGTCACCTTGAATATTGTATTATATTGTGAATATTGTCTGAATGCTTAATTTATAAAACAAAACAGGTTTAATCAGACAAAGACAGTAAGTATAGAGCTCTACCTCGAATCACAGATCACCTGTATGTTAGCAAGCACCTCGAATATCTTCTCACCACAAACATTGTTGAAAGCCCGAAAATTTTAAACAGACCAATCACATCTATCGGAAACGCTTACTCGCGGAAGTCGGGGATTATTATCGGCGGCGTCATTCGGCATCTTTTTTTAGCTCTCCATGCGTGGAGCTTGCCGCTTGCCGCCGGCGCGTGCATCGCTTCAGAGAAAGAGTAAAAAACGACAAAAGTAAGGGATCACGCGAACGGCCGGCGGGCGCGGGCTATTTGCGGAGAGCGCGTGCGCGGACAGACTGCCAAAGATTAAGTAAAGATAGACTTGACATTTTCCGGTACAAAGTGCCTACAGTGCACAACGTTTTCTGTTCCGGTGGCCAAAAACTGGAACTAACTAACTATTTCGGTTTGGCTATAGAGTCAACGCTACATAACTTGGCAGATGTAGGGGGCGCTGATCGTCGTGTTCATCTTAGAATAAAATAAGCCATATTCCATTATAATGTGATAATTTTAGTTCCAGCTTTTGACACGCGCTAGGTTATGAGGCGCGTTAGATATCCGGTTGGAGTGTCAAAATTGGCCTAAAAAGTGCGCCCATTCGGCCATTTCTTATCACTTCCTGTTATTTTTACGTAAGGTCGTAACGTTCGTAACCTTTTTCTGCGTAATAAAAATAAATCTGTTGATGCCTTATTTGAGTTTTGTTTTAGTTCGGGTGTGCGTTACTCTAGAGTGCGCGCCAGATACCTATATCTGCGCGCGTGTCGAAATCTAATATTAATCTATTACCATAACCTTAGAACGAAAAAAAATGTACTGTAACTGGCCCCAAAAACGCCCCAGTCACGCGTAACACAGACTCTGACATGTTATAGCTCTATTTTTTATTAGGTGATTGTATTGGGATGGGATAGACGATTTTCCGGTGGAAAGTGGCAAATTTGGTTTAGACTAGGGTAGGGACTGACATCCACCAATTCAATTCACATTAGGCCTTCTTGGTGGGTCATAAATAAGGCCTATAAATACCTAAAGATTCAAGCTGAACGCTTTATAAATAGCACAATTATTGACAAAACAATGAGCTAAAAGCTTTGTCTTTGAAAATTATGAATAATTAACTACGAGTAACCAATTATCCTCCGTAGAGAACTTATAGCGTTAAGGAAAACGTAAAGCCACTTTGAGCATGAGGTGACTTATAATGAATCCATTATTTATCGGATCTTTTAAAACATCGAACGAAAACACTTCACGACGATGCAACGTATATTGTTTGATGCGATGACATAATAAAAAGAAGGAAACTTCCATTTAGGACCTTCGATCAACAATAACATTTATGACATGTAACTATATTTTACCGTACCGAATAGTTGCCGAATAGTGTAATTTGATTGAAGTTGGGTTGTTTGTGGCTTTGGTGATATTAGCGAGGAAAATACTTTTAAGTTAAACAGATTTGAAAATTAGTACATGTTAACGTGATAGTCTAAAGTGGTAAGTAGAGTCCGTATCAGATAACTCTGCACGTGACTGGGGCGTTTTTGGTGTTAGTTTTTGCTATCTTCCTAGCTCTCATTCGTGCTGCTAATGAATGAGACTCCTTGCCCGAGTCTGAGTTTCCCGATAGGTACAATCTGATGAGGCTTTCTCGTGTCGCGAGTAAATCTGCATATTTTAAGCAAACGCGATACATACTAGTTCCCATCATCATCGCTTACCATCAAGCGAGATAGCGGGCAACCGCTTGCCTATCTAGAATAAAAAATAAAAGCAATTTTTTTTTTGTTCTTAGTTTATGGTAAAACATTAGTAGGTGGTATTTGATTTCGATCGCGCGCACACATAGGTATCTGGCGTGCACTCTAATTTATTCAATCTGCAGTCAAATATTTATTCTTTGAAAACATTAGCCGTCCTTGTCATCGCACTGCAGCTCCCGCCCAGCATGCATTCCGCCCAACCCAACTTTATCAAGGCCGTGATTTACAACATCTTAGTGTTTACCTTTATAGCCAATGTTTTACGACCTCCACGTTTTATTAATCATATTTCTCTAGCAATGATAAAGTTTATAAATGGATCCTATTGAGCAAGACATCATAGGGGCTAACTAAAGTGTAGATTCATGAATTAAATTCATTGATAATATAAGGAGAAAATATCTAGTAATTTACAATATAATTCGTATTGGGAGAACGGGGCGTCTGGAGTAGAGCGGGCGCGCGGCGAGTGGGGCCGGTGTGGCGTGCCGCAGTCCGCGCCCGGGCCCGCCGCCGGCCTGTCGTCTGTCGCCCCGCACGCGCCGCGATCTCGCCGCCTTTGTTTATATTCCGACGCGCCCCCTCAACCAGCTGTTCGGAGTGCTCCGCCGTGACAAACAACCGCCAACCGCTTGTGTGATTTCAGTTTTCAGTGCCACTAGGAAAGTGCTTTGTGTAGTCAGCTGTTAGTGTACATGGGGCGTCTGGCGTGCCCCTGAAGCCGGTGCGCGCGTCTCTGCTGTACACGGCGAGCGCCATGGCGGCGACGGCCCGCCGCGAGATAGACACCGGCGAGGAGGACATCGCCGCCATCGCCAAGCAGATTTCGGACCATGCCGAAGCCATTTATCAGACTTGGAAGGCGCGCGGCCTCGCACCTACGGAGATACTGTCGTGTAGACCCACGCCTGGCGTGGGCTTGAAGCTAGGCGATCTCCGCACCAAGCCGAAGCCCGAACCTAAGCCAGAAATAAAGCAAAGACCGGATATAAGGCGGGAGCTGCGTCCAGAGATAGTTCGGGATCAGCGCCCCGACACCAGAAGGGATCAGCGATCGGAACCTCGTCGCGAACATTGGCAGGAACCCGAGGGAGAAACTATAGAGGTCACATTACCACCGGATTTAGTGCCAGAACGAAATGGTACGGCCAGCGCTATTGCAGGTTCGAGGAGAGCCGACCCAGCAGCGATGCGCCTTGAGGTCGCTAGAGAAGAAGAGCGCCTGCTGCGAGCGCTGCGGACCGGTGGAGTGGTGGCCGAGCGCACGGCTGAGCGGCCGGATGTAGTGCCGTTGGTTCCATCGCTGGTCGATTATGCAAAGAGTAGATACCAAGACAGATTAGATACCGGTGCGAGGAAGCCGTCAACGGGAGCCAGTGGAGAGCGAAGAGCATCTCTTGGATCGCACGTGACCGAAGCTCGGTCTAAATTCGAAGCTAGAGCGCGGCGCGCGTCTAGCGCCGGCGCCGGCGAGCCCGCCACGGCAGCAGGTGCGACGCCGGTGCGGCCTTTCCTCACACGCGGCTCCGTCGCTGAACGGGTGCTCATGTTTGAAAAATGCCCCAGTGAAGCCACCCTTGAACTTGCCAAACGAAAATCACCAGCAGCTACGACGTGGCGGGGACCCCATGATGTCATAAATAGAGCACAGGTGAGTGACGACCTTCGATTCGCTTCAAAATACGCACTTTTAAACTTGACATTTGCAAACATAACACAGCATAAATTATTAGTACATGCGTGCAAACGACAGCAAGCTATGAGCTCTGTAAACACCAATTACGAATTCGTAATTGGTGTTTACAGAGTACGAATTTTTATGCTATTTACAATTGTGTCACTCTCAGACAACAACAAGGATACTGATGGAGAATCCGATTTATGCATAGACACACGTTACATAGCCAGTAGTGTGTTTCAAGTACACAGTGACATCAGCAGCACCAGCGTCACTGAGATTAGAATACCCACTCACTGTAAGAGAAACGCAGAACAGGATTTGCAAAATATTAATGCACGTGGAAATAATATCTCGCCTCGAACACTAAAATAAAACAGCTGTTTTCATAATTAATGAGCCCAAAGCCATATCGGTCCGTACTAAGGTCACGAGTTATTAAACAATTCGCCACTTCTCTTCTTTGCATCATAACAGCCAACTTTTATCATAAGTACTTTTATTTACATATTACGTACATTTAATATTTACAGTCCGTATCTTTATATTTTCATAAAATTAGGTCACGTTAATATTGATTTTGTAAAGACCTCAATCGTTTATGCCAAAATTGGGGTGTGGATGTCGCCATATGTTTTTTCAATAGCTGTAATAATAGTCTGTCACAATAAAAGTGAATGGTTAGATCGTCAATGATATTTTGCATCTGTAATATAAGAATAAAATCTTGCGATTTGTGTTATGTAAACTTTGTTTTGACAAGACAAGAACAAGGAAGATGATACTGTAAATAATAATAATTATGATGATTACAAGTGAATATAAAAACAACGCAAAATCCTTTTAAAGTCATGATAAAAATCCTAAGTTTATGCCATGTGCTCTAGATGATATTATATCATACAGATAAACTCAACAACATTAATATAATAGAGAAAGAGAAACATATGATTCCGGCCGGCATCTAAATGAGTACAATGAACCATTTAACAGTATTGAATCGCAGCCGGAGCTGATTTAGTGCATGTTCCTGTACAATGCGCCCGGCGCGGTGCATATTTGTCAATTTGCCAAAATGTAACGCGGCTACCCAACGAACGCTCCCACTCTTTTAAATTCAACTTTTTGCTCAGGGTAATGATAAAGATGTGTTTAAAATAGTCTCTGGTTCTTCAAAGTTCTGTCAGATATTTAAAATTACTGCCACTATTTTGATGGAAGAGCGGGGTATTCTACACAAGAGTAGATCTCGCTTTTTACAAATATTTCCAAAAATAAACTAATATATTCGTGTCATTATTATTACAATTAGATGCTGCTCATCCAAAGTGCTGTGGTTGACATCAATATATCAATTTAACCGGAATAAAATCTTTCAAAGTATTTTTTTCCGTATACGTCCTATGAATAAAGCAAATAAGCATACTCGTTACTCGGTATTCAAATTAGAAAGAAAATTCAAATTTCTTTTATGAGAAACGTTTCTACATTAGGAAGGTTAAAACTTATTGAAATTTTTGTGCCGAATTAAATTTCAAATCACATATTTCGGCAAATATTGTTGAGATTTTTTCCGAATAGTTCAGTTAATGAAGCGAGAATAGCTGAGGTTGTCCTTGACTTCGCTCGACCTGGGTCATTCTGTGGTTGTGGTTTCCACGAACGATTGGTTACAGAAACTGTTTCAGTAGATGAAGTAAATTATGATAATATGCTTAAGGATAATTTGCATAGTTTTAATTACAATTTCCCTAAATATTTAATACAGATCTTACTAAAGGGAAAGGTAAATAAAATGGTATTGAAAATTCCGAAATGAAAAAGTGAAGGCAATAACATAAGCCTAACTACAAAAAATTTTAGAGGTCGGAAAAATATTTTATCAAAAAATTTGAGCTTCTATTGAGTGGAAACCTTTTTCCTTGTCCTTTTAGTCGCATCGCAATAGATAACAAAACAGTATTAGCTTTAGAACCTCATTTTAGGAAGTTTCATATAAGTTATCGATCGAATATTGCGCTTCTCACTTTGGTAAGCTAGTAATGATCGAAAAATTTGCTTTTTTTAAGTCTAATCATTACGGTACATAACAGGAAGTCCTATTGAGTTTCTAAGATCATTTTGCGTTTTTGCTTATTGTAGGTATAAACTATCGTTAATGATTATAAAGTGTAATATATTGATGATCTAGATCATATTTAATGTTATCTTCATTCTTAAACTATGTTTGCGTAAGTAATTCATTTAAGTCAAAGCACTCAAGTCCTATAGTATCTCGAAGTAGATAATTTTGCGGTTTTTGATGTGTGTATAAACTTATCGTTTAGAATTATTTAAATACTTACTAGCCTTCCGCCCGCTGCTCGCCCGCATGGACTTTGATATTTTTCCAGGAATAAAAGTAGCCTATGTCACTCCAGCTCCCAAACTGGGTATAGTTTACCAAAAATCACGTCGATCCGTTTTGACGTGAAAGACTGACAAACACACAAACCCACTTTCACATTTATAATTAAGTATGGATATTGAAGATCTTTTATAATATTGTATGAAATCTGCAATAAAACAATATTCGTATTCGTTTGAGTTATTTCAGTACCAAGCCCTAAATTGGTTCACAGAGTTTCTCCAAATACCAATATGTATATTGACAATGACAAGCTTTTAGATGTAACTGTAATTTTGCGCGTTGTGAATCTTAAATGGTTAGCAGGATACATTCGCTACTTACATTCAAGTCACGGAGAAGGCAGGTATAGTGTTGTGTACCAAATTATTAGGAGAATAAATAAAGTTAATAAATAAATATGGTACACCATCACATACATTGTTCCAAAACCAAACTTTAGTAGGTAGCTTGAGAACTAGTGTTATCGAAGTTCAAAACAACGACGAGTATAACAACATACACCTAGACCAGAGAAAATATTGAAAAATTTGTTTTCAAAATTTACCTGACCGGGAATTGGAGATTGCAGAGCAGCACCTTGAAAACCGGTGCGTGCACCACTCGGCCACGGTAGCAGGATATATTCGCTACTTATATTCAAGTCACGGAAGAGGCAGGTGTAGAGCTGTGTATTAAATTATAGGAGAATGTAGAATAAACACCCACAACGAAAAGTAAAATATAACAGTAGGCCACCGGTGACCGATCCGATGCAGACTTGCCAAACCTTGCCAAAAATGGTTAGTACGGATTCAGTTGGGTATGATTCAGACAATATATTGTAATATTAATGTAACACAATTTTTTAACAGGTCAAGAATTTTGGTGCCTATATAATTTACCATACCATTTATATATTACTATAAATACAAATATTATATTAATATTTGAATGTGAAAGTGTTTGTCCGTTTTTCACGTCAAAACGGAGCATCGGATCGATGTGATTTTTGGGAGCTGGAGAGTGACATAGGCTACTTTTTATCCCGGAAAATATCATATTCCCGCGGGATAACGTCGAGTAGACCACGCGGCCGAAGCTGCGGGTGGAAGGCTAGTTAGGTATAGGAGCAGTGTTTTCTTATCTAACATTGTATGAATGTTAACTCTTCATCGTTTTAAATAACATACATACATTGAAGCATTATAAAAAAACGGTCAAGTTGTTTTTCTTCATTTTGTCGTTGTTGTAAAAACCAACTGCTTAATATCACTTATAATTTAAAATTTAATTGTCGATAAAAATAAACAGAATTGTACAACTTTTTACACCGATTCCATTATCCTTGAGAATAGCCGTACCAGTCATGTCATACGCAGCTCGTTCCAAATACCTAAATCTCTGTGTCCTAAATAACTTTTATAGCTTGGCTTGTTGAAACAAAATATATTTAACATTCGTGTTATCTCAAGATTATCTAAACACCGAGAGGAATACTACTATCGCAGTTGTTGTTCAGAAATTCTGTATATCATTAACTTTAACTTATACTCAAGAATAAGTATTAACAACTCGTTTAACAATGTGCTTAATTTTTCAAATTATAAGATAATGTTTTTTGTTAATGGTTAAGATAAAGTATTAAAATATGGAGTAATCGGTACAAATTTCCAGAACAGAGATTGTTCACCTCGGCCGTATCTACTACAAGCACAGAAAAAATAGTATTCCAAATTTAAACTGGACGGAACGATGCGTCGGGAATGGGTTGGCGATCGCCCAGCGGCGCCGACAGAGCCCGACAGCCTACGAGTACTCCCGAGCATGAATCCGAAAATGTTTTATTAGCTTGAATGGAAATAATCCTACCAGCCAGTGGAAGGACGGATTTATTCAAAGCTTGAGACGGTGAGAGTGGTGGCATTGAACCCTAGAAATGTTAACTTACATTCACCATCTATAGGTGTAGAACATCATGCTGCGTGCGTGACTACTCGTAACCTTTCTAAAGGTAACGATTCCATAACACTGTAAGCGCTCAATTTTGCAATCAATATAAATCTTAATTTCACTCCGGAAAAGGTTCTGAATGAAAAACACTGTTGACATTTAGAATCAAACGCAATCTTGGAAGCGGTACTCATACGATAATGCTTTCACTTTTCAGTTTTAAACAGGTTTCACTGGACCGCAAGTGTTGAGCCATAAAAGGCAACGAAATATAATTTAATGAATGTTATTGCAAGCAAAAGAACAAGGAAGCTTCATATCGGTAGGAAGTGTCGGACAAATTGGGCGGAAACAATCGATCACAGTTACCGATTAACATCGTTACTGCGGTGATTCGACTCACTCGACATTTGTAATCGGGACGAGAAGTATCTATTATATAATTATATAGAGCGCGAACGCCGAGAACAATTACTCGAGTGCGCACGCGCATAAGACTCCAAAAACTGTCAAATCGAGTTATTCGGTCGATTTAGTCTGCTGAACTGTGAATGTAATACTTCACTTAGTTTTCATCAGATGTTTTGGTATAATTTTTAGTGTAATAATATTTGATTTCTGTCTGATCTCCTTTTGAATCAACGATCTTTTTATGACATCTACTTTGTAGTTAAAATAAGATGTAGTTCAGAAATACTAAACTTAGAAAACTTTATACACACTGTCATATTATTAGCAATATTAACGTAGCTGATAAGCTATAAATTAAAATAGCAACAGTAAACAATATAAATTAATATGAGTTGTTATCAGAGTGTGGCGGAAAAAAAAATACTGAAGTATGTAAGTGATACAAACAAAGATCGCCAAAATTTTGTATCATTCTCAGTAAGAGGTACCATGAATGTTATACGACTTATATAATCTAATCGATAGTTATAAAATGTTTACCGCTAGGTACACTATACACCATAAAATTTTAGTGGTTGATTTCCCGAAAATTACTTGAAGTATTCATTACTGTTTACAAGAATAGCATCTACAAAACCTTACAATACTCTACTATTAGTTTAGTCCATTGCCGTTACATTACAAAGTGAATCAAAGTCGTCCAATGCAGTGGCTATGATTCTAAGGACGGTTGAAGCTAATATTTCTATTTCACTCAGGACTGGTTCAACCAAATAGGAGTCATAACCCACGATGTCTAAGGTCATTATGAATCCGCTGGGTACAGTTCCTACTCCAGTCCTATCGCGTGTGGGCCTACGACCAATGACCTTGGCTTGCCTAACAACTTCGAATCAACATTTATTGCTACTCTGTCGTTAGGACAAGTTTTGCTTATCGCTTCTGGAGGGTATGGGGTTTCAAATTTTTTGAATAGAACAGTTGGTTTCAAGACATCAAAAATATAAAATGGAGGACTCTTTTAAGAACGATTTCATAAATTTAATTTATGTCAAGAATTACATTGAACATTGGAATAGGAGTAGTCCTAATAGAATACCAACTCCCGACCAACCAAACCAAACCCAACCAACTAAAACAAAAATATTCCCCAAAGAAAGTCCCAGGCAAAAGCTGATGGTTTTACGTGACAAGATATTATTTCTGTTATGTAATTTTAGCCCGATTTCCATTAGTTACATTCTTTTTTGGGAGAACTAAATCGTTCAGATAGAAGCTAAAAGATTTTGGTCTAGCCCTGTAGCAGAAATTAAACGTTTGCAAATAGTAGAACTAAATATGTAGATGTAATATAATTATGGTAAAACTATATTAATTTCTCTCATCCTTCGCAGTATTGGAATCCAAACATAAAACGCCATTTGAATATAGCCTTCTCCGTCTGGCGTGCATGGTAAAGTTTAGAGAGCCGGCCGGTGAAAGTATAATTGGTCTCTCTAACGTATGATGCCCGATGTATTTTGATTTCGAGATAAGCCGTAATAACTTGTCGTATTATCTGTGATGTAACTTATCGGTGGCTTTTGTTTTTGATCTTTTGCGAAGTAGCTGAAGTAACTGATTTGGTGAATTGCGATTGGGATCATTATGTTTGTTTAAGGGCCTCACTATTTTGGTCACCATCACCATAATAGAATCTTCTATTCTATTATGGTGAGGCCATTTAACAAACATAGAAAAAGTAAATGAATTGGGAATCGTACTCCGATACCCAGTACACTCCTATCTAGTTGGAGTTACGGACCATTTAATAACTAACTCATTTAATATTGTTAGTTAGAACTTTTTAACAATATGTACCTATCAGATAAATATATTATAAGAGATACTGTCCAAACTTTTTCAAGTACTTAATTTCTAGCTAGTTTTGTTTTGGATTCTGTCAGTTGGCTCGAGTTGATATAATTTGGATTATTACCTTTTTCATTCAATTCTTTTCCTAATAAGCATTGGATGTTTTTCCGTACATTCATTTTACACCAGTAACTATGCAATCAGATAGTGTGCAGTATCAGTGACCCATTTAATGTACAATTCATGTTGTTATCAAACTTTCTGATAGCGGTGTTGTTATTCATTACAATAAATTGTTACCAGAAATTAAAGCTTTATCAGATAACGCTCTTGTTATTACTTTAGTAGGTTGAAAGGATGAGCTAATTCACATAAAGTTACGTACCACCTGAGAATGTTTTTTTATTGTTCATATTACCTTGTGGACACTGCTTAGGTATAAGTAGTTTATAAGTTTTTCGAATTTGGTGAGGTTAAATATCCATCTTCACAAAAACAAGCATAATCGTCTTAGCTTAATTTCAGGTTAATAAAAAAAAACTCCAACTTTAACTTTAACGTCTTGGGCGCTAGGTTGAGATTTGATTAATTACCTTTGTGGTTACCCAATGTACTTCCGAGTGTAGGTTCTTAATAATGGCAGGAAATGGGAAAAAGTTTACTCATCGTGTACCAGTACCTACAACTACAAGGCATTGTGTCCAAAATTCGGTTTCTACCGAACATCCCATTGTAGCGGATAGAAGCTTACGCTTAACACCAGCTTTCACTTTCGCACGATATGTCAGTCCTTGCATAAGTTCTTAAACGCCGTGTCACGCCACGACAGGCTCAGCTCTCAATATCGAATGCAATAATTATTTCTATTCGATCTTTCTAATTTGGACTCTATTGAGAATGTGATACGAGATGACAGATAAACTTAATGAGGAAGTCAGAAGCTGATACGATCGTTGTTTGTTTTACAATGTGAGAAAATGAGGTTCAAAGTTGTACTGCTACTCAGAAAGTTTTGAGAAACTAAAAAACTAACTTTTAAGCACAAAATATTTTAATTAAATCTTTTCAAAGAACTCTCCACCAGCCTCTATACAAAGTTTCATGTGTCTGAATAAATTTTTGAAACATTTTTTCCAGTCCGCCGCAGACTCCTCTTCTGCGGCCTTCTCGACCGCTGATAGCGCGTCTTCCGGCGATGAAATAGTATCCCTTTCAGCAGATTTTTTTTATTTTAGGGTTGAACTGTAGATTGTTGCTTTCGAAGGTCCTTCTTCCATAAAAGCCATTTGAAGTCGATCAAATGACTCGTCAGGTTTTAGGCCACATTTTAAATCGTAGAAAATCATCGCACGAAAATGTTCTCGACGCAGATCTATTTTTAAAAGAGACACGATAATTTAATTTGTCTCCTTCGATCAACGACGTTGATTGAAGTTTGGCCACGTTTTGCTCTCGAAAAAATGTCGAGGGAAATTCGAAATTCGAACAACGGTATTTTTACTTTTAACCAAATTTTTTAAATAATTACAAGTGGCCAGTGCCTATAAAAAAACTTTTTTCTTTAAACTTTCCGAGTGTCCCACATAGTTAACTGCAGATGTACCGCTGCGCTGGGCCAGCACAGCCTAAATGCAGGGGTGCGATATTCTGTAAGGCTTCGTTCATATGGGAACCGTCATTGACAATCAGAAATTACGATCCGTGATCGTGATTTTTTCATACGATGACGAATCGTGAAAAATAACGGATACATACCTACTTCTTTCACATTTATGAAATTAGTGTTTTTTTGACGAATTCACATTAAAACACAAATCTTTTCGTATCGTCTTACGATAGAGAAGGCTGTGATCTGTACCCCTAGTGTAAGTTTTTATGTCAAAAAAAAACGCAATTTATCGCGAGTCCGTATTTATGTCAATTTGTATGAAAACTGTATCAGCGCCTCTAGTGGCAAGTAGCGCGCTTATGCAGTTTTCATACAAATTGACATAAATACGGACTCGCGATAGTTTGCGTTTGCTTTACATAAAAACTTACACTAGGGATTCATAATAAACAAGTGAAAGTCAAGCGAAAAAGATGATTGAATTTTAGAGAATCAAACTTACAGTCACGTGCAGTAATATGTAACAACATAGAACTTTGTCACATTGAAGCGTTCGGAAACTAATCTATCTACCTAATCTTTGCCACAAAAGTCATTTTACATTCTAATATGACAAAGTTCTATGTTGTTTACTTAATATTGCTCCTGATTGTACAGGGGCCTTACAGCGAGCTGTAAAACAATGTTAAAGTAATATTGTAAGCAAGATGGCGCTATACGCAGTATATAGCGTCGCTTCGTCGTCTTGTAGTCAGTATTACTTCGCGGTAGGCTCCCAGGACAAATAAATAAAATAGTACCATTGGCAAAAATAAAGATTTTATTATTTTAATTATTAAACTTAAAAATAAAAAAGGGTACAAAAGTTAAAAAAAAGGTAGAAAAGGGCTCGCATTTGAAATTTTTCAGGGAGCAAGTCGGAACGCATTTCCTTTCTTTGCTACTATCATAATTATTTACTCCCATTCCCAAGCCTTGGGTTGTGGTTTGGGAGTAAATAATTAATTAACAGGATAAGCCATAATCATTTATTTAAAAGATCAACAATATTTTTACTAGCAGCAGCAACAGAAATATAAGATCGAGAAAAGCTAGTTTCACTGGTTTCACATCCCGCCTGAGATTGGGGGCGCAGAATTGACATGATAAAATAGAAATAAAATCAACGTGATTGCAAGGACAAGAAAATGTTGGCAGGCCCATTGGATTGTCGCCTAGTGGTCCTGAGCTAGAAATCATCAAATCTCCTGAGCTAGGAATCGTGAGTTCGATCCCCACTCAGGACAAACATTTATATGATGACCATTTGTGTTTGTTTTGTTCCGTGTCTGAGTTTTATATAAACAGGGTGAAAGGAAAAGAGCGTAGTTGGAGGAAAAGTACCTTTATTATTAATAATGGCAAATTTTATTGAAAGGAAACATTCCTTTTTGAAAATTCACCTGCTTGAACCGGGAGTCGAACCGGTGAAATTTTATGATAGGTACAAACCGAAAGAGACATTCATTAAAAAAAGACCAAGATTTTTTTTTTTGTTAAGCTTACTTACGATCTATAGACGTATTATACCTACAATGGGTCTCATTTTGAGCAATTGATAAGTTAAGTGATAAGATCTAAAGAAAATATGATGTACTTATGTGTTGTTTTTGATATCGGTAACACAACTGCTACTATTATTTCGGAAACACGTTAATGCAGAAAAATGCAACAAAAATGCAGAGCAATAAGACTCTTTAGTTTCCCAACCCCGATTAATCGTTTATTTGATTATTATACTTATTGCACACGGGACACTCAGGCGTACGAACTCCATGTTTCCCACATTTAAAACACACAAGAGTTCGTGGGCGAGTACAATTTTTGAGATTATGTGTATTGGAACGACATCTAGGACAATAGGATTTATTATTTTTCTTAAAGGCTTTATCGACTGCCTTATTAATAGCCGGTGTACTAGTAACACCGCGGTAAGATAAGTCAGGACACAAAGTAGAACTAGTTGCAGGAGGAGGTTCAACAAAATTAGCAGCATGACGCAAACCTTTTTCTATCCTTAGACAAGCTTCTTTTAGAGCGTTAATGGAGGCAAATGGCCAATGCAAGACGAGTGCACTCATATAGCATGGCCTGATATTACGTGACAAGATTTCCAATTTTTCCTTTTCAGATTTTGGTTCCTGAAGGCGAGAAAACATAGCATCCATTGTAGCAAAATATATGGAAATTGATTCAGTTCGCGCTTGGGTACGAGCTCGAATTTGTGACATGTAGCAATATTCACAATCACACGGACCAAAATCAGCCTTCAGTATGTGTCGTTCCATGTCATGAGATTTATCGACTGCCTTATTAATAGCCGGTGTACTAGTAGCACCGCGGTAAGATAAGTCAGGACACAAAGTAGAACTAGTTGCAGGAGGAGGTTCAACAAAATTAGAAGCATGACACGAAGCTTTTTCTATCTTTTGGCAAGCTTCTTTTAGAGCGTTAATGGAGGCAAATGGCCAATGCAAGGCGAGTGGACTCATATAGCATGGTCTGATATTACGTAACAATATTTCCAATTTTTCCTCTTCAGATTTTGGATTCTGAAGGCGCGAAAACATAGCATCCATTGTAGCAAGATATTTGGAAATAGATTCATTTTGGCCTTGGGTACGAGCACGGATATCTGGCATGAAGCAAAAGTCACAATCGCACGGACCAAAGTCAGCCTTCAGCATGTGCCGTGCCATGTTCAGCGATGTGCCTCACGGACGTACAAGGTCTGTTTTGGAGTATGCCGGTACAGTTGGAGCAGAAGCCAGGAGCAGCAAGCAGCTGCTCGAGGTGTAGAGTGGCACGGATCAGTTTCCCGTATGACGACCCTGGAAATGTAAAAAAAATAATTAAACAACAATTATTACAGCAGAGCGATCTGACTACTGATGTTTGAAAAAGAGAAGACCAGTACGACAGTTCCAATTAATCAAAAATTAAATAAAATGCTTTTATTATAGAACTGCATTGCACTAACTTAAAGTAAAAGGCCATATAATTTTGAAATTTAAATTCTTTTAAAAAGAAGTAAGCTGGTGCACATTCGGTCATAAAATAATTGAAATGAATAAAAAAAAATAGATGAATGTTAATTGTATTTCCATCAATATAAATAAATTTTATTAAGTAGGTACTATGAAATATAAAAAGAACAAAATTTATTCGTTGCTAACATAATTATAGGGCAGAGGTACCCTTTGTAGCCACTTAAAAGATTTTTTGACTTTTAAGCACTAAGTACTAAATGGTCTTAGGTATTTAGGGCAGCGCAGGACCGATCGTTGTGGAGATCCTTGGGGAAGGCCTATGCCCAGCAGTGGGCGTCGTTCGGCTGACATGATGATGATGATTTAAGACACAAATTATATCTTAAATTATAGTTAATTTATCTACCTTTAAAGGTACAGTTTTCAAATTTAGGTATAAAAGTGAAATAGTTTTTTGTATATTACACAAAATGTGTGAAAGGTGCCAAATGTACCGGTTTTGGCCTTTTGGCCACTTATTGATGGTTAAACTTTTGTAGATATAGCCACAGATAATATAATACGTATAGCGAAAAATCAAAACCAAACCTAGGTTAAATCAATATATTCTAATGCGCTAGAAACCAATCAACTGCAAAAAAAAAAACAATTTAATTGTAAACAACAAAAGTTTATAAAGGATTTGACCCAAAAAAAATCTTAATATTTTCATACAAAACATTTTTTGAAACAGATTATGAAATTTATTGAAAAAAAATCGTATGACATAAGGAATTCTCGATTGTTGTTATTAGTAGAAATTAAAATAAAACCATATACCAAGGTCTACGGTCCCTTGAAGCTGTGAAAAAATCAAACTTCTAAAAAAGATATGGCCGTTTATAAGATTGGCCGTCACACATTTAACGACATGTCTGTGTAAGGGTACGTATTAAATGTGTAAAATTAAGAAACCAATGGTTGTGTCACTTAAATTCAAAATACCTAAAGTTTAAAATGTCAAATAGTTATATTACTAAAGTTCATAAAGTTAAAACGTGAAATACCTATGAACAAAGTTTCTAAAATTAGTTTACCTAACAGTTATTTGACCAAATGGTCAAAATACCTAAAATTGGCCTAATATTGAATTGAAATTTTGTGGTTATTTTTTTGTATCAATACTTATGGATTGTTTCACACTTATCACGTGTTCTACAGGACACTACTACAATTTTAGGTAATTTGACCATTTGGTATTTAAAATGTGTGTGAATCAAACTTTGGTGTTATAGCTATTAGACATTTAAAATATTAGATATTTAGTCCAATCGAATCAATTTGAACAAAGTTCGAAATCAATTTTGAACTTAGGTGTTTCTTATGTAGGTGTTATTTGCTTAGGTATTTTAAAACATTAGGTATTTTGATTTTAGGTATTTTAAACGGTGTTTTAACGTTAGGTTTTTTAATTTTAGCTATTTAGATACGTACCCCTGTGTAAACAACCGTATATTTTAATTAAATTTTAGTTTTTTCTCAGCTCTAAGGACTTCAGACTTGAGTACCTACCTATTTGATTTGATATTAATTTTAGCTTGATACCTCGTCGATATGCGTTCCTGAGAAAAATCGGCCAAGTGCGAGTGCCTATACCTAGCCAAAATACCACTATCATTTTTCGTCAGCAAAAAATAACTTTGTTTTCAATAGTGTTTGTATGAACGACAAACTAACATTTAAGGTTATTGAAAATGTGTTATATCTCAAAAACTGCTTTCTATATCTCGTTCAAACCAATTTTCGTTTAAAGTTTTTATTATGATACAACATCGCTCGGAGCAGTAGCCCGCGACCCTGGCCCTTCTGATCCCACTGAGCTATTATGGGTTACTATACCATCACGTGCCTGTACCTCCACTGCCAGCTTACATTTGTGCGCGGTATATATACCTCCTAATCAACGGCAAACAACATCTGATTTAAATACGACTAATAAAATATTCAAACGTATTGTTGAGTTATGTCCTAGGGATAATTACATTTTTATTGGTGACTTTAACTTGCCGTGTTTTACATGGAGTCATAATGGCTATTCGGTTTTAAAATGTGGATCAGTTGAGATTCAAGAGGCGGGTACACAATTAATCGAAACGCTAATTTTTCAAGGTTTGAACCAATACAACATTCTGAAGAACCATGCAGGCAATACATTGGATCTTGTATTTTCTAACCTCCCCATAAACATAACATCATCTGCCATGCCACTTCTTAAGGAAGACCGTGCACATCCGCCATTTTGTTTTACAGTGTTAGATTTAAACATAACTCCTTTAGAAGAGGTTTCGACACCCAGACGAAATTTTAAAAAAGCTTGTTATAAGAGTATTAATAACTACTTTCTTAGACAGGATTGGCGATCTTTCTTGTGTACCGGCACTATTGACGAGGCCATTGATAAAATGTATGATGTTATAAACTTATGTGTGGATTTATATGTTCCATTTTGTCGCTTCAATGGTAAACGAACATACCCTTTATGGTACTCGCCTGCGTTAATAAAAATTATAAAAGAAAAAACTAAGGCTCATTCACGCTGGAAAAAATATGGTAACAGATTAGACTATGATGAGTTTTCCCTCCTGCGGTCACGGGAACGCCGTGTACAAAATGATTGTTTTAAACGATTTACGACGAATTGCCAAAATAATATTAAAGAAAACCCGAAAGCTTTCTGGACTTTCGTTAAGGCTGTACGCGGAGGATCTGCTTATCCTAGGAAAGTAAATTTAGAGGGCGTAGAGTATACAAATGGGGAAGACATATGTAATGCATTTAGTACGTTTTTTCAGAGTGTTTTTGGGGATCCTAGTGGAAGTTCCAACCCTATACAGGAACAGTCATTGTGTACCGATGTGGTATCCAATATTCAAACAACTGTATCAGCCGTGGAAAAAATGTTAAAATCCTTAAACACTAACAAAGGTGCGGGTTGTGATGGCTTACCAGCCATATTCTGGTCACGGTGTGCCAAATCACTTGCTCTGCCTTTGTCCCTACTATATAATCGTTCTTTGAACGAGGGTATTTTTCCGCAAAGGTGGAAGTGCGCTCATATGGTGCCTGTACACAAGAAAGGGTCGCGGATGGACGTTAAAAATTATAGGGGTATATCCAATCCATACTGTGTGCTGCAGCAAAACTTCTGGAGAAAGTGGTATATAATGCGATATATTCGACCTTATCTCGGTCAATTCCCGCGCAACAGCACGGCTTTATGAAAGGGCGTTCTACAGTTACCAACCTAGCATGTTTCTCCACTTATGTACTAGAAAATATGGAACATGGGGGGCAGGTTGACGTGGTCTACACTGATTTTGAGAAAGCTTTTGATCGTGTTGACCACGTGATCCTGCTCAACAAGCTAAGTGCACTGGGCATACACGGGGATTTGCTCCGCTGGGTTCAATCGTACCTGTCCAATCGCTCACAAATAGTTGTAATGGGTGGTTACAGATCAAACTGTGTTAATATTCCCACAGGGGTACCTCAGGGGTCACATTTGGGTCCCCTTTTCTACAACGTCTACCTTTACGATATACATTCCTGCTTAAAAAATTCATATTTTCTTTTGTATGCTGATGACAAGAAAATATACCGAAAAATCAATTCTGTTGAAGATTGCATATTAATACAAGAAGATCTCGACCGTCTATCTCAGTATTATAATAAAAATAAAATAACAGTTAATGCAGGTAAATGTGAATGTATAACGTTCACACGAAAAACGAATCCCATAATACATAATTACCATTTTAACGGGACAATGATCAGTAGAAAACAAAGTGTAAGAGACTTAGGTGTGCAGTTTGATCCGAAGATGAGCCTATCAGACCACTTTGAAACCGTAATCGCAAAGGCGTACAAAAATTTGGGCTTCGTGCTTCGTGTGTGTAAACCATTCTACGAGATAAGTGTAATAAAACTAGTTTATGCCGCATACGTCAGAAGTATCTTAGAGTATGTCAGTCCTATATGGTCTCCTCAATATATAACATATAAACATCGTTTAGAGCGAATTACCACCTAAACCACCTAAATTATCGATCCCGTAAAGCCCCCAACACATACGAAGATGGCTGCGCCGAACATGATCTCCTTACTCTAGAACAGAGGCGCGTTGTACTAGATATGGCATTTCTACACGACATAGCAAACAGTGCAGTGGACTGCCCGCATTTAATAACTAGATTATTATACTGCACTCCAAAATACCGCACTCGTCATACACCTCTTTTTCAGATTCCTCGTCATCGCACTAACTACCTACAGAACTCGGTTCTACATCGTATAGTTACTGCATATAATAAAAGGTTCTCATGTATTGATCTTTATGCAAATACTAAGCGCAAATTTAAGCTTGAAGTATCGAGAGAGATAAAAGGAAGCACAAAATAATTTTGACCTTCATTAACAATACGGAGCGTGAGCGTGAGTCATTCTACAACCTACGTACCTAATGTCTAACATCTCAAACAAAACTAATTGTAATTTCTTTTTATTGCTTACAACGTAAAGCTTTTTTTTATTAACTAAAAGATCGACAAATAATTTTATGAATAAATATTTAAAATGTAACGTATTTAAACTTAGGATGAATAGTTAAGTTTAGTTACCTATGTAAGTTTGGATTTCAGAAGGGAAATCTATTATTGGCCCTACTATTTTTTATAAACTTAGCATTAAGTACTCTCATGTAATGCGCTGTTGATTTTCTCAATAAATAAACATAAACATAAACATATTATATTTTTTCTAGATTTTTCACTCTCTTATTTTAAAAGTTACAGGAGGGAGGGGGGACACACATTTTACCACTTTGGAAGTGTATGTATATCTTTCAAAATATTGACTTTTCTAAAACATATAAAAGAAACCTTAAGGTGTATCGATGAGCTCAGTGGCGCCGCCAATGGAAATAAATCAATTGCATTTTATTAAAGGCTTGGATTAAAAGTTTCGGTTATTTCGCGCAAATAAAAGAGCAAAATACAATTTTTAATTGTTTTTTCATGGCCTCAAATATGAGCAACAAGTTATGGATCTCGATATTGCCAAATGTGGCCACTTTTGGCACTATTGAGATTCACTACTTATTGCGTAAGTTTGAGTTCTCAAAAGTATATTTATAAAATGCATTCCACTCTTTCACCTGCGCGAAATAATCGAAACTTTTAATCCAAGCCTTTAATAAAATGCAATTGATTTATTTCCATTGGCGGCGCCACTGAGCTCATCGATACACCTTAATATAATTTTTTTTAAAGTTTCAAGTAGGTATGTAAGTAGTCTTAATAGTTTTGGAATAAAGTGGCTGTGACAACGGACGGACGGACGGACAGACAGACAGACAGACATGACAAAACTATAAGGGTTCTGTTTTTAAGCTATTGCATAGCTTTTATCGCGGGCTTTGAGCGCGGCGACCGAACCAAGAAATTCCGTAACGAAAAAACCTAACACCCTAGGAGGTTAACAAAACATTGATTATCTCTTTTTGACAATAGGGGTTTACATATATTTTGTCTCTTACTAACATTGTTTTGGTAAAAAAAGACAAATATACAAAAAACCTGTTGTTAAAAAGAGATAAACGTATTTTTCTCTTTTTGATTACATGTGTTTATTTTTATATAGGTCAAATTCGAATACTAATCTTTTCCATAAGTTTTTGAACAAAAAATGTACTGTAACTAGCGCCTAAACCGTGAAGCACTGGCTGAAACAGAAATAATAATAAAAAGAAGAAAAAGCAGTAATCTCAAAATTATGTCAAATTAATGTCACTTGTCAATCTCGGATTTTTATGAAAAAGTATGGAAAAAGTTAGCTGCTAAAATAATATATTTTTGTAAAAGCAGTGCGATAATATGTTGAAAACATTGTGTGTTGGTGAATCCGTGTAATAATTAAGTACCTACAAATAGTGACACATATTAACTGATGACGATGATTTGAAATCACAAATTCTGGAAGTTGCACAGACCTAGGTGTTATTGTTGATCTCAAAAGACGAGCTGGCCTAACCTAACCAGATCAGCCTTTGAAAAGCTAACGAAGATAATAATATGGAAAGATCGCCGCACAATCAATAACACCAAGGTTCGATACACGAAAAGCTTACTATTTCCTATCTTCTTATATGGAGCTGAAACATGGACGCTCCAACAAAAGTACCACAAGAAGATTGAGATGTGGTGTATGATGATCAAACGGACTGCTCGTCACACAAATGTTTCCACTAAAAAGGAGCTTCGGATCAAACAAAGGCTTTCGACGATTGTGCAAGTGCGAATTCTAAGAATGTTTGGACTTATCATCCATAATGCAAGCACCTTGGAACGATTCGATTGAAGAAACAAGGAAGAGTCAATGTTTTCGCGGCTGATAACCCACAAGATGATCAAGTCCTTATGAAGTCCACAACCAAGTGTGCCCTTACAGAATGCACACGCAGTGCCACAAATAGAGAGATATAGAGGAGCATCGCCGCAAAAGCCGCTACCAACTTAGCGGACCATGACCACAACCACTCCGTCAACCTTAGTCTTAGAAAGAAGATGAATATAATAAATACAAACATATATAATAAAATATAGGTACAATAGGTAATAAAAATCCAAATCAAAACTGGGTGTTTTATTTTTATCGCCAACTTCTTAAAATCAGTAGAACTACGATGACTGTCTTTTCGCTAACTCAATCGAAAGTGGAAATTACATCCACTTTTCATTTGAGCTAGCGAATAGGGCCATAGGACCAGCTGGCAGCTCGGTGGCTTTAGTACAATTATGATGACACTAATTTACAGAGAGCAGCACTGTCGACAAGATGGCGGACATTCAAAAATTCGACTTCATAAAAATTTTGCAACTAGTCGGGGCATTGTGTATGGAGAGTCGAAATATTTTTTTCATTTCCTGATGGCCTGAAGCCATGTTTAAAGTTTTTGTAACGGTGCCCCCGACACCTTGTATACCTATATATATTAACTAGCTGACCCGGCAAACGTTGCTTTGCCATATAAATTACTAGCTTTCCGCCCGCGGCTTCGCCCGCGTGGACTACACCACGTTATCCTGAAGGAATGCTATAATTTGCCGGGATAAAAAGAACCCTTGATCCTCTCCAAGTTATAAAGTATATGTGTCCCAAGTTTCAGCCAAATCCTTTCAGCCGTTTTGGCGTGATTGAGTAACAAACATCCAAACATCTAAACATCCAAACATCTAAACTTTCACATTTATAATATTAGTAGGACGGAGTACTTCGTATCACCATTATTAGACAGATGAAAATAAATAATCACGAAGTGAGTAAAATACATAGACTTACTCGACAGATAAGTCTGCGCGCATGTGCGTCTGGGGCATTTTTGGCGCTAGTTACAGTACATTTTTTTGTTCTAATCTTATGGAAAAGATTAGTACCTATTCGATTTTGACCGCGCGCAGACGCGGAGGCGGCCATGGAATAAATGACAGTTTGGTATCGTACGACAGTCAAAACTATTATCCATACAAAATTACCATTTTTATTTTATAATTTTCCGTAATAAAAAGTAGCCTCTGTTACTCTTCAGCTTCCAAACTATCCCCATACAAAAAATCACGTCGATCAGTTGCTCCGTTTTGGCGTGAAAGATGGACAAACAAACAAACAAATAAACAAACAAACACACTTTCACATTTGTAATATTAGTATGGATTCTTCATCTATACTAAGAGGAAAGATTTGATTGTTTGTTTGTTTGTTTGCATCGAAACTACTAGACCGATTTAGAAAATTCTTTCACCATTAGAAAGCTACATTCTTCCTGAGTGACATAGGCTATATTTTATCCCGATATTTTCACGGGAACGGGTGCCACGCGGGTGAAACCGCGAGGATCCGCTAGTTGTATATAATAGAAACCATTAAACCAAGCACGTGTACTATTTAGTGTACCCTTCGATCAACAATAACACCTAGTTCTAGATACATAGTTGGAGTGACAGACATGGCCAAGCGTCGAACGCTCACTTGAGAGTATAATTATAAGTAGATTATTTTGACAGTGTCAATAATACTAAGGTATTTCAAACTTGGAACGCTTCTTGTCATTTATAATGTAAGATCGTAACATTCGTAACCTTTTTTCCCTGTTTAAAAAAATGTCAGTCTGGCCATATAAAGTTTTCATTTAGTTCGTGAGCCTTCATCTAGTACTATTGTTGATCGAAGTAGGTAGGTACCTTTGTTTTTTTGTGTATAGGCACATAATATATAATAGTGGTATAGGTATAGGTAATACACATTAATGCCGCGCAGAGAAAGTACCTATATCTGATATTATATCTATATAAATGTTCATCGCGCGAAATTCGATGATCAAGCTCTTAAATATATAATATCGTTCTTTTTGTTCATATTTTTTGAATGAATAATTGTTTTGGTGTGTAATTACACTATTTACTTATGCAATAGCTTTACCGCGGCAGTCCCCGAGTGCCACGTACGTGTTTTTTTTCCATTTAGCTACGGAACCCTAAATAGGGTCTTGACAAACGGTCAGACATAATAGGAGGGCTCAACTATGTTCATGCTCGACTCTCCTACCAATATCATAACAACATACCATGTTCATACACTAGCCTGCGTACCTATTCGATATAAAACCCTTTTAGTAGAGAATATGACTTTAAAAAGAGCATAAGAAATCTAGGCAATTTTGTATACAGAAAAAACATAGATAAAAGTACTTAAATTAAAAAGGGGAGAAAAAACTATCACTAAAGTCACTTCACTACGCCATCGCCATACCACGCGTACGAAGTCGCGAGCAAGATAGGTACTTACCATAATAAAATTATCAACTCAAATTTTGTATTGCAACCATACACTTTAAACTTTAACTGGAGCACTGATTATAACTACTTAAGTGTTAGGTGCAAGTAAACGAGATGAAAAGCAATGATAAAACATCATTGATGTAAAGTAATAATTTGTGTGAAAGGTTATAAAACTACTTGGGTAGGTACCTATATTTAAAAAAATACTGCGCTTAACATGGACTAGACACTTACCTAAAGTTGGTTTCAAATCAGAAGGGGAGGTAGGTACTATTTCCAGCTTTTAAAGACAAATTAAAGAAGATTCTAAGTTATTGCTTATGTTCCACCTTAGCAGCATGATAAGGATAACAGTCCTATAGTCACTGACCATAAGCTATGTTCTCTGTCCGATTGTCTATGGCATGCAGCCCATAACTATTATTTTTAACAACATCGATTTTTTGCACAAAAAAAATGTAGATTTTTTAAATAAATAAGTAAGTATAGGTGAATCAAAATAAGTTTATTTTAAAAAACTATCAAAGAGAACATAGTTTGGTTATGTGTTATACCAGCAGCGAGAATATGGCGAGAATAAACAAGCGATCTGAAGGTAATCCAATAAATATAAATGTCAATTAAGTTAAATTATAAACAACAACAACTCACATTACGGGACGTTGCGTTGGCGAAATTTCTGTGGAAAACGGAAGAAGCCATTAAAAAAAAAACAACTCAAGCAGATATTTGAGTCCATTCAATATTCTAAAAAAACTAGGATTGTGATTAATTTTGATACAAGCTGTTGCTAGCGAATTCGTCCGGGTTAGATAAAAATGTCAATTTTGTGCAGTGTCAGTGTGCTGCTGTGTCAAACAAACCCAAGAAATTTGTATGTTGTTGTAGTACTTAGAAACCGTTCTCGATACAGATGTTTTTTTTGTGAGAAAGGTAAGGTAAAATACCAAACCGTGAAAATGATGCATGAAGAATGATGTGTAAGGAGTTCCATATCTTTCGGTAAGTTCTTATGACAAATTATACCTGTATTTCGTCCCTACCTACCTACCTACATTAAAATAAGACAGTAAACCGTGAGTTGTTAAATATAATGTCCTTCAGTTGAGTGATATCTAGCTTTAATTTAGTATACGTACATAGGTACTAGAAAAGTTCTATTCTTAACAATACGGTACATTCGAACCAATTGAATCGTGACTCATTTTGCAAAAAAATTGTTTAAAAAGTGTCAAAACTTTATAGGTCAATGTCAATGTCAACAAGTTTGAAATTCGACCTTATTGAATTTAAATATCTGTTAGAAAAAATTAAGTTCAAAAACTAAAACCCGACTACTGAAAAATCACGCTTTAAAAGTATGAAACAAGAAAATATTCTCATCTGAAATTGCCGTGGTCGTATGCCACTTTTCCCTAGAATGAAAATATTGTTTTGTTATATAATATAGTCGTGGGCATACGACCACGGCAATTTCAGATGAGAATATTTTCTTGTTTCATACTTTTAAAGCGTGATTTTTCAGTAGTCGGGTTTTAGTTTTTGAACTTAATTTTTATTAACATTATTTTGGGGTCATAATTTTGCGCTGTGTAGTGCCGGCACATAAAAATAATAGCACTACCCCCTTTCTTCTCGAGGGTGTCGTAAGAGGTGACAGAGGGAAAACTGCCATCAAAAGAGGGGCAGCAGCGTCTCCATGTAAAAGCAGGACATATTTTTTATATTTCTTTGTTTATAGTGAGGGCAAATACAGTCTTTTCGTATACCGCTAACGGTATGTTGGACTCAGTCAGACAAGGTCTGTCTCTAGCCACGCTCAGCCCTCCCGCCAGGCCCAATAGGCTTCGCGAACAGCAGGACATACTGCGATCGCCATCACTTGGCAGGCTAAGCGTGGCGATTATGGCAAAAATCCACGCTCCGACCAATACCGGCTCAAATTTAAAACAATGGCTCTCAAGCAGCTTAAAACAACAAGGCGGCGGGCGGGTTTCTGAGAGCGGGCGGACTTAAAGCTTTTCAATTCAATCATCCTCGAGGGCAAAACGCCAAAGGCATGGGGCAGAAGCGTTTTTCAAGAAGGGTGATAGGACTCTTTTGAAGAACCACAGACCCATCACGTTTCTGAGCTATCTATAAGATGTTCGACGACTTCCAACGTCCCGAACAAGCCGGGTTCTGGAAAGGCTAATAGCACCAAAGACCACATTCATACGCTGCGGCTAGTTATACAGAAAACCGAAGAGTACAACTTGCCACTTTGCTAGGCGTTCGTGGGCTACGAGAAAGCCTTTGATACTATTGAGAGCTGGGCGGTGCTGCAGTCTCTCCAGAGGTGCCAAGGAGACCACAGGTACATCTATGTGCTCAGGTACTTATACCAAAACGCCACCATGTCAATCCGATTACAGAACCAGAGCTGTAATCCTATCCATCTACAGCGAGGTGTGAGACAGGGAGACGTCGTCATCTGTCCGAAACTGTTCACAACTGCGTTGGAGGATATTTTTAAGCTTCTTGATTGGAAAGGATGCGGCATCAACATCAATGGCGAGCACCTAACACACATACGGTTTGCCGATGATGTAGTTCTTATGGCTGAGACCTTGGAAGACCTGAACTTAATGCTCGAAGATCTCAGTAATGCTTCTCAAAGAGCGGGTCTAAAGATGAACATGGATAAGGCGAAAATCATATCCAATACCCAACCCATGTTTCACCCGCTCCAGTCGTTGGGAACATTACGCTCGAAGTTGTTGACCACTTCGGTCCAATTAGTAAGTCCAACTCCGAGAAAGAGATCTCTCGACGAATTCAGCTCGGGTGTTCGGGAAGCTCCGGCATATATTCGCGTCCGAAATACCTCCATGTCTCAAGACGAAAGTCTTTGACCAGTGTGTGTTGCCAGTCATTACTGGCTTACTGACCAATGGAAGTGAGACGTGGTCTTTTACTATGGGTCTCAAAAGAAGGCTCAAAGTCACCTAGCGAGCAATGGAGAGAGCGATGCTTGGTATTACCTTGCTCGATCGAATCAGAAACGATGAGATCCACAGGCGAACTAAAACCACCAACATCGCTCGAAGGATTGTACTGTTGAAGTGGCAGTGGGCGGAACAGATAGCGCAGAGAAACGATGGCCGTTGGGGCGGAAAGGTTCTTGAATAGCGATCGCGTACCGGTTCCGTGGGCAGGCCCCCTACAAGGTGGACCGACGATCTGGTCAAAGTTGCGAGAAGCCGCTGGATGCGGGCAGCGTATGATCGATTGTTGTGGAGTTCCTTGGGGGAGGCCTATGCCCAGCAGTGGGCGTCGTTCGGCGATATGATGATGATGAATTTCGTGATAAAGTCAAAATTCACATATTTTTGAAACGAGCTCACCAAGAGCTTTCATTTGATACCAAACACGATATTCTTCTCAGAAAAAAGTTTTTTAATTCACAACTTTATGTCGTCTAGAGGGCGCCGTATTCAATTTCATGTGACGTGACATAGCCTATAACCAGCAGACAATCAAGACGCTTCCAACGATACCTCAATTGTGAATATATGATCAGCAGTTTAGAACTTATGTGGGAACAGATGAACATACATACAAACATACATACATACATACATACCGGTCAAACTCATAACCCTCCTTTTTTTTGCTTTGCCGTAGTCGGGTAAAAATGAACTTATGGTGGGTCACGACACGATCACGAATGTATGTAGATACATACTAGGGTTGCCAAAAATTTTCAAGAAGAATATAGTAGATTTCTAGTTAGGGTGTCAAAAAATACAGTATCAACATAAAAACAATAGTAGCCTTTAATATGTACTCAATATTGACCGATTTGGCGCAGAGGCTACCCACCTTCTGCGCTAGTGGTCTCGGGTTCAATTCCCGAACAAGACAAATATTTGTGTGCATGAACATGTCTATTTGTATTGGTCTGGGTGTTTACTATGTAGGTATATTAAGTATGTATTTACAAACAAAAAGTATTTAAGTATATATTTATCCGTTATCAAGCTTTCCATGATACAGTTTCTTAATAAAATTAAAATGGGCTTAGATATTTGGTGTGAATGTAAGAAGTTATTAATTTTATTTATTTACAACTTGTGAGGTTTCTGAACGCTTTTTTTCAGGCACAAGATTGAAACGACCGACAGTGATGATGTCTGTTTAATCATGGTCAAAAGATAGTAGATGTGGCTACTATATATTTTTCCAATAGCATATAGTAGCATTCCCCAAAATATAGTAGGCTACTATATTATATAGTAGTTTTGGCAACCCTAGTACACACTTACTTAAACACCATAGAACTTTGGCGTTTTTAAGAGAACGTCTAAAGGCAAGGTGGTTTTATCTATAGCAAAATATATTCTTTATGTTATGTAAGTATGTAACACAGTTGTATGATGTTTAAATATTACTGTTAGTAATTATTCTGTGTATTGCCTAGGTATAACCACAACAAATTATCGACGTCTGAAGATGACCCTGTGTGTACAATGAGTCGTTATTCAAACATATTGTATGTGTGCGGTTCCGATAGGTAGTGAAGTGACCAAATAGTCTACAATACAAACGTGCGAGAAATTACTATGTATAGTATACACAATATATATTTAGTTACGAACCTAGCGCATAACATTACCCACATTTTATTGTATTAGCTAAGTTTATTTATTAATATTAAAGTTTCCGATTCGTGGTTTCAAGTTCTGTTCTGTTTTCTGAGCTAGTTTAAGTTTTTTATTTATTGTAAAACAAAAAACCACCAGCCATGCAAGTAGATTTTCTAGTGTTGGACCGGATTTCCAAAGCTTGTAGTTCGTTCCGTTTTAATTTTTTGGGTTCCGTACCCAAAGGGTAAAACGGGACCCTATTACTAAGACCCTAAGACTCCACCCGCTATCCGTCTGTCTGTTAGCAGTATCTAGCTGTATCTCATGAACCGTGATAGCTAGACAGTTGAAATTTTCACAGATGATGTAAGTATTTCTGTTGCCGCTGTAACAACAAGTTCCCATACAATAATCGTGATATTTTTTTGGCGTTTTTGGTACGGAACCCTTCGTGCGCGAGTCCGACTCGCACTTGGCCGGTTTTTTCCTTTATATCTACATTACATAAATACATTTTGATTTTAAAATCGTAAAGAATGAATTTATTTCTTTAATTTTTGGTTCTAGTCATTTAGTATCCAGTTGATCAAATCAATCATCTGAGGCAGACCTTGAGAGCGCTTTCATTATCTGATCAAACACAACAGCTACAAGAGCAGTTTTCATAGCGCAGCTGTTAACCTTTAAGTGCTTTAAACTACTTATAGGTAAGTACTTGTTTCAATATGTTTAAATTTTACACATAAAACCCCACTTTATCCCGAATTGCGAGAATCGAGTTGCGTCCGAGTCTGACCCACTTGCCGTCGCGTCGCGTCGGCCGCTTCGCAGAGCGTGCGTTTGCGCTGGATTCTGAAATGACTCAATGAGACATAATGTCTCATCGAGTTCACGTCACTGCTATAGTTATAGAATGTTTGCCAGCCTGTTTATTTTGATTCGTGGTAAATTCGATCGGATTATGTAGGGTTTGTCGGCTATTTTTAAAGTTTTCTGATTGCTCGATACCGCTTTTCTGTAAGAAATTATTTACGTCTCCGACATATTCTGTTAACCTCATTATTGGACAGTTAACATTTTCATAATTTTTACAGGGCAGTAATTTTATCATACTCCAAAATATCTTCTTTTTTAACTGTGACGCGTTTGGGCATTCGAAATACAATGGACAGATACCTATTCATTCATTTTACTTTCATTATTTTTCTGCCCAGTGCCTACTAACTAATGTAATGTGGGGGATGTGCTACTTTTCTGAACATAGTCTCATAAAACGGGGCTATGTTTGAATTTGCAGTAACGATATGACACCAAATTCTAAAGAAACTGGAGTTTCAAGACGGTCGCATAATGTACCTAAGTAAATCGCCGCGCGACGTCGCATCGCGTCGGTCGTCGCGTGGTCGTCGCCGTCGCGACGCACAGTTTTGAGAAGCGTTTTAGTTACTTCCAGATCTTCATTTATAATCAATAATAACAAATATCGATCATTCTTAGATCAACGGATAGCGAAAGGTGTCGCTTCGGCACAGGCGCCAGTGTAGGCGTTCGTCGAGATGAGTAAAGAATCATTTGATAGATGACAAACATACCCTTTTTATTAAGTACGTGTTTGACAACTTTAGGAGAACAAGTTGATTCAAAGTGTAAATGAAATAAAGATTAAGTATTAATCAAAGGAAAATCTAAAACAATGCAATTGTACCTATACGGGTGATTAGACGATCAATCTGGCGTCATTTCAGTCCGTGACCTTCAATGATGTGACCTTGGTTAAGATTGATGCCAGATTGAAAAGGATCACTTATTATCCAGAACATATGATTTTTGGTTACATTCCACAGATAGAACTGACGCAAAATTGTTCTTCTAATGGTCACCTTACTTTGAAAAGAAAATGCGTAGTTTACTTTTTCAGTGAATAAGTAGCTTATTTATGTGATGTGGCTAAAGAGAATAAAAATTTTAACCAATAAAGGAGAATGCCGGATTCCGGGCCATGATGCGTCTTAACTATTTTATACCACAAAAAAGGTAATAAAAAATGCTTTCATATGAAACAAGAAATAATTAAAATAAATGTGGCGTTAAAAAGTTATAGAGAAAACAGTTTCACTGAATTTACCTATTTTGTTTTTTTTATAACATTCCTCCATTATCAGAAAGGCAAAGGGATCTAAGTCCGTACAGCCAATATATTAGGAAATATGTTTTATTTTCATTGTTTGACGAAAAAATCCAGATAAATAACATTACCTATTAAAAAAACACTAAAAATATGTAACAATAGAAGCTGAAACTTGATAAAATCATGTTATAAACTTGAAAATGCTGTTCAAGTTGTCAAAGCCCTAAGTGCCCTAAAGGAGCCCACAGACGGTCAGTTCGCCTGTCGGCCTAGACCGGATCGGCCGTCTGACGTACGAGACCTCCATCGGCCACACACTAGACCGGTCATTCCCTGCGTCAATAGCCGGACTTTGAGGCCACACACGAGCAGTTGATAGCCGATAACTGTCAATATTGACTGCGGCCACACACTATACCGGCGGATTAGCTGTCAGTTCTAAACCTTTTACAAAACTGTGAGTGTGTGCCGATTGCGGCCAACTGACAGGGCGTTGCCGACAGGCGAACTGACCATTTGTGGGGCGTTTAAGTAAGGTAAGTAACCCGCTTGATACGTACATGCCTAGCATGCCAGTTACTAGTGCTAATGTGACAGTGACGTGCGAGTAAAGAAGCTGGGATGCGAGTCTGCCTACCCAATTTCCCTGCAAGGGAAAAAATCAAATAGCTTGCATCAAATCAAAGTGTATTGGCGCTAAGCAAGCCACCTGTCGGTGCGTACGTGCGTACGAGGCCTAATAATACTTACAAATCTCAAAAAGTCACGTAAAAAGAGCGCTAAACAACAAGCAAATGATGGAGGAATCTATATTGATTTCAAAAGACAAGGTACCTATATTTTTGCGACAAAAGAGGAAAATAACATAACGTCATTTAGGTAAGTAATACGAAAATGTCAAAAAATTATAACCTCAAAACGGCTCCTTGAGATTGAGATTTCTCTTTTCTCCCGCATTACATTTTAATGATATTTTTCCCACATAATCTCGAGAAAATTACTATAGATTAACGGTAATTTCATCAAAGCGCAAACATGGCCTAACTTGTATGGAAAAATCGGCATTCTCCTTTATAAGTAACATGACTTCATAGTAGACAACAATAGAGAAGGCTGTGCTTCATACTCACCACCACAGAACATGAAATTCTTTCCGTGTTCTGTGCTCACCACTATTGTGATTTTTGTTGGAGTAGTAGGAGTGTCACTTACACTCTCTTCCGCCTTTTTAAGAGACCGGACAAAAGCGTGTTATTATGTCGTAAATCGTACTAATAATTACTTCTTTTATTTTCGGAGTAATAGTCTGAAAAACCGGTTACGCTCCGTTAAGAGCAAAAGTTACGAAACATCTTTAGAGTATGATTTTGTAACTGAATGTTCTTAATCTTTAGTTTCTTTGGGTGGAATGATGTAATTATGTTAATTGCATTTTGTTCCGTTTATAAACTAAATGTTTAAATGTGAATCACTACATAGTATAAAACAAAGTCGCTTTCTCTGTCCCTATGTCCCTTTGTATGCTTAAATCTTTGAAACTACGCAACGGATTTTGATGCGTTTTTTTTAATAGATAGAGTGATTCAAGAGGAAGGTTTATGGGTCAGGCCGTAGATTTTGCCACATTCGAGGGTACAAAAGTCTCCGCCTCATATAATTTTAAATATAGTACTCTTAGAAATGTCTCAATCTTATCATCGTGTTTCCTAAGAAATAGCAAACCAAGGCAGATATAGATATTTGGATAAGTTTATATATTTGGAAAACTATTTGACATTTCCCTCCCAAAAGTGACGGATTTTTTATAAAAATCGCGAATCCGCATTGGTAGGTGTACAGCTTAAACATCGATAAAATTATCATCTTTTAACTTATTGATGAGCTGTTTGATTTGACGTTATAAAATAATAATAAGGTTGCCATTCCTTTAATATCTTTGCGTCTTTCCTAAGAAAAAAGATAAATTTTCGGCAATAAGTTTTTTTTTTGAAAAACCATTTCTTTGCGCTACTTATATTGCGCAACCATTTTCACCCATTTTATGGTTTTAAAACATTTATTAAGATTTTGTTTGAGTGCTGGCATCTCCAAAGTATCGTATTCTATGGTCAATGCAGCGTTGACGACCATATTTTTTGACATTTCGGTGTCAACTCCGATCAAAGTGAAAAGTGTCGCCTACTTTGCAGAGTGCACTTTTTGAGATTTCAAGGTAATTTTTTGATTAAAACTTATAATTGTTGTTGCGCATGGTTTAATTAGATGTGTGTGATCTGTATATGTTAAACTAGCCTTGTAAAATAGTATATTTTAAGAGTTATAATCGATTTCATTTGCGCCTCGGTTCCGCAAAACTGTCTTTATGTCACTTTGCGATACCGGTTGCGTAGAAATTGCGCCACTTATTTTACGCTATTGAATAATAGTGCATGCACACAAGGTTTTCAAGTTTTTTATTATTTTGAAATTACTTTTAGCTGTAATTCCGCTAAAAAACATGACTAGCATTACTATTAATTGATTTGTTAGCTTTTATTAATATTCTATAAGTACAGGGTGTTCGGCAGAACGTTAAACATACGAAAATAGGGGTAGGTGCGGTGGTCTGCTACCTAACCAGCCTCAAAGATTTTACCTAGATCCAAAGTTTTTTTTTTATTTTGTATTTTATAAGTTTTGGAATTTCGTCACTTTCATACTAACTTTTAAACCCATGTAACTTTTTTTTTATTGTCATCTATTTTTTTTATTATTTTTGGCATCCTAATGGTTGGCAGGTCCTTTTAAAAGTGATACTTCAAGCAGGTTGTTGCTAGAGTCAAAGTAATGGACTCTCAAACATTGAAAAGGGTTGAAATAAATTTTAAAGTTGTATTATATTTATATAACTAGCGGCCGCCCGCGGTTTCACCCGCGTGGTTCCCGTTCCCGTGGGAATATCGGGATAAAAAGTACATAAAAACCTTCCTCTTGAATCAATCTATCTATTAAAAAAATACGCATCAAAATCCGTTGCGTAGTTTCAAAGATTTAAGCATACAAAGGGACATAGGGACAGAGAAAGCGACTTTGTTTTATACTATGTAGTGATGAATAATGAATAATACCAAATACCTCCATCTAACAAATTAAATGTATTTTTTATGTAAATTGAACAAATCATACATAGGTACTTACTAGTTTTTGTCATCCTGCTTAACTTTTCATTGTGCGCAATATATAAAAAAGAATTACTCATAGGTACATTATTGTTAATTATTAATTAAACATACTTACATACCAACATCATGTTTATTTTTCTAGTTTGATGCAATACCTCTTGTTAGTACATGTTTGTTAAATAAAATCACATTAATGTACGTGCTCCTTAATAATTTTGCGCTACCATTTTGCACCACTTTGTGCGACCGACTCGTAGAAAATTTTGCGTCACCATTGCGCTATTTGTGGCAAAATCTACGGCCTGACCCTTATGTGTACGTTTTATCCCGATATTCCCACGGGAACGGGAACCACGCGGGTGAAACCGCGGGCGGCCGCTAGTAATTTTATAAAAATAACTGTTGCTCAAGTAGGTACCTATTTAATAATTTAATATACTTACCGTCTTAAATGCAACTCTGTCGCTTTGTGACTTTCTTTAGCAAAGTGATTTTTTCGGAGGTTTCCTAAGTTTTACATTTTTACATTTTTTCAGACGTTTCATATAAATTTTAATGTAGAAATTCTGTTGGTTTTAAAAACACTTAACTACAGTTTCTAGAGTGAAACATAGTGACTTTTATATACTTAAGTAATAGGTAGGTACTTAGCCAAAAAACACGCATTAATAATATATTTTTTTTAACGCAATCTGTATTATCAGGTACTTGTTTTAAATACCTGATAGATACATCATTTAACTAGAATATTTATTTTAATTATACTACACGTGGAAACACCTGCATACTTACAACTTTATTTTAAACTGCAACTTATGTAAGTAGGTACAAATTATTTTATCAAGCTAACATAAAACTCAATATGCCCATCTTCCATTAACATAATATACACATCGTTGTAGTAGGCATGTAATAAATATAAATCGGCTATAATAAATCTTACCAACAGTTGGTAACCGCTTATATCAAAGCAACCGCATGTCTAGAAATGTGTGTAAACGTAAACGCACACGTATTATGCACATAGTAATGTATACTGTGGCTTTCAGAACATCTGCATTCGATTTTATGTCTTATTCAAAAAGTCATAAGGACTTATTTGAATATTGTTTATGAATATGAAATTAATTGTTAGTCTGATGGCGTGCAGGTTCGGATACTTTCTATAATATTCTACCTAATAGTTCCGATGCGTGAATTTAACATATAATAAAAGTGTAAGCTCGACGAATCGGTTTATTGAAAATATTTACAATAATACGGGAGCGCACGCGAGTTTGAAGTCATTAATTAGCTCTTTTTTAAGCTTAGAGGGTTTTTTTTTATATCGCTACAAAACTAATTGGAACAAACAAGTAAGTACTTAAATAAGTAAAGGGATACCCTATAAAACAAAAATAATGGTTGACAACCATGAAATCTTAAAGGTGCATTTACCGATCTTTAAAGTGAATAGTTGCTGTTATAAGTAACATGGCTTTCCAACCTTAGCAAGTATTTAAGTTAAAAAAGCTACCAATCAAACAGAAGACAATAAAAATTTCGTCAGTATTTATAACTAGATTTAAATTTACTACTGTGTTTATCCAGTAGTGGGTTTATTGATAAATTCGTAGTAAGCACGCAGAAGTTAACAGAATAAATTTATCATTTTAATTTAATCCTTGTACAACAGATTAACATTTAAATGAAACGGATCTCATTCCAATTAACTTTAATGCTGAATATTTATTTACTAATCAATCTAGTCTGCCGGCATTTTTTGACATTTAGACGAAAATTAAAACAAAACTAGTTAATTTTATGTAGGTACGTAGGTAAAATACTACAGTAACCTTGTATTATTATGCGTGTTTATAGTTCGCAAAACGTAATATAAGTTAGCATACATAACGTATATCAAATGGAGTAAATTTGTTACGCATATAGTTATCAGCTTGTCACGTGTAAAGGAGAAGAACTGTTGTATTTTATTAGCGTACATATAAGATATCCATGAAAAAGTGGAAGTCGGAGGCCGTAAATGTAGTTCTTAAATGACGTAAGTGGGGCAGGAGACCTCTCTTTGTGGCCACTTTAAGTATTATTTTACTTTTAAGCACTAAATAGGTACTGAACGGTCTTAAGTATTTAAGACACAAATTAAATCATAAATTTTAGAGAATTTATCTACTTACTTACCTTTAAAGGTACCTTTATCAAATTTAAAAAGTATAAGTAAGAATAGTTTTTTGTAAGTATATAACACAAAATGTGTGCGAGGTGTCAAATGCCCCGGTTTTGCCTTAATTTTTTCATACAAAAAAAAATAAAACAAAAAATGGCGTTTATTAAATAAATATGTTATTACATAAGGAATTCTAACGATTGTTATTATTACTGTAAAATACCTTATTTTAATTGACTTTGGCAAAAATTTTGAAAAGTTATTTAGAAAACTTATAGAGCAAAAAGTGGCCAAAACAGGCGCAGTGTCCAAAACCGGGGGGCAAATAATTAACGTCATTGACGTAGATTATCTGCACCAAAAGTATAATGTAAAAACAATATTTTGAGAAGAATATAGTAACTTTTGAACCATTATTTTTTTTGTAGGAAACTCGCACCAAGGATCTTCAGAATACGTTTATACAGAGTACTTACAAATGTTTCATAAAAATAAATAATAATACGTTTTTTGCTAATAAATTATAGATATTTTAACACCGATACCGAGAATGATAAATGTAATAAGAACACTTGAAGCATCACGAAATTTACTTACAAATTCTCGTTCTAAAAAATCGCTGTTGCAATGAACAAAAATTGTCAACCGATGTCTTTATCAGCGAAAAGCTGTCACGTGAGAAATTGCTTCCAAAACAGTTTTCTCGTGATAAATTCTCGAGTGAATTTCTGACAGGTAGGTATACCCGAGGCCCGAGACCTTCTCGCTTACAAATTAAATATGCTTCGGGGAAATGTAAATCACGTTACTTAACGCTGATTTTGGTAAATAACGTAGTCAAATAAATAAACATGAGGCTAGGATATTCCGCAGGTTGTTTTTGAAGCTTAGTGTAGTGAAAATGGCTTTGTAAGCTCGCTTACCGTTATGAGCGGAGCGAGCGTACGCGTACGGTCTTCGTTCGACTTGTATTTACATACAAGCTGAGCAGAGCGGAGCTGAGCTGTGTTTCCATAATTTCCGTCGCTTCACCGATCCACAAACGCCGCCACTTGAAGCTAAAATAAGAAACGAGTGATGACTACCGGCGTCGGCGTTCATAAAAAATGTATGAAAACTACAGGAAGGAGGTTGATGGCGGCGTTTTTCAGTGGCCCGTCTGCGGCGGCGCTTAGACAGTTGAGTATTTGACAGAATTTTTTTTATTGACTCAAAATGTTAATTTAACTAGTAGCAACACAACATATGTATTTATTTTCAAATATCTTGCATATTTTCAGCGATATAGAGCATCAAACTTACTAATTAGACAAGGAGAGCGCTATAGAAACGTGACGTCACATTTTTATAGCGCCAAACTCTCGCCATAGAAAATTTCGTTTTAGAAAGAGATAGCTAGAGTCACAATTAAGTAGCTCATAATTCGCTTGTTTTAATAATTTCTTTTTTCATATTTGTTATTCAATAATGTTTTATTTTCGCATGTAATAATTAAATATCTACATTTCAACAACTGTCAAACACCCAATTAAGCTGACACCGCCAGACACCGCTTGTTGTGTCACTTATGTGAAAACGCACCCTAACTAATATAAACAGTAGGGAGTCATGTAGGTACTATTTTGTGAAACTTTTTTTAATGGAAGTCTAAACTATTTTGGCCTTAGTTCACCAACAACAGTCAGTTAAACATGCATCTATGCCTTGGCTTAATAGTTTGTTTACACGACCTCCTATAACATAAACGATCATTAAATCTGTCACTATAGGATAATATTAACACACAAGGTGTATTGTGTGAACACAATATCCTCTACACTTATAGGAAAAATGTGATAGGAAAAAACCACGAGCCCTATAAGTAGCTTTCAGGCGGGAAGCTACTTATAGGGCTCGTGGTTTTTTACTAATACATTTTTCCTATACTTACAAAATTGCATTGTAAATGCATAAAAATAATATAAAATCATCCTCTACACTTTATAATTACTCGATTAATACCCATAAAAGGAGAAGAATGATATGAATACTTAAGGTAGGTATTTTAATATCATTAAATCATATTAGTATGTTGGTATATTATGGCAAGTAAGATATGTAGGTACTTACTCGTAGTATGCGCAAACTGAAACTAGATTTGATAATAATAATAATAAAAGACTTCATTGCACAAAAGAAATATAGTTAGTACTTATATAGATATTAGGAAAGAGAAAGGAAACAATATAGATTTCTTCTAGTTATTCTCCTTACACATCCAAGGAAGGCATGTTGCTTAGCATTGAAAATGTTGAGGATTATACACGCTAGAGCTAGTCTGTGTGACAATGACCACTAAGCCTCATGACTTATGACGACGACCATAACGTGAACCTTATGAAGAGTAAAATGCGTGCTAATGTCTACAGCCAAATCAGGTAATTCCCAACCGTAAAGGATGGTAATGAAGCCCTAGCGTGTATGGCCTCTTTAATGAAGGACCAGACCACCCATCAATGCTATCTTGCTTGCTTATTTTGTCTCTAACTTAATATACAAAAATTGCATTTTCTTTGAACTCAAATAAGAAAAGAGATTATTAAGGCTTTTTTATTTATTATTCTAGTTGAACTTACAATTTAGGTTACATAGTAACTATTTAGTAATCTGTGATTTAGGGTGTGGCCGTTGGCTTCTTATTTTTTTTAATGTGCCTACTGGGTATGCATTTGACCACCATCCAGACAACGAATACTATAATATTACTACTATCCAGGTTAGCAGACAGGATGCAGTCTAGGGTGTTGGCTTACCCAGGAGGTGCCCATTCACTCTTACTTTGAAAAGGCCAAGGTTCTAATGATCGGGGAACACATTCCAATCTTTAGAAGCTCGCATTTAAAATGAACTATAGCAAAGCGCATTGTACGGACAGGTGGAATGTTTAAGACGAATGGATGGTAGGCTATCCTGCGTCTTCTGGTACCCCGATGGTGGAAAGTGGTTGGAGGAACAAGATCATGCAGTTCCTGTGCGCACTCTCCAAAGTGTGTCCGTTAACTTTTATCTTTACCGTAAATCACGTCAAATACAAAAAAAAGCGTGACGAAACAATAACCTGCGTAATTTACGTGTGACAAGACAACCGCAAACAAACTTTTTAAGTGCTTTCAAACAAAATAAAACGTAGCACATTCTTTATTACTCTGTATGGCAGTCAGATAGAGATCAAACCAGAAAATGTTCGTGTTACTTTTGTACTCTCCGACAATATTCATCTGTCCACAATCCACATCATTGTTCTACCAAATGGCACATTTTCGCACGCTCCACATCCCCTTGTATGAATAACGAGGAAAGTGTCCAACCTTATCTTCTGACACACAAGGTTCATTATATAAAGCAGAGTATATGCAAAATTGTAGTTGGAGATTTCAAATATAAGCATCAGCGCATGAATGAGCGTATGGTACGCGCGGAATGTCATTCTGTAGTCAGTATGTTGTTGTTTGGATTTCGATTTGTTTAAATAACTTGCCGTAAACAGTCACTGTGTTACATTTGGGGAGAGATTAATAATGTTCTGGTTTTATTCAGTGATATTTAAGTGTAATTTAGCACTATATTCTTATACAGGGTCACTTGTAAAACATCAACAACCTCGCAGGACTTAACTAAATTACTATCATATAAACAACAACATTTGTTCTTCAACTTTCCAAAAAAACTAAAATAAATTTTCGACATTTCATATAAAATGTCCGAATAGCGGATCGAGTTTTGTATGAAATGACGAAAATTTATTTTGTGTTTTTTTAAAAGTTGTAGAACAAATGTTGTTGTTTAGGATGTTAGTATCTAATTCTATACCTGCGAGGTTGTTGATGTTTTACAAGTGACCCTGTATATTATCAAGTGCGGCATTGTCTAGTTAACTTTATATTCTCTTTACACAACACTATTTTACGATAGTTGTATTGAAAACTTCGATAATCAATCAAGTTGTCAAACAGTGATTTAAAACAAGCGTCGTTTTTATTAATAGAAGATTTGATTTTAAGGCTTTATTGGTTGTATTGCAATTTGAGGAGGCCCTTGCTTCGTTGACGCTAGACCCTGGGCGAGGGCAATTAAACTAAAAAAACTTAACTTTTCTTTTGTTACATACAGTACCTGCTATTTCATGCAAGAGCTTTAACTATTACGAGTACCTACTACTGTAGGATCGGAGTAATGTAAACCTGTTAAAAAAGGCTACGTGTCTTTTTAACCCCCGACTGCGAGGGGTGTTATAAGTTTGTCGTGTCTGTCTGTGAATCCGTGTTTATTTGTCCAAAATATAAAAAGAACCTAACAAATAAGTTCACTTGAATTAAATTAATATTTTTTTAACGTGCTCGTGTTCCAAAAATGTACAAGCATTTTACCATTGGAATTGCGAGCAGTATAAATTGGTCAGTATGATGAATGTTCGCAATAAAACAAGGTTTGACATTGACTGCTATGCTATCTGCGACGCTCGTTTTTAAAGGTCAAAATTGGATCCTTTGAGATAATTTATCATAATTAATGACATATTCAATGCGTAGAAACCTTATCGGTTAAATATTAATTTTTAATAAGTCGCAAAAGGGTTGAATATATTAAAGCTAAATTTAGAGCTTTGGGGCAGAGTTTCAATCAATACAGTACTATTATATATTCTGTGTCTCGTAGTGGCAAATGCACAAACCGTGCGAGCCAAGTTAAAAAAAAATTGTGTCAATACTCATCAACGGAAACCAAAATAAATCCACTTTAGATATAATGATTTTATAAATAAAACTGGTTAAGTTATATTAAAAGCATTATTACGCATTTCAGAAAGGAAAGCTCCCTATTCATCAAAAATTTATGTCGGTGGTGGTGTATGAATTTACAAGTCGCTTTAAGTTTAATGCTAGCACCGGCTCCATCCGGTATTAAAGTAACTTTTTATTTTCGGGTGTGTTGTTTTGATACAAAATAAACAATAAAAAAGTGAAGACCTTACTAACATTTAGGAAAAATAAAAGTAATTTCGGTGAATACATAACATACCGATAACCAAATGCCGATAACCTCTTATTTTTAACCGACTTCTAAATCAAAAAGGAGGAGGTTCTCTATTCGTCTGTATGTATGTTTTTTTTTTTTTTTTTTTTTGTGTATGTCAACCGATTACTCGAAGACGGCTGAACCGATTGAAATGCTTCAAACGTTGTTACATCAGGTTGGTTTCCAAGTTGGTCCCATTTTTTGAAATTTTGAAATCGGTTCCGTAGTTTTCAGGAAATCTTGAAAATACTGCTGTTTTCGTTACCACTTTATGTGAATTTAATACGTATCTTTAGGCATAACTCCTTTGTTTATAAACCGATTTAGATGATTCTTGTTTTGTTGAAAAGGGGATACCTCAAGGTATTTTAACCGACTTCGAAAAAGGAGGTTTTGAGTTTGATCACATACCTATTTACCAGAAAACACGCAAATTGCCTGCACGATGCACTAAAAAGAGTGAAATAAAAATTATTTTTATAAAAAAATAAAACCGCCTTCTAAAAAACCACATCAAAAAAGTAAGAAATAATTCCTCACCAAATAAATAACGTAAGTACTTTGAAGTCGGGCGGGTTTTAACAAAAACAACAAAAAATTGTACATGTTTCACGCCCGACTTCAAAGTACTTACGTTATTTATTTGGTGAGGAATTATTTCTTACTTTTTTGATGTGGTTTTTTAGAAGGCGGTTTTATTTTTTTATAAAAATATTTTTTAAATAATAAAAATAAATAATAATTGTAGGAAATAATTTATGTATATGAAATAATGTATTTTTTGATACATTGCTCGATACTTATTACTAGTTACTACTACTACTACTATTTACTAGGAAACTTCGAAGCTGTGATAGTTTCCTAGTAAAGTAATAAGTATCGAGCAATATATCAAAAAATACTTTCTACGCTATAACAACACACTATTGTGACTTAGGTACATAGATCTAATAAACTGAATTATGACATTATAAATTTTATCCCTATTTCTATGGCCATCTAACAGCATTTCATTAATATGTTATTTTATTTACAAAACTGTTTAATGTAACCACCGATGTATAATTAGCTCAATGACAAAAACATAAACAGTGTACCTATGTTATTAACTTTCGTTCCTTTGCACGACTAAATATTACTCGCAGTGTCGCTGACCGTTCAGTAACAACGTAGGTAGTTATATTGTATACTTTGTTAGAGTCATATAATTGTATATCTTGATTCTTGAGCATTTACAATTGGATGCGGCATTCAAAGTAGTCATAAAGGAACATAATGTTAGCATAGACAGTAAAATGGATGTACTTACTGGATATCTATTAATTTAGTATCTGAGGACAAGGGCGTCGTCGCTCGCCAGGGACAGGGATTTAAAAATTACACTAGACACTCAAAATTATTAAAAAAATTAAAAATGAGTTTTTAGAAAAAATCGACCCACAACTCAATTGAATTAAATTTTTCAATATGTAATAAAAATTGCATTGTGAATGCAAAAAAGTAAAAATTTAAATGACAATCAAAATCACCTAAAATTCGTAGTTTTTCTATATAATTCCCCTTCCACAGTATCAACTTGCCCATGAGATATCATGTTGCCACCCCTGTACCATGGGCTAGCGATGAAAAGCAAAAAATTGACTTTTATCACTAGAATAAAAAATCCTTGTACAAGAAAAACAACAGAAGTTCCTTTTAGTTTGTAGCGACTGGACGTGGTCGTTTACTCGTACGACATTATTATTTTATCTGAAACATGAAATTGATACCATGCAATAAGGACAGACAGGATGTCCAGCCATGTGATTTACTTATTATAAAAGTTATAAATATACAACGAAAAATCGTGGGACTGATTAATTACAAAATGTACTTTACCTTACCTTCGGAAAATCACATGAAAACCTTTGCGAATTGTATAACTTTGCAAAATGTTGCTATGCGTGAAAATCTAGTCCCCTGCCTCTAAAAGCGAGATGTTGGAAAAGCGATATTTGACCCGTGAGAGTGGGTGCCCGTATGCACAGGAGCGTCCTTAGCCCACAGATTATTCTATGACATAAAACAATAGAGCAGGTTGAAACCCGTTTGAAAGCGTAAAGTCTTCTATCTATTCACTGTTATGGTGAGATGTTGCAAATTCATTTGTTCACGTACTACCTAGAACCGTTAGCAACAGCGTTATTATCGTCGCCAGTGAGAGTGGGCGCCGTATGCACAGGTGCGTCCTCACTCAACCCACAGATTATCCTACGACACAAAACAATAGAGCAGCATGAAACCTGTTTGAAAGTGTAACCTTGAGAATGAAACATAAAGCCGGTGATGTGGTTTAAAAAAATGTGTACCTTATTCGTTTTCATTTAAAAAAGGAAAATCCTTTCATTACCTACACGTAAGTATCGTTAAGTTAATAAGGTACTTGGTTTGACTGTATTTCTCATTTCTGCATCTCTTTGCATAATGTTGTGCGATTCTCTAAAATTCGATCGACAAACTCGACGTTCTTTTTCGCTTGACTCTCATTTGTTTGTTATGAATTTGACAAAGAATCGTGTTTGAAGGCGAGAAGTGGAGGTCAAGTGACGGTGGAATTTTCAAAATCGCAACACTGCTCTGCTGTGGTACTATGCGATTATTATAAGAATAGGACTGTCAAAACGGCCATTTTTGTTTGCGTTTCGCTTCCACTTCAGGGTGTAGGATGTGCAAGAAAAGGAACAAAGATCAAGAATGCCGTTTGACAGTCCTATTCTTATAATAATCGCATAGTATGTTGTGATCACATGGCATGGCAATCTACCATGGTAGTCTTCACATTAATATTGAATACGAACGTGCTGCAATATGAAAGTGCTTTATTTTAATTTTCGCGAGAAGATAATTTTGAACAAACCTAAGACTAAAATAACTACGCACGCAATTGATGCAAGTTAAGGCGCTACTCGGAAAAATATGGACTTTTTGATTTAAAACTATAGGACGATTACAGTTGTTACAAATCTGGTAATAAGATATATATTTCTTCATACCTTTATCTAGAATCGTATAGATTCAGAAACACGATTTTATGATTTTACCTCGACACTTTTTCTTTTCAAAAAGACCTCTAAAAAATTCGAAAAGTGAAGATTATTCTTAAATGGGGTTACTTACACTATTGGAAATTGGTTTAATTAGTGGACACAAATAATATTGAGGATCGTATAGAAGCATTTTTTTTAAATCGCTGTAGTTTTTTAATACAAAGTGATTTTGTGTTTTTTTTTTGCCTAATCTGCAAAATCGGTCTCGCTCCCGCGCGCGTCGTTTTCTCATTGCTATCTCGCTTCAGCACATTTTTTCCGAGTATCGCCTTAAAACATTTGATGATTTCATATGTTTAAAGTTTATACCTTTAGCAAGATTATTGGTCATATTACTTCGTAAAACAGTTTTATTTTATAAAATACAATATCACCATAGTAAAAGTATATGATATCACGCAGACATTTAACTCAAAGGAAGCAGCAACTCCCCTTTCGCTGAGTTACCTGAATCTGAATGCAATCGCGGTTCTCGTATATTATTTCCGTTACACCTACATAGCTCCTGTTTAGCTTTGAACAATGTTGTCGGATAGAATGTCAAGAACTTGTTTAGGTATCTACTGTGTTTAGCTTCCCGCATGTGATGAATAGTTTGATATAATTATTGTTTGTTCTTAGATGTGCGAAAAAAACAATATAATTCAATTGTTGTAGTTTAAGATGCGAGCATAAGGATTTAATGTGACAAAAACAACAACACATTTAAACATAAGTTGTGCCCATAAAAAGACGGGATTTTTCTTCAATAAATTTGAAAGATTAAAAATGGGTTATCTATGTCAGTATTATTGACTAAATTTGAAGTAGTCAGCCATATTACTGAACTTGTATGAACTTTAGTGAAAAGTTGTACGGTGTACCTATGTGGCTTACTACATTCAAATGATTTCTCTCTGTAATATTACTAGACAGCCCACAATACTGAGGTACGCCTCTAACGTGCATTACCGGCCTAAAAAATGTCTGTGGTACAATAATGCATGTGGCCAGTGACCGTGGCACCCACGCTGGCTCATTGCTGTCGCCATTCAAGCGCGGCTTCCTGTGCCGGAGCCTTTGCCTGTTCCACTGCACGTTATTTACGATACGGATTTGGAATGCGATTTGCCGAATTCATGGAGCTAGACTACATACTTAGGTAACTGGAGAGTGCAGTACTAACACTTTATTGTGACCACAAATTACACTGTGGCTGTCTTCCGTCTTACCTCCACTTTGAAAAAAATACGTATGGTCATATGAGACAACTGACAGCCACTACATACTAAATGTCATATTTGCTGGGCACACTTTTTTATTCAGGGTGAAAACTCCAGTTACCTCAGTATTAAGTCTAGCTCTATGGCCGAATTCATTGATGCGGTTTAAATTTCGAATCGAGTTGATTATTTTTTAATCTTTGGGTATCGTTAGTACATGATCAAGGAGATTCAACCAAGAAAACTGGAGTTTTTCAGCCTGAATAAAAAAGTGTACCCAGCAAATTTGACATTTAACTACGTGCTGGTTGTCTGTTGTCTCATATGACCAAACGTTTTGTTTCAAAGTGTAGGTGAGACGGAAGACAGTCACAGTCTACAAAAAATTGTAAGTACAACTATCTCCGGTTTCCTTTGTTGAATCTCCTTGTACACGATAATTTATACCTACAATTTAAACCGTTTTTGCAATCAGCAAAGGAAACATACGCAACAAGATTGAAAATTGTGAGACAAAATCAGTTCACGCTTAGTCAACAGGAGTTGGAAGTTTCCAATTGTTTACAAGGGAAATCATTCGTAAAGGGGACGCTATTGTACCATTGTTTAAAGTACCGCGTACAGCTGGAGACTCCTGGCATTCTCCTGGGATGACAGCTACACAAAGAGCCACGAACGACCTATATAATAGAATTGATGAAGAAATTAACTTCTTTGGCTTTCAAACCTTTTTTCTAATAAATCCTTTTTTTCTTGCCAAGTTGACCGTTTGTCGCTAAAAAAATAAAAATGGTTTTATTTTTATTACTAGGGTGTTAGTTAACAACTCCGTAGCCCAGTGGTTAGAGCATTCGCCCGGACAGTCAAAGGTCGTGGGTTCGAGTCCGGAGTTCGGAGCTAGTTGTGAGACAAGTCGATTTTTTGTAAAACTTCATTTTCACAACTTCAATACTAAAAGTTAAAATAAATAAATAAATATATATTTATAGAATAATAAATTTTGATATTTAACGTGTACCTACTTATAAAATTATTTAAATAGGTACCTACTGTAATATCCGATGTTCCAAAAGTAGCAAGTAAGATTTAACCAAGTGTAACTTTTATATTCTCATTGTATTGTAAGTGGACTCTGTATGTCTTTATGGGAAATAAATTATCTTTGAACCTAAATACTCTATGATCAATCACAGTATTGCGAGAAGTCAATAAAGAAGGTTTTAAAAGTCTGTGTCGCATTGCAAAACTAAGAATGTTTCAGTTTGGTAGAGTTCACAGATAGTGAGATGAGATCACTGATAATATAATTTCTATGTCCTAAAAACTCATACCGTGTGACTATAACTCAATATAAAGGGCTAGATTACTCAATTATCACACATAAGACAGACACCATTAAACCATCAAAATCAATGGAAACAGAGCAGTCAGTTCACACATTGTATATTATAGCGTAAATAATAGATCGCAAAACATTACGGTGTGAGCCATGAAAGCTAACAGAATGCGGTAAAACAGTGTTTACTACCGGTAGGTGTGCTCTATCTGTATAGGTATAGAGCACAATTTAGGTGCGCAGTGCGGGTAAGTACTAGCTACCTGTGGTGTGCTGTATTTGTATTACAATAGAGGTTAATTTAGCTCGCAAGTTCAGGTTTGTGCAACATGGTGCGCCTACGCATCGCCCCCGTGCTTGCAGTTGCGACATACTGAATGAATACTATGACAAGTTAGGATCGAAGGTTGCAATCGCCGATAAAAATCACTTACTTACCAGCTAAACGGTTATTTTTGGAATTGCGCAATATTGGATAAAAAAATACTGAGTTACAGAGTTGCGTAAGTTAAAGTAAAATGCATTTAACAGACTTATTAAAGATTTAAGAAACATATTAAATTATCTTATTTAACGCCCACTCTTCATTATGCCTTAGTGGTTCTTTTCGCAGCTCTTCTATTTATTAATTTTTACCTACGTATAATTTCATGTTAATTTTGTTCCATTTATTTCACAAAGTTGATTTATTTTATTGATCAGTATCTTACTGAAATAGGAAGGAGAAGATTATTTATTCAGTTTTTCACACAAAATAAAATCGAGCCATTAGTACTTAACTCTAATTATTTCTTTGTCTCAACTCTTTTCTGTTACCTTTATTTTAAACACGATAAAATGGAAATCACATTTTAATTATGTGACTAGGTACAAGCTGACACCTTGACATGTCTCCAATCATCTTCGTATTATCCTTATTAAGCGTTCATGTGCGCTCAAGTCGGTTTTTATAGCAATGTCTAATGACCAATACCTATAACCTATGTATGTCATTACGCTGTAATTACTTTGAATGAGACTGTCTTGGAAATCACTGTTTTAAATGAGATGAGCGATTAACAAGTCGATTTGAACTTTGATGTAGGTTATGTAGGAAGTGGTACTTAACTACTGGAAAGTGTCCTCAATACTATGATAAGGACATTTTCCAATTTGACGACTCTGACGTATATATAAATGTAACAGGGAGAAAGAACAGATTTTGACTAGTTTCTTGCTGGTTCTTCTGTCGTCTCTCGCCGTGGAGTTTTCCAAACCGATCAATGGCGTAGCTTCTTCGACATTCACAAGTGCTTCTTACAGCCGAGACTGAATAAATTATATTGAATTTGAGTCTTAAATCTACTGTGCCTGAAAAGTGTCAGTCTGTTGGGCGGCAAAGCATCCATCTTTTATCGAATCCAAAGGAAGCGAAGGCGGACGAAATTGCCCGCTGTCGGGGTGCACTGCACTTGGCCCCTAGCCCCTTTAATTTCGGCTTTCTGGATTCTATAGTCAATCGAATTTAAACTACCATGTGTAACTTCGGCAGCATTAGAGGCGATCTTCTACTGCACACACAAACCCTTCGTGTGCTTAATATTTTCGCGAGTAATATGAAATCTACTTATTCTTAAAAAAATATCAAAAATGTAAAGCATGTTTTGGAGCTGGAGAGTGGCATAGCCCACTTTTTTCCAGACAAATCACATTCTTGCGGGATAACGTTCGTGTAGTGCACTCGGGCAAAGCCGCGGGCAGAAGGCTAGTTCTTTCAAATATGTCAGGGGGCAGATTCTCAGGCAATCGAGAAAAGTTCACATTTATAAGCTCGAAATTCAAATATAACACAGTTTCTGTATTGTCAGAATTTCACAATCGAAAAAGTTCGATCGAAAACCAGTCGACCGATACGAGTGGTAAAAACCAATAGATGTTCGTTTACGAACTTAGCTGTCAAAACTAATTTGTTGACATGTGGGACAGCTTAGTTTGTTTGAAACGTTCTAGCTTTTCAATATAAACCACAAACAAAATGTTCGACATACGAAACTATATATACCACACTGAAAATGTTCGAATGCCTGAGAATCGGGCCCCAGAGGGCGACTGTGTCCATGAAATCATGAAGAAAAATCGCTATTCCATACGTTTTAATCGAGTCGGTATTGAACTTCTACATGGCACAGCTGTTTGTTTTCACGTTACGTAATAATCCGAAAAGCCGTACGTAAGCAAGCCGTAAATAAGCCTTAGTTAGCACGCCCCATAATAAAAGTTGTTCATATTGATTGACACTTTCATCACTAGAAATATTTTTACTACTTAATCAATAAAAATTAAGGGTGTAGGTATTAACTTCATCGAATTCCGTAGTCAATCGTATTAAAATGACCGACCATTTGAGACCATATGGAGTTGCTCCACCATAATGCACCAAAGCTATTAACATTAGATCTTCAATAGCACGAACATAAGCCACTCGCGTGCTCTGCCGCCATTAACGCTGGTGATGAGGGGGAAACTACGAAGGTTGGACTGTTTAAGTTTTATGGGATCAACGTTAATTTCGGTACTGTGTGGCTTGTATATTGTTCCTATAACAATTAAGCCATAGATTTAGAGCCAACGCGCACTTGTGATTTTTAATCGGGCGATATTTTAGTCGGAATCGTAGGACGATCGTGATCAAACTGTCGGCCGATAGTTTGGTTTTGAGAGCTTGCGCGCACTTGTGATTTTTAGTCGACCGATAGTTGGTCGATAGTTTAGTTGAATCCGGGCGCGCGCTCACATAGTCCTTCATGCACAGGCCGATAGTTGTGCGATAGGTGTCCGATAGTTGTGCGATAGTTGTCCGATAGTTGTACAATTGTGTATTGGCCAGTCTTTTTCGATAGTTCGATACTGAATGCGCAGTCTACCGATATTTGGGCGATAGTTTAGCTGAATGCAGTGCGCGCGCTCACATAGTCCTTCATGCACATTACCGCCCGGCCGATAGTTGTGCGATAGTTTGATCGTACAACTATCGGCCAGTCAATTTCGATAGTTTGACCGGTCGATAGTTTAATCGTCAGTGCGCGCACTGCCATATATTTCTATACTGAATCCGAGAACGACCAAACTATCGCCCGATTAAAAATCAAAAGTGCGCGGTCGCTCTTAGTATAGAAATAAATATGTTTTATTTCTTTTTAAAGAATACGTACTTTCTAACAATTTATAATAATATACTTACTTAACTATTATGAAAAACGGGATTTTTACCATGTTTAAAGAAGTGACGACAAATCTAGTTTAGAGACTAGCTGCCTTTTCTAGCATCAAGTTTCTGTAAAAAAACAATGTAGGAATTTGATTTGGTTGTTTCTTGTTTTTGATGAATATTTATTAACTATTATCCTTTTTTGTTGCAGGTAAATTGATATCCTATATCATAATTCATAGCAGAGCCTTTAGTTAACAAAGGTGTGTGGTAAGTTTCAATATTATTAAAAATATTAGAATATTTACCTAAATTTTATACTAAGTATTATGTTTGATAACCCAAAATTCCATAGTAAGTGCAAAATTGCAAATCATGACAAGGAAGAAACGACTTTATTCCCTTTACTCGATCAAACAACCTTACATTAATTTCCACTATTTACTCAAAAAGCTCTCGACAAGTAAACTAAGATATCAAAACATTAGGAAAATAATTTTGTAAAAGCTGGCAAACAATTTCACTCGACACTCTAAAGTAAAATAATAACTGCAATGCACTTTTAACTTTTCCAACTTTAATATTTTTGCTACCAAGTACATACTTAGATACAAAGTAGACCATCGACGATAAAAGTACAACATCGACTTGACTGAAATGTATGGAACAGCTGATTTTTTTTTTCACGATTCCGTGGTTGGCCCCATAGTTAAAATTGATCGTATTGATGGACAATTTTCATCCCTAAAATCTTTGTACTAATTAAAATTTAGAGGTGCATAATCTGTGATTTTGCTATTATATCATGTTACAAAAGTTGAAGTCACAGTAGTGTTTACCTACAAGTTTTGAACTTTACTTTATAGTCATCTTTTGTTTTCACACAATAGCTAGCTGTGAGCGGTTAGACCAAACACAAGCGGAATATTTTCGCTGCTCAGTTGTTTAGCGATAAGTCAACAAAATGTGAAGTTCCATTTGTTACGGATACAGCTTTAACGTTTGGTTGTGTAAAAGTGAAAATGGAGGCGACTACTTACAAGTTTTGCAGAAGTTGAAATCGCAACAGTACCATAAGTGTTGAACATTAGTCGTCTGTTGTTTTTGAACAATGGCTGTGAGCGGTTAGCAAAACACGAGCAAATATTTTCGCAGCTTATTTGTCTTGCGATAGGTTGAAATGTGGAGTTCTATAGTTGCGGGTAAACTTAGCGTCTTGGGTTAGGTAAGTAACTAACACTTGTTACAGTGAAGAGCGAGGATACTATTTCGGACATGTTTTAGTCATGTGTGATATAAATCATTCCGAGTCGAATAAATTAGTTATTACATTATGCTTCTCCTAGCCTTAACCGAGTGTTCCAATATCTTAAATGGTAGCATATTATGCTTCGTTGCATGTTTTAAAAACCGGAACTCCCACTCATAGTCATCGGCTGCTGTCATCCTCGCTCACCGCTGTCTCTTTAGCCACACTCTGCAATCGTGTTCCTGACATCAGAGACTAACTTAACACCGCTGTCAGCACGACCTCGCCTGATTGAACCCTAAAATGTCAGCTACTTACTTGCGAAACAAGCAGAGTTTCAGAATCCACAACTTTATAAAGAGCCTCAGACGAAATACCTTTCTTTGAGAATTATTAATAAACTTTCAAGTCTTTATAGATTATGTGCGTATCTTTGAGTTTATCGCTAGCAAAATTGTGTAGAGAAATAATTTTATCTATAGGTAGGTACATAGTCAATTTCTGAGAAGAAAAAGTTCTCAAAGGATTACAAATCATTTATTGTCTTCAAAGCTTAATAAAATTTACTTCGTAATTTATAATTTAAAGATAGGTTAATTAAACTTCATTTTACAAAGAGTCTCAAGTGGTCTCAATGATCGTTTTGAGCATTTGAACCAAATTAAAATAGATTTATTTCTCATTCCCTGTAATGAAAAAAAATAATATAAGAAACATAAATTATTAAAATCTGAAAAAAGCAATTAAATGAGATGGTGTTGATCTACTTATCTAAGTAGCTTAGTTAGAACCTAGACATAGTGAAAAACAAGGAACGTATTTGATAAGATAAGCCAAGTTTTCACTTTTTTAGGGTTTCCTAAAACTTTTGAAGTATTCCGTGGACAACGGAAAGAATACTTCATACAAATTGTCAAACCGACCTACTCGACCAGAATGTGTGGAACAGCATGGGAACAGCTGTTTTTTTTGTTGAGTTGTAGAGTTGGCGCCATAGTAAAAGTTGTTCATATTCATAAGCACAATCACCACTTTAAGAGGTTTGGCGCTTATTCATTAACACGTTGTATAAACAATATAGAACCGCAGTCTATATAATTTCCCTTGATAGAACTTTGTCACGTTGACGCTTTTCAAAACAAAACTATCTGTGCCACGGAAGTCATTCAATATTGACGTATTTGTGACATAGTCCTATGTTTTTTACATTTTATTGCTCGTGACTGTACAATTTCCTAAATAAGACCGTACTTATGTTAAGAGTTTACTGTGCTGCTGCGTATGTACCTCTGATACACATGTTACGGACCCCTAAGGGGTCCGTGGTCCCCACTTTGGGAAACCCTGATTTGTACTGATATTTTTACACATTAAGGGCCTATTTTATAGTTCACCTTATTGACATTATAAAACTTAATTTCAATTTCTCCATCCAAATATCAGGCTACTTGCGTAAGCAGCCAAAAGTGGAATTTAACAACTTCGTATACGGTACAGAAAGTTACAATGAAAAGACTAACTTTCTATAACGCTCTTGCCTAGGACTGAATAAGATCTTGTGTTGATAAAAATTTATTGCACGGATATTATTGAATTGTATAAAGATAAATAAATAAACTCAGCAACATAAAATACTAAGTTAGCTAGCACCTACTTACTTACCTAGAATACTGAAATGCACCCAAAAGAAGAAAGAAAAGCTACATGCTTTGTGCATTTCTATATTTTTAGTTAGGAACTAACTTAATAATAAATATAATAAATAAAAATATTAAAACATATGTTTTGTAGGTTTGTTTAGATTGATGAACATAAAATTATAAAATAATTACACCTTTTTTGTTACCTACCTTTGTATTTTTCCACTTGAACCTTATGATCGAAGACTTGAACATTTCTTTTCCGACTGACATGAAGATCAAATGAGTATGGTTTCAAATGCTTTGAAATTACTTCGATTAGATTTCGAATCCCCTAACAAAATCTGCTATGGAGATGGATATTGAATTTTTTATTACAAAAATTTTCCTATTCTTTTTAACTCAATAAAGCATTAAAGAATATTGATGTAGAACAAGTATTTTTCAAACTTTATCCTCAAAATCACCTTTATCTTATCGCTACTTCCCTAGCTAGTGAGTGAGTGTGTTACCACATAAATCTTCATTAAGGTCCATATCGACTAGGCTGCCCTTCCCGCGATTTATCGCTTCGCTCATTGCCAACTAGCCTGCTGATGAAACCCTTTAAACGCGCGGTAAAGTAGAAGGGAATTGGCTTGTACAACACTCAACATTTTATTAATCATGGTTTTTTATTTTGTAGAGGTGAGGGGGAGGGGGGCAAACTTAGCTTATTTCCGGTGGTAAAACGATGAATAAAAAAACTGCAGGTAAAAATGTGCCATTGCACTTGACGATTTTCTTGTCAGTTCTTCTCGCAAGGTCTCCTCTTCCGCTGTAGGATTTGCGAACAGATGTCGAAGCTTCTTTGACGTTAATAAGTGTTGTAAATGGTAATCACAACCTAAAGGAATTCTGAACTTAGATTTATTTTTATTTTATCAGTCCGCCTGCAGGCTACGGCCTGTCAGTTGGCCGCTAATTGCCACACACTTCCCCTTACTAATAATCGTGGTGTAAAGTTACACCAGGTGTAAATCTTTTGTTGTCACTTAAGTTGACTGAAATGATGACAGAGACAGCAGATTTACACCAGGTGTAACTTTTCACCACGTTTATTAATAAGGGGGTTACAGTTTTACATAATATACAAACCGGATGTTAGGCAGCCTGTTCGATCGAGGACTGCAGGTCCTGCCGGCGGACTTATAGCATAGTAATTATAGTCTGTGGGCCCCTTAAAAGAAGATATAGGAAAACATTTACTACTTGGTCAAGATAACATGACACCTGCAGGTTATACCCGTCCCTCTTACTCTCCGGGCATGACATAATCGAGTGAAAGACACGGGTAATTTGCAGGGTCATGTTATCTTGACCGAGTAGTAATACAGCTCCTTAGTAGATTTTCAGACTATGGGACTGTTGGTTTTTTTTTTCCTAACTACCTATATTTGTAAAGTGATTTATTTCAATACATACTAACATACTTAAAAATACATCAGTAGAAGTACCTATAAGTAATCATGCTATATAAAAAAAACATAATATTTTATTTGGCAGGACAGCATGATCAATCAATCTACAATCTAGATAAATGTAGGCTCTCAGCGGCTACGGCCTGTGCGATCCCGAGTTAAGAAAGATTTATTCACTCCTAGGATTTTCCATTTCATCATGGCAATCTCTTTGTAGAAAATGCTTCAGTATTTATTAGTTCTGAAGGAAAACCTAATTTGTTATATCACTAGTGTGGACTACACGATGTAGTTATCCCGCGTAAATGTGATAAGTAATTTTCCAAATCCAGCATTCATACCAAAAATCACGTCGATAGGCGGATGGACAAACACACAAACACACTTTCACATTAATAATATTACTGGTACTGGTTTATTATTGGTATACTTAGGTATCTACCTATTTTTTGACAAGCAATAAAATTTTGTAACATGCAAAAAGAGTAGAAGTGGTTGCGGTTACGTACAATCCAACCCATGAAGCTCGACTTAATACTGAAATAACTGGAGAGTGCAGTACGAACAATTTTTTGTGACCACAAAATACACAGTGGCTGTCTTCCGTCTCACCTACACTTTAAAAAAATACGTATGGTCATACGAGACAACTGACAGCCACTACATACTAAATGTCAAATTTGCTGGTGTTCACTTTTTTATTCAGGGTGAGAACTCCAGTTGCCTCAGTATTAAGTCGAGCTTCATGATCCAACCATAACAAATTCTTCCGCAGAGTAACCTAGGCCGCAGAATATATAATAGTACCCAGTTTCAACCTGCTCAGATCTTTGCATATCTTTATATCTTCCACTACTTTCATTCATCATATTTCTCAGATTCGCTCGACGGGATACACTTGAATAAGTATAGGTAGGTACGTAAAATATACAAGACTATTGCGTCAATGCTGATAAAATTATGTAGATATGGCTGTCATAAAATTACATAAGTAGCAACATCTATTGTCTACCTAACTCATTGTAACAAAGTAAAACATTTAAAGTTGCTTGTAAATAACGTGATAGAAAACCCAAGGAACAACGTATGAAAAAAATATAATAAAAGATTTTTTGTATGGTAGGTAATATAAAACAAGTTAACAAGCTGAATGGGCCAACAACTACGTGGAATATTTTTTGTTTTCCTACATTCGTTCCAATAACTCTGTACCCACCCAGATATTTCGTATGCATGCCTACATATTTTCTAAATTGTTAAAATATTCAGGTAGGAAGCTCGGAAACGAATTGTTTGGCAGGTGGCTGTTATTTAGAATTTTCGGTCTGACTGGGTAAGGTTTTTTTTCATCTTTTTCGTAAAATGAAATTAAGGCACCAGAAACGAAACTTAGTAATGTGAAAAAGAAAATATGAATGGAAGACTTACAACATCGATTACTTAGCTAATATTTATAATATGAGCTTGATAAGTATGTAGGTACTTAATAAGATAATAATGTTGCTATTTTCAGTGTTGAGGGCCTGTTAAACTTTAAGTCATTCGATTCGATATTTATCCATACTAATATTATAAATGTGAAAGTGTGTTTGTTTGTTTGTTTATTTGTTTGTTTGTTTGTTTGTTTGTCCGTCTTTCACGTCAAAACGGAGCAACGGATCGACGAGATTTTCGGTAAGGAGATAATTTGAGAGCTGGAGAGTAACATAGGCTACTTTTTATCCAGGAAAATTATAAAATAAAAATGGTAATTTTGTATAGAAAACCGTTAAACTGTCATACTTCACACAACTGTCATTTCTTAGCCGCTTCCAAAGAGAAGGTATGTCAAAGCAAAGAGTATGTAATCACTGACATTTTTGCCGCTTAGGATTTCTTTTTTTTTAATAAGTGACATTGTGTCAGGCAGTTGATACGAAGTTCGTGTCCAATAAAATTTATAAGGCAAAACAACGTTTGCCGGGTCAGCTAGTTTATAATATATCAAAAAAGAATCATGGCCATCGTTTCGTACTAATATAGCTGAAGTAATAAAAACAAAAACGTTTAAATTATAACCTGAATTATTCACCAGTTTATTTATATCCTATATATTTTTTATTTCGCTTACATACCTACTCAGTTTCTATTACGAATAAATTCGGAGAAACTGGTCTACATAACAATAACATTGTTTATTCATTCATGAATACTGCCATGGAATACCGAGAACTATTATATATTTATTCAACAAAACCACACAGATTGTGGTAGGCGCCCAACAACGGTAAATTACGATGTGAGGTGTAATCATGTAATTAATTATAAAATTTAATTTAAAATATTTTGTGTGTCACCCTACATTAGAGTGTTTAGTGGTACATGATTGGTACGAATGTTATCTGTGACACGTGGTAAATTAAAAAAAGTAAGTAGGTACTTAACTAATTTTCCTTTTATTGAAAATCAGAATCAAGGATGATATTTTGTTTGCGTTTATTTCTGGTATACCATTTCTCTTCTGTAGGACAGTGAACTATTGAAAAGTATTGTCTATTGATTGGTGTTCAGGTACGAGTAGTACATACAACGTACAAGACACTTCGTAGGGTCCTTCTGTATTATTTCGGTCTCAGGAATATCGTTACGGTTTCTTATATCCAGATCGCAATGCTACAAGTATGTATCACAGATCATAAGCATTCATGATCCGAGTGCTATTTATTTACTTCGGAATCGGAGCAATGTACGCAAGATTTTGAGTTCCCTAATAACTACCTACATGTGTTACGATCAAAAACACTTGAATTATGTTACCAGTGTGTAGAAGAAAATAAAAGGCCTCCAGCATAGACACTGTCACTAAACGTTATTTTCTAAATTGAACACCATCAAAAATCACATAAGTAGATACCTACATTGTTCCAATACCAAGCTGTAGTAGCTTGAGAATTAGTATTATGGAAATTGGAAACAATGAAGGGTATTACCACATACACTCAGACCCGAGGAAATATTGCAAAGTTCGTTTTCAATATTTAGCCGACTGGAATCGAACTCAGGACCTCTAGATATAGCGGCACCTTGAATACCGGTGCACCACTTGGCCACTGAGATTGTCCGTCGGTATGGAAAGCACTTTACATTTATTATTTCTCTTAAAAAAATTGCTCGTAATAAAAAAAATTAAGTAAGTACCTACAGGAATTATATCTTCACATCATTCACTAACGGCCACTTGCGTCTTTTTCCGCGTGTAGGTACCTACTTATTTCAGTTACCCTAAAACTTTCATCAACAACAATAAGGAACTTTATTTTTTTTGTATTTACCTACTCATAAAGTTTTTCATAAAAATTGGGTCAGGTCAGGAATACAGACATGAAATTGCAACAGACACAACACATCTCAACTTATATGTTTTGTCAAAGTCATAAAAATTGGGTCAGCTCATTGATACAGGCATGAAAATGCCTCGGAAACCTACAAGTCAACCTGTTACACGAGGTATAAGTATTTCACAGGTATAACTATATTAATATACTAGAATACTTTTAGTATTAAGTCCGCCTTGTATATTTTACTGTGTGTATTTTGCACAAAAGTTAAATAAATAAAGTTAAATAAATAATATAGATTGGATAAGCCTGTCTGTATATCTGTAAGACAGATAAAATGTGGTTACTTTGGCGTTTAAAATATTAGTAGAGTTAAAGACTCTTAGCGACAGCTAAACCAAAACTAAACAAAGAAAGTTGTAAATTAATATCGTGGTGCTAAAATCCTAATGACTATGGCTCCTAAATGGCTTCATTATCTTCAGGGGCGATCCTAAAGTAATTAATTGAATCTCCGCAGTCCCAAATTAAATTTAAGAAGGTACTCGCGCTAAAGCCTCGGCATAATTCGGAGACCTTACTTTAATAATTTTGCAAAGGTGGTTTGACTTTATATTCAAACTAGCTGCCCCGCCCCGGCTTCGCACGGTCGGCGCCATCTATAAATTTTCTTTTATACTAACCTTGTCCTGATAATACCAAACACAATAAAAAAAAAATCTTATTTGGTGCAGTCGTTATAAAAGTTATGCGCTTACATACATTTCGGCGATTCATTTTTATTTTTACAGATTATGTGAATCCTTTAAACTTCTTAATAAACGAATGAGGCACATGTTTGTATCGGACATAATAACTCGTCTAAAGCATTTAAAATAGAGTTCATAGGCAGGACATATTATTATGATACGTTGCAAAATAAATTAATGGAGCAAACAAGTAACCTTATGGTACCCAAGAGAGACCACTACAAAACAGGGGCTTCCAAAAACAAGATGGAATGACCATATCCGCCTAACCTTGGGGCCATACTGGACCAGAGTCGCAGAGGATAGAGCTCAGTGGAGAGAGCTGGAGCAGGCCTATGCCAGGAGGCACGCCGAATTGCGAGACATATTATAATAAAATAACCCCTAGAAAAATGTACCGACAGATTTATAGCAATTTCGGAAAAAAGGGTTTTTAAAATTATTATTCCCTTTATTACATTTTAAATACTTACAAAATTATATTTCTAAACATTAAATTTTTACAATTATTAAGTAATAGAAAATAGCCTATTGTTCAAAATTTTATTTTTAGTTAAAAAATACTCTAAAAGGCAAGTCCATTATTGTGATAAAGATGATAAAGCGGTAAAAATAAAAGTAAATTGAAAAATTGCATTGCTATACGTTCTTCCGCAAACGTAGCCTTGGTTGTATAAGGCGATACCGGTGGTGGGAAGGCATCACTCTCAATTGAACTATTAGTTGACTATCAAAGAACAAAGGATGGGAACATCAGCGAAGTGAGAAAATTGATACTGAGATCGTTGTCTGAAGTCAGGAATATTTGATTGTATGTCGGCTGGACTAGTGAACCATGAAGGTTAAGTTGAAGAGTATGATTGTTAATAATTAATTGCTGCTTCGCCTATTTCGAGAGCAATTCGCGATTTATTTGCGAATAAGAATAGAGTTTAGAAAACTCGATTCATCACATATCGGTCACATTTTTAGGTTACATATTCCATTATACATTTTTAGTACTTATCTAAAAATTATTTATAAAAGGACCTTAGAAAAAAATGCCGCCAAAAAGTAAGAAAGCTTTTATTTTTTATACTAAACAATAATTTTATTTCACTCTTTTTAGTGCATACTAAGAACCTCCTTGTTTGAAGTCGGCTAAAATACCAAAACCTTCTCCTAAATGTACCAAACACTTTTCTGAAAACCACACCAAAATCGATGTATTTTACTTTACTGAGAAGCTCCATTTTTTAAGTCACTTAAAAATTAATCTTGACCTAAATATTCATTGTATAGTAGATTGTACAACAAGTGCATAAAATGGGTTATGTACGAGTTATACACTCTGCTTTTCACTTCGATTGTGAGGAAAATAAATAGCAATATTGCAAAAAAGAAAAAAAAAGACTTCGCAATAATGGCGGCAAGACTTTATTTTTTTTATACGTGGCAGTGGCAGCACAGTGACTTTAGCATAGATCGTAGTCCATAATGCTCTTGAAATACTTATTTCTTAGAAAACTCATTAATTTTGTCTAGTTTTATTAATTTAGTAAGTAATTTAATATGGATTATAATATGTACAAAATTGAAGAAACAGATTGAAATAACAAGTTTACATAATGAAGTTTAATTGCGTGTGTGAGTGTGACTGTTTACCTAACGACCTTTGTCTTAGAGTCTGGGACTTAGACGAAGATTTTACTTTATGCACTAGAGCATAAAAAGCGATTTTATGCAGCCTATACCCAACATAAACACGAACTTTACGAGCATGAGAAGTGAAAACGCTATTTTGTATGTTAATTTTATTGATTAAAACAACATAGGTACGGGTGTTATAGATATTGAATAGTCTTTTATGTAAAAAAGTCGGTAATCATAAAATGAACTCTCTTCTTGTTTTATTTATCTAATATTTTCACAACCTTTTCTGTGATTTGAAGACTGGTTGAAAAACTGGCATCGGCTTCGTTTAATTAAAGATTAATTAACAAAGGAATTAACCACTGCTTCACGATGAACAGCCCTTTATTATCATGACTTAAACTGAATTAATAGATGACCAACTTCGTCTTGTAGTCCGTAATTGGATGTTGTATTTTAACCAATTTAACAATTAAACCACTTTAAGTGGGCTTCAGTCTATGGTCTATAGACGATCTTTTCGATATTTGCTAGTGTCCGGACACTAGCAAATATATAGGAAATACATATTTTGTTGGTACTGACAATCGTAACTATCGGCCAATATGGAACAACGGTAATGCATGCCTTCCATCTTAAAGACTTTTGGTAATGGCTTATAACAATTAAATGAAAATGGTGGAAATGTGTAACATAAAATACCTACGAGTAGTATTCCAGTATGTTATGAAAGCGTCTCGACTGCATGTGCTTCTAAAGCAGTTTTCCAAGTTAACTATATTTGTAGGGCATTTTTTGGTTACAACATACTAGATAATTATATCAATAAGCTTGTGTTTATCTCATTTACTTTGGCCATCGTAACAATAACATTACCGTTATGCTCGTGTTCACATCACGAAAGATAAATACGTTTCCTGTCCCGATAATTCGCAATGTCAAAGTCGGATTTATTTCTAGGATCGTCATTGTTAACGGCGGATACACCTCGTAAATAATACCTTAGGTGGCACTAGTACCTACTATGTGGGTTGGATGATAGTTAATAAATACGGGCTGGAGTGGTTTCTTCGGTACACATCTTTTTGGGATTACTTATGTTTGCCCAAATTTCAAAAGCAATAATTTCGTCTTCCATAATTTTATTTGCCATAATTTCATTATAAATAACGTTTCATTTACCATAACTATCGAATTAGTTAGGTACATAAAATTATTTGCATACATTGTGTGAAGACAGCATACCAATAATTTTAATAGTTTGCCTGGTCTGTTACGGTTTTTCCTCAGGGTCATCAGAGATACTCATGGTCTTCCATGCCATGACCAAGTAAAGATACTAAACAATAAATCCATCATACTAATATTGTCAGTATCTCCTTACTAGCAGGTTGTCTGGAAGAGATCACTTTAGCGATAAGACCGCCTTTTAGACACTAGCTTAAGTTTTCTCTGTTTCCTTTTTCATGTTGTATTTTTCTATGTGTAAAGTGGTCTTTATTAATAAAGTATTAAAATAAAGTAAAATAAATAAGTTCATAGTTCCATACTAAGAATAAAAATGTTAGTGTGTTTGTTTATTTGTTTGTCCGTCTTTCACGTCAAAATGGACTTTTTGTGGGGATAGATTGGAAGCTGGCGTGGAGAGTAACATCGGCTACTTTTTACCCCGGAAAAATTTCGCGTTCCCGCGGGATAATGTCGTGTAGTGCACGCCGGCGAAGCTGCCCTTTCACGTCAAAACGGATCTACGTGGTTTTTGGTATGGGGATAGTTTGGGAGCTGGAGAGTGACTCAATATCACATTCCCGCGGGATAGCGTCGTGTAGTCCACGCGGGCGATGCCGCGGGCGGAAGACTTGTTAGATTTATCTAGCTATAGTCTTGAAATTTGTTGTACCTTTTATCATTTTAAGCTGGTTGTGTTTTGAATAAATTTATAACTGTCATAAATGTTGTAGTGATATCATCAATTCATCACTTATCAAAAAGTATTCTGTTAAAATCCGTATGCTAAAATAAACATTAAAATTTTGACTTGGCGTAAAAATATAATATTTTGGTTATTATACCTTGCTAAATTACCTAGCTTTACAAATAAGCAAAGCAGATTAACGTTAACCTTAAGTATTTTTTTTTCGTAAATGGATTTATAACGTTGAGTTTATAATATACCTAGTTAAAGGTTTAAAGTACATAAAACCCAATCACGATACAAAATAACAGCCAATCTTCCGTTGTATGTTGTATAGTAAGGTCCACAGTCCGTGGCGTTCGACCTGTTGTGGTATATTATTCTGGTGGTTCGCCAGCCGCACGCAGCGGCGCGGCACTCCCGCGCAGCCAGCGGACCGCGGCGCCTGCGCCCCGATGTGATGTAACCGCGCAGGCAAGGTCGTCTCTCCATTGCAAACTATAGTGTAGTGGGAAACGGTATGCAGTAGGTCAGTTCTCAAAAATTCGTGTTCGAATGCGGAACGGAGGTGAAGTGACCAGGCGCTGACCTAGAATTTGGTTCCTGGGGGAGGGGGGGCATATTACCTTATTGTAGGTACTTACTTAACCTTCCATTCCAGAAAGTAATAACGAAAATCTCAGGAAGAACGGGGCAATTGCACTCTTGAACTGGCCTTTCTGATTAATGTTCTCCAAGAACTTCCTCGGCCTCCAGCTGTGCCGTAATGAAAAACAAAAAAACTAAGAAAGTGGTTTTATACTTTACCTCCTTAATTTATGTTAATAGTAATAGTGCACAAAGCTTATTGATATGTTTAGTAAAATTGGATTGAACAATCTCATTAAGAGACTATTAATTTTTTGTACATTCTTGTCGACATGACCACTTAATTAAATTTAGAGGGACGTTAATTGCTCCTTAAACACCGAATGTTCATTAATCATGATTCATGACATGGCCAACATTCAAAAGATGAAAATACAATACTAACAAGAATTTTATATTTAAGATATGGTGTTAGTATTTTGTTCGTAAGGTTAACAAAGTTGACATCGCGTATTTTATATAAGTAATAAATAATATGTAGGTATATTATGTTTGGAATGCATGATTTGCTCCTGATTCGTTACCTTCGAAATGTCATTTTTCATACTCGTTATGTTCCTGATTCGTCATATCATGTAGGTATGTACGTTCGCTTGCATAGATATACAATCCGAATTATTGTATTGTATTGTAAGTTCAAAAATCTAAATTTTTAAACGTTTTTCTTTAGCGCCAATGCGACCCTACTTTGTTTCGAACATAGCGTAGCTATAAATTTTTGGTGAACCAAATTAAGAAAGCGGGGATATTACTGACCAGCAACAATAATAATACTTAGGTTTAGTATAGACTCTCTTAAAATGGTTTCACGACTGTACAATGACAAATGTCGATTATAACGAATCTGGAATAAGACTTTGAAAAATAACCAGTTTCAAATGTGATGAATCAGGAGCAAATCAAAAATGCAATAGGTAAACCTCAGACATAGGTTCCCTGCTTATGGAAGATGTCAATTAAAATTTTAAATTATATAGTCTCTACTCAATAGTTTATGCAAGATTTGAGCATGATATAGGAAATACAAACATTCGAATAATCGACGCAATATTTAGGTACATTAAATAAAGATAGTCTTCTGCCTAACCGTCAACTGTGAAAAACCGGTTTGGTCACAGTCGATTTTTTTCTGCGTAATTAAACCCGCAGATTAGTTGACTCTCTAAAACAAGTTTTATCAATTGACTAAACATATAAAATGTTCGAGAGTGTTATGTAAGAGATTAGCATACGACAGCTGACGATGCCATGTCTAGAGCATGCACAAAGCAGCTTAGGAGAGAAACCATAGAGTTTAATAGTAAAAGTTAACAGGCTTTTGGAATTAAGAACGACTTAACACCGTCGTCTAGTGGATAATGGACACTAGTTTAGGAATATATCCTGTTAGCATTCGTTTTTTTAATCTTTAGATAAAGTATTTTTTTTGTACACAACGGGGTAGCATTTAGCCATTATCGCGCCTGATGTTAAGACATTAGGCTGAAGGTGGAAGCGCAGCGGGAGTACCCGGAATCCTAAACCACAGAGGCACTGGCTGTCATAACTTTAACTGCCGGAACACAAGAATGCTGGAAACATCGTTGTTAAGGCGTCAGACTGTTATAATGGTTGGTAGCTAGCCAGCCTAAAAGAAGAACCAGACTTTTATGATGATATAAATAATTTTCTATTTAAGTTAATACATATAGAGATAGTAGTTAAGTAAAAATGATAGAACATTGGCTTACGGCGTTAAAGTTAAAATTTGGAATTGGGTTCTTTTCTTACATGTTTCTATTTAAAAAAAGATTAAACTAAATAGGTACCGTTTTTGATTATTGTAAACCTAGCTACTTAAGTCCTGCTTCTACAGCTATACACAATATTATTATGTACTTAAATGAATAGTTAAAAAAAAATGCCTTATTTATATTCTCATGATTTTGAATCATTTTAAAGTATAGGGCAAATTCTAACATTAGACCGGAATTCTAAGAGTGCGGGTTCGAATCTCTTCTGAAAATCTACTACGGGGCTGGTGGTTTTTTTCTATTTATTTTTTTTACTTCTATTCAGTAAATATTCTATTCCTCTTCTATGTAGTGAACAGACGTCTTCGGTCTCCGCTTTCACTGCGGTTTCAGTGTTTACCCGTGCCGTGCCGTGGCGGAACTAGTTTTGAATTTACATACGCTACGACTTTCCCGCAACAATGCCGTTTTCGTATATCGCCTCTATTATTTTGTACTCTTTGTTTTGTTTATTTTAACTGCTTATACAAAATATGTGTTACGGTAGGACAAACAATCAAACTACAGGCTGCAGAGTCCAGATTTTTAAGCAACTACAAAACTGCTAAGCTTAAATATATTGATATTTAGAAATTAATTTCATACTTACCTAATTTGGTTTATTTATTTATATGACAACTCAAATAACTACCTAGACCATCAATTCTCATTCTCTTACTAGAGATACGTATTTTAAATAACTAGATTTACAAACTTATATCATCCAAACAATTTTCCGTAAGTTACTACTTGGTCATCATCACTAAGGGCCTGTTTCACAATGTCCGAGTAGGAGATATTTTACATCCAGTTTTCAGTTTACTTGACAGTTTTGTATGGTCTATCTGTCAAGTAACAGCTAATCAGAACTTACTTAGACATTGTGAAACAGGCCCTAAGTATTTTAAGATACATAAAGGTAACTAGCTGTATATAAATAGTATGGTACTTTTATTAATTATACTTTTATTATGAAGAGAAAAGATTAGTATTTTTGTTTTTCTGTTTGTAACGTGTAACGAATAAACTCAAAATCTACTAGAACGATATTAAAAATACTTTCACTATTAGAAAGCTTCATTCTTCCTGAGTAACATAGGCTATATTTGATCCCGATATTCCCACGGGAACGGGTACCGGTACGGGTGAAACTGCGCAGAGCAACTAGTGCTTAAAAACATGATGGAACATTATCGGCCTTTTTAATAAACAAAGAGTAATAACACCTAGCTTAAATTAAACCCATTCTTGCCCGCCGTGCCAATTTAAGAACACCTATAACTATTATGAAAAACGGGATTTTTATCATGTTTAAATTTGTAAAAACCCCGTTTTCTTAGTAGTTAAAAGTGTTCCCAAATTGACACGGCAGGCAAGAATGGGTTAAACCAAAAATATTGCTTAGCAATATTACTCCTGCTACGTTTGACCTTTCAAAGCATGAAGCTCGAGTTACCTCAGTATTAAGTCGAGCTTCATGTTTCAAAGCGTCATATTACTAAGCAAACTTTTTGGTTTAAGCTAGGTGTAAACTTACTCTTCGTTTATTAATAAGGGGGTCTGTAAGAACAAGCGCTCCGCTCGCGACTTCGCCTGCGTGGACCCCCTTTTTTACCCCCTTAAAGGGGCAATTTCCAAAAACTCTCTCTTAGTGCTCCCCTACACGTTTTACTATGCCTACACGCCAAAGTACATATAAATAACACGACATAGGTACATGCAAAATTTCAGCTTCTTGCGTGCAGTAGTTTTATAAAGATATTCTGTTATATTTCATTATGCTAATTAATTTTCGTTTTTTGTTTCAGGTATCTATCCAATCTAACATAATTCGCGATTCCCCGTCAACTTTACGAGTATAAAGGTATATAGTTTATAACTAACATTTCAGCTATTTATTGGACCCGTATACTGCCAAGTGACTAACAAACAATTATTTTCTAAAGTGTCTAGCACGAATAATCGTTAGTGTGTCAGGATTTATTGGTAAACCATATATACTTAAAGGACAAGTGTCTGAAAGAAAAATAAAAAAGGCGACAACAATAAAAAACAAAACTACCAAATACCTAATACTTTTAATAAATTAAAATAATTTAATAATTAATAACTAAACACTTAAAATATCTAATCGTCTTCACTAATTATTCTAATACCGTCAACATTATATAGTTCTTCGCATTCGTATGATTCGTACGGCATTGCTGTGACAGACCCACTCTGTTCGTTTTCAATATTGTTGAATATATTCTCATCAGGTTCCATAGGAACTACTTGACATGGCTCTGAGTTGCCACTTGATGTTTTGTTCTGTGTACAACTTGTGTCTGGAGGTTTAGGTACATTTATATTACAAGTATCTATAGTTTTTGTGTTATCTGATCTTTTTGGTATCTTAGATGAAATAGATGCAAAGCTATCCCTTACATCTTTAGGAAACGGTTCGAGTATCGAGGTACTTGCTCTATAGAAAAATGGTTTGACGACATCTAACACCTCAAGTGGGTACTCTACTTCTGGGAAATAATAGCTTTCCATTGTATTCGTGTTATCTAAATCTCCAGTGCATAACTTAAACAATGTGGAAGTTCTTTCTTCTCTATTTAGGTTTTGACCGAAGGCACTCTGAAAAATATTAAATTATTTTTAGACATACTATTACCTATTGTTTTAATTGAAAAGTTGTTATTCAGTCAATCAGAATAACAGAATAAGATATAAATTGCTATGTAATAAACCTTACCGTAAGAGTTATTATTGATATAAGTAACTTCAATTCCATAACGAACTTATTTAATAACAGCACAAAAACGCACCATATTTTCGTTATCAGTGCAAGTAAATTTAGCAGCAAACGTTTTTATATAAAAAATTATGTCAAACAATTACGATTACGCCCTTTTATATAATTATTGACAAAGTTTTTAGTTATCTATTTATTGCAATCGATATTTTTTTATCGAAAAACTTGCGTAGTGTAGCGGTAGATATTGTTTGAAAGAAACACTATGATATATTTTGACAAGAATGTGTAGAAACCAAATGTTTATTTATGAAATTGATATGATTGCCTCAAAAATTAAATCTCTTATCATCAATATGATGATAAAATTAAAAGTATAACTGCTAGATGTAAACCAGTAGTGGTTCAAATATCAGTGAAAGATCTTATATCTGTGCATGTTGTTTCTGGTTGTGTATTTCTGTTTTGAAAATTCATAAATTCAGGTAGGTAGGTACAATCTACGACGATCGTTATCAAATCTAAATATATGCATATGCATTTGTCACAGGTTACATTAATACATTAGAAAACAGACAGACGTTGTTGAAGTGAAGTTAATAGTTTCACTGAAATCATGGATGCTACCTACAGCCATGTCAAAATGATACTGCGTGTTTTTCTTCAATTCTTTTTTTATTTAGCTCGATAACGAACCATTTTTTGAATTATGAAATACCTATGAATGAAATAAGAAACAAATACCATTAGTATTAGTCTTTGGTATTAGAAAGGAATAGATCGAATTTTGTGAATCGTGCACTAGATCAGACAGTAACACAATGTTAAAAAGCCTAATAAAAAGTTCTAACTAGATTTTTTAGCTGCACGTTAATGACCCCACAGAATAAATACTACCGTATTCCATCTTCATATAAAAGGTCGGCAGGCTTATTACCGATCTTAAAGTGACAGTAGCAAACGCGACAATTAACAATTGATAGCTCTCAAAACACACATATTCGTATTACGGAGCGAAATAACTGACGAAATGCAACTAAATTTACATGAAAGCGCTTCAAATTGTACCGACTGATTGTAAATGTCGTATTACGAAACGACATTTGACAGCGCGTGAATGTAACTAGCAACTGCGATTTAGCATAAATAAGTGATTTTGCTTCGGAAATTGATCAAAGCGATTTGTGTCCGTAATATTGATTTAAAAACTGCAACTAGGCTACTACTGCTAAGTCGCGTTGCAATTGTACAATTAGCAACTGGTTGCTTGTTTTTTGGTGATAAGCCTGCGGAACGAGTTTTGACTCATCGTCTGGAGCGGGGTATGATCTACAAAGGATCTCGGTATGCGCTTCATATAAATCTTTCCAAGATCATATCGATATCGAGGCGATAGTCATGACTCGCGTTTTGACATTCTCTAGGAGTTTAGGAAGATGGTATACTGATAGTATTTATTCTGTGACAGCAATCTCAAGGTCAACAATTGCAACTTATGATGCTGTTGACGTTTCTTAGGTATTCGGCGTAGTAGTGGGCAGTTACAGCAAATTGTCTCTAAAGGTTTGGTCCAAATCATGTCCAAATAGGTCGCATTTGCCCGATCCGATCACCGTATACGTATCGCCAACGTGTATCACGATCATATTTGGATAGTGCAACGTATCAAAACTGCGTACTGCGTATCTTTTATCCACAGAACGTACAAAACTTTACAGACAAAATAATAGAGTCACTCTCATTGTTTTAAATTAAAGTTCAGGTAGAAATATAAATTCACAGTAAAATAATGCATGTTAAGTACTTATATACTATAATATTACCTACTATTTTAATGCATATTACATTTTCTTTGATGGCGTCTGTGCTGAAAAAGACTGAAATAAACCAGTTAAAACGAATTTCTCATAAGTTCTCTTAAAAAAGTAAAAGTTTATAGCTCGCTTTTAAAAGAACACTGAGCTTTGTACCGTAAGTGTAGGCGTCATGAATAACTTGCCTTTTTCGCTGTTTCCATATGTATTAGCTAAATTACTTTTTCCGTGTTAAGAACGCTCGGGGCTTCTTCTCGTTGAAATATTCTGATTGCCTTATCTCATGCAAAAGAGAATTCGTTGAAAAATAGCAGTCATCCATCTCGTGAAATTATTAATGTTCTGTTGTAATCTTGTAACCTAATATTTTTCTAACAGTACCTACAAAATTTCAATTTTTTATTTACTTTATACACCACAAATTTTAATTAGTACAAAGATTCTAGGGGATAATTAGTGTCCATCAATACGAACAATTTTTACTATGGGGCCAACCACGGGTAAAATATCAGCTGTTCCATACATTTCAGTCGAGTTCGATGTTGTACATACCTACTGGAACAGCTGATGTTTTTTCCGCGATCCCGTTGTTGGCCCTATAGTAAAAAAAAAATTGAGGGACACTATCATGCATATATAATTATACTGTGCTATCATCCCCTATAATCTATGTACAAATTAAAATTTAGAGGTGTATTAATATGGAGTTATTTTTAATAAAAAACCACACACTAGCAATTAATAGCCGCAGTGCAGTTCTGTTGCCGCCGCGCATGTTATTGTGTAAACTCCGACACTTTGATAAACCTTTCCCCCACACTCTGCAGTCTTGAAAGAATCGAGTAAAAGGGTCGGAACTATGAAGATTCGGATTTTGCGTTGCGGTCAATTTAAGTACAGTCAATATTATTCTGTGGTACAGTCCTTGTTCACCAGGGGACAACCGCAGGATCATTTTTACTTTTTAGCATTCACAATGCAATTTTTATTATTGAAAATATTGAGAATTAAGTTGATACTTCACTCTTTTTCACGAGTTGTGAGACGGGTTATTTTCTCTAATAGTTACCCCATTTTCAATAACGCAGGATCGTCACCAAGGTAGTCGTCGTCGTTGCCGCCGTCGCTGCAGTTGTTACTAATATAATAAATAATCGCCCCCAATTTTACAAAATAAATAAAAATTTTGCATTCATCATTTTACCACGTCTGCTAGGCGGACAACTAAAGACACTCAACTAACCTGGAAAGGCCAAATAGAGAAAGTAGCCGGAAAAATTTTGTATATTCTTTATATAACCTTAGAAATTATATCAAATAAAAATCAGCAATATGCCTACTTTGCATATTATATAGAATCAACACTTAGGTATGGGCTGATAATCTGGGGAAATGGCACAGATATACAGGCCTTTTTTCAAGACGTTAAATATTCCCACTGCCTTGTTTATATATTTAAAAAATTGGAAAATTTGTAAAACAAAACTCTCTCATCTAAAAGCAAACAAAAGACAAAACCAATAGGAATTTAAGAAACGTGAACAAACTTATTTTAAATACTGTTCCCAAGACATCCCGCTTCCTTAACAATGGTTATGCGATGGCAATTAAAATATATAACAAAATACCTAATGGTATTAAGCAATTGCCATATAACAAGTTTAAAATAGTATTAAGAAAATGGCTAGTTGATCAGAGTTTTTATTCTATGAAAGATTTCTTTGATCATAAAACATGAATGTCAATGTAGGTACTATTATACAGTTGGACTAAATATTGAATTTTGCATGATATGTAAAATAGTAGCTAAATAGGTATAAGAACTTTAATTAAAATAACACCCACATTACTGTGATATGTAACCCTATTTAATGCAAATAAATGATTTGGTTTCATTTGATTTGATTAAGGCGCTACTCGGAAAAAGTATGGACTTTTTGATTTAAAACTATAGGACGGTTAAAGTTGTTACAAATCTGGTAATAAGATATATATATTTCTTCATACCTTTATCTCGATTCGTATAGTTTCAAAAACACGATTTTATGATTTTGCCTCGACACTTTTTCTTTTCGAAAAGACCTCTAAAAAATACGAAAATTCAAGATTTTTCTAAAAGGGGTTTACTTACACTATTGGAAATTGGTTGAATTAGTGGACACCAATAATATTTAGGATCGTATAGAATGCATTTTTTTAAAAATCGCTGTAGTTTTTTAATACGAAGTGATTTTGTGTTTTTTTTTGCATAATCTGCAAAATCGGTCTCGCTCCCGCGCGCGTTTTTTCTCATTGCTATCTCGCTTCAGCATATTTTTTTCGAATATCACCTAATCATACAAACATTAATCGAATAAAACCAAAACCTTTATTGTATCGCCGAACAAACTACATTCAGTAACATCCGCACCCGCAGCCACCACCGCAACCACCGCCGCATCCGCCACCGCATCCGCCACCGCATCCACCCCCGCACCCACCACCGCAGTTGCCACCACAACCGTTGTTGTTCCTGTTGATCAGGGACAACAGCAGGATCGGCAGCAAGATGTCGTAGTCGGAGTTGTCGTTGCAGGAACTACAGATGGAGCTGATGGTTGGACCGCATACGCCGTATGGGTTGTAGGGGTAGATGGCTTGGCATTGTATCCAGGTGCACTGAAAAAAGGTTACCAAGGTGAGGTTTGAAATTTAGCTTACGGGGTTACTATTAATTAAAGGTATTATTTGGAATCTAACACTCGTACATTATGTTATATTAAATTTACACCGTACACACACTAATGTGTTTCTGAAAAAAATATTTATATAAAAAAATAAAAGCGCCTTCAATAAAAATAATACTAGAGGTATTATTTCTTACTTTTTGGTGGCATTTTACTGTTTAACACCAAGTAACGTAAGTAGGTAGGTACTTTGAAGTCTCGATTTTCATCAATAAACGAGGAAGGTATAAAGAATGTACTTAAATACAAGCTTATGATTCATAGTGGATTTTATAAACCTTCATCTATGCAAAGTGTATCGGTGGGTCGCGCGCGAGTCACGAAAAAAGTTTACGATAAAATAATCATGATAATAGGTAGGTACTTCTTGCACTAATGAACGATTGTAAACTATTGATTAGTGAATGAAGCCATATAGCATTACGTAATATAACGGCATTAAAAATATATGATTGGCAACAAGTCTTAATGGAAAATTTAAAGCAATAAAAAAACTTCCTACTTTACCTGGATCAACACAACCAGAGCGATGAATGCGACGGTTTTCGACGAAGTCATTTTGAATTTGTTTCAATATTTTGAAAATATTGTCCCTTTTATACGAAGCGCTGAACGCAACCATCCACTAGATATTACCATTGGCAACACCCTGATATGCCACGGATTTTGTAACTGTGATACATGTGAAATGGGGTCACGTTTACAGCTTGCAGTAACATTATTTCAGTATAATTCTATTAGTACTTGTACAACAGCACATCCAACTATGTTTACAAAATTGTTCAAATTCTTCAATTGATTTGAGCCTTATGTTTAAAGGGCCCCACAGACTACCAGTCCGCCAGCAGGCAGCGGCCTGTCAGTTGGCCTTCGTGTACACACTGTTTTACCATATTGTCTATACTACCCGGCAAACGTTGTTTTGCCATATAATGGTGAAGTGACTTTCTGTTGTTATGTGTTAAACCTATTTATGTAATGTTTCTGTTGGTCTTCAGAAAATAAATATAAATTTCAATGGACCTGGTGAACTTCGTATCACCAACATCTAAATAGATAGACAGATAAAAATAAATAATCGCGAAGAACTTATAAACACTGCCTGCCACAAATGTCAATCCAAAGCGGCTAAAACGTCAGCAATTACATACTCTTTGACATATCAACTCTTTAGAAGCAACTATAGAAAAAATGACAATTTTGTCTAGTAAGATACGACAATTAAACGATTTTCTATACAAAATTACCATTTTTATTTTATAATTTTCGGAATAAAAAGTAGCCTATGTTACACTCCAACTCCCAAACTATCCCCATACCAAAAATCATGTCGATCCGTTGCTCCATTTTGACGTGAAAGATGGACAAACAAACAAACACACTTTCACATTATTATTATATGGATATTCTGTGGTTTTACATACAAAAACCGAATATCTTGGCCGATTGCGGCCGGCCAGCAGGCGAACTGATAGTCTGTGGGGCCCTTTAGACTTTAGTTCAAACTCAATAAATTTCGAACTGGTGCTGATGACATTTCTTTAACTTTTACTAAGGCATTGCGCCCTATGAGTCGACACGTGGCAGTGTTATTTTTTTCACAGCAGAGGACCGGGTAAATTGAGTCTAATTTTGACAGATAGATTGTACCTTATTGTAAAGAAATAAGACCTAGAATAGAATTCTTAAAGCAAACGCGATATTAACGTTTGTACATTGACAAACTTGCACTCGGGGTACTGACCAGGCACAGTGTGATTCTTAGACAATAATTTTGAGCAGTAATAAGCGATTAAACAGTAGGATTCTCAAAATAATGCTAATTGTACCTAATTTGCAAACGCGGTTTAATTAACATGCTTACACGAAAACGAAGAGTGGGTAACTTGAAAGAAATGTAATTCTCAACAATATTTAAACCAAAGAAACAATAGCCTTTTTAAATAACATTCCCATTTTTTTGCGTTTGCATTACGATTAAGTATTTTGGGTTTGTTATTTCTGTTCTTTATAAATACATCGTGACATCATCCATATTTTTTTAGCAAATATAATACGACCTCTATAAAATGTCACGTCTTGAAAGGATAGAAAAGTCACGCACGTCCCTTGCTACTATTATTTTCTATTCGTATTTTTTTTATTAGACGTTTGGCTAACGATCAAATAGAGAAGCATTGATGTGACAATAACAATTTATACCACTATTGCACTTGATGGGTAAGTAATAATTTTGTAATATTGTGCAAATTACTTTTTTTTTCTTGCAGGAAGGCCAACAGCTAACTTTACAAAATAGTATAAACAAGTTACATCAGATTGCCAATTACAGGTCCTCACTAATGAAATTGTAGGCATAATCACAAGTTTTAACGCTCATTTTATCTATATCTACCAAAATGTATGTAGGTATATTGAAGGGGTGAATTATGAATTAAAAGTTTGTATGCCCAAAGTTAAATTAATATTTATTTTTCTCCATTGAATACAAAAAAAATCACTCATATTTAGTTTCCTGCGGCTGTCTGGAATACATTTCATTGGCGCATTGAGTAAAGGAATAGCACCACAATGAAAATAGCTGCAACCGATTGATTTCTTTCATTAGACTTTACCATTTTAATAGTACCTACTTTAATAAGTTTTCAACTCACTGGCTCTTTTATATTCTTCTCATTTTAAACACGCTATCACTAAAGTCTGTCCCATGTTGTAGACGTCCTTGACAAGTTTTCAATAAAAATCATTTTCCTAAAGGTGAAGGACTCAACAAAATACCCACATTTCGAATCATTTCGGTAGTCATATTTCCGACGCCCGAACGTGGCCTTTCGAAGTTCAATTAAGAACACAATAAAGACTAACAACGTTAATTTCGCATTATCTGAAATGTAGCTGTACACTAGAAACAACTGAACAAATAACTATGTTATTATGAAGGTGAATCATCCTCATCAGGCAAGGCTTTTTTCTCACAAGTGACTTAGTTCGCGTGAACATTTTCCAGATCATTACCATTTTGGTTTGTTTTAGCCTAGATGAGCACCGTGGTCCAATCACTGTTATTCCTAGGTACTAAAGTTACGTATTTTAAAGTAGATTGCAAACATGTGCAAGTACCATAAGTAAGATATTGACATTTTATGCATTAATCTCCTTTCGGTATAGATACTAGTGATGCAACGAATATCAATTTTTAAACGCAAATGTAGATGCGAATACCTGCCGCTGATATTCGCGAATGCGAATGATTCACACAAGACTCAAAACGTGTTGAAAGAAGGGCTCAAAGCTGAAGAAACTGTCGCGGCTGTCATAGCAAAATGCAAGAAGATTGCAATCCATTTTCATCATTCGAATTCTGCTCAAGACGAGCAGCAATAAAGAAAGGGCACCTCTCAAGTTTATACAAGAGTGTGTTACTATCTAGTATTCCATCTGGAACAGCAACTTATAGGTACAAGGATGTAACGTATTTTTGAATTCCAAGATTCCATAGTTTTACGCATCCACAACGTATTATAAAATTCTCGATAAAGAGTGGATGAGTATTAAAACACTTAACGGTCGGTGTACTATGACCATTTAAAGTTTTATTTTCACAATCAAAATTTTATTTCAACGGTTCATATTCACAAAGTTTTCGCACAATGTTTGCGAAAACAAATGCGAATATCAAAGAATATGCAAATATTCGCGGATGCGAATGCGAATATTCGTTACATCACTAATAGACACTCGAAATCTATTTTTACATTGAATTTTTGTTTTCTATTCTTATGTGACTGACACCCAATTGCAGGAAGCTCCATTAAAGTTAAAGCTTCATTAAATCTATTACTGTCACTTTTTATTTCTTGACAACGAAAAGTGACAGCAATAGACTTAATGAAGCATTAACTTTAATGGAGCTTCCTGCAAGTGGGTGTATATCAGCCAGCAGATGCTGATTGTATTTTAATACTGTTGGAATAATTTCTCTCGATTTTAAAATAAAACGATTTACTTTTGTAAACTTAACCCTTTGTGCAATCATTGGTAAATTAAAGAAAATTTTCAATTATTTTTAAAGTAAAAAAACTTCATTAATTGTGAAATGTTTATTTAAATATAATTAATAACATGCTTATATTATTTTAAAAATACAAAACAATAAGTTCCTCTAAAATTGCCATGATAATAGAGAAAGTTAACAATACTGTGTGGTAGTGACTAATTTTTTAGGCTGCTGCTGGAGTTGGACAAGGAGAACATGCGGCTGTAATAGTTAGAAGTATTTCATTAGTACCAGAGCCTGGGACGGCCTGGATCGTGGGGCATGAGCAGTAGGGTGTGGGTACTGTAAACGGAACGGGTTCACCGTTCACAGTTATTTCTATATTAGAAGTAGGATCAACCGTTAAAGGGTAGCAGCATCCGTCATAATAGTCTGGGTAGTAGTCTCCGTAGCAACCACAACCGCAACTGCAACCGCAGCCGCAGCCGCCACCGCAGCCGCAGCCGCCACCGCAGCCGCCACCGCACCCGCAGCCGCAGCCGCAACCGCCACTTCTCCCGCAACAGCCACTGCAACCGCCACAGCCGCCATTCGAACCTCGCCTATTCTTCAACAAACTCATGATGAAGAGAAGGTTCACCAAATTGCTGTTTTTATTACTGGAAGACTTTTCAATTACTATCGTCAAGGGTGGTGGCTGCTGTTCTATCGGGTATTGATACGCGTTTCTTGGTGCTATCACTTCGTTGGTGTCATAAGTGACAGCAGTCTGTAGAAAAGTTGGTAGGGAGTACTGGTTCAAAGCGCAACCTTGGCCCAATGCTTCTGTTATCAGAAACGGGTTTGCGTAAATTGACTGACACTTAAAACACTGTAACAAAACAATAAGGTTATATTAAAATAACATCTTAGATTTTAGCCTATGAATAAACTAATATGAATCATGGTGATAAGATAAAATAAACAGGGATCACTTAAACACTGACTTCCTACTAGGACAAATGAGATTTACAACTATAAATAGAGACAATTAGTACCTTCATGACGAGCAAAAAGCTCGAAAAAAACGTGAACGCCCGGATGTCCATCGTTACGTCTTTGCGTACCAAAATGACGTTAGTTATCTTTATATAGTTTTAATTACAAAAGCTATTCGGTCACTAGGTTATTTTGAAATGGCGTTTTCGATGCTCCAAGGCACGTAGGGTTTTGCATAATGACATTTCGTATTCAACCTTTTCGCCATAATTTTGTTATTATCTGTGGAATGTATGTCGTTGACGCTTGCTGCATTCTGCCGATGCAGTGGCAGGGTTAACTTTATATATAAAATATGTCGTAGACTGTTGGTTCAGATAAGTGTGCCAATGGATTTTATGCTTCAAAAACGCGTTGCATGTAATGCTTATGTGAACTTTATGTGGTCTGTTGATATTAGCAAAAAATATTTTCTAGGTTTATTGCAAATTATCTCAATATAACGCACGTATTTAAAATAAACTAAAAAAACAAAAAAAAACAGAGGTAATCACTACTTGGATTTAATTATATCCAAAACCTTAAATTGCGATAAAATAAAATTAAAATATTGAAATAAAGTTAAGGTTTTTCTTTTCCAACCGTTTTTTCATTAATAAGGCATTTTGAGCTGGTCTAAAATAGCGTTATCGACTTTTCAGCGAATGTGTACCGACATATCGACGTTGTTTTTATTAACGAATCCGCCTCTTTCTCGCTTTCATTTCATATTACCCATATTAGTATGGATGGTGGATTTGACTTTGACCTACTTTATTGGAAGTAAAGCAACGTATGTGATTGCATCGACTCTTTTCGTCTTTTTATATTATCCGACCACCCCAGCAGACTATCAACTGATAGTATGACGTCAACATATTTATTTAGGCATATGGGGCAAGTGGAATGTAGTTCACTAAAATTTACCTCTTTTACATGTATACATTCTTTGCCTCTGTCAAAGAATATATACACTTATGCCTCTGTTGAAATTTTCTTAGGGTTCCGACAAAAAACAAAAGACGAAACCCTTATAGGATCACTCCTGCGACTGTCCGTCCGTGTTACAGCCAATTTGCTCCAAAACTGGTGGTCCAAATGAGTTGAAATTTGGCATTCGTATGCTTTACTGTGACCCAAAGACGGATCACTCCTGCGACTGTCCGTCCTGGTGTTACAGCCAATTTGCTCCAAAACTGGTGGTTCAAATGAGTTGAAATTTAGCATTTGCATGCTTTACTGTGACCCAAAGACGGATCACTCCTGCGACTGTCCGTCCTGGTGTTACAGCCAATTTGCTTCAAAACTGGTGGTCCAAATGAGTTGAAACTTAGCATTCGCATGCTTTACTGTGACCCAAAGACGGATCACTCCTGCGACTGTCCGTCCTGGTGTTTCAGCCAATTTGCTCCAAAACTGGTGGTCCAAATGAGTTGAAATTTGGCATTCGTATGCTTTACTGTGACCCAAAGACGGATCACTCCTGCGACTGTCCGTCCTGGTGTTACAGCCAATTTGCTTCAAAACTGGTGGTCCAAATGAGTTGAAATTTAGCATTCGCATGCTTTACTGTGACCCAAAGACGGATCACTCCTGCGACTGTCCGTCCTGGTGTTTCAGCCAATTTGCTCCAAAACTGGTGGTCCAAATGAGTTGAAATTTGGCATTCGTATGCTTTACTGTGACCCAAAGACGGATCACTCCTGCGACTGTCCGTCCTGGTGTTTCAGCCAATTTGCTCCAAAACTGGTGGTCCAAATGAGTTGAAATTTGGCATTCATGCTTTACTGTGACCCAAAGACGGATCACTCCTGCGACTGTCCGTCCTGGTGTTACAGCCAATTTGCTCCAAAACTGGTGGTCCAAATGAGTTGAAATTTGGCATTCGTATGCTTTACTGTAACCCAAAGACGGATCACTCCTGCGACTGTCCGTCCTGGTGTTACAGCCAATTTGCTCCAAAACTGGTGGTCCAAATGAGTTGAAATTTAGCATTCGCATGCTTTACTGTGACCCAAAGACGGATCACTCCTGCGACTGTCCGTCCTGGTGTTACAGCCAATTTGCTCCAAAACTGGTGGTCCAAATGAATGTTGAAATTTGGCGTTCGCATGCTTTACTGTGACCCAAAGATGAAGGTAGAAAACGTAACCAATTGAAGACCAACTGATGTTTTAATTGGGGGTGACTTTCGGAGGGCGAAATAAAATAAATAAAAATGTTTTTATTAAGGTATCATGTGGCCTGTCAAAAGAAAGAACGTGTTGTCGGGATTTTAAAGATATCTACATTTTTTTTTAGTTCATCGGGATATTGTGAGATATTCAATTGAAGACGAATATTTCCCATTTCTCTTTCTTCAATTTGCTCCGAAAGTACTGGACCAAATGATCGAGTATGTTTTGCTTTGCCGCGTCTTTAGGACAGTATAACGTAAACAACTGAATTTTGATTTGGGAAGTGATATCAGTAGGGCGAAAGAATAATAAAAAAATCTTTGCAAACTATCGCGTGGTATATCAAACGAAAGGGCTTGTTGTTAAGGATTCAAAAAAGTTTTTGTTATGGGTTTAGAGTGGATAGTTTAAGTTATTCAAGAAAAACGGCGAAAATTTACCATTCCCCCCGCTTATCTCCGAAACTACTCAGGCAAAAATTTTGATAAAAATATACAGGCAATAAATAGTTATTAACTTAAATATTACAGAAAAATTTTTGCAAGTCAATGGTATTACAAAGAAAATGCTATATATAAGAACAAACATACATTTACAGTTGGTTAACATATTCACCCATTCAAAATATATCGGAGAATTTATTTTCAATTACAGTTTTAAATTTGTAGATTGAAAACACTCATTTCCCTTTAGTATAAAATGTAAAGTTTTGCAAACTGTTCCGAACGTCATACTTAAATACTTACTTCTAACTTTTTTCTTTAATATACTTTACTTTAAAATATCTAAGATAATCTGGTTTCTGTGGGAACCCTGTCAACGCGAGTTTAACTAGCATCTGTCCAGTTATTTCAATAGGGCTTTTATAAAAACTATTTAAGATATACCTAATATCCGAGAGACAGCATGTTTATTCATTAAATTAAATTGACCGAGTAACCTATTGCAAAAAATCTGACACATTAATTGAAGACTGTTAAGTCTTTTTCACACAAACTCTATTTAAAAAAAAATTTTTTTGCATTTAATCATTAATTAAGAAACTAACAAATGTTAGTGTTTGTTTAATAACGTAGATAGTTTGCATATTTTGACTTTTACAGTAATGTACAGCCGAACCAATTGAATCGTGACCCATTTTGCTTATTATTTGTTTGAAAGCGTCAAAACCATAAAGGCTGCACAGCAGCCTACACATGTACATGTACATGGGTACATGGGTAGAGTAAACGGTAGAGTAGAGCGGTGGAGTAGCTTGCCCGCGGTGCTAGCTACTCTACTCTACCAAATTTCCAACTCTATCTACCAATGATGTCTACACTAATATTAGTTAGTAGGATAGTTAGTACTCTACCATTCTACTCTACCGTTTACTCTACCCGTGTAATGTCGAAAAGAATCTCGATATTGTTGTATTTTATATCCATTAGAAAATAGCCTTATGGTGGGTCATGAATCGGTTGGTTCGGCTGAACAGTTTAAGCACAGGAAACCAGGCAGGACCTAATACCGGTACGTAGGTATAAGGCTCATTCACCAATTTCAAAAGAGGAGTGTATAAGTTTGACGTGTCTGTGTGTCTGTCTGTGGCATCGTAGCTCCTGAAATAATGAACCGATTTTGTTGCGGTTTGTTATGTTTGAAAGCTGACGTGATCGAGATGGTTCTTAACTACAATTTGTGGAGATCTGTTCAGAAGTTTCAAGGTCATGCATCTGCTACATTAAAATTTGTTAGTATAAGGAGTAACCGATAGGGATATTTAGGGTACCTATATAAAAAGTACTTTACTAGTAAACATAATATGTGTAATATAAAAAATAAATAAAAAAACAATAATTTTAATCAATTCCCGACAAAAGAAACCTAAAAATAAAATACCGCTCTCGGTCGGGGACTGCAAGAAGAGGGGTTAGGGGTGCTTATGTAAGTTAAGGGTCCCCCGACCGTGAGATGAAATTTATTTAAAGTTTTTTTCGGATACCTATTGATTAAAAGTAAAATTTAATTTTTAATTTATTATCTTCTTTTATACATAAATTAAATTTTGATTATTATTTTTGTTAGGTGAAAATTATTTCTTGAAAGAGGCTTTGAGATGAGGTCTTCGCAACAACATAATCAATAATAACAAAATCGGAAATTAAGAGTAAAATAATTTAGTGTGAGGTATAATTAACTAGCATAAGTAAAATATAGTACGTGAGTAAGTATATTAGTTTCATATAAACATTATCATCGAAATAAAACTTTAGACAACTTTCAAAATACTTACTTACTTACTAAGAATGTGCATGTATTTTGTGTTTAATATTTAAAAGTATGAACGATAACTTAAGATTGGTAGATTATGGAAGATTATCAATAATTTACTAGAGAAAGTCTCAGCACTAGAAGTTAATTGTTTGATTTCTATGTTTGTACCTAAATATCCTGACGTTAATAAATTTCTCATGGGGTTTCTAAGGGTAATAAATTATCAAATTTAGCTAATAATCATAAATCTTTATTACCGAACTTATTTTTTGAAAATCAACCTTATTTATAAGCATTTTTCAGACTCATGCATATACAGTTCTTTCAAGTTTTAGTTAGGTAATCTGAATACCCTACTGAAATATTATATTTTAAGTGCGTGATAAAAACGGTGATGCATCACTAATAGTATAAAACAAAGTCGCTTTCTCTTTCCCTATGTCCCTTTGTATGCTTAAATCTTTGAAACTACGCAACGGATTTTGATGCGGCTTTTTTTAATAGATAGAGTGATTCAAGAGGAAGGTTTATATGTACTTTTTATCCCGATATTCCCACGGGAACGGGAACCACGCGGGTGAAACCGCGGGCGGCCGCTAGTTATTTGAATAAAAACAAAGTTATATAATGAAACTAAATATTATTAGTTTTTCTCATATCGAAGTAATAGTTATCGGAGGAGGCACGTATGGGTAACAACTGTAACATCCGCAGCCATAATCAGGAGAGTAACTGCAACCACAACCTCCACCACAGCCACCACCGCAACCGCATCCGCCACCGCAACCACATCCGCAGCCACATCCGCATCCACCACCGCATCCGCCACCGCAGCCGCAACCACGCCCACAACCGCCGCCGCCTCCTAGCAGTCCCCCACCATTATTATCCAGTAAAAGAAGCAGCAGAATCGGCATGATATCCTTTAATCCATTCTTCCCGCTGTTAGAATTACTAGGGCTGACTATAATGGGGTATGGAGATAACCCTGCCCCTGACGACTGAGAGCAGTATGGGTATGGCAATTGGTATTGAGCTCGGACGAGAATCACCTGTGGAAAAAACAAGATTTCTAAACAAGTTGATGCAGAAGTGCTTGCTAAAATATTTTTTGCTTTTGTCAGATATACACATTATTTTGTGTTAATTATTGTTTGTATTCCTATTTCATAACACTACATTTTATATAAGAAAAATTAAGTTATATTTAATGGCATACAATCAAATCATGAAAACTACACTTTTAGTTCGTTTAAGTATAAATATTTTTAAAATCGTACGTTAAAGTTTGCGATTAACACTATACCCAAAAGCCACAAAGTCGAATCCATATTTTTATCGATTTTTTTAAATATCAATTCATAAAAAAAATTATATTCGACGACCAACACAAAATATTAATGGTTATCGAAAAAATAATTATGTTCCTTTATATGGGTTATAAAATTATGTTATCTTTATTTATTGCAACGTTATTTTCAATGATACTCTATCGCGGGGTGGTAAAATAATGTTAAGATTTTCGTAAGTTCATGAAACTCATAAAGTAATATTAATTTCTAATGAAAAAACATGATACTATTTGATTTGCTTAATCGTGTGTCTTTATCTTTTAAGCAATTGTTTTGTAATCAGTGTCAGTCAACAACTAAAAATTTATTCTAGTAATACTTGAGCATTGTTATTAAATTAAACTCTACGTATGTTGTGCATACTTCGTATGTACTATACGTTAGCGACAGAAATTGGATTAGAGAATTAGATACAGAATTTACATACAGAAATAATGTAACGTGCGGCATGTTACATTATTTCTTAAGAATTATTTAAATCTTTTGAGGTTACTTATTAAACATTGAAATCTCTACCCAAAGACAGTATTCTATTAAATGATCATTAGTACCTACCCTACGCTAACCCTTAGCTGGGACAAACATGCATGTGATGAACATTGTATTTTTTTCTGTGTCTGGGTGTTATTATCTATAGTCATATAAGTATGTTAAACCACGTTCTACCTAGTAACTATGATTCAAGTTGTAATCGAAACATACCTTGGGCTGCCTTTGGCTAGATTATTGTATGATTTACTATCTATAAAAAAGAAATTTATTGTTTATGTCCACATGAAATAAAACAACTATTACGGATTTAGACGCTCATTACTTATATATTTAACACTTAGAAAATATTAGTAATTTGTAAGTAGACTGTATTAAGCAGGGTACTCACCTAGCTTGTAGCACGTAACGTAACTGCTACTGTATCAACCTGCAAGTGAGTACGGCTCGTCCACAGTCACCGCGTAACCTCTCGGATCCGCAGAACTAGCCTCCTTTGTGTTCGCAGTGAAACCGCCACTCTACGGGTCACTGCGAGCTTACTGCGAACCACGCGCAAGCGGCTCATGCATACGTACTCACTTGATACAGTAGCAGTTACGTTACGTGTTACACAGCTCGGTGAGTACCCTGCTTTACATTTAGCATTCATTATTGTCATTTATGGGTTAAAATAATAACAAAGTTTATTTCATTTAATATCTTATATTGAAAATGTTCTATACTAAGTTCAATTTTCTTATGCTGCTGGTGTTGCAGCTGGTGCACCTGCTACGACAGTAATTGAGGGGGGTGTGTATGGGTACGGGAAAGGGTAACAACCGCAGCCAAAGTCAGGGTAGCAACCGCAACCTCCACCGCATCCGCAACCGCATCCACATCCACCTCCGCATCCACCACCGCATCCACCACAGCATCCGCCTCCGCATCCGCCACCGCAACCACCTCCGCAACCGCCGCCGCCTCCGAACAGTCCCCCACCATTGTTGTCCAGTAAAAGAAGCAGCAGAATTGGCATTATATCGCTTAATCCACTTTTCCCGCTGTTACAGTTACTAGGGCTGACTACAATGGGGTATGGAGGTACCCCCGACGACTGAGAACAGTATGGGTATGGCAGTTGGTATTGAGCTCGAACGAGAATCACCTGTGAACAAAATTTATTATCTGAACTTAAGGAGTAAGGAATCAAACAAAATATATATATGTGAGAAGTACAGTTTTAAACCATTTCTCAGTGTGTTACCGGAAATGTTATTCCTACTTACCACGTCTTTTCTATGAGAAGAAATAAGTTTAACTTTTTTTATGTGAAACCATTCAAATAATGACACCTAAATTTTTCGTATGGTTTTTTAAATTAAGTACTTATTGAAGAGTAAATCTAAATAAAAACTTACGTTAACGTTCGCAATTAGCACTATACACAATAGCCACAAGGACGAATCCATATTTTTTATTGATTTTTAAAAATCAAATATAGTATATTCGATGTCCAACATAAAATATAAATGTTAGACAAGAAAATTGTATTGTACCCTTATATAGGTTACAATACGAAATCATTATAGGTATTGCAACGTTTTTTTAAATGACATACTATCGCAGGGTTGGTCCAAGAAAGTTTTCATTTTCGTAAGTTTATGAAATATAGATTTCTAATTTGAATGATTTGCCTAATCGTGTGTTATTTTTTTAATCTTTAGGGCAATTGTTTTGTAATCAGTGTCAACAACTTTATTCTAGAAAGTGCATATTGTTATTAAATCAACATACTTTACGTTAGCACGTTACGTAGGTACATATATAAGTACCTACTGAAGAATTTTTCAAATCTGTTTAAGGTCACGTACCTTATCGGCCATATCGCACCATATCATCACAAAGCTCTCAGCCACAGCCGATGTCAGATCGGATAGTCCTTATTCTTCCTACCCTTTTTCTCCTTCTTTCTGGAAATTAATAATTTTATTAAAATAAAAAGATACCCGTACCTAGACACACATTACCTAAAGTTCTAAACTAAAACTAGTGGCACCCGCGGCTTGACCCGCGCGGTACCCGTTTCCGAGGGAATATCGGGATAAAAAATATAGGTATGTACGTTACTCAGGAAAAATAAAGCTTTTTTTACTGGTGAAATAATTTTCAGAATCGGTCCAGTAGTCTTTGGGTTTATTTATATTAGGTAGGTACATAACAAACATACAAACAAAAAATCAAAGCTTTCCTATTTTTTATATTAGTACCTATAGATAGATGATCAGTTCTAGTTCCTTAAATCGCGCTGCTTTGGCTTTCATCATTCAAGATAATACCATCACCACAGATTACTAAATAGTTACTAACTAGTAACAGATACTGCACTCCGCTAAGCCATTTAAATAAATAGCAACTCTAACTATTACTCAATAAAGTGGAATTCAGCTTGTATGGTTTAAATTACGAACGGTGGCTCGTTGCATCCCTTTCTATCGCATATATTCTTGCTCTTTTACGGACCTAATTTCTATGGATTTTCACCGCCGGCGGTGAGGGCGAGATTTGCGCGCAAGTACATCGAGTGACAGACGCCTGCCATCACGCTAAACCTGCACTCAGAGAACAAGAGATTTTCGTGCTTGGGGTTCTTCGAATATGATCGAAGTTGGGGTAGGTACCTAAACTACAGAAGAGTGTTGATTTTTTGCTATTTAAATATATTTACTTTATTTACGACCAAGACATACTTTACTTACATTATCCTTCCTTTGGCCTTTGTAGAACAACCAAACATAAACATAACAATATGTCAAAACTTTTATGATGGCGGCGGTTACTCTCAATAATATTTCTATCTTCAAAAAGATATTAGGTACATGTTTACTTACTTGACAGACTGCCAATGTATAGACCAGTCAAACTTTTTGTGCAAACAACGTTTCATCACTGATTATGTTGAGTTTTTATATCCCAGAGGTTTTTTAAGGTATATTTTCGAATCTTAAAAACCAGTTACAAGTTAATTTTATGAGCTAGAGATTTATACCTAGGCACTCGTAAATAAACAATATGAACATTGACATAGGTAAGTAGAATGAGTTGATTACGAACCAGCTTCAGAAAAGAAGACGTTTTTCAGATTGGCACCAACTTCAGGCAACTTCATCAGATTCGAATTCAGTGCTTTGTCTTTTATTTACTTAGTGAGTAACGGAGACAGTGCATTCGGGGGGGCTGATATTGAGCTCGAACGAGAATCACCTGTATACAAAATACAGGGTGTTAGTTTGGTTTCCCAAGAAACACGGGTCAACACGTTAAAAAAAATGTTGGTCTCCCATACAAACTGCAGAGTCAGCTGATCGATTTGTATGAAGGGACCAAAATTTTTTTTTAGTATTCGACCCATATTTCTTGGGGAAAGTTGTTCAATTTTATGAGTACAAGCTGTGGTTTCGGGCTTGCAACTGACCAAACTAACACCCTGTATAATATTTTCTGACCATAAGTACCTATCGTGAATAAAGCGGGTAATTCGCCAAGGTCTTCGGCCGTAGGGCTTGCGAACCGATGGCGTTTGACAAGCTTCTTTGGCGTTTACAAGTGCTGTATCAGGCTAGATAGACTGATTAAAAGTTTTTCATTTTCTATTGATTAGGTTTCAGAAAAGAAGGACGCTTCTCAGCTTGGCACCAACTTCAGGCAGATTCGGGCAGATTAGTAGGTCTCAAGATTGTTAAGAAAAAGTTACGAATTTGGGTCCATCGAAAAATTTAAAATTTCGGTAATATCTACCTATAATTTAGATTGTAGCTTTTGTTGTTAGTTTTAAACATGTTTTAATAAAAATTAGAGTGCGATTAACTTTTCTGATCCGGTGATCAAAGAAACTAATAGAGATTTTCATACTGGTGACAGCCATTTCCGTAATTTTGTATTGCTAGTGGCGCCTCAACCGCTGAGTCAGCTAAGAGTGCGACACTGAAGTATGCTGAAGTGGAATGTTGTTGACATGTTTTGCTAACTTATATAACGCCGGCAAGTAGGAGGTACGGCAGGATGTCGGAAATAGAGCTGCCACTGTCACAGCATTGCTGCACGAAGACTGGTGGTGGGTAGTTGGGGTAGCTGGGATAGCCACCGGAACATCCGCAACCGCTGGGATAGCTGATGGGGTAGCCGCTGGTAAGCTGGAAGAACAAAGCCAGTTTATGTAATACTAGTGGCTCCCCCCGGTTTTACCGCATGGCTCACGTTCCCGTGGGAATATCGGGATAGAATATAGTTAGTCTATGTTACTCAGAAACAATTAATCTTTCTATTGATGAAAAAAATGTAAAATCGGTCGAGTACTTTTTGAGTTTATCCATTACAAACAAACAAACAAAACATCAAATCTTTCCTCTTTATAATATTATTATTCGTAGTATAATATCATTTGCAGCTAGCTGCATCTGAGGTTTTACTCGCGTGGTTCCGGGTCATGCAAATCTTCTATTTCTAATCTTTATCCAAATCTGTTCAGCCTTTTAAGCGTGATTAAGTTATAAATGAACTTACTTAGAAAGCTTCGCAGCTAACACAGTTTATCGGAGTCGCATTGTTTGGTCTTTCCGACTCAAGCACAGATTACTAAATAGTTACTACGTAAACTCTAGTCCCAATTTAGCGTCATTTACAAAATTATAGTATATTAATTATTTCATTACGTACTAAATACTTCAAATAGATGATCATAAATATTAAACCCATTTGATTGTAAAAATATGTAAAGACTAAATGAGCGTTTGCTTCTTTATCTTCCTATTTTAAGTTAAATTAAGTAAAAAAGTGTGATAGTAAATTTAACTTACGCCAATAAATGCAGCTAAGGCGATGAAAATAATCAACAAGGGGATAAGAAAGTTACTAAATCAAATCTACTATTATATATTCTGTGCTTACAGTGTTTTTTTTTAATTAACAAAGATTGCTGAATATTTAACAACCGCCTTTCATAAAAATACTTTACCAATATTTAGTTTCGTATCATGCAAAACTACTAAGCTTGTCTTGTAGGATACATTAGTCTATTTTGCGTTAGTTCGTCTATTAACTGTTTACGCAAAACTGGTGAACTGATAAATAAGTAATTTTGTGGAAACCATATTCGTCACTTGAATAAACCATAGCCAAGAATATGATGGTGTATGCAGTTGTTATTTAATATCATTTCAACATACACAAATTTTGCACAACAGCACTGAGAAAAAACAAAAGTTTATTTATCAATATTATGTACTTAACTTGATTTATGGAGTTTACTGAGTTAAGAAACACGGTTAAGGATTTGAAACAAAACAATACTTACTAAAATGTTTTAAAACTTTTATTTATTCTATAAGTATTATATTCTAAGTAATAAGTTATTATATCTAAAATTAGGAATTAATTATTAGTAGTTGTCATTAAAATCGTCATCGTCCTCATAGGAATACTCATATTTCACTTTTTTATTTCTTCCTTGCTTTTTGCCTCTGCCTTTATATTCGTTTTCATTTCGATCGTCGAAATCTGTAAGATTATCACTCACTTTCGAAGATTTTGATTTAAAACCGTTCTTTTTATCTTTTTCGTTATCGATTTCTCCATATTTTTGTTGATTTTTCTTGTTACTGCCGCAGTTGTTGCAGCAATCGCAGTTGTCTCTTTCCTTCAGAATGTTTAGAATAAGAGGCAGGAGTGATTTCAGAGTTGAAGGCTTCGATCCCTGGTTAGGCACGGACATTTGAAGAATCGCTGGGTATGAATTTTGAGGAGGCAATATTTGATTATTCGCTGCCATCGGTTGTTGATTTGAAGTCGTTATTACAGATGCTTGAGGTTGAACGATCATCTGGTTTGGTACCCCAGACTGGCTGTACTCCACTATTTGAAAATTTGGTGGTGGCCCAGAGTAGAATGAATACGATGGGTCATTGTATGGAACTGTATTAGAAAACTGAGGTGTATTTACGTAATTAGATTGCGATCTTTCTATTACATAGGATGGTACCCCCGAAATGACTATTTGTTGGCTTTGTGGGAAATGACCAGGGCTAGATTCGATGAATGAGTTTACAGGAGGTTGAATGGTCATTACCGCTTGAGGCGAAGAAGCAATTGGAGCCGGTTGGAAAGATTGTGACGTTATTATTGGAGTTCCAACAAATTGCGATGGCATACCTGGGTTCTGCTGCTGAACAAACTGCACATCACTCAAAACAAATGATTGCTGATCATTTTGGCCCACAGCGTTAAAGCTTGGGAAGTCTACTGACACTTGAGGCCGTTGAACTACCAACTGTTGGTGATAACCTTTTGAAAATGGCTGAACACTTCCCTGCATGTTTTGGGAGTTCTCCACTAGAGTTATCGTTGGCCCTTGTGAGTTTTGTGACTGCTGCGAGTTTGGACATTGCCGAGAGTTTAGTATCTGTTGCAAATTTATCGGCAAGCCCTGGTTTGATGCAATTTGATTTAAAGTTTTTTGTAAAATTCCTTTAGATTGGCCTCCATTTGATTTGTTCGAGTCATTTTGCTGACAGCTGATGTCCTGTGAAATAACAAAAATACACCTTCAGCACTAGCACATCACAAATAACAATGTAAAAATAGGACAATATTCTCACCTTTAAATGCAAAAATGATATCACTAATACAATATGTCTGGTTATCATCTTGACGAAAACGTACGGTATGATGATCGTGATTTTAAATACCGTTATATGTATCTACTTATTGGTTACAAAATCACATAATTATGCTGGTTATCTGTCTAAGATAAATTGCGGTTATCTTTAATTGCTTCATCTCAGGGACTTATCGTAATCAGATAGGGAGTGAAAAGTTTTTGTTAGTCTATTTGACGAGAACAAATATCATATTATTATTATAACATAATATAATTCTTTAATTCGTATACTTACGCTAAAGTTTAAGTAAATTTATATTTCAAATAACTTCAGTCCAACACAATATTTAATATACTCATTTTTGTATATTGTCTATTCATATTTGGCATATTTATAATGTTTATTATATTTAACAAGTTCGTTAATATACCTACCTACTTATGAGTCACTGGTACGAGTAAATAATATTAGTTACTTTTATTAGATTTTAATACTTATTTTTCTTCTGACTGTACTCGTCTACCTTATCTTGCTACAATGAGGGGATCCGTTGGAAATTGAAAACTATAAGGGGATCAGTTGGGATTTTTAATTCTCGGTGGATCAGTTAAAGTAGATCGGATGGGAATAACTCGCTTTAAGAGTTGACTTTTAAGTTAATGTTGTTTACGAGGCGCTTACTGGAATTATTTGTTAAATTTTATCATTTTATCGTCTTGTTCATCATGTCAGCCGAACGACGCCCACTGCTGGGCATAGGCCTCCCCCAAGGATCTCCACAACGATCGGTCCTGCGCTGCCCGCATCCAGCGGCTTCCCGTGACCTTGACCAGATCGTCGGTCCACCTTGTAGGGGGCCTGCCCACGGAACGTCGTCCGGTACGCGGTCGCCATTCGAGAACCTTTCCGCCCCAACGGCCATCAGTTCTCCGCGCTATGTGTCCCGCCCACTGCCACTTCAATGATGTAATCCTTCGAGCGATGTCGGTCGTTTTAGTTCTCCTGCGGATCTCATCATTTCTGATTCGATCGAGCAGGGAAATACCAAGCATCGCTCTCTCCATTGCTCGCTGGGTGACTTTGAGCCTTCTTATGAGACCCATAGTAAAAGACCACGTCTCACTTTCATAGGTCATTACTGGCAACACACACTGGTCAAAGACTTTCGTTTTGAGACATTGAGGTATTTCGGACGCGAATATATGCCGGAGCTTCCCAAACGCTGCCCATCCGAGTTGGATTCGACGAGATCGTCTTGTTAGCGTATTTGTAATCAGGCAGGGCTTAGGTACCTACTTTATGTAAATTACCGGTAAATTTTACTTACCTACATAACTTCATTTGATGAAATTTCCTATTATTCTAAAAATGCTAAATTTTATACAGGGTGTTAGGGGCACCGTTGCAAAAATTTTAACCATGGCTTCAGGCCATTATGCTGAACAACGCACAGCAAGAATTTTTTATCGGAAATGAAAAATATTTCGACTCTCCATACAAATTTAGCAACTAACTAGCTGTTGCCCGCGACTTCGTACGCGCGGTGTAGTGACTTTTGTGTTAGTTTAGTTTATGTGTGTTTGTTGCTCAGATTTCATAACGCTCTTCTTGAAGTCCTATTCTCTATTAAAAGGGTCTAAAGAATATCGAATATATAGGCTAGGGTATGAACATGGTATGTTGTTATCATATGCTGCATGAACATAGTTGAGCCCTCATTCAAAGATCTGTCCGTCTGTCAAGAAACTTTTTCTCAAGTATGCGTGGGAGGTATCAAGCTAAAATGTATGTCAAATTAAATACTGAAGTCTGCAATCCCTTAGAGGCGATAAAAAAACTAACTTCTCTTCTCTTCTTCATAACTCAAAAGGGCCACTTGGATCTCGATTTTCTTTTAAATCCCATTTAGCTACTTGTTGTTACCGATCCCGATTTAAATTTAAACCGCTATCTAGGTCGGTTTAGGCTGTCAAATCTCGATTTACAGTAAGTTGTGATAACTTATCTATATTTTCATATGGTTTTTATACGCAAAAATGCATGTATCACACATAACAGTGTATAATTGAACAGCCGTTCTTCGTTCTTCGACGTTGCTTGCTAGCGGGCAATAGATCTATTCTACGCGAGGTTCATAAGACTGAACCACACCAAACGATCCATCTTGGATTGGCCAACCACGACCTAAGATTGGGGATCATGGATCGTGAATCTAATTTGTTCTCTTGGTGCTCTTGGATCGCACGAGGCACGTCCACTCCGACCACTACTATGGAGCTCCAGTGGTGAAGCGCACTCTTGCCGCGTATTTTTACTATAAAATGTAAAAGAGATTGTGTGTATCCATACTAATATTATAAATGTGAAAGTGGGTTTGTTTGTTTGTCCGTCTTTCACGTCAAAATTGGTGCAACGGATCGACGTGACTTTTGGAATGGGAATAGTTTGGCAGCTGAAAAGTGACATACTTAGGCAGCCATTAGACAGTCAATCTGGATCAATGATCAATGGTCGCGATGCAGATTGACTGTGTACGAAGGTGATTGACGGCTCGCGATCTTGATCGCAAAATATCTACAAAGTTAATCTCTATCGCGATCAAGATCACGATCAGTGATCGCGATCTGGATGTAATGGCTGCCTTTCATCATCATTCATCATTTCAGCCGTACGACGCCCACTGCTGGGCATAGGCCTCCCCCAAGGATCTCCACAACGATCGGTCCTGCGCTGCCCGCATCCAGCGGCTTCCCGCGACCTTGACCAGATCGTCGGTCCACCTTGTAGGGGGCCTGCCTACGGAACGTCGTCCGGTTCGCGGTCGCCATTCGAGAACCTTTCCGCCCCAACGGCCATCGGTTCTCCGCGCTATGTGTCCCGCCCACTGCCACTTCAACTGAGCAATCCTTTGAGCGATGTCGGTCGTTTTAGTTCTCCTGCGGATCTCATCATTTCTGATTCGATCGAGCAGGGAAATACCAAGCATCGCTCTCTCCATTCCTCGCTGGGTAACCTTGAGCCTTCTTATGAGACCCATAGTAAAAGACCACGTCTCGCTTCCATAAGTCATAACTGGCAACACACACTGGTCAAAGACCTTAGTCTTGAGACATTGAGGAATTTTGGACGCAAATATATGCCGGAGCTTATGGCTGCCTTTGGCTACTTTTTATCCCTGAAAAATATCACATTCCCGTGGGATAACGTCGTCATTTAGTCCGAGCGGGCGAAGTCGCGGGCGGAAGGCTAGTATTTTGATATGGAGACATTTCTTTAAGTAACAGGTATAAAATGTAATTATATACCATTTAATTATTTAATTTTAATCAATCATCACGTATGTAAGCTTTCCTAGTAAATAAATGAATAAATAAGTTAGATAGAAAACTATTTTTAATATTCCTTTATTTTATTGGATGGTACCTACGGCTGAAGGCCTAAGTAGCCAGAGCCGGTTAAATGACATAAAAAATGGTAGGTATTGTAGGTGTAGGTAACTACGTACTGGCCACTTAGCGTTTGAGCAAAATTTTCAAAACTACATTGGTGACATTTTGTCTACATTGCGACAAACTTATTTCACACAGTGGTTATTTTTTGGTACTAAATATACTGTTGACTGCCGGCAGTCCATTTTGACAGTTAATTTTGTATTGCTAGTGGCTCCTCCAGGACCACTGTCACCGGTTCAGATATATTTGTGGCACTATACTTACTGTAGCGACATCTAGCGTCGAGTGGAAATGCGAAATATAAATTTTACATCAATAGGGTAAGAACTTTAGTTTTGGTCACTGCCCCGAGTGCTTACTTAGCTTTAAACATTTCGTTAATAACTTTTGCTTGATAATATACTTTTTATCTATGACTTTTAAGTCATAATAACAATAGTATCTAATAATTCTTTATGACATAGGAATATTATTCAATAAACGCTCTTCAGTTTACATCGAATTAGATGTTTCTTTTATTTTATCTAAGTTAGTTAAGTATTGATTTCTCGATGTAAGTATCTTTTAAAATTTGATTGACAAAAAACACATCAATCGGCACCCTTCGCACATTTAAGTTTAAAAAATAGGTTTTTAATTGACTAAAATAAAACTAAATTTCGTAAGTATATGAATACTTAGTTATATGTTTTTACTATGTATGTCCACGAATTTCTCGAAATCTAAAGGCATATCGAGATGATTCTATTTGATTTAAATTAGGTGTATTCTAACTTTGGGAACAGTCTAAGATTAATCAAAATCGGTTTAGTAGTTTTCGTAGGTATGTTATTGTACAATATACACTAAAACTTAGGAAATAAATAGTAATTTAAAAAAATAAACTGACTGGCACCGACCTCAAAAAGGTACCTTAATTATAATATAAATTATATTTTTCCTTTTCAGTTGACAAATACTTTTGGGAGTCGGTTAAATTTTTTAGTAGTTTTTTTGTATTGTAAATTTAAAAATTTAAAGAAAAGTATAAGATACATTCTTGACAATTTTAGATACCTACTTAAGACAATAGGCGAAAGAAGTGAAAAAGAATTAAAGTGGCAACAGCGGGGGCTTTCACCCTACTTAATATAGATAATCATTCGAATGTACTTTTGTGAAAGGTATATCGTAATCTTACTGACTTCCCGCGCCATCTATTGCTTAGTAGTTATGATGCAAAAGAAGTAAAAAACATCTTAAAGTGGCAACAGAGGGGGCTTTCACCCTAATTAATATAATCATTCGAATGTTCTTTTGTGAGAGGTATATCGTAATCTTACTGACTTCCTGCGCCATCTATTGCTTAGTAGATATAATGACATAAATAACATAAAATTATTTTTATGATTTTATATGAGCCTGGATGGGTTTTAATTTATATTATGTTTTGAAGCAGGTAAAAAAAAATAACACGATTCATTATTAATTGAGACAGCGATTAAATATAACGTATTTTCATAATCATGTGGCGCCATCTATTTTAGTAAGAATCAGTTTTTGTATTTTCCCGTAGGAATAATTAAATTTCCCGCAATAAAAGGTACCCTATATGTTGACCCGGGTTATAAGCTATTACTACACAAAATTTGGTAAAAATCCGTCCAGTAGTTTTTGCGTGAAAAGCGAACATACAAACAGACAAACAGACAAACAGACAAAAATTTTAATATCTATCGTTTTGGGGTCTATATCCTGTACACATCACATAGCAGTAATTTTTTTTTTTTAATATTTCATGTACAGACTTTTTGTCCGTTTCTGTTTTATTATATGTATACTTAGATCAAAACATTTTGTAGGCATGGTTAAAGTTTTTGCAACGGTGCCCCTAACACCCTGTATTTAGGTGTATTTTAATTAGTATAAAGATTTTAGTGTCCATCAATACGAACAATTTTTACTATGGGGTCAACCACGCAATCGCAAATAAAAAAATTACTCGACTAAAAATGTATGAAACAACAGATTTTTTTTCGATAGCCGAAGGATTCCGGCTGTCATATGTTTCAATTTTTATTTTCGTATATTTTTCATTAACTAAAACCAAGTATACTGCATGTTATTTAGATTACGATTAGACGGATGTTTGGGATTTTATTTGATACAGTAAAATATCACAAATCGAAAAAAACGGTCGAAAGCACTAGATAAATAACTGTAAAATAGCATTTATTTTTTCTAAATTTTAAGTACTTGTGATTTGTGAGTAATCCATAAAAATACCCTATTTTATGTAATTGTTCGCGCCGCGCTGCGAGCCGTGCGTTGTCATTGTCAAGGTCACGGGCGACACGAGACAATGCGCTCGGCCGGCCGGTGTAGGATCGCCAGTTGGCCGTAAGCAGCCGTGAGACAAGTTCGTGTGCTTCTGTAGCGACGTGCCGCGCAAGTTACCTACCCATATTGGGACCGAGATTCGTTTTGCCCCTACTAGGGCTCCGGTCGGGGTACGGACGTGTAACCCGTGTGTGTTCGCTTTGAAAAGCGCCGGGAAAGTTTTAGCGGCCTATTAGGGCATTGTGTAGTATAAGAGTGTTAGCTGTAAGAGTATCCCATCGGGGGTTGTGTGGAGATCGTTTTGCCAGGGCGCGCGCGCGCCGGCGAGACAACGTCAGCCCCCCTGGATTACGGACCCTATTTTCTAGTAAGGTAGGATTAGTTTAATTTACTTAATTTTGCATGGGAAACCTTCGATTCAATAAACTGTGGAACACAGTAGATGTGGTCATCACAATTGTGCGTGATCATATTTTTGGTAGCAGAGCGTACCTAGTTGATATAATTAGTTAATTTTCATATTAAAATTAACTACATAAAATTTCATAGTAAAAATAAAAAGCGTACCTAAAAAGCGTACCTAAAAATTATTTTTTTTTTTTGTTGAAATCTCGAGGGTATGCCGAGACGATTGAAGTACTAAGAAATTGTTCTAGTAAATTCTCGAACCGAATGTTTCCCACTTGGTGGATCCGATAATAGATAGACACTTATATAATTGTTGTCACATACTAGTGTTTTGATACGAGTTTACTCGCCTAGATGTGTATATTTTTTTTTGTGTGTCCGGATTTATTTGACGAATAGTTCGTTCGAAAGTGTGTTTATTAGTATCACATACTAGTGATTTGATACGAGTTTACTCGCCTAGATGTGTATATTTTTTTTTGTTTGTCGGGATTTATTTGAAGAATAGTTTCGTTCGAAAGTGTTGTTTATTAGTACCACATACTAGTGTTTGTTCCGAGTCCGCTTGCCTAGTTAAAAAAGTGGAACTAGTTTTAATTATTAGTAGTATTAAATTACGAGTATTATTATTAAAAATAGTTTTGTTTTCGTTTGTTGATAACGGTTTAGTAGTTGATTTGCGAGGTATGCCATACCGTTAATCCTATACGTTTTGTTTATACCGTTATATTGTTAGCCCTTGAAATTGGTAAGTTGCTAATAATTTATGAAAATAGTAGGGTCCGTGTATGTCGTCCGAATTTTAATTGTGTTTTATATTATCGTGACGCGACCTATTTCTATTGTTTTTTTTGTTGATGTTTACCACTTTTATATTTCTTTGTTTGCTTTGTTTATAAAACGGATTATAAATGGCTCCTACGAATCCGCTCGCCGTATCCAGGGCCGGCATCCAAGGAGTTTTGCGTTGGCTTGCTTGTGCGGTCACATTAATAGACCGAGCCGACCGGGTAGGCGCGTTGCTAGCTCGGTATGGCGGGCTGGCAGCTCGGCTGCAAGACCTGGAGCGCCACGCCATGGAGTGTCGCGCGCATTATATGGAGAACCCCCCAGCTGATGATGCCGTGTCGGAACAGCTGGAGCAGGATGTAGCCCAGGCCTATGAGCTGGCTGACCAGTTCACGGAGGCGGCTGAGAGGGCCCTGGCTGTTCGGAAGGGGGAGCCGGTTTTGAGCGGGGAGGTCAAACCTACCCCGACGGCGTTGCTAGGCCGATTGCCTACATTGGAGATTCCCACTTTTAATGGGGATCTGTCAGCCTGGATGGGCTTCATTAACCTGTTTGACAGCCTAGTGGATTCACGACGGGACTTATCCCCTAGCGAGAAGTTGGCCTATTTGCGCTCCTCCCTGCGAGGAGAGGCCAGCGCGGTAATCCAGCACCTGCTCATCAGCGACGACAACTACCAGGTGGCTCGCCAGCTTCTGGTTAGCAGGTACCAGAATGTCCGGTTACTGGCGGACACCCACGTGGCCACGATTTTGGCCCTCCCGCGAATCACGCGGGTACACCTGTTACGGAGGGAGTTGCTGAACCCGCTACTGTCAGCGGTCAACTCCCTAAGGCGATTGGACCTGCCGGTGGATCAGTGGTCCTTTGTACTGCTGCACATAGTCCTCGCCAAATTGCCCGCTGAAATGAAGGGGCGTTTCGAGCAGAGGTACGGAGGCGACAGCGCCTCGTATCTCCCGCCCTTCGCGGACCTCCTTCGTTTTTTGGAGGACGAATGTAGGGTGACGGACCACCTGGAGCCCGCCCCGGTTCCAGGTGTTGGTCGTATGGTGGCGGCGAGGGAACAGCCCCGTCGCCCGACCAATCGCTATGCTGCCTTCCAGCAGTCCCCTCCCCCCGCACCGAGTGAGCGGTGCAGGTATTGCAGGGGAGATAGGCACATGGTGCACGAATGTGCCAAATTTAGAGGCCTCCGCCCAGAGGGACGGAGGGCCGTTGCAAGACAGCGCCAATGGTGCTATAGGTGTTTGGGGGGACACATGCAGTCGGCGTGTCCCCAGACCGAGGATTGTCGTCTTTGCGGAGGGAGGCATCACCCCCTCCTTTGTTTGGACCGCAAGGACGCCGGGAGCGACCGGGGTTCGAATTCCTCGCGCACGGGCGGGGGCCCGGCAGCCCGGAACCGGTCCCCTAGAGATTCGGCGGGGCTTAGCCCCCCCGTTCAGTCCCCCCCGGAGAGGGGGAACTATAGGAGAGACGCCCCCGCCACGGGCGGGGGTAGGGGGGTACCACAAGAGTACGCCACGGTGGCGATGGGCACGGGCCCTATTTGCTACTCCCCCCCCCTAATGGAGAGGCCTCGATTGGGGTACTATGTACCGAGGCACGCCCCACACGGGTATTACCCTGCACCTAGGAGTGCTGTTGGTCGGGGCCAGTATGTACCCGATTGGGACCCGCTCGCCCGGTACGAGCGTCCCACCTTTGGCGCGCCGACTCAGGCGCGAGGGGGACAAGTACCCCCCCAAAATTTTTAATGGCGCCCCTGTCGGACCCAACCACCCCTCCGGAGCTTGTGCTGTTGCCAACAGCCTCCGTGAATGTTTGGGGACCTAAGGGCAATGTTGTCACGGTGCGTGCCCTTTTGGACTCAGGTGCCCAGGGGTGCATAATGTCCAGGTGGCTTGTCCGACAGCTGGGTCTTTTGCTTGTGCCGCATCACGAAGCGGTACGGGGGGTGGGAGACTCGCGGATCCCTGATCCGATTGGTCGAGTTGAGTTCTCCTTCTCCCCCCACTTCACGCCAAGGCCGAAGATCGGTGCTTCGGCGATAGTTTTTGATAAGGTGGTTGGACCACTCCCGCAAGTGCGAGTGCCGCCATCCACGATTGAGCTGACGTCTGGACTGGCTTTGGCTGATCCTTCCTTCCACCGACCGGGCCCAATACACTTGTTGATTGGTGCGGATGTCCTCGGTCGTGTACTGTGTGGAAGCAAGCGAGTTTTGCAGACAGCCGATCTTGTCGCCTTGTCCTCGTCGCTGGGTCATGTGGTGATGGGAAAGGTACCACAGACACCAGAGACCCCGTCGGTAGACCGCCAGACCATTGTCGGTTCTACTTTGTCCGACGTTCTCCAAAAGTTTTGGGAGGTGGAGGAACCCCCCACTGCCAAGCGGTTGGATCCGTTAGCGGAGGAGTGCGAATTGTTCTACCAGAACAACACTGGGCGCCTCCTCTCGGGTCGCTTGATTACCCGCTTGCCCTTCTTGGCGGTTCGCCCTCCCTTAGGGAGCTCCCGGCCGATGGCCGAGAAGAGATTGTTGTCCATGGAGCGTAGGATGGCCAGGGATCCCGCATTCAAGGAGAAGTATATAGACTTCATGCGGGAGTATTTGGACCTTGGGCACATGTCCATCTCGCAGTTGGACTGGCGTAATGTGGAACATTACTTCCTGCCACACCACGCTGTTTTGAAGACTTCCAATGGGAAGATCCGCGTGGTCTTTGATGGTTCAGCGCCCACGTCAACCGGAGTGTCGTTGAATCAGTGTCTGCATGCGGGGCCGAAGTTGCATCACGATGTCTGTGATGTTTTGACCAACTTCCGCCGGCACGCTGTCGTCTTTGTGGCCGATATCCGCATGATGTTCAGACAGACCGTGATTCACCCGGAGGATAGACGATACCAGCTCATCCTTTGGCGTGAGGATCCCCAGGATCCGATGTTGGCTTACGAGCTGAACACCAACACTTATGGTTTGCGGTCGAGCCCCTTTGTGGCGATCCGTTCGCTTTTGGAGCTCGCAGAGCGCGAACGGCTACGCTATCCCCGGGCATCTGCTCTTATTGAGGGGGGGGCCTTATTTGTCGACGATATCTGCACGGGGGCCTCGAGCTTAGATGAGGCTCTCGTCTTACGTGATGAGCTGATTGCGCTCTTGAGGGCTGGTGGCTATGAGTTGCGGAAGTGGCTGTCTAACTCACCGGACCTATTGGCAGATTTGCCTAAGGACCACCAGCAAGAGCCGCTCCTCTTTGAAAATCCGGAGACTCCAGACATGCTGTCTGTTTTGGGAGTCCAGTATCGACCAGTCCCGGATTTGTTCACATATAGATTGGAACTGCCAGACCCAAAGGTCTGGACTAAACGCACGGTGCTGTCCACTGTAGCCCGTACCTTTGATCCGAACGGTTGGCTCAGCCCTGTAGTGTTTTCGATGAAGTGCTTCCTACAGGAGCTCTGGGCTGCGGAATTGTCATGGGATGAGCCCCTCTCTGGTAGCCTCCTACGAGAGTGGGTGAGGTTCGTGTCATCCCTACCCGACGTCAATCGGGTTTGTATACCGAGGCAAATGCTGCCTTCGGGAAAGTTTAAAGCCTCCCTGCACGGCTTTTGTGACGCGTCCGAAAGCGGATACGCGGCAGCCGTTTACATCCGAACGGTGGATGCAGCAGGCGTTGTCGCCGTACACTTAGTTATGGCCAAGAGTAAGGTCGCCCCCCTTCGGACTAGGCTAACCATTCCGAAGTTGGAGTTGTCCGGCGCCACTCTCTTAGTACGGCTACTCAATCATGTTGCCGACACCTTGGGAAACGGTGTCGACTTGGAGTCGATATTTGCGTGGTCCGACAGCCAGGTCGTCCTTTGTTGGCTGAAGAGTTCAGTCCACACCCTTGAGGTTTTTGTGGCCAACCGGGTCTCACAAATTCAGACTTCAAAGGCCCCGTTGATTTGGCGCCACGTACCGGGCGAATTGAACCCCGCAGATTGTGCCTCCCGCGGCTGCGAGGCGCCTGAGTTAGTGGACCACCACCTATGGTGGAGTCCATCATGGTTGTTACGGCCTGAGCGCTCATGGCCTGCCACCCCGGCTGTGGCCAGAGTCCCAGACCTAGGCATGCGTGTTCACGCCGTGGAGACGGTGGCGGCTCCGCAGATGGAGTTTTTGTTAGACCGCTACAGTTCCCTTGATAAGTTGCTCGGCGTGACTGCTTGGATGAGGCGCTTTGTGCGAAATTGTCGCCAGCCTCAGGAGAAATCGTTGTCTCCGGTCCTCGCCCCACAAGAGCGGCAAGACGCTCTGTTGCATTGGTTGCGAGTGACGCAACAGCGAGAGTTTGAACCGGAGCTGAAAGCCCTGCGCTCAAGTAAGTCCAAGTTGAAGGGACCCTTGGTGCGGTTGAATCCCTTCTTGGACAGTACCGGATTGCTGCGTGTCGGAGGTAGGCTCAGACATGCCAACCTGCCGTACGGATCACGCCACCCTTTGTTGCTCCCCAAGGATGGACCGTTAGTTAGACTGTTGATTACAGACCGACATGTAAAGAATGCTCATGCCGGTTGTAATGCTTTGACCGCGCTCCTCCAACGAGAGTTCTGGATTTTGTCAGCGCGGAGAATAATCCGATCCGTTATTTTTCGTTGTCTCCCGTGTTATCGTTTGCGCGCCGATACGATGCAGCCCCAGATGGGTGATTTGCCTGCCGATCGAGTGAACGAATCGATGCCCTTCTCAGGAGTTGGAACGGATTTTGCGGGGCCATTTACCGTTAAGACATCGCGACTTCGTAATGCTAGAACGGAAAAGGCTTACTTGTGTGTATTTGTTTGTTTGGCCACTAAAGCGGTCCACCTGGAGGTGGTTAGTGCCCTCACCACAGAAGCCTTTGTAGCCACGTTGAATCGTTTTGTGTCTCGCCGCGGAATGCCGTCGTTAATCAGGTCCGATTGTGGAACCAATTTCAAGGGCACCGATAGGTATTTAAAGGAAGTTTGTGAATTTTTGGATAGGAATAATTTTGAGATCGGATCCACACTCTCACGCAGAGGGGTACGATGGCAGTACTCCCCGCCATCCTGCCCCCACTGGGGAGGGATTTTTGAAGCAACTGTAAAGGCCGCTAAAACTCACCTTCGTCGCGTTATTGGGGAGACGGTCCTCACGTTTGAGGAACTCGCGACCGTATTTTGTAAGGTTGAGGCGGTCCTCAACTCGCGTCCGTTGTGTCCGTTGTCTTCGGACGCGAATGATTTAGAGGCCCTTACGCCGGGCCATTTTTTGATTGGCAGACCGCTTAACGCCTTGCCGGAATATCCTTATTCCGAAGTGGCCTCCGGACGGCTCTCGCGATTTGAATTGCTCCAGCAGCTTACGCAGAGTTTTTGGCGCCGTTGGCATCTGGAGTATTTGCACATTTTGCAGCAACGCGTTAAGTGGTCGGATAGGACGACCCCACCCAAGACAGGAGACCTCGTGTTGGTAAAGGATCCAAACCTGCCGCCCCTCCGCTGGCGTTTAGGACGCATTGTTCAGCTTCATCCGGGGTCGGATGGTGTGACCAGGTTTGCCGAGGTCCTGGTGGGGGACTCTGTTTTGAAGCGAGCGATCGCTACCCTCTCTCGCCTGCCCTTAGATTGAGTTGGCGGACAGTTTGCTACTGTCCGGGACGGGGGGATGTTCGCGCCGCGCTGCGAGCCGTGCGTTGTCATTGTCAAGGTCACGGGCGACACGAGACAATGCGCTCGGCCGGCCGGTGTAGGATCGCCAGTTGGCCGTAAGCAGCCGTGAGACAAGTTCGTGTGCTTCTGTAGCGACGTGCCGCGCAAGTTACCTACCCATATTGGGACCGAGATTCGTTTTGCCCCTACTAGGGCTCCGGTCGGGGTACGGACGTGTAACCCGTGTGTGTTCGCTTTGAAAAGCGCCGGGAAAGTTTTAGCGGCCTATTAGGGCATTGTGTAGTATAAGAGTGTTAGCTGTAAGAGTATCCCATCGGGGGTTGTGTGGAGATCGTTTTGCCAGGGCGCGCGCGCGCCGGCGAGACAACGTCAGCCCCCCTGGATTACGGACCCTATTTTCTAGTAAGGTAGGATTAGTTTAATTTACTTAATTTTGCATGGGAAACCTTCGATTCAATAAACTGTGGAACACAGTAGATGTGGTCATCACAATTGTGCGTGATCAGTAATCCTAGCCTTAATACCAAGCAACTGATGATTCCTAACCGTGAAAGGTGTAAGGTAGGTACTCTAAAAGTATAAGAGAAATGAGCGGCATTTGCATAGGTAAAGACCTCGTAAAGACATAAGCTATCACTTTGCAATATGTGCTGGTAGAGTGAAACGAACCACGTTTCATTTCGTTTTGCTTTCATTATGGCTTGCGCATAAAATATCTTAATATACCTACAGGGCGTCCCAGTGTTAGGAGACGTGAAGAGAAAGTACTTAAGTACTCTAAATAATGTCGTCAAAATAGTGTAGAAAGCAAATTTCACTGAAAGGAACCATTCCTTTATTTTTGACATGAAACAAAAACGTATTCACAGGTTAAAAAATAACACCTTTTCTAATAAAGAATCCACTATGAATGTTTCATTATTTTCTTTTCATTCGATTAATGTTTTTAGAGAGTTTAAATCCTTATGTGATTTAACCCTATCGATTGATGTCATACATGTAGGAAGGGTCTTGTTTGTTTTTTCATTTGTTAGCCGGTCAAGGACTGAGTGTGGAAAGCGTATTAACATATTGTTTCTTGTCAAAAATGTAGAAATGGTTGCTTTCAGTGAATTTTGCTATATCCAATATTTAGTGTAGGTACTTCCCTTCATATCCCACTCTGGAACACCTGTACCTATATACAGAAAATTCAGTACAAAATCAAATAATAATAATGAAAATGCTTATACCAAGGTGCATGGTTATTAACTAATGAATAAATGAGGTCAATGCCTCAGTCTCATTTCATTACGTATTATTCGTGTTCAAGTTCAAACCGCCCACGCCCACGTACCTAGATCAAATGTAGTTTTATTCAAACAGCTAGCTAACTTCTACAGTCTGACTCAAACTGCACATTTGCCTAACAAAGAATGATGGGCAAATTGGACGTTTAACCAACGAAATCGAAATACATTTCTTAATATTTAGTACATACTTCATTTCATTGTATGGCAATAAACACAGAACAAGAATGTTCTGTGGCAATAAAGGACCCAGGACTCCAATAGAGTACAAAGATATGGCTTTAATGGCCCTTGGCTTGCGTAGATTGTGCGTGTTAACGCCGCAGTCGAAGACATAGGTAAACCTACTCATAAGTATTCCTATTTTTTTTTTTTGGGTTATTAGCTATAGTATATTATTACTTTGATGTTCGAAATACCTACTTTGCAATAATCCCTCTCCGCTGCAGCGCGCGTATGCACTGAGTCGTTGTTCGCTTGTTTTGATACGATAATATTCAGTGTACCATTTCGATTTCGACGTTTTGACCCGTCTGTTACCTTTTGGACTTTCACTGTTCTTTAATAAACCCAAGTGATAACGAAGATAAAATTAATGTAAACATTATTTTATTTATCTATTAAACGTAGGCACACTTACAGCAATTATTATCGGATTTTGAGGATTATATTACTATACTATAATATCGGTTAGTTGTATATCCTGTCGTCCTTTCTTTGGCTACAGTAATGGAGGGTTGTCTTATTTCGCTCAAGTCAATATTGCCCAAATACTTATTTTCAACTTGTTTTTCTTTTCTCAGTTTCAACGTGTGCTTATTTTTTTAAATATAAAACACTGACCGACCAAGAGAGAAATTTTATTTTATGACTGCCTTGAGGTTTTTTTTGTCGAAGGTTTTACTTAAAAAAATTTTTTTTTTATTTCATCACCACCACCATTACGTCTAAGCACCACCTCTGTATCTTTTACCGTTTCGGCAGGCAGTTCATCTCCATAATTGGCCGGATGGTTTTTCATCAAACGTGGCTAAGAACCATCTCGATTAATTTTGCTCTCAATTAAAATAAACCGCTTCAAAATCGGTCTAGTCGTTTAGGAGCTACGTTGCTTCAGACAGACAGACAGATAGATACACTTAAACGTCAAATTTATAACACCCCTTTTTTTGCGTCGGGGGTTAATAAAAGGCCTATGACCATCATATTGACATTTCAGCGATATTGTCTTTTTAAATGTTCAACAATATAATGAAATTACCAAGTTATTGACCGCGACGCACGTACTAGCAAAATATTTGTGACATAATAAGGACATTATAGAAAAAAAACAGAAATATCATGTGTAGCAATAAAATATTTTTTTAAATAACAAACGTTTTATTTTTATATTAACAAATTAACAAATCAATAGTTTAGTACTCAAATAATTACATTTCTTTGGATATGGAATCAGCTCACCTACTACTATTTTTTAACTCTTTTTAGCTGTCGAAGACGCGGCCGCTGCCGCCGCAGCACCAGAGGTCGCCTTCGCGGTATTAGTATCAGAATTCTTAACGACATTAGTATTAGAGTCAACCACTTCAACATTAACTGGCGGTGGTTCTTCTGCGCCAGTAGTACCCCCACAACCGCCACTGTAAGTGTTTATGATGGGGTTGTTGGTGGGGATAGGTATGGGGTAGGGGATAGGAATATTCCCTCCGCAACAGTTGCAGCAATTGGACCCTCTCCCCTTTGAGGCTAATAGCAGCAGTAAGATTATGCCCAGGTCTTCATCGTCGGTGGGATTGTTGTCACGTAGTATGGGTGGACCACAAATCTGTGCTAATACTGTGGTATCCTGAAAAATAATGAAACAATTACAGCAAACTGATTTTTAACCAATTAAATGAATTATCCTACCTAGATATCGCCATTTAAAGTTTGTCCAATATTTAATTTAAATAATTTTGTAAGAGAAACAAAACAAATGCGTGAAACAATGCTCTATAAATTCATTTATTAAAAAAAAATACTTTTTAATTAAGAAATGGAAGAATATTTTTAGAAGAGTCTCTACATCATTTTTTTCATCCTTTGCCCGTATATGCTTAGCAGGGTGATAAACACATTCCATTATTGTCATTAAATAAATTGAATTGAATGTCACCGACGAACTGCAGGTACAAGCAAAAAGGATTGATTGATATTTCCCGGCTAGCAATAGTTTAGCAAAGTATGTTTTTAGATTGAATTTATTTTTAACTAGCTATCCGCCCGCGGCTTCGCCCGCGTGGACTTCACGACGTTATCCCGCGGGAATGTGATATTTTCCAGGATAAAAAGTAGCCTATGTTCCTCTCCAGGCTATAAAGTATCTGTGTCCCAAATTTCAGCCCAATCCGTTCAGCCGTTTTGGCGTGATTGAGTAACAAACATCCAAACATCCAAACATCCAAACATCCAAACATCTAAACTTTCACATTTATAATATTAGTAGGATAGGACTACAGAATGTAATAGCAACGTCTCATTTTTCAAAATTTATAGAAAATATTGAAACAATAGGAATAAATAAAATGTCTTACCAAACAAGTTGAGAGAATTACTACTCCAATGCAAAAGTGTACGATTAAATTCTTCATGTTGAAACAGTTATTAATTATAATATGTAATTAAAATAAGCTATCTGCACATTGATCTGATCTTGTTCCTCGAGCTGACATGAACGAGATGTTTCTTATGGTAATGTCATTTATATCTCCAATGTTACATCAGAAGCTGATATAAATCTAATATGGAAAGAAACACGTAGAGTTGTGAAACCATTTTTAGATTGTTGCTTTATCTCAATTCTAGGAACATTGAATTTAATCTATTTAAAAATGAATCTATAAATTGATGGGCCTAGTTAAAAGCGCAGTGCCTATGTAATTTCAATCTGTGGAGGTAGTGTATTTTTTTGTTTGTATTATTATACATTTTAGGTTCGAAACTAAACCAACTAGAAAACCATTGATAAAAAGCCACCCCAAAAAACCTTTAACTCCTTTTAACTGCAACTAATATTGAGATAAGTGAGTCATTGTCCCAGTGTGGCCCATTCTGGCGTTAATCGCGATATCAATTTATTTAACTCAAAGTATATATTTAAATAAATACAATGTTATGAAATTACATTTTATTTTTAAAACATCTTATAAAAAGCTTTTTCTTAATTACCTATACCATAATGCAAACATAACTTTTGTTTATTGTACTTATATTTACAAATAAATATTCAATAACTAACATGAGATTACTATTTACTATTTTTTTTTCATTTAACCAGCTTTCGATGACCCCGCTGCAGCCGCTGATGCTCCCGCTTTTGCTGCCGCGGAGTTTTTATTAGAATCTTTCACAACATTAGTATTATTCTCATCGACTGTTATGTCTTCAGGGGCAGCACTGTCCGTACCGCCCGACGCAGCACCCCCACAATTTTCAGTATACGTGTTGATGATGGGGTTGTTGGTGGGGATAGGAATGGGGTAGGGGATAGGGATGTTGCCCCCGCCACAGCAGCAGCCGCAGCCGCAGTTGGACCCGCTATTTGCGAGCAGCAGAACGGCTAGCAGGATGCCCAGGTCTTCGTTGTCGTTGCTGCTGCTCGTACGGATAATGGGTTGAATGGGTTGGCCACTGTAGAACTGTGCAGTCACACCATCCTGGAAAAAGTTAAATTATAGATTGAGTGCAAGGAATCATTGTTGATCGCTGTAATTCGATTTTTTAATGCCAATTCATTTTTACGGTGCGGTAACATTTGTGATCTTTTAACATTTAGATGACTGCCACATTATTATCAACTTAAAATAAGCGGTAACATTTGTGATCTTTTAACAGTTAGATGAGTGCCACATTATTATCAACTTAAAATAATAAAAATCTTACCAAATCACAGAAAAGAACAGCTACCCCAATACAAAAGTGTATAATTGCAGTCTTCATGACTGATTAAATATTAATTACGACTAATTATCTAATAGATCTACCCATTTATTTTGCTCTCCATCCGTATACAAGCGAGAAATTCACGTATGCCAATGTCATTTATATGAATAATGTTACGTCATATATTCTGCGAAAGTGCTTTATCACACTCCTACAGAAAATAATCTAATCTGAATCTTAAATGAATAGTATATTGTCGTACGTAGTGTACATTCAGAACGTGCACGCATTGCATTCGTAAAAACATTTTCATTTTGAAATTATTTTTAATAATTTCACAAGTAACTAATTAACTATTTAGTTTAGACGAACGATAGCTCGTTTTTTATTGTTATCTATCGCGTTGACATTTTCAAATACACAATTACCTAACATGGAAAGAATGTTTAAGTTTAATTGCGACACTTTTATGGACTTATGATAAGTGGTAGACAAACTTTAAACGATTCTTATGTTATTAACATAAGTTAGTGACCCTACCGTTATTAAGACAAAAGAGATTCTCAGAAGAATCGTAAAAATCCAACGCCAAATCAAGTAAGTATTAATCAAACAGTCTTGTTAATTAGCTACACATTTAGTATCAAGTTCATTACCTTACAAATCTTTGGCGTCTGCATTTAGTTTGCGTTTAGTTTGCGTTAGCATTGTTTGCGTGTCAAGTGTCGACGTTAATAACATGTGTGGCTGCATCATTAGCATTGACTTTGAACTTAAAACTTATGCTTACAAACAGTCTGACTTAACCACGGACATGAGTCACGCCTGTGATTAGATCAGCGTTATTGCAAACTTGTTGTTAAATATACGAGTAAGTATGTTACTATCTGAATATATTATACATTTTTCTTTGAGGACTTTTTGTTGTCCGGACTTATATACCTACCTAGGACTTATATTGTGGCGATGGAAGTACAAAAACAGCGAAACTTCTGTGCAAAGACTCTCCAAAGGTGTCAATAATAGCATTAGTACATTTCATTACTTATACCCATAAAACATATCAAAAACCTCTAAACGGTTAGAAAATCAGAATTATATTTAGGTTATATATTTATCATTCATAAGTTTAATATAATAACACTTTACAGGAATAAGTAAATACAACTTTGAGTTTGTTAAAAATGCAAATTTATTTATTCTTCAGCTTAGGTGGTAGTGGTGGTGGTGGTACCAGCGGCTGATGGTACAACGGTATTAATAATAGGACTACTAGTAGAGATCGGAAAAGGGAATGGAAATCTGCAGTTGCAACCGCAGTTGCAGTTGTTACAGTTATTGTTACAATTACAATTGTTATTGTTTCTCATCAATCCCAACAGTAAAGGTAGCCATTTCATAATTCCAGAAGAACTAGAGGATTCTTCGATTATTATAGGTGGCATTATAGGAGGCATTGGATATGGTGCAACATAAGAAGGTGCATTAGGTATTGTAGTGGTTAAAACAGGCAGATTTATTTCTATATTGTATGGTATCCTTTGGGGCTCAACATTGACATAACCTACGTCTGGTATATCTATGATTTCTAATGTACCGAAAACGTTTCTTTGACAATTAACATCATTAGCACTGAAATCGTAATTCGGGAATCCGTTCGTGGAGTATTTAGTATTAATTAGTATTGGCGTTTTGTCGCAGTCTTGCCGAATAGGTATTGTTTGCACTGTCTGCATATTTTGGGGGTAAATCTCGCAAGGCAATTGCGCAGATAATAAATTTAGTTGAGGAAGCAACTGAGGAAATGGCTGAATTTGTGTTGGATATAAATTGCTCTGGTAAGATATCACTTCAGGCCTAGGAATGGGGCTTACGAATGTTGGGAAGTTTTGTTCTATTTGTTGGAAAACTGGCCACGAAGTTGGCAAAACTTCTGGATAGAGTCCGTTGGCGTTTGCTGCTGTCAACACTGTGTTCATAAACTGTGCTGATACCGGATTATTATATTCTGTTATTGGAAAGTTCCCAAGTGTTTTTCCGATCTGAAATAAATTTTGAAAGTATTAAATAAAAATTTACATACAAAAGCACCTGCTCATTGATTAATTAATTTAGAAGAAGTTAACGATAAAATTATACCAGTTCAACGAATCGGCGTTACAAGGTCTTACGATTGAAAGCGATCTCTTCGGAACAACCTACGGTATGGGCAAAATTAATAGGTATTGTATTCTCTCGCCAAATACGAATAAAAATAAAAACTACATAAATGAATAAACAATCGCATAAGAGTCGTAGTAAAACACAAGTACAAAATCTCTACTTATTATCGAATATGGTTCAGTGCTTAGTGCGACTAAGCACTAGTAATTAATAAAATACGAAAATTACTTACAAAAAATATTTGTAGTATACATAACAACCGCATTGTGCCCGCCTCCATATTGTATATTACTAAAGTATATGTTTGGTTTTACCTGATATACTTACATATTACATTGCAATGTTATCAGTTTCAAGAAAACCTTTCACATCCTTATGTAACGACTGCGTATTTCAACTTTCTTTATGCAATAAACGCATTTTTATATAATAGGTCATTATATGATAACTTTTTATTTTTGTTGCAAAATGGTTTAGAGCCGGCTTTAAAGTGTTAAATAAAAATCACAAGTATTACGCGATTTTTCAATTATACAATGTGAAGACGACAATGCGATAATAAATTAAATGTCGAATATCTGATAACGATCCCAGTCTGCATAAAAAAACTATAGTTTAAAATATCCAATAGTTTAGTCACAATAAATAATTTTCATTTGTAACTTTTCCTACACGATGTATAGAGTACCTATACCAATCTAATTTTATTGTTAGAGTTCATGTCATCGTGTCGTCTCGCGTCTCGTTAACACTGATGGGGGGCTACCGCGTAACTTTATGGATAATATGAACTTCATACGTTTTTTGAAACTTAAAGTTAATATTAAAAAAAAAATAGCCACTATCAGTTCCTTGTTTTGTGACGTGGGGTATAACGATAGCTAGCTAGCAACGTTCAACAGAACAAAGCAACAAAATTCTATCAAAATAAGGAATTTAAATGACAGTTGAAGCCACAGATCACCTGTAGTAGCAAGCTACATTTTAAGCCCATACCCATATCCATATGTTTTAGCTGGTAGCCCCCCATGTTGGTATTATAAATGGTGTTGAATTTTGTATCTGTTTTGTACTAAGTATTTAGTTTGTTTGAAAAAAAATATTCTATTTTCTACCCTACGATTTTTTTTACAGTTTCAAAATACTTCTGTGAACTAGTGCCACCAATGTTTTCATTCACTATCGCATTGTCGCCTCCACATTGTATAATGTAGTTATAATATTAGTTTCGTTATATTTCTTACGGCGTACAAACATCATTCTTTCGTGTTAAACAATTGACAAACCATTTTTAGTGAAATCACAATTTATAGGTTACCTACTATTAAATATTATCTACTTATAAAAACCGGTTTTTAACTTATTGCCAATATTTATTAATAATTATGCAGTTTAATAATTATTTTTTCTATTGTTTCAGGTGAGCTGAGGAACCGCTACAAAAAATCATATAAACATCTGTAGGTGCATTCGGTATGCTATATTAGTTTAATATAAGTAAGTCAGATGTGTGTGGGATGGTTTTTATGACTTTATCCCGCATAATTCAAGTTGGAAATCACTGATTATGATTATACCCTTTTACGTCGCGACGTATACAGACCTACTATATCTGACCCAGTGGTAGAGGCGCCACTAGCAATACAAAAATACCGAAATGGCTGTCAACCGTAAGAAAAGTTTTTTAATTCTAAGTTTGACCACCGAGTTAGATAAGTTTGTAGCACTGTACGAAAGCCAGTGTGATTTATTATGTGGAAGTGTCTTCTTTTCCTTAACTAGAAACAATATGTTTTTTTTGTTGTCTCGACAATGAGGTTTGGCCATAATAGTACTTTATTGCCGAGAAACGATTCTCGTAGGCGGTAGAACTCTCATTCGGAGCTCGTTTCATAATTCCGAACAGCTTTTTCGTTCTCGTATTTCATCGGTGATTTACATATTTACCAATAATGGTATTGTAGAATTCTGTTTCGAAAAACATTAAGTCGAATACATTTTGTTGTACTTTTGTATGATAACAGCTGACTTTATTTTTTCGCGATTCCGTGGTTGGCCTAAAAATTTTTCGTTTTGATGGACACTATTATCCCCTAAAATCGTTGTACTAATAAAAATTTAGAGGTGTAGAAGAATAGTAGATTGTACAACAAGTGCATAAAACATACCATTTTACCCGAGACGTATATATCCACCCGAGCCGTAGGCGAGGATGGATAGTCAATTCGAGGGTAAAATGGGTTTTATGTACGAGTTATACACTCTGCTTTTCACTTCGAGTGTGAGGAAAATAAATAACAATATTACAAAAAAGAAAAAGTAGAGACTTCGCCATATTGGCGGGAAAACTTTCTTTTCTTTTTTTTTTATACGTGGAAGTGGCAGCACAGTGACTTAGCATAGATCGTAGTCCATAATGCTCTTGAAATACTTATTTCTTACAAAACTCATTAATTTTGCCTAGTTTTATTAATTTAGTAACATGGATTGTGTACAAAATTAAAGAAACCGAATGAAATAATAAGTTTATTTAACGAAGTTCAATTGCGTGTGTGACTGTTTACCTGACGACCTTTGTCTTAGAATCTGAGACTTAGACGAAGATTTTACTTTATGCACTAGAGCATAAAAAGCGATTTTATGCAGCCTAAACCCAACATAAAGACGAACTTTACGAGCATGAGAAGTGAAAAGATATTTTTTGTAGATCGAAAGAGAATCGTCTCCTGTTTAAGCCTGGCCGCACCCGGGCCGCAGAGCACAACCACAAAACGCCCGCCACCTTTATTTCCTGCAGTTTTCAATTTTTAACCCCCGACGGAGCGCAAAGAGGGGTGTTATAAGTTTGAGGCCTATGTCTGTCTGTCTGTCTGTCTGTCTGTCTGTACGTATATTCGTAGTGTAAACGGATGAGGCGATTTCATTGCGGTTTTTTGATATTGTTATGATATTGTCCATCAATACGAAAAATTTTTACAATAGTAAAGATGGACAATATCATACCCTAAAATCTTTAAAGGTAAGTGGTGTATAATATTTTTCTTTAAACAATTCTCATAATATAATTTTTATAAGTTAAAGAAGTTAAAAAAGAAAAAGTATCCGTTCTCCATATTCCTCAGACGGTACAAATTCTTGTAGGTATATATTTTCCCTTCTCCTATTTTGACTGAAATAAAACTGCATTCACAATCAACTCCCTCTTTCCGAAACCAAATAAGTAATGCATCTTCAAGAAAACTCATAAATCATAGAGCAGTAAACTTGTACAGAAGCGAATTAACAATGAGTTATGTCATTCCGATTTATAGTTATTGCCTTATAGAGTTTGACTTGGGGGAGTATTTCGAGAGTCATCACGGTTGTAGAGGAAATGGATTTCCGGAAGGAGGACTCCTTTTACAGCCGCGGCGGTGTGACGTGTCCCTACGTGATTTTGTTCTATCACTTCAATAGTAATATCGTAAATACATCAAAGCTGTTGATTTATCGAATAAATAAAAAACAACGGCTTGCAATCCGGGAGTGCCGGCAGAAGTGAAAAGGGCTTCTTAGACTTTTTCACAAAAAAAAAAGAATTTGACAAAAAAAAAGAAAACAAATACGGACTAGATTTGAACCGAGGTCTTCTGACTTCAATGCAGCCCGTTTTCTAGCATGAGCTAGGTATCACAACTTTGGAAACGGTGGCGAAATTAGATATAATAGAAAGCCACTTGTCTAGGCCCTGTCACGTGTCCGTCTTACGAATTTTCGATCTGACGACGACGGTCACGTGATCCTGACGCGAGTTTAAAATTTTTTACCTATCACAAAAGTGCACAACGCCGCTAAAGAAGTTTTCACCTAAAAAATAAAATAAAAATAAATTTAAGGCGAGGAATCCCGACCGAAATAGGCACGCTAACGCTTGCTCGGCCGCGCTTTATACACTTCGCGCGGACCCAGCGGCAGCCGGCAGTGAACTGTGAACTCGCGAGCGCCCCGCGAATCGAAAATCACTTTTAAAATTCAATAAAAAATTTAATAATAAGAAAATTTAATTTATGACGGCCGGAATCCCTCGACAATAATTTTCATATGTTTCTCATTAACTAAAACCAATTATACTGCAAGTAATATGATATTTGAATTATTATTAGACGGATGTTTGGGATTTTATTTGACACAGTAAAATATCACCAATCGAAAAAAAAACGGCCGGAAGCACTAGATAAATAACTGTAAAATAACATAATTTTTTTCCAAATTTTAAGTACTTGTGATTTGCGAGTAATCCATAATTTAAAATACCTTATTTTGGGGAATGGGCGCCTTAAGTATTGCGAGACGACAAAATACTTGCCTCTAATGAGACAAACGCCTCTCGATAAGCTTTTTTCTCAAGGGACCGACTCAACGAGGCAGGCGGCGAGATCAAAAGGGCCACAGCGACCTTTGTATCTGTGACCCAGTTACAGGGCAGCGCAGTGCACAGCGTACTTGCTGACACAAGCGCTTTCTTTCATGCTGTACCTACTTGAGTTGAGTTATAGCTGTTTTTTTAGGGTTCCGTAGCCGAATGGCAAAAAACGGAACCCTAGATTCACTATCCTTACTTTTATATTATAAATGCGCGTCTAATCGAATGCGAATCTGTCTGTCTGTGTGTTACACAATCACGCCTAAACTACGGAACCGATTTGAATAAAAATTGGTACAGAGATAGTCTAGAGCCTGAGAAAGGACATAGGCTACTTTTTTATGTGAACAAAAAGCTGTAAGGGGTTGAAATAGGGGATGAAAGTTTGTATGGAAATTACGTCATTTTTAAAGCTAGAAGCTTCAAAATTATTTTATAGGCTTTTGATTAGAATAAATACGACATTCAAAGAATACCCTAAAGAGGGTGAAAACAGGGGATGAATTTTTTCGTGTGATGACGTCGGCAAAAAAGTTTACGGAACGGATATTGATGAAAGTTTTTTTGGTATACAGCTATTGGTCCTTGCCAACATATAGCTATAATTTATTTTGAAGATCGAAATTTCTGATGTGGAACCATAGCAGTCCAGCCAAACTATGAGAGATATAAAAATACCGTTTTAAGGAAAATTGTTAAACGTGATGAGCACTTTCTATTGACGTACAAAGTTCGAAGGTCTGGTACACCTGATGTGGAACCCTAGCAGCCAGATTAAACTATATGAGATACAAACATAGCGTCTTAAGAAAAGTTGTTTAACGTCATGGACATTTTCTATTGACGGAAAAATATCGAAGGTCTGGTACTCCTGATTTGGAACCCTTGCAGCCCAGCTTAACTATAAGAGATACAAATACAGCATCTTAAGGCGATACTCGGAAAAATTATGCTAAAGCGAGATAGTAATGAGAAAACGACGCGCGCGGGAGCGAGACCGATTTTGCCGATTACGCAAAAAAAACACAAAATCACTTCGTATTCAAAAACTATAGCGAGTTGAAAAAAATGCTTCTATACGATCCTAAATATTATTGGTGTCCACTAATTAAACCAATTTTCAACAGTATATGTATCCCCATTTAAGAATAATCTTGATATTTCTTAATTTTTAGAGGTATTTTCGAAAATAAAAAGTGTCGAGCCAAAATCATAAAATCGTGTTTATGAAACTATACGATTCTAGATAAAGGTATGAAGAAATATATATCTTATTACCAGATTTGTAACAACTGTAACCGTCCTATAGTTTTAAATCAAAAAGTCCATACTTTTTCCGAGTAGCGCCTTAAGACAAGTTGTTCAGCGTGATAAGTATTTTCTTTTGACATACAATATATACTAATATTATAAATGTGAAAGTGTGTTTGTTTGTATGTCCGTCTTTCACGTCAAAAAAGAGCAACGAATCGACCTGTTTTTTTTAGTATGTGGATAGTTTAGGAGCTAGAGAGTCCCATAGGCTAATTTTATCCCGGAAAAATATCACATTCCCTCGGAAAAACGTCGTGTAGTACACGCGGCAAAACCGCGGGCGGAAGGCTTTGTGATATAAATTTTTTCATGAAAACAAACAACTTTTATTATAGGACCAACACTGAAATCGCGAAAAAATATCAGCTGTTCCATACATTTTGATAAAATATTTTTGCACTTTTGTATGGAATAGCTGTTTTTTTTTGCGATTTTAGTGTTGGTCCCATAATAAAAATTGTTTGTTTTCATGAGCAGAATAATCCTTTTAGTATTATGCCCTTAAAAGCACAAAATATGGGCATCAAATGTCAAATGAAGCCCATGTCCATATCCATATTTTTTTGCCGGTAGGTACAGGGGCTGTATACATTGAAAACAAATAGAAGAAAATACCACCAAGGGTCTTCTTAAACGGAACAGATACCAAAAATATCGTTTTTGAATTTTTTGTCTGTCTGTCTGTTGTCCACGTTTCAGACAAAAACTACTGAACGGATTTTAATGAAACTTTTTTTGTTATATAGCTATTAGTTGTCGCCAACTTATAGGTAGGCTATAATTTATTTAGAAGATCGAAATGGCCGATGTGGAACCATAGCAGTCCAGCCAAACTATGAGAGATATAAAAATACCGTCTTATGGAAAATTGTTAAATGTGATGAGCATTTTCTATTGACGTACAAAGTTTGAAGGTCTTGGTACACCTGCCTGGCTAGCAATACCATAATTATATCACGCGATATGATATAGCACGTCTTACTGTCTTGCTTCCACCTTAGTGGGGTAGGTAAGCAAGATAGCATGACGTGCTATTATCATATCGCATGATAAAAGCCGTTCATGCTAGGCCAGCTGATGTGGAACCCTAGCAGCCAAGTTAAACTATATGAGATAGCATCTTAAGAGAAGTTGTTCAGCGTGATAAGTTCTTTCTTTTGTCACACTGTTTGTATTGTTTGTATATCCGTCTTTCACGTCAAAACGGAGCAACGGATCGGCGTGTTTTTTTAGTATGTGGATATTTTAGGAGCTAGAGAGTGACAAAGACTAATTGATATCCCGGGAAAATATAACTTTCCCTCGAGATAACGTCGTGTAGTACAGGCGGGCGAAACCGCGGGCGGAAGGCTATGTGAAATAATTTTTTAATGTGTTAATATGTATCATAGCGCTAAACTTATATATATAAAATAAATACACAAAAAAAAACCTTATTAGCTAAAAAAATGAAAAATGCTGCCGAAAGTCACTATTCCACGCGAACGAAGTCGCGGGCACAGCTATATTATTATATGTGAATATAACAAACAAACAATTAACATTTTTACATATTTTTTTAAACATTGTGTGAACCGCTTTACGATTTTAAAATAAAAAATAAAAAACAATAAGAAATTAAGGGGGCTCCCCATACATGGAACTGAAACTGAAAAATATTTTTTCGTCAAACATAATAAGGGCTACGGAAGTAAACGGATACGGAACACTTCATGGGCAAATCCAACTCGCATATTGGCCGATTTTTTTGTAAATCAACGTTTATGAGATTTTATCTTTTGTATGATATGTTTGGAAATCAGAATCTTAACGATATTAAATGCTACACTAATCTTATAATGAACTCAAAATTAGAGGCCGACAGATTATCAGTCCGCGGGCAGTTCACCTGCATTGCATTCCTTGATCGGACAGGCCGCCTGACATTCGATTTTTTTATCTAAAACTGTGAGTGTGTGGCTGATTGCGTCTAACTGACAGGCCATTGCACCCGGCGCGCCACACAGGAGGTGGGACGTTTTGTCATCCCGAGTCACTTAGTCGTGGGCCACACTGGAGCGGTGCGTCTTGCGTCCGCGTTGAGCGGGAAAAACAAATATATTGAGACGGACGGGGAGGGGCCACACTGGCGCGTTCGGCGGTTGGCGCGACCGGCGGAGGGAATAGTACGTGTTCGAGCGTCCTGCGGATCCGCAGGTCGCCTCCGCGCCGTGCGGTCGCTCCAGTGTGGCCCACGACTTAGTAGTGCGGGCGCACATTGGGCCACTAGTCGCGGCCACCAAACGCGACCACAAGCTGCGGACGAGTATCTTCATACAGTTTGTATGGCATCGGCGCAAACCGAGCGATCGAGTGGCCGTGTTCGAGCCACAAGCCATAGTAAAACCAAATAAGTACGTTGACTTCATACATACTATACTTATATATCATGTATCATACTACCTAGGCGTCTACGTTCTCGGCCTACTGTATGGAAAAATTGGTTATACTGTGCTAGTGGCTCAGTGGCTGCGACAGGTGGCCGCTACTAAGCCACCAGTGGTCGCGATTAGTGGCCGCGATAGTGGCTCAATGTGCGGGCGCTCTAACCACCTGGCCACGGGACAGCGCGGCGGCGGCGGCGGCGACGAGCGAATTACGCATCAGTTGGTGCGTTTCATTGGCTTATTTGATTAGACGTCTGGCGCGAGCGCGCAATGATTGCGCAATTCGCTGGTCGCCGGCGCCGCCGCGCTTTCCCGTGGACAGGCGGTAAGAGAAGGTGCGTCAACCACGGACGCGGACACAGGGCGGAAGGCGCGGCGATTGCTACTCTTGTCCCGTAGCCTCCGTTCGCGTCTAGAAGGAACACTTCGGGGGTTTTAGTGGGTCCAAGCCCCACATTACCCCCTCGTCTCCCCGGGCGGGGGGTATGCGACGGCATTTCCCCCGGGTCAAAAAAAAAGTTTCAAACCGCCTCTGTGGTCTAGTGGTTCACACCACCGATTTCAGACCAAGAGATCCCGGGTTCGATTCCCAGTGGGGGTACATATTGTATTCGGTTTGGTTGGTGGTAGGACTTGTTCTGGGTCCGCCTGGCTAGCTACCACCATCTTATCTAAGTCTGACGCCATAACAATGATGTTTTCAGCATTATTGTGTTCCGGCAGTTAGAGATAAGATAGCCAGTTCCTCAGTGATTGAGGATTCCGGGAGTAGTGCGCTTCCACCTTCAGCCTTATCACCACTTAACATCAGGTGTGATGAAGGCTAAGTGCTACCCCGTCGTGAATGCAGTCCTGAAAAAAGGCCATTGTCTGCAGGCGGAGTAATAGTCTGTGGGACCCTTACCATCGCACATAAGTGCCTTCTGAAAATAAACCATCTATATCGAAACAATGCTTGTCAATAACCTATCTACCCACCCTGGCGTTGCATGGGTATGTACAATATAGATGATATTTTACATAAAAACCTTCCCTTTGAATCACTCTGTCTATCTGACTAATAAAATCCGTTGCGTAGTTTGAAGGATCCAAGCGTACAGACGGACGGATAGCGGGATACGATTTTTCTTATCCACAACGGGGTAGCACTTAACCTTCATCACACTTGAACCTGATGTTAAGTGGTGATAAGGCTAGGTGGAAGCGCACTACAGTTCTCAATCGCTGAAGAACTGGCTATCTTATCTCCAACTGCCTGAAAACATTATTGTTATGGCGTCAGACTTAGATAAGCTAGCTATAGCTAGCTAGCCAGGCGGAATTTAAACAAGTCCTACCACGTCCACCAATATGTACCACCACTGGGAATCGAACCCGGGACCTTTGGGCCTGATGCCGGAGGAGTGTACCACTAGACCACAGAGGCGGTTAGAGCAGCGGTTAATTTATTTTTATGAAGAGAAATATCAGTGTACTTACCTAATGTAAACTTAACTTAAAAGTTACTAATGTCTCCAGTGATTAAAAAAAGTCAGATAAACGTAGTCGACACTGGAATAAAACAATAAAGCGACAATAAATAAATAATACGTGGCGTCAGAGCTTTATTACGTTAGTGAACCGCCGCGGCACCGGATCGTGGCAATGGGTCTTAATGAATTGCTGCGAAACCATTGCGCAACTGATAATGGCTGTCACAAGCTTGTCACAAAATCGTACATCCCGACCGCCGTAGAGTAAGCATCAAAACACGTGGCTCCCATACTTGGAAAATCAAAGTTGTGGGTTTTTCTCACCGTACGAAGGTGTGCTTTACCTTAAAAGTTGCGCGCTGAAGAGGCGCATCCGTCGGTGAAACAAGATTGAAGATCGGATCACAGTGCACGAAGATATTAAGTAAAAAGTGAAAGTTTGGTGAAAAAAGTGCAAAATTGCGACAGTGTTTCGCCCACTGCGTCCAGAGTTCTTGAGACGCGTGGGATTTGGAGTTGTCGGCGTGAGCGCCTCAGCGCCCCCTACATATTGGAGCTGTTTGCTGATTTTTCCCGGCATTAGTTTCGGAGATATTAGCAATTTTCCACTTAACCTCAAAACACGTGGTCAGTCTTCCCGGAGCGGCCGTGTGTTGAAGAGGTCACCATCAGGAGGAGCGCAGAGCGACGAGTCACCTGACACTTCGATCGTCGTTGTCGGCCACATAGAACTTAAGGAAATTATATCTTTTAAATATTATATTTTACCCCTAGGGTAAATCGGAGGCTATTAACCCTAGAGAAGCAAATTTTATATCCAAGTGTAGGGCTTCAAAAGGGCTACAATCGCACCATAGAACACGATCCGGTCGGAGCCGCCATTGCGACCGCCATTTTGTTTTTAAGAATATATTTTTTCACAATTTTGTCATCTTTAAAGATATAGTCTCGCGGTTTTATCCTACTAATAAGTCTTGACGTCCCCTACCATTGGTAGTAAAAGAAAGTGCCTTAAATATACAGACAAACTCTACATAGAGTTATAAAATTTCGTGATCGTAAACAGACACCCCAGGCAGGACCTGAAAAAGAATTTGACAAATTTAAGACATATTAAAAAGTTTATTTTAATAAAAATTTATACACCCTACAATTTACAATTCTGTACAGCTTTATACAACTTATACACATTGACGAAATTACCTCAGACATACCCAATACATATCAAATCATAAATACCACATTAATTAACCAGTGCCGCCAAGAAAATGGTGATCGGGCATTCTCCCAAGCAAGAAAAGCTAAACACAAAGAAAGAAACGTCTCCCTCACCAGGACCCTCATTGTCCCCCCCTGCGGCAACATCTACACAAATGGATAAGTCCAAAGAAGTAGCACACGAGTCCCCAAAAATCCCGTCGGGCACAGTTAAAAGAACAAGCAGTGCCTTCGAAACACCGCCAGCCTCGCAGAGCACCACAGGTGCACGGGCAAAGGCAACAGCTAAGGCAGGCCAAACCATAACAAAAAGAAAAAAGACGTACGGACCACATGATATGGCTAACCTTATCAAAGACGTAATGCTGCACATAAAGGATATTAGGACTAAAGTAAAAACTTTCACGGGTTGTAGGAAAGATATTAAAGAGGGACTGGATGAATGGGATAAATTCATAGAGCCGCTCTCTGAACTTGCGGGGAGAGTCCACAAAATGGAAACGGAGCTGGCCGCAAAAGGAGAAAACCAACAAAAATCTACACCCGCACTCACATCAGCACCCAAATCAGTAGACCCCTCTCCAAGCGTGCTGCCCATGGGAGTTACAGACGAGCGCCTCACGGCCATAGAATTAACAATGCGGGATATGCAAAAGCTTATAAAGGAAACCCAGCATGACATAGTCGGAAGTTATGATAAAGGAAACCGAGAAGTCATAAAAGAAATTAAAAATCTTGAAAACGCAGTCCAGAAAGGAACCACCCTCACCACCTACGCCGACGCCGCGGCCGCTCCTATTAAATTACCAAACCGCCGAGTACTGCACTCCGTCATCGTTACCTCGACGGACGAAAATGAAACCGGCGAGCAGGTATTAAATAGAGTACGAGGGCAAGTAGAAAAAGAGGACGAGGAAGGCTTCATAAGAGTGGAGAAGACAAGAAAGGCAAAAGACAGGAAGATAATACTGGGCTGCGAGAGCATGGAGGAAAGAAAGAGGCTGACGAAAAGGCTGCAAGAGGCTAAGCTTAACGTGGAAGAAGTGAAAAATAAAAATCCACTTATCAAGGCACTCAATGTACAGAAATATTATGTTGACAATGACGAAAGTAAATTGATAGAAGGCATAAAGAATAGAAACCAAAAATTATTCAAAGGACTGAAAGAGGAAGACACAGAGATTAAGCTCAAATATAAGAAAAACGCGAGAAACGAACATCAAGTCCATCTAATAATGAGTGTCTCCCCGAAGATCTGGGGACTGGTCATGAAAGAACAGAGAATATTCATTGGTATGAATGCCATTAAAGTAGTCGATCAGTCGCCGCTCGTCCAATGCACTCGGTGCCTTGCGTACGGCCACAGCAAACGATACTGCAACGAGTCAGTAGACATATGCAGACACTGCGGTGGGCCGCACGTTGGGGACCAGTGCCCAGACCTTAAAGCATTCCAGCCACCAAATTGCATAAATTGCACAAAGTCAAAAATGTTAGACACTGAACATGATGCATTCTATGTAGGATGCCCAATTAGAAGGAAGTGGGACAGCTTGGCGAGAAGCACTATAGCGTATTGCTAAAGTTGTCCCACTGCAAAATAGCCCGCAAACAAATTATAAAATGTTCCAGGCAAACCTCCAAAGAAAAAGACTGGCAACAGAGGAGATCTTCAAGGAAGCCTCGGAACAAAAAGTAACGATATTGCTGCTGCAGGAGCCATATATAGGCAATAAAAAACAGTTAAAGAGCTACAACGGAGCACGGATTTTCCAAAACAACGGCGAGGGAAGTGTTAAGGCGGCAATAGCCATATTGGACCCAGACCTGGACGTAACCCAATACCCGGACCTTACAAACAACAACGTGGTCGTATTGGGGATTAGCACAAAAGCCTGGAAAATAACACTCCTCTCTTACTACTTCCAACCCGACCAGCCTATAGATGGCTACCTGCAGCAGATCAAAAATATAGCACACAGGTTTGCAGGTGGGAAATTGATAGGAGGAGGCGATGCGAATGCCAAAAGCATATGGTGGGGTAGTCCCGAAAACGACCACAAGGGACAAGAAATGGCCGAGACAATCCACGAGCTGGGACTCCAAGTTCTAAATCAGGGAGAAACCCCGACCTTTGACACCGTAAGGGGGGGAAAGCGCTACTCGAGCTTTGTAGACGTCACCTTCTGCACTGAGAACCTGATAGGCATAATAAAAGATTGGACAGTCAGAGATGAACTTATCAGCTCCGACCATAACGGCATATCTTTCAACATCCTGCTAAGAAAATCGGAAGGCGTGGACATCCAGCGTACGACCAGAATATATAACACAAGGAAAGCTAATTGGGATGAATTTCATGAGAAATTCCAACAATTAAAATCCGAATACAAATTAAACAAAACTGAAATTTCTGGTATTCGAAGCGCGAAGGATGTCGACGCCTTCCTGGAAAACTTAAACAAAGCAATTACACAGACATGCGACCAAAGCATACCAAAAAGAAAAAGAAAGACTGTACTTACCTTGCCGTGGTGGACTGAGGATCTCGAAAAGATAAAGCGGAGGGTGATGACTGCAAAGCGGCGCATCAGAAACGCAGCACCGGTTCGTAGAGACATGGTAGTCCGGGAGTACCTGAAACAAAAAGAAGAATATGAAAATGAGGCCAAAAAAGCGCAAATTGAAAGTTGGAAGGAGTTTTGCAATAAACAGGATAGGGAGGGTGTATGGGAGGGAATTTATAGGGTTATGGGGAGGACCACCAAGAGAGAAGAAGACATACTCTTAGAGGAGAATGGAAAGACGCTAAACGCGAAAGACTCAGTAAAACTCCTTACTAAAACCTTTTTCCCAGAAGACCTTGAGGAAAATGAGACGGCAGCCCAAAAGGAGACAAGGCAGAAGGCAGAAACGGTAAACGAGACACACAAAATTAATATCCAGAAAGAACAGGATCCACCCTTTACCTTAGAAGAACTAAAAACCGCCGCAGAAAGCTTCAATCCAAAAAAGGCTCCAGGAGCAGAGGGATTTACTTCGGATATATGTCTACACGCAATTAAAAACGACCCCATCCTCTTCCTAGACCTTCTAAATAAATGCCTGGAACAACACTACTTCCCTAAAATATGGAAGGAGGCCACCGTTGTGGTTTTGCGCAAACCTGCGAAAGACACCTACAAGACCCCAAAATCGTACAGACCCATAGGACTGCTGTCGGTCTTAGGTAAGGTATTCGAAAAAATGATTATGGCAAGAATAAAATACCACGTTCTACCAAAGATTAGCCCTAACCAATACGGGTTCATGCCCCAAAAAAGCTGCGAAGACGCCCTCTATGACATGATTAAGCACATAAAAAACAAATTACAGGAAAAGAAAATTGTAACAGTCGTATCACTTGACATAGAGGGCGCCTTCGACAGTGCCTGGTGGCCAGCAATTAGAACACAACTGGCGGTACTGAACTGTCCAATAAACTTGAGAAAGATGATAGACAGTTACCTCGAAGACAGAAAGGTAAACGTGAGATACGCCGGCCAAGAATACTCAAAGACAACAAATAAAGGGTGCATACAGGGATCAATTGGGGGCCCAACACTGTGGAACATCATGCTCGACCCACTATTGTCAGAATTGGAGGGACGAGGCTTCCATGTGCACGCTTTTGCCGATGATATAGTGTTGGTCTTTAATGGCGACACCGCCACCGCAATTCAGGACCAGGCGAACGCTATGCTCGAGCATGTTCGGGAGTGGGGAGCGAAAAACAAATTAAAGTTTGCACCACATAAAACGCACCAAATGGTCATAACGAGAAAACTAAAGTTCGATACCCCGCGACTGAGCATGGGCGGCGTAGCAATAAAAACATCTAAAGAAATTAAAATACTGGGTGTAACGCTAGATGAAAAACTGACTTTTAACTCACATGTTGCAAACGCCTGCAGAAAGGCTTTAAATATAGCCAAACAACTTACAAGAGCAGCAAAGGTCAGTTGGGGCTTACATCCAGAAATCATACACACAATTTACATGGCAGCAGTTGAACCTGTGGTCCTGTATGCGGCAAGCATCTGGGCACCGGCGTCCAAAAAGCTAGGCACACAAAAACAGCTAGGCGCAGTACAACGCGGTTTTGCCCTAAAAATCTGTAAGGCCTATCGAACGGTCTCTCTGAACTCCGCCATGGCACTGTCTGGGACTCTCCCACTCGATATCCGTGCACGTGAGGTGGCCTCACTGTACGAAATCAAGAGGGGGATGGCCCCGACCGGGCTGGGGGACAAAGAGATCGAGCGAATGGCCTCCGCACTAAAGGCACCACACCCAGGCACACAACAAAACATCAACTATAGGGACCTTCCAGATCAGGAAGCGGTACATAGTAGCGAAAGCCCTGAAATAAAAATATTTACAGACGGTAGTAAAATTGAGGAAAAGGTAGGAGCCGCACTTTCCATCTGGAGCGGCGACACTGAGACTAGAGCCATTAAACTCAGCCTGCCCAAATACTGTACTGTATATCAGGCGGAGCTACTAGCGATTTGTGAAGCCACAAAAGCAGCGCGGAAAATCGAGGCGGGCTCCTTCGGCATATATAGCGACTCGACCGCGGCTCTCCAGACGGTCTGTGCTCCCGGCTCACTCCACCCACTAGCTATTGAAACAAGAGCAAACATCAATCATCTATTGCAACAAAATAAATCTGTGAATTTGTTTTGGATAAAAGCACACGTGGGACTGGAAGGAAACGAGAGGGCAGACTTTCTGGCAAAAGAAGCGGCACTGAAATCGAGAAGGAGCCACGCCTACGATAGGTGCCCTGTCTCATTCGTCAAGCGAACACTCAGGCAGTCGTCGATTGAGGAATGGGACAGGAGATATAAGGATGCCGAAACAGGCGCCGTAACAAAGGCCTTCTTCCCAGACGTAAAGCAAGCGTATAGGACTATTAGGAAATTTACACCGGACAGGTGGACAACCCAAATTCTGACGGGGCACGGTGGGTTCTCCGAATACTTGTATCGTTTCAAGTGTAAGGAGAGCCCATCGTGTATCTGCGATCCAGCCGTGAGTGAAGACGTGCTGCACATCATCCTCGACTGTCCGGTGTATCAAGCGCAAAAATACGACACGGAGATAAAATTAAATCTCGACATTAATAAAGAAAATCTCCCATCACTCATGAAGAGTGAAAATAGGGACACATTTTTAGAGTATTGTAAAAAGATTGTGAAAGCAGTAAACGATAGAAATAAAAGCTAATAAATAATATTGCATCAATAATTTATTTTATTGACCAGCAGCATTAAATAAACAGAATTGTAAATAGTTATAAGAAAATACAAAAATGTGAAAATATTAATGTAAGACTACAATGTAAAAGAATAATATATAAGCAAAACTAAGTTAAGAAATTGTGTTAATTAAAATAACCGTGTTGCACATCGAAATAAGAAGATAAATAAAAACTGAGATGTTAAAAACAAAAAAGCATAGAAAAGTAAAGAAAATTGTACCTACCTTTATTTACCCTGTCACAAATAAAGAAATAAAATAAATTATGAGTAGGCGGGCATCCCACCCGTTATAGAGAGAATGAGATGAATGAAAGAAAGAAAAAGTATGCAGAATGAAAGTACGAGAGGAATAATTGATATAACTAGAATGAATGAGAAGCTATATTAAATCTGTAATAAAAAAGGCTCGGACCCTATGTCTGAGGTAAAAAAAAAAAAAAAAAAAAAAAAAAAAAAAAAAAAAAAAAAAAAAGCTTGTCACAAGTGTCACATACGTACGATTTGTTCGCCTAATTACGCTGTGAAAGACTGTTTTTGCGGTAGGGTTAAGTAATGTTGGTGTTGGTGTGTAGATTTGTAAGTATAGATGTTTGGTATATTAAAGATCAGATTCAGGGTTCAGATTTTGAAGTGTCTTACATTAAACGTGCTTTAAACAAAGAAGAGGTGCTACGGGAAACAGTGATAGCAGCTCAAAAGGACTTTGATTAGGAATATGGTGCCGTAATACAGTCATGCTTACTGAGCACAGACTGGACGAAATAATATTCGTCCATGGCACAGATCACCTGTATGTATCTAGCAATTGATCCGGGGGTGTTATCATCGATCCTCACTCGGGACAAAAGTCTTCGAACTTTTTTATATGGAGCCTGGCATACCTTATTGCAAGTAAGGCATATTTTGGTGTACACCTATGAAACATACGCCAGTCAACCGAGAAAATGATTACAAACGACAAAAACTGTTTGACAAAACGTCGTAAATGATATATATTTTTTGAAATATTTCACTTTGAATGTGTAAAATAAAATTATTTTATACATCTTCGAACTGAAATATTTCAGAAGATATAATATCATTTATTAGGGTATTTTGTCAAATAGTATTTGTCGTTTGTAATTATTTTCTCGGTTGACTGTCGTAGGTATGTTTTATATGTTTACACCAAAATATGTCATACTTGCAACTAGGTATGCCAATAAGGTTCGATGCCTTTTCACGATTACATATTATTATGTAACTTCACTCAAGTTCAAAACGTTAACCTTGATCACACCCTTGTTGAGTAGGTAGATCTAATTGGAGATGTTTTCAATTTCATAAAGCAATAATAAAGTTGAATGTACAGTCAAACCAATTGGATGACCCATTCTGCTTATAATTTGTTTGAACGCGTCAAATCTTTATAGGTCAGTGACAATGTATGTATGAATTTCGACCTAATTGAATTTTAATAATATTCCTATTCGTTTTTTTGCATATTGTTGTATAAGCACAACAGTTATTATTCAGAACTATAGCGACCTGAGCCTGCTTCACTCGGGTGCAATGTAGGTAAGTAGATGCAATATACAGTACTTACCTACCTAAATCTGCTCCTCTTCAATCACTTTGTCTATTGATGAAAACAACATTGAAGTCCGTAGAGTAGTTTGAAAGATGTAAGAGCATTAGATGTTAAGCAACTTTCGCAATGGTCAGTCATAGGATGGGTGATCAAAAATTTATTATCTCGAGTTCCTCCGTGCTTTAGAAGGCACCACGTTAAGCCGTTGGTCCCGTCTGCGTTTGCAATGGTTAATACCCACTAATCCGCTTGGGCTCGCGTGGTGAGTCCTGGCCCGCTCTCCTTATCCATCCATAAGGAATGCCCAGCAGGTTGTCCCAGCAGTGAAGACGTGATGATGATGATGAAGCGCTGATATACAAACACCGCGACAGGAAGTGACTTTTTTAAAATGTGAGTATGAGAGATCGTACTGATTTTACTTTTTCCTTTTATTGCTTCCATACTTACTAAATTAAAATACTTACCTATTAAAAACAGCATCTGCTGCTTATGTCGGCCATTTGCTTGTAAAATATTCATGTAAACTTCCGATATTGGACTCCAAACTCCCCATTTTGCCTATCCAGGCTATCCCACTCCGTTCCCATAATTTACGATCACCCTTGTCCCTTAGGAAATATGCGTTTTCCCGGGATGAAAGAGATCCCTTATCTGGTACCCGGGTTACAATTGAAATGCTCCTGTTGACATTACGGAATATATGCTTATGTAGCTATAAATAAAAGAAAGTAAGTATAAAATGTTCTTGAAAGGAAAGTTTAAATAAAAACTCCATGGTAAAAACTGCTGGCATTAAATATTCTGCTGTATGTAGAAGGTACTTATTTTATACGTAAAGAGTTAAATTTTTCAACATAACCTAATTTTCTTTTTAATTTTATAATAAGCAGCCATTATTGGCTGCTTATCTTGGCACGACTGGCTTATTTTTAACAATTAACTAAAATTAACAATAGCCCCCTTTATACAGACACTATGTCGCGCAGGATAGCGTGTGGGAAAGCCCACACGTGCAATCACGCGCGATTGTCTGTCTGTTTGATATTGTTTTGCCCGCTCCACTCGTTGGCCCCAACATTGGCCAACATCCTACAAACACTGACACTTTTTGTTTTTCGTTCTTATTCCCCTTCTAACATCTTTACACACACGCTTTCGCACACGATTGCTGTAATATGTGCGATATAGTGTCTGTCTGTGTCTGAGTTCGCTTATGCAGTTTAAAAAGCGGGATAATGCATTTATTTAGCAAAGAGCTGTAGAATTTTCATGACTACATTAATGAAACTTCAACATCTTACGGCTCATTCACACAGGATCCGATCAAAAACACGTAGGTAACTTTAAAGGCTTATTTAATTTTCCACGATATGTGGTGCCTGTGAACTCAGGCATTAAGGCGATACTCGGAAAAATTATGCTGAAGCGAGATAGCAATGAGAAAACGACGCGCGCGGGAATGAGACCGATTTTGCAGATTACGCAAAAAAAACAAAATCATTTCGTATTAAAAAACTATAGCGATTTTTTAAAAATGCTTCTATACGATCCTAAATATTATTGATGTCCACTAATTCAACCAATTTCCAATAGTATATGTAACCCCATAAAAATAATCTTGAATTTTCGTAGAGGTCTTTTCGAAAAGAAAAAGTGACGAGGCAAAATCATAAAATCGTGTTTCTGAAACTATACGAATCTAGATAAAGGTATGAAGAAATATATATCTTATTACCAGATTTGTAATAAGTCTAACCGTCGTCCTTTAGTTTTATATCAAAAAGTCCATACTTTTTCCGAGTAGATAGCGCCTTAAAACATTACCGCCGTCAAAAAAGCTAACGATTCTGAAAAAGGACGATTCTTCAAAGTTAAACGTCGTGTCAATGAGCAATTAGGCACATTAACCCTAAATTAAATAAACTGAGAGTAACGAGTTTCAAAGCGCAAATAAAGCGATAACGATAAAGCGCTTAAGAAATCAGCTCTATTTACATTGGTGAGCAAGTGAATGTCGACGCGTAGCGTGCGTTGCTCAATGGTGCAGATAGCCACGATGCGATAGGGGGCGTTGACACTGCGCTGGAGTCTAGGGACAGGGCTAGCAAAAATAATACTTTTTTGAAGTGAAAACTTCTTGAGCGGCGTTGTGCACTTTTTGTGATGGGTAAAAAACGTTAAACTTTCGTCAGGGACACGTGACCGTCATTGTCAGATCGTAAATTCGTAAGACGGACACGTGACCTAATCGAAAAACTGTTACAATGTCATTAGAATATGAAAGCAAATTTCGCCACTGTTTCCAAAGATGTAATAGCTCAGCTTAGAAAGCGCGCTGCATTGAAGCCAGAAGACCTCGGTTCAAATCCAGCCCACGTTTTTTTATATTTTTTTTCAAATTCCTTTTTTGTGAAAAAGTCTAGGGAGCCTTTTTAAATTCTACCGGCACTCCCGGAGTGCGACCCGTTGTTTTTTTACTATAATACCTAATACCTACTAATGGTGGGTGGTAGGACTTGTTCTAAGTCCGACTATCACCATCTTATCGAAGCCTAACGCCATAACAACGATGTGTTCAGCATTGTTGTGTTCCGGCAGTTAGAAATAAGATAGCTAGTTCCTCTGTGGTTGAGGATTCCGGGAGAAGTGCTCTTACACCTTTAGCATTATCTTTGCTTAACATCAGATGCGATGAAGGCTAGTGCTACCCCGTAGTGGACAAAAAAAATACTATCTATGAGCTCCATAGCGAAGCGTTTATCACGTTTAGTCTAAGGGTGTTGAGAGGAAACATAGCTCATCTCTCCTATCTGGTTATTAGCAGTTGTTTCTATAGTCAGTCATGGCATGGGGTGACTTTATTTTTCGATAAAGTCACGCCATGGCGGTCTCCCATCGGTTCGAGCCACTTCCTGCGTCTGAAGTTAGCATAACTTGACAACAGTCATTGAAAACTTTTAATAACTAATAATTTTGATAATAACTTTTGAAAATTTAAAACTAATCTCTAAACTTAATCTCTAAGTTGCCCTAACAGGAGTCGCATACATTTCTTTACATCTCTGGTGCACTGCTCATACAATCCAATTAGCTATCGGGATATGAATAAAATACTTCTTTTAATTATTATACTGGGGCAGCCCTGCGTCACCAAGTGTCAGTTCGCTATCGTACTGTGTACGCGGCTTATCTGCCGTGACTTATGCAATGTGGACACAAGGCCAGCACTAATGAACTCCTCAAGATAACGCCACTTCCTAAATATTGTAAAATATTACTTAAGTAGGTACATAAAAAAATACCTATGTAGGTACGTAACGTACTTCATTACTGTTATTTATTTTTCGGGAAACCAACAGCTAAATTTACAGGAGTAGGTTAGGCACATAACAACAGAATGCCAATTACAGGTCTGCACTTCAGACAGAGCTTCAGTTATGGATTCTTCCATTCATTCACATATTATTATGTTCTTCGGTTTCTAATTTTTACAATTCGCATTACTTATAAGTACTTAAATCTTGTCTATTTTTTCTCCTTCAAGGAGAAAACTTAGACAAGATTATATCCAGATAACAGCAGCAGTGCAGTAAAAGCCCAGATTATTTTATTAAGAAAGATTAGACTTATAAAAATAGATTTAGGCGTATCAACAAGCATTCTGCAACAAACCACAGCAGAATTTCAGTAGATCATCACCATCAACCACTGTCGTGGCACTCGTAGACATGTCTGGCGATGCGACTGCGCTTCTAGAAATTGTATGAAAACTAGCAGTGCGCAGTGTCGCGGTTAGCACGCTGCAGTGGCACCACTGACTGCAGCGCTTCCTTAAGCTTCTTATTTGAATGCGCCCTTAAAGTATTTCATATTCCAGACACAAATTGTTCGGTGCAAATAGCACCAAACACCCACCGAGACGATTTGTTTTTGACGACACAAATCGCCGATGCGCTTGCATCGGTTGACATAGTTTTATGTCAGTATGTAGGTACATTTCCGTGCTATTACGACGGTCGTGTCACTAACTCATAATCATTAACTTAGTAGTAGAACATATAAACATTGTAGAACTTTAATATAATCTCTCAGAACATTTACAATTCTTATCATATAACATTCTCCACCGCACAACCCCCGCTCAACCCCCAACATTGGTCCTTCGCTGTGTGCTATATTGTATGTAAAGTGCACATTGTGCAATGAGGCTGTCGCTTGCAGGTTTTAATTTAGAAGCGCGTTGATTGCTCGCACCCCACGTCTAGTGTATGCAGTGGGGCGACAAAGCATTTGCATTTCGTCTATGAAAAAAAAACAGATGAATGTAGAGCTCACATGCTCAGTTAGAATATAAAAAATGGAATTGATATTCAGATTACTTACTATTTACTAATCTATAGAGACGCCATCAATTTAAGGTATCCATAAATGAATAGGGCTCGTTCAAGGAGAGGCGACGCGCGGCGCGGGCAGCGTCCCGATCGCGGTAATCCTATGTCGCATTAGTCAGTTGACGTGCAAAACCACAGCCTTCTCTATTGTTACACAATAGAGAAGGATGTGGCAAAAACCGTTCTTGATAACGCGCGGCGTTGACAGTGCGACAACGTTTTCTGTTCCGTTGATAATCTTTGGAACTAAAACAGTTTTCATACGACAGTCTATTATGACCAAGGAATTTATAAGTACTATTGATTTTGACTTGATTTTGACTGCTAATTTCGTATTGCAAGTGGCTCCTCTGTCACGGATGTCACCGGAACAGACAGGTTTGCGTGACGTGTGCTTCGATAAGTCAAGTCAAGGCGCAAACGTGATCAAGACGCGCTGCATAGAATGAGGAATTTTCCAAAAGGTATCGTAAGCTTATTTCAAATAGGTGCAAGAGATGGCGCCAGCGAAACATTTTTTTTTTAATAACAATACCTTGGACGTTTGTCAGCCTACGCAAAACAAAATAAAATTTTAAAATGTAAATAAATATGTAAATAATCTTGTTATATAAGGTTTTATTTCTAAATTACTACTTTTAGGATATGACTTAAAGTTCAGCCGTAGGTTTTTATCCATACTTCGCTATTTTTGTTGTACCTATAAAAATGTACAATAACTGTCAAGTTGAAAAGTTTGTTCAAGTTTGTTTTTGCATCTAGAGAATGAAAATTCAGTACATAGGTACTAACTTCTTAATTAATTTGAGCTATTAATTTCAACTTTTTCATGAAAATGCCACATTTTCTTTTCTTTCTGACATTAACAGTTATTTAAATTAAAATATAATCAAAATCAGGTAAAATGAGAAAAAAACGATAACTCATTAATATATATACGCAACAAAATTCGTGAAACAATACATTCAACTTTCCCGTAAACTTGGGGACCGCAAAAAAACCATACCATATAGTGTGCCAATCTTTTCTGTTCCGGTGATTCTCTTTGGAACTAAAACAGTTTTCATACGACAGTCCATTTTGACAGGTAATTTCGTATTGCAAGTGGCTCCTCTGTCACGACTGTCACCGGAACAGAAAAGTTTGTAGCACTATACATGAAAATTAAAAAAAAAAGAAAAGTGGTCGCAGTGACATCTATTGAGCATTATAGAACCTACTGGAAAACTTCTCATTACGGCGCCGGCGATCGGCCCGCAGGTTGTGCTATCATTGCGCGCTCGTGACAGACGTCTAATCAAATAAGTCAATGTGACGCACCAAGTGATGCTGATGCACAATTCGCCCAAGCCGCGCCGCCTGACGCGCCGTCTCGCCTATTGAACAAGTTTATTGCTGGCAAAGTAAAGTAACAAATATTGTACGATGTAGGTACGAGTTTCAATATAACACTACTCTCGACATTACATGAATGTCTAATTTGAAGTAGGTACATATCAATATTTAGCAATATTTGAACCGAGACGAATTTTGTAGCTGCAATCCCATCTACTAATATAGATATCTCTAGTATTAAAATAATATTATCCTCAGATAAAGCAGCCAACATCTTAAGTGTTTACATAATGTCTCTAACCCTAGTCGCCGCCGTCGCTCTTTTAGTATTAATGGCTATTGCAATATTCAGAGCCCTGTATATAGGTCCCTCTGGTTAATCGTTGTTCAATTTTAATACGATCGCCCTCAGAAACAGATGAACACTTTATTATTTTGAGGCATTAATGATTGTTATGCTCATATATCAGGACTGTTTTACAAAACAATACTTTTATTTGGTGTGTCATGGCACATCAGTGCTATGCTGTTTCTGAGGCTGACTTCCTAAATGTTCAAAGCATTAGTGTTTCTCTGGTGAAATTGTGTTGAAGACTTTTGGGAAGATAACTAAAGTGTAGGTATACACGACTATACTCGACCATGTTTACTCAAATGTGTTTGAAAATTATTTTTGAAAATAAATAAGCATCTAATGAAATCTACATAAAGAGCAGTAACCTAATAGAATACAGAACGCGTATAAAATTTAATTAAACGCGTAAATAAAGGTGATATTCCTCCTTGTCGAATAAGTGAAATTATGTATAGGTACCTACTTATATTTAATATTTATACAAAATAATTTATTCCAAATCGAGGTGCCGAATTTGGCAAGACCAGAATTCCATGAATTCTAAATGCGATAAAAATCTCGGACGTGATATGGCCTAAGAATATTTACATAAAATACATAATATATTATGCGCATATTCATAAAAATACCTAGGTTTTTGCGCTTTTTCAGTAGGTAGGTAACCTTCAGCAATTTATACAAACCTTAAATGATTAATGATTATTTTTAATAGGTACTAACACAACTTTAACTTTAACTTTTTTTATAGTGAGGGTTTGTAATTGGCTCTGAGGTGTTAGTTTGTAATTATCTGTGCTTTTGATAGCTGTAAACCTTCTTTAAAAATAAAAAAATAAAAATAAAATAAAAACCATTCAAATTGTACCTGAGCGTTTGAAAACTAAGACATGCACGAATAATATGAGCCACCTGTTGAGACTTATATGGACTGTACAGACTTTCCATATGGATGGATAAGAAGAAAGGGCCATGACATGACCCACCATGCGGGCCCAAAACGCACAGATTGGTGGGTATTAAATTAACGTCACTCAGCAAATGCAGCCGGCACCAACGTGCCTTCCGAAACATGGTAACGTAACTTCTTATCTCATGTTCCTCCAGCTTATAAGTTTAGCCGGGATATAAGTTTGGGAGACCCATCCCGTGACCGAACATTATGAATATTACTGAACAACGAACAACCACAATCGCAGGCCGAGCGCTCTGACTTGACTGTACCACGGCGCCTCCGCGAGCCTTGAGTATAATATTATGTGAAAAAAAAAACTTTATCTAGCTTACCTGCTTCAACAATTTACGAATCAGGTAATTTAATTTCTAGCTAAACTAGGCTTCAACAAATTCTCTAACGAAATTCCAGTTAAAAGTTCTTGTCGCCCCACGAGAGGCTGTCATTTTTACGACGCCTTAACCAACTACGGGAAATGCACCTTCTCTGGTTGGTTTTAAAGTTCAATTTCAAAGCCTCACGGTGAAGTGCACCACTGCAATGCCCTTGACCAATTCCCACAGTCTCGTAGGCGGATTAAATTTTAAATTTCATTAAGGAAATACCTTTAAAATGTATGAAGGGACGTGGTTGAACGAGCCAAAGCAGTGGTTAAGTGAGCTAAATAATAATTTTAACGTTTACGTTATTTATAGGCTTTCAGGCCTAGGTTTTAGGAAAATAATAATTTAAGTATTGGTTGTTAAAGTAATAAAATAGCAAAAAATACGTACTTAGAGGTTAATCTTATATTCATTAACTCAGTCCTTTGATTAATTCAATTCAACCTTCGGAAGTTTCAGTCGGAATTCTGGAAAAGATTTTTATTTTATTATTTATTTAATTAGGCTTTCTTAACTTTTACTAACTTACATGAAATAATACAAATTGTTCTTAACTAAGTTTCCCATTACATTAAGGAGGGCACCGTATCTCTAAGTATAAACTAATTTGGTTAATTTACGATATAAAATATCATCCATCACAAACAAATTGGTTAATTTGTTTACATTTAAAAAAAGATGGTAGCAAAAAGAAGGTTATAGGCGTCATAAAATAAAAAAGAAAGGCTGTTAAATAGACGAGTAGGTATTGTAAATAGTTTTATAAAAAACCGCATTGTTCGACGTATCTTAATCAATCTTTATGAAAAGCCTGTAGTATCTAAATAGAGGCAGAGATACGTAAAATAAACTAATAAATTAATCATCGATAGGTACTAGGAATGTACAGTACCTACATTGTAATGTACCTACTTACTATAATCACAGAATAAATAATGTTATAAATATTATAAGTACCTAGACCTAGGTATATAAATGCGAAAGTTTGTTAATATGGATAATCTGCATGAAATTTGCAACAGAGATAGATTATAGGCTGGAATAACGCATAGGATACTTTTAACCCGATATTCCCACGGGAACGGGAACCACGCTGGTGAAACCGCGAGCAGCCGCTAGTAAGCTTATATTATATCTTTTACTGCCTTTTATAGGGAACTGCTTTTAATACCAAAAATCTAATATCTACTTTCAATTATCCGCATCCGCTTCCTATTGTGTATTAAATAACCTCAATGGTATAATCACGTATAACTTTATTGTCAATAGCCGTTTGCAGACGGCTGCATCCAAGATGGCACCCGATCAATGGTCGCCATGGCAACGCGTCAGTCGCTCAGCTGGCTGAAACACTGAAAAAGAAAATGATGCTGATGCGAACAGTAGGAAAACTTTTTACGATATTTTCGAAGCGAGTTCATTATTCCTTTTACTAGTAACATTAAGATAAAGAAAAAAGGGTTGGGTAACTATTTACTGTAAATGAATATAATTTATTTATTTCAAATTTTTTTTTTTTATCCTCAACGGGGTAGCACTTAGCCAAATCAAACAAATCCGAGAAGAAGAAAACTCATGTTACAGCAGTTTCGGCTTGCAAAAAAACGAAATAATGAAATCAATATTATAATAGGTAGATACTCTTAGTACTCTTACCCATAGTAAGCCTCATTTGACAGCTGTCAATCTCATACTTATTTATGTAACTTTGCTATGACTATACGCAATATGAGGTAGGTATATATTTTTTCAGTCTTAAAACTATACAATTGCGTATTTTTTAATTTATTAGCAGTAGCACAGATAATATAATACTTGGTAATAGTTTACGTGTATTGTCCTAAGACAGTTAATTCGATTTATTTGGAATAACAAAGTTCAGACCGATAGATGTCAAATGTGACCTATTGAACTTACTACTTTTAGTGTTATTTTGCTCTTGTAGATAATAATCCTACTGTTCAACTTTGTCTGTGTTCAGACCCCTGAAACACGCGGGGTTCAAAATACGGCATAGATTCACCTATGTAACTGTATAACCGTTAGAAAGAGATGAATGAATACATATTTCGGTGTGCACAACAAGGACGCGAAAACAGACTAATTTTATCGAGGGGTAGGCGGTGATCAACATTTCAGTAACTTTGAAATACCTAAGAGGTTTTGAATACTCAAAGCCTAAGAGGCTTGACTGACACTAATAGATAGTCGAATTTCGAGGAATGCTTTATTATTCGATTTCTAAATTTTATAGCAATTGTGGATAAATTTATAAACGTTTGGTGATAAGAAAAGCATGAAATGAATGCCTAATTAAAAAAAGACCTATTGTAAGGATCAGTCACGCCTACGATCAAAAAAAAATTTTTTTATCACCAATGATTTATCTGATTTTAAGGCAGGATATAAATAAACAATCAAGTCGTAAAAATTTCGTATTAATAATTCGTCGTATTAACGAATGATAACATTTGACCCGATTTAACATTAAGTGTGAATGAATACTCTTATTTCGGTAAAAGGAGACGGTCCAAAAGTTTATTTATTTATTTATTTTATTTTATTTATTTATTTATTAAGAAACAAACGGTCGTACACATTCATTAGCAAAAATCTTAAATAGCATCTTACATAAGACCTATAGTTTCCTTAATGAAACAATGGAGTGCAAATCATTAACACAAATATTATGATTTATACTTACATACACACTTAGTTACGTAGATAAAAAAAAGTGCAATCAAAATAATAGAACAGGTTGTTTTTGCTCAATACATAGAAACATATATACTTACTTAGCTACTTTATTATTAATTTATTTGTTAAATCTATTCATTTTGCTCTAAAGTTCTGATGTCATAAATCCGCGACACCGTAATGTCACAAATCAGTGACACCGTAGGTACATGTATATCCAATATATAAACCTTGATTTTCAAAAGAAACAGATAAAAAAAAACAAGTGAATGTCTTTAACGATACATAATATTAAGATGATTAACTAAATTAAATTTTTAGATTTTAGGCATTCACAATGCTATTAGTATTAAGCCTTAAAGGCATTTTTAATTGCGAGTATCGAAGAAGTGAAAACATCTATATTCGATAGTTTTTCATTTCGGTCAAACATTCTGCATGCACGTCTCGTAAACATATTTTTAATGTAACATGTTCTGCTAGATGGAATGTGAAACAAGTCCTTATTGCGACAGCCACGTTCACGTCTGCGATTGCTTATATTAATTTTGTTAAGTAAATTAGGGGCATCAACACGGTTATTTAGTAATTTATATAGTAAAAGAGCATCAACACAATTTCTACGGTCCTCGAGAGTCTGAATATGATAGTAAGACAGAGACTGATCATAACTAGAATGAGTTTGGAAATTTCGATAATTAATTGACTTAATAAATTTCTTCTGAATTCTCTCAATTCTTTGAATATGTTTCTTACAGTATGGTTTCCAAACTGCACAGGCAAACTCTAATCGGCTACGGACATAGCAGTTAAACAGTGTTTTATATGTAAATTCTTTTTTAAATGGTTTACTAACACGTAGAATAAAACCAAGCTGTTTAAACGATTTACTTATGATTGAGTCAATATGCGGTATGAAAGAAAGCTTGGTGTCCATTAAAACTCCTAAGTCGCGTATTTGCTCAACTCGGTGTAGTGTTTTATTAGACAGCGTATAGTTGAAATTGATGATGTTGTTTTTTCGCGTGTAACTTATAGCATGACATTTTTCATGATTAAGAAATAAATTGTTAATTTTACAGTAATGCTCAAAATTAAGTAGGTCTTGTTGCAGCAGCATATAGTCGTCAGTGTTACGGATAATTCTAAAAATTTTTGTGTCATCTGCGTAAAGTAAAGTGTTAGAGTGTAAAATGCTATCGGTTATGTCATTGATGTAGAGTATAAATAATAATGGTCCCAAATGGGACCCTTGGGGTACGCCAGAATGTATATATTTGAATTCAGAAGAATATCCCGAGATAACAACCGCCTGTTTTCGCTTTTCTACATAGGACTTAATCCAACGGAATAAATCGCCATGTATACCGAGTTGCCAAAGCTTTTTTAACAAGGTATTATGGCAAATTTTATCGAAAGCCTTGGCAAAATCAGCATACACGGCGTCCACCTGGTATCCATTGTTCATAGCTTCTAGTATTACTTCAGTAAAACCAAGTAAATTAGTTTCAACCGACCGACCTTTGTAAAAACCATGCTGGCTATCAGTGATATGGCGGCGAACGACGTTACAAAGTTGGTCAGTAACGATTTTTTCTAGAATTTTTCCAAAATGACTCAGTTTTGAGATGGGTCGATATTTTTCAATGTCGGAACTAATTACACCTTTAGGTATCGGAGTGACCCATGCCTGCTTCCATATCTCCGGAACACAGCCCTCCTCCAATGATTTCGTAAATATAATTGTGATAGGTAATGTCAAAGATGAAGCGCATTTTTTTATAAATAGAGGTGGGATGGCGTCAGGGCCTGCACCTTTATTTATGTCGATCGATTTTAAATATTTAAAAACAAGGTCGGTATTTATTTCTACGGAGTGAATATTAATAACAGGTTCAAGTGGCGGTACAGCATTTTCTAAATCAAAAGATATTTCATTGGAATTTTCGAAAACGGAGTGAAAATAATTGTTAAATAAGTTACAAATAAGCTGGCCATCCGAGACTGTGGAACCATTATAATTCATTGATTGGGGCAGTCCTTTATTAGAGGAAATTGACTTTATATATGTCCAGAAGTGTTTTGGATGTGTATTAATTTTTTGTTCAGTTTATGAACTAAAAATAATACCTACACAAGGGCAATGCCGAAATTCATGGGGTATATTATGACCTTTAAGGCTGCTGAAGTATGTATGGAAAAATCCTCAAAAAATCATGGATATATCCCAAAAACTAAATTACTCTTTAAACACACCATGCAGTAAGTAATTTAATAAAATTATTACGAAGTAAAGAATCTCCTAATATGAATTTAAACTTTACATATCGTCATATTATCAGCGCTGTCATCAGCAATTGGCACATTGGTCAATACCAAACCGGTTATTCTCGCTTGGCAAATAAATGAACTTATGACGGGTCACGATTCAACTGGTTCGATTGTACCCAATTTGTTAATAAATATTCTTGGACAATAATTACATGTGATGTAATCTGTGACAGAATTACTAGGTATTTAATTAAAAACGTAAACTGTTTTAATAATGTTTCTTTACGTGGTTGTAAAATAACTTCAGAAAAACAAGATTCGTACTTATTACAAAAATTAACATTATTGCTCTTTCAGTTTATCAATTATTCAAATATCAAAAAACAATATCCTTAACACTACCATGGAAAAAAATTCAACACCAAACCAAGCTGTCATTGAAAAATTGACAAAAAATTTATCAGTGCGACCAGCAATAAAAGAGTGCTGGCAGCAAATAAACCTAAATTATAAAAATAAACGGCTTATACAGTGTGTGTGTGTGTGCGTGGACGCGTGCGCCCACGCTGCATATGGCTCGGCAACCTTGCGCTGCGTCCACTACGTGGGGTAACGACAGCAAAATATTTACTTATTAGTATGTATTTTAAAAAACTATTGATAGTACGTATGCATTGTAAATCCACAATAGTTAGGCCAAAGTAAAAGACTTAAAAAACTGTTTGCCTTTTTTGAAAAATATTATGACACCCTTATTTGCATGGCGTCACCAGATATTAGATCCCTAAATTAATAAGTGTTATAAATGATATGGCATTAGAAGTATCGGTTTTGATCATCATAATTGCCTAAATTAAGTGTTATAAATGATATGGCATTAGAAGAATCGTTTTTTGATCATCGTAATGCTGTTCTTTAACTTTTAAAGAACATAAACTTGCCAAAAGTTACCTGCTTGTGTAAGCCATGAAATTGCACCCGCGGGAATTAAGTTTAAAAGGACAATTCGAAGAACAAAAGTTATCAAAACTTTTTCTTTTGTGTCAAAACTGGTCATGCGAAGCTAAATATATTTTATTGTAAAAGTCTAACCAGACAGACTAAAACAAAATTGTTACTGTTAAATAAATACCTAGTTCATTTTTAAGGCTATCAAGCAATCGTTTTATTTGCGCATATTGTGATTGTGACGATCTTAGCTTAAGAAACAATATTAATTCAAAATTACTTGTAGGTTACTTACACTACACTAGATAACTCACACTAGATAATTTCGAGGTTTTCTCAAAAGTCTTCATAGCTCAATTTGCTGTGATATTGCTGCATAGAGCTGTGGACTGGAAATCCAAAGGCTACGTTAAGGCCCGTACAGTTAAATCCCGTACAGGCACTAGCTTCTTTGTTAGTATGATTTATCTTGTACCAAAAATCAGTGAACATACCTTTTTTTTTGTTTATAGTGAGGGCAAATACGGTCTTTTCGTATACCACTAACATACCTACCTACATAGAAAAAAATACATATAGGCGAACGTATAGCCTCCTCCTTTTTTGAAGTCAGTTGAAATACCTACATCAATTTTAAATGGATATTTTTGATAATTTTTGTTTATTATGTTGCTGACCATACACACAAATATTGAGGGCAGGCGAACGGCTTGAGTTCGTTGATCAGAGTGCATACGTATTCATTGAATGACATATGATTTGTATTTAGTTTTCTGTACAGTAGCAACATATAAACAGTAAACATTATTTTCCAACAGATATTTTAATTCAATAAGGTCGAAAATTGCAAACTTCTTGACATAGACACTGAGCCTTATTGTTTTGACGCTTTCAAACGAGTTATTAGCAAAATGGGTCATGATTCTATTGGCTCGACTGTACACTTATTTCCTTCAAAAACATTCATCTCTACAACTTGTTACGTTGCTCTAGCCTCAAATTCCAGTAATATCAAAAACATCTGGGTCTAGTTAGAACATCTATTTGGGTCACTCGAGCCGCCGAGGGGCCCAATTGCAATTCATCATGCCTGCACTCCCGATTCAAGAGAACGGTTCGTACGACTGGTCGTCGGACATTTAAAACCTTTTTTACATGAAACTTTTTGGGGTTTTCTAAACTTTACTGGAAGATTAATTAACTTATTAAAATAATTAACTTATTAATTAACTGGAAGATTATTAAACTTCAAAAACATTCATCTCTACAACTTGTTACGTTGCTCTAGCCTCAAATTCCAGTAATATCAAAAACATCTGGGTCTAGTTAGAACATCTATTTGGGTCACTCGAGCCGCCGAGGGGCCCAATTGCAATTCATCATGCCTGCACTCCCGATTCAAGAGAACGGTTCGTACGACTGGTCGTCGGACATTTAAAACCTTTTTTACATGAAACTTTTTGGGGTTTTCTAAACTTTACTGGAAGATTAATTACTACTATAGGGCTCGTGGTTTTTTACTATCACATTTTTCCTATACTTTCTTGCTTTTGTTTGTTTATTACCTACGCAATCACGAGTATTCTGTTGGCCGAATTTAGATGAAATTTTGCATAGGTACATGTTGATGACTTGAGCTCTGAAAGAAGGCATTACTTACATAATTAGGTACCTACACCGTGGTTTAGCTAGAATACTCTTAACTTACTATTTAAATTAAGTATAAGTAATATTCATTTGTTTTAATTTAATAAAATTAAATTATATCATAGAAGTGTTCTCAAGGGTTAACCGTAACAAAACGCAATAACACTTACGAGTTGTTATTACTTGGCCCTAGGTATAAGTAGGTTTTAGGAGACCCAAGGCGTTTCTTTTCATTATCTCCCGCCAAGGTGATTGTCTCCCGCTTAACGACCAGCCTTCAGTCTTGTAGAATTCTACGCGGGAAAATTTACAAAGTTTCAGACAAATAAAGGAATAAACTAAAACCTTATCTATTTATTTATGTGCTGAATAAGAAAACTGAAAGACGTTAGGTCTATAGTATAGTATTACCTACATCAATTTTCAACCATTGCTTTATGATAACGAAACGATGCTATAAGAGTACTTAAGTACAATATTTGAGTTAAATTATTCCTGATTATCATTTTGTTGTTAGTTTTTTCTATCAGAGAATTATTTATATTGTCCTATTCCAAGATTAAGTTCCCGAGTTACGGATAGGACCAGAATATTTTGTAAATATAACATCACACTGACACGAAACAAACACAAAGGTTCATCACATAATAATTTTCCCTTGCGGCGATCAAACCCACGACCCTTAAAACGGTACCCAGGGCAGTAGCCCTGTCTACCGTATGGTTAGTAAACCATTGCGTCATTGCTAGTCAAAAGACTATGGCGCATTGCGGCGCCGCAGGCCGCAACAAAATGATACAATTAGCGGCATAGAGCCCCATGTGACACAGGTACCGCAGATTTATTGAGTAGAGTGAGTAGAGTAGGTACCTTCCGCAGCGAGCACCGGAAAAGGGAATAACAGTGGACGCCAGAGTAATAATGATATTAAACGAGAAATAATTGATTGATCCACAAAAAATAATAAACACCTAAAATAATAAAATGGACGCTAAGTGTCGATTTCAGTATTTTTAGTTGCTAATGCCCGAATACTCGTACGCTACTTATCTTTGGGAACGTCTCAAACATCGCCCTGTCACTTTAAATGTCAAACGTATGAAAGAGATGCCATGATGTTTGAGACGCTCCCAAAGATGATTTGCGTTCGACAATTCGGGCGTAACTTAAGTAGTATTTAGGTGTGTTTGGTGATCAATTATTTGTTATTTTAAATAAAACCCATTTCAAACTACCAACGTGAAAAAAATTACCCAATGCAAACATAAAGTTTTTGCACTTACTGTTCATTGAAATAAACCCACGTTAGCGTGGTAGATACGAGTATACACGCGACCCCCTGAAAATGTGACGAAAGTAGCTGAAGAGTCAGGAAAATGCCTGAAAAACACAAAATACAGATACATTTACCCATAGATTAATAACTCTTCGCTTCGCTTTTACCAAATAAAGATTTTTTTGAATGTACAGTACGTACGGTTTTCTTTGTTTTGTAGGTACCTACACTGGCAGCGGGTTCTGATCTAACGAACTTTTGCGGCTTCTCAATGGCTAATCCTGTCATTAAAGCCACGTATAAACCCTTTGTTGTGAGCACTGTGATGTAAGCCACACTGATAAATTAACGAGTACGGGACGACGACGGCGACGTAAGGCAAAAAGGGTATAGGTTGTGTCGTATTAGATTTGGTTCAGGCTAAGTTTTTACGACTTTAAGCCTCGGCTGATTCATGAAATAGGTGATGTGATGTAAGTAATTATTTGTATTAAAATGCTATCTATTTGATGTTTTATAAGCCTACGGAAGTAAGCTTAACGTTATTAGTATATCATTCATTATAGACATTTATGCTATGTTCATTGAATATTTATTACTTATTATAATAAGCCCTCTCCGTATCTAGTTCTTGAAATTCAGTTCCGTAATGTCGCTAAGTATTGATAAATTATTCCTCTATATATATATAAATGAATCCCTATTTCCCTTGGTCACGGCATCACGCGTGAACGGCTGGACCGATTTGGCTAATTTTGGTCTTGAAATGTTCATGGAAGTCCAAGGAAGGTTTTAACGGTGAGAAAATAGGGGAAGGAGGGGTACGTAGGGGTAGAGTAGAAGTAGGGTAGGGATAGGGTAGGGGTAGGGTAGGGTAGGGTAGGGTAGGGGTAAGGGTAAGGGTAGGGGTAGGGTAGGGTAGGGTAGGGGTGGGGTAGGGTAGGGGTAGGGTAGGGTGGAGTAGGGGGTAGGGCCACGGGAACGAAGTCGGCTAGTATTAGTATAAAAGTTTATCATGATAAAAACTGTTCACTTGAATTACTCATTCTATTGATGAAAACCGCATTAAGTTCCATTTCGTTATTTGAAAATCGGCCAAGTGCGAATCGGACTCGCTCATGAAGGGTTCCGTACCCACTTAACGTCTAGCATAAATATCACTGTCATTTTTTGCCAGAAAAATAATTTGTTTATCATAGTACCTATTCGTATGAATGACAAAGTTATATCTCAAAAACTTGTAAAGCCTACTTAGCTGTGATAGTTTTCTTTGTAATATAACAGCTATTTCTACTTTTAGCTCTCAGCTAACCTACATAGTAGGTCGTATTTTAACACTACGTTGCAAACTTGTGAAATTATAAGTACTTGCTACTTACGTCTGTTTTCTATGAACTGCTACCTACTACGAAGCTTTCCACTCCATGCGTTTGTTGAATCCGCTAAAATTAAATTCTTTATCACTATTTGTTTATATTAGTATTAAGTATTTATTTTCTGACATCCTTTTAACTTCGTCATAATATGTACTACTAAACATTTGGCTGGCAGGGGGGGGGGGGGGGGGGGGGGGGGACGCACATGACTCTAACAAAATTTTGCACAGCTTTCTAGTACTAACAGTCTATGAGCTAGACTGGGGACGAACAGGCGGACATGGCGAAACTATAAGGGTTCCTTGTTGACTACGGAACCCTAAAAAGTATCCCTTGAAGAGTTTCTTGCCGGCTCTTCTCTTTACATGTTCTCCCGCGCCGCCGCCGCCGCAGGGATGGCGTAGCAGCTTTGACGTTTACAAGTGTTTCACAACAACATACTTTTTGACTTATTTGTGGTCATGTATAACCATTACTCGTCGGTTATTCCCGCATGTAGTTCGTACTACGTACGCACCATGCCCGTTGCCCGATTTGGCGTGGAGAGTACGGGACATGCGCACGCGTCTATTTATACCACGTGGTCGGACCCCCCCTCCACCCCACCGCTACTTGCCGGTCACATAATAAAATGATAGCAGAACATCAGATTATAATTCCCTACCTTATAGCCTGGGGTAATTTAAACCGAAGAGTAAACGGTATACTCACGGTAGAGTACAGTCATAGTAAAAGTATATTATGGTCTGTGTATGTGTATATAAGTGATACAAGCTTATCTAGCAGTATTCTGAAGTAATGAAACTAATAAATCTTTCACACTGCTGGCCGCTGACAGTTCCTACATTTTGACAGTTTATTTTGTATTTATATTGTGGCCAAAGTAGATTTCAAACCAATATTCTATTGAGTTATGCCCGAATACTCGAACGCTTCTTAACTTTGGGAGCGTCTCGAGCATGGCCCTGTCGCTTTAAATGTCAAACGTATGAAAGAGATGCCATGATGTTTGAGACGCTCCCAAATTTGATTTGCGTTCGAGAATTCGGGCGTTAGAGAACTAAATCGGTGAGTGAAGCTGAAGTCAGTGCCGAATTAAAGCTTAATGTATTAACTGACTTTCTGACTGTCTATTTAGCGTGGCACGTCTATCCCGCCTCTATAAATACGCTGAGAGGGGAATCCATTGCGATTGTACACAACAATATTAAATTGATGATGTTATCGAATGAGTAAGGCGATCAGTTTCGACTTTTAGAAACGTTTTACTTAAAGTTTAAGACGATGATATTGATAGTTTTAATAATGCTTTGCATATTATGCAATATAAAACAGTAAACTAATTAACGCCTTTTCTTTTTTTATAGAAGTTTGTAAGGTATTCTAATCTAAGGCAAAGCTTTCTGCTGCCCAAAGCATGCTAAAATCGCACTGAGCAACTATGACAAATTTTCCAAAATCAATATGAAAAAAAGTTACTTCATCAATTGATTTTACCGCGATCAATTGACATTGATCTATCTATTTAGCGACCTTTATGACCGAGTGGTACACTGGTTTTCAAGGTGGGGTTCGATTCCTGGATGGGTAAATGTCTAAAACTAAGTACTTATTCGATATTTTTTTGTGTCTTGATGTTTGCGTCTCGCAGTTTCACCTTTGAGGAAAAGGAAAAACCTACTAAAAATTAAATTTATTTATTTTTCCGTTTTTGCAAAGATTTTCATTAATGCTCCGCTTCTGTTGGTCGTAGCGTGATGTTTAGTTTTCCGCATGGACTGAAGAATTTTTAATTCGGTCCAGTAGTATCTGAGATTAGCGCGTTAAACAAACAAACAAACTCTTCTGCTTTATAATATTAGTATAGATTGATTGACTATTCAAGATAACTTTTTGTACCTTATCAAGACATTCTTGGTACGACGTCCTTGAAGTGCCTATTGGCTCAAGAATCAATACATCTAGATCTAGACTAGAATGTCTTAATCAATATTGTGGGTGAACAAACTCTAATGCCATACATAACAGATTTATAGCATTTGCTCTGACGGAGTAAACGAACATTACCTACGCCTGAATTGAAACTCCAATATTTTACTCCCAAACGTTTAAGAAAGAGAGTTTATTTTATCCGTCCAATACAAAATTTATTGAGTTTTGTTCCCGACATAATGTTTGCACACTACTTACTTACTACACTTATAAATATACTATACTCGTATAACGATCAACTTTACAACTAAAACTAGACACGGTAAATTACTATTTTGTATAATTATTCTGCTAGCATGTTTTGTTCGAGTCAAAACAAACGACATTTCTTTTTAATTTCCCTAAGCTTGCCTTAAGCCGTAACGTTGATTGATATTATAATGCGACGAATCTACATTCTAATTTAATTATACAAAGCCAAAGCAATTTGCGTGTCACATCAAAGAAGCAATGCAGTGACGAAGTTGTCGAAAATAGAATAGAGTATAATGTCTCGAACTTAGGCCCTGTGCAAACGAAGACACATTCAGTCACAGTCTGATATTTTTAAAGGCTCGCGTACACGGGCTTTTCTGGCAATAATTGCCTGGCAGCTATAGGATCAATCTGGGGCTTTTAAGGTGCATGTAGTCGTGAAACGATCATTTTTGAGGCCCTAAAACTCTTAAATTAGCCTACTGATGAATCCAGAATTAATATATATTAAATATTGATATATAAACTTCAATCTGAGCATTTAAAAAAAACATAGTCTTTATGATACTATTAGTAAAAAAACATTGAAATGACGCTGTTTTCAACTTGAAATACGCTACTGCTTCTAAACTACAAGTGATATTTTCACGTTTCTTTCAGGAAAAGATTGCTAACTTGTTTAACTTAAAACTGACCATTTTTTGTTTTAAAATAATAAGTACATAGTTTTGACGAAACGTGTGTTTAACCCTAGACACCTAACCTTCGTCATAGTAAAACAATATAAGTAAGCGGACTGGAGCCCTGAGCGAGCGATAATAGGCTAAACACGTAGGGCTGTCGCTTAGAGTTTATTCAATCGTCAAAAATGCATAGTCAATCTCTATACAAAACAGTTTTCCCCTGTAGGGTGGGCGTCAGGAATCTATAATACAAAGTTTTTTAATTATTTTTGTACATAGACCAGAGGCTGACAAAAATTTTTCATTACCTACGTCGTTATCTGTTTAGTAGTTTGAAAAATTACGGTCGAAATAGGATAAATTAAAACGTGGCTTTACAACAACACCAAGACCAAGACAAATAGACATGTTCATGCACACAAATATTTGTCTTGTTCGGGAATCGAACCCGAGACCACTGGCGTAGAAGATGGGTAGCCTACCCCTGCGCCAAATCGGTTGTCAAAAACCGAATACAATATGTACGTACCTACGCCCAGTGCGAATCGAACCCGGGGCCTCTGGGTCTGAAATCGGTGGTGTGAATCACTAGACCGCAGAGGCGGTTCAAAATTTTTATTATGCTCCCAGTTTATCAATCTAATCACATACCTACCTACACATAGGATTACAAGTTACAATAATTTGTTATTATAAATGTTTTTCTTTCTTCTTTCTTTCTATTTGAAAATGAAACTACAAATTGGTATCTGGTCAACGAAATCGGAAGCAGAACTATTTAGGTAGGTAAGCAGCTATACAAAATATTATGTATGTATCTACGTATGATAATTATAGTAGGTAGATTGTACTCACCGTTCTTGTTCGCTAGGTAATGCGAAGAAAGATAGTTCTGGATTAGACAACCCGCTACTGAGACATCCGTATACACTACAATATTTTTTACTTCTACTCGAATTTTTAGCCATCGTAGGTACACGCACGAATTATTACAAATACAAATACAAAATTATTAAAGGGAGGCAGCGCAGCGGCGGCGCGGAGCGTGCGTGTGGTGGGCACGGACAGTTTTACCTTAATAATATTATGCGTGGTCGCGGGACTAGTCTATATAATTTGTGGTCGCGGGCGACCGGCCGCCGGCGGCGGCGCCGCGCGGGCGGCGGGCGGCGGGGCTGCCACGCATGACTGTCGCCCCGTTATCACCGATAAATTTTGTCAGTGTGTGTGTGCGACGACGCATGACGACGCATACGAACGGGCGCGCTCACATACAAACCGTTTGGGGTGCCTGTCTAGGCAGTCAACGTACTTATATTGTTTTACTATGCCTTCGTCGAATCGACGAACACCCGTCGGAAATATAGCTATATCTTTTTATCGAGAGCGCCGATCGTCGTGCCGTCGCTATTTAAATCAGTGCTCGCCGAGCTCTTTCCGGAGGAGGCCGTGTCGCCCAGGTAAGTGCGTTGTTTTTAGAATAATTGCTTAAATACTCAAAAATAAAGTATGTGCTCATTGCATAAATTAAAGAATGTGCTTCAAAAAATTAGTTTTTATTTTTTCTTATAAATAAGAAGACTATTATAATTATGTTTTGCCAAAGAAGAATAGGCTATTTTTGTTGATTTATTTTTAATTTTTTTTTTTAAGTAAGTGATCTCATGTGGCCTAGTTTCATAAGTGCCTTACCAAAAATGTACCTTAAATAAATATATTGATCTGAAACACTACTTATTGTTTTATTTACTAAAATAATACCTTATTAAACTATGTATGTATTAAACGTAACAGAATAATGTATATATATATATAATTTTGAACCACCAAAAATAGTCGTCGATTCGACGAATGGTTAGGTATAAAGGGGTACGTTCGAACGTTAGGTGTCTACGGTGCTGATTTGGTGCGGGTAGCGGAAAATTAGGCCACTTTCCTATACCCAAGGTCGTTGGCGATACCACGGGCCTTAAGTGGGGCGATGTTGCTCCATATTTCGTGGTATTGTGTGGCCGTATCTCAGCAACAGATTGCTGAGATACGGCCACATTTGACATTTTGCCATCACCCTTAATTGCTTTATGTGGTCGTGTCGACATATTTGACGGGGATTGACAGGGATTACGCAATTTTAGTAGCCCGTGTAAGCGCACCTTAAAAGCAGGCGTGAAGTTACAATCTGTAAAATGATAGCTCATTGCATTCGTGCAAAGCAAAAGGTTGCTACTTACTGCACAATTAAGGGAGAGCGTCTAATTTTCTAGCATAAAGCTGCATTAAAAATGTCTTCCTGTTTTTCTAGTGTTTTATTCCAATAGCATAAAGAACGCACGAATGAGCTGTCATTCGAGCCATGCTAAGTTTTTACAGACTGTAGCTGCTTTACGCGCAGTAGAGTAGGTAAGTACTCCACAATCTCACACCTCTCACATACCATACATCTAACTTGTGCACTGCGCATTGTTTCGCCAATATTTTGAAACGACAAAAGTTTAAAATGGGATGTACTTAGGAGGTACCGCCACGGCGGCATCGGCACACCGTCACATCACAGGAAACCGTAGTTGTGCACTAGCGGCAATCCGACACAGTTACCTAAGCCCGAATTCTCGAACGTTACACAACTTTGAAGGCTTCTGTCGTCATCATTTTAATGACCTCTGTTGTGTGTGGCACAGGACATCCTTATCGTTGGATAATAAGAATGTCGAACGACAATACCTAACCAAACCAAATTGGTCCGCATAGGAACGCGTTGAGAGTTATGATGGTCCAGTCTCCTTGTCTAATCATGACCATGATGAACCAGGAATTGGAAATGGCTAATGACGATAAGAAATAAAAAAATACCCTGTTAGCATGTATCCCACACGAAACATACGTTTGCGCAGTGCCTTAGTGAACAACTAAATTATTTAGTTGTTATGGCTTGCGTGGGATCGCATGGTCATTTATTAAGTTGGAACATCCGTCCAAGTTGTTACGAATGTTACGATGTGTGTACACAGTAGCTTCAACCTAACAAGTAACATTACAATACGTTACGGTTTGAACTTCTAATACATTCACAACTTGCTTTTTTCCTGAACTTATTTATAGAAAAACTAATTCAACTTGTGCCATATTAGGCACAAAAAGATGGAGAAGCGATTACGATTTTCTGCATTTAAATAAAAGTTGTTAATATTTCCCATATGACGTGTTAAAATTAAAAAGAGCCAACTCAATTTAAGAAAACCATGTTTTACGCAAATAAATATATTATGATTATGATTATGATTATGAAAATAAGCTCTGCCCTTCAAAGGCATTGTTGAATTTAAACTAAAATAAAACTGGGTTTGCCGTTTGTAAAAACTTATTAATTAGTTCGTTCCATACGGTTGCATCCAACTATTATTTATATTACAACTGATTATATACCTTTACCATATTTGCGATTAGGATACCGCGACAAAAACAGTTCACCGCCTTTCGGGGTTGCACTTTGTCGAATGACACATTCTATTATGGATTACAAAAAGCCAAACAATTAATACTCATCTTCAAAATCTTAGCCTATTTATTATTATGTCTATTTGAGGAACTGTGACGAATAATGAATCCTGACACAAAAGCTGGCTGATTGGATCGCCACCTACGCACAGTTAATTCGACAAAAACCTGGCGGCAACATAATTTGTAACGTATACCTTGTTTTTAGTATTATATGACTAATTATAGGAGCTAAGCAAAAAGACGTATTAAAATGAGGTTCCGGCTTCGATGTAAAAACAATGTAATTAATAGTAGCCTTTGCTTTTTACTAGCGGTTACCCGTGATTTTGTCTGCGTATTTTCGGTTTTGTGCGACAGGCAAGACATTTTGCATTAAATCATAATGATCATGAAATTAAAATTGACAGTCCGTAGTAAAAAAGAACTTAATTTTCGAATCATAATGAGAAATTATACAGTAGTAAAAGTACCTAATTGCTTATCATTAGATAAATCTATATATATAAAAATGAATCCCTATTTCCCTTGGTCACGACATCACGCGTGAACGGCTGGACCGATTTGGCTAATTTTGGTCTTGAAATGTTCTTGGAAGTCCAAGGAAGGTTTTAACGGTGAGAAAATAGGGGAAGGAGGGGTAAGTAGGGGTAGAGTAGAAGTAGGGTAGGGTAAAGGTAGGGTAGGGTAAAGGTAGGGTAGGGTAGGGTAAGGGTAAGGGTAGGGGTAGGGTAGGGGTAGGGTTGCTCTTCCACGGGCCACGTCAGCCCCCCTCCAGGGGCGGAAATTGTGGTGGATGGGGTAGCGATCCGTCTGCGCTCCACCATGAAGTACCTCGGGCTTCTTTTAGATGGGCGTTGGTCCTTCAAGGACCATTTCAAGCAGCTGGCTCCGAGGCTGGTGAATGCGGCGGCGGCCCTGGGCAGGTTGCTGCCGAATATTGGTGGCCCAAATAAAAGTTGTACGCAACTATACGCGGGGGTCATCCGAAGTATGGCCCTGTACGGAGCCCCCATTTGGGCCGACGCACTAAACGCGGCGAATAGGGCCGCCCTACGGCGCCCCCAACGCATCGTGGCCTCCCGCATGATCCGCGGGTACCGCACGGTGTCATGGGCAGCATCGTGCGCCCTTGCAGGCACGCCGCCATGGGAGTTGGAGGCGCAAGTGCTCGCGGACGCTTATCAGCGGAGGTCCGAGCACAGAGAGAACGGGGACAGGTTGGCCCCAGAGGAGTGGGCTGCGGCGACACGCGCTGCGGAGGAAAGGTGTCTCGAAGAATGGGAACGCCAGCTAGAGACACCTGACGCCGGAATAAGGACGATAGAGGCGATCCGCCCCGTCCTCAGAGAGTGGAGGTCAAGGACGCACGGCACCATGACCTACCGATTGACACAGGTACTTTCCGGACACGGATGTTTCGGAAGGTACCTGTGTCAAATCCAGAGGGAGGAGTCCCAGGCGTGCCACCACTGTGAGGACGTCATCTCGCAGAAGGAGGCCGCGGAGAGGGTTCGCGAGGCGGACGTCGCAGCGAGCCAACTCCGACGTGCGCGGCCGGGGAGAGCGAGACGACAACGTGCGCGACTCGATCTCCCCGTGTCGCAAGGGGGGGCGCAGTAAGGCCCTCTGTCCCCCAAAGGGTGGAGCCCTAACGGGCCACTCTCCCCGGGTCAAGTGGCGCGTGCCACAACGTTCCCACAGACCCTGCGGTAAGGCGCAGGTCTTCGAGAGGAGTTTAGTTGGTAGTGGTGCATCCTCCTATTCGCCCCACGTGGGGGCCACGAGCGGGTAGCCACGTGGGGAGCTGGGGAGGACGCTTCCTCCTCCTGCCCGGCCTCCTCTCGAGCTTTCGAGCTCGTTAGTAGGCGGGGCAGGGGTTAGAACCGCCCAGCCCTGACGCGAAGCCTATTAGGCTTGGCGGGAGGGCTGGGTGCGGCGAGGAACATGCCCTCGGTGTGACCGAGTCCAACATGCCGTTTGGTATGCCTAAAGATCGCATTCTCCTCTTGATACAAAAAAAAAAGGTTAGGGGTAGGGTAGGGTAGGGTGGAGTAGGGGGTAGGGCCACGGGAACGAAGTCGCGCTGGGTCAGCTAGTAACAATTTAAATAAACTTATAATTTTGGCATCCTATACAAATTAAAAGAACTATTATTTAATTATTATTAATTAAACCATTGTAAATAGTTGTAAATGCATAAATTTATTTTAATTTCCCCCATCGAAAAACTATAGCAGGTAATAGCTGTAGTCTTCGATCAACAATAACACCTAGTTCTAGATACATACTTGGAGTGACAGATATGTCCAAGCCTCATAAGCCCACTTGAGAGTGTAAATTATAAGTAGATTATTTTGACAGTGTCAATAATACTAAGGTATTTCAAACTTGGAACACTTCTTGTCATTTATAATGTAAGATCGTAACATTCGTAACCTTTTTTTCTCCGTTTAAAAAAAACTGATTTGGCCATATAAAGTTTTCATTTAGTTCGTGAGCCTTCATCTATTACTATTATTGTTGATCGAAGGCTGTAGTTTATTAGAAGACTGAAACAACAGAACAAATGTAGGTCGTTGTGTAACTATTTATGCCGCATTTAGTTTCTATTTTCGATAAACCGTGCTTTTTGGCTTAAATACCACCACTGGATCTACAGTAAACCTTTTTTCCGATCTCATTGTTTACAACGGGCTCGCATTTCCCGTGGCCTCGTCGTTAGTAATCACCACGTAATTTTCCGTCGTACCAACTCGTAATCATGCGAACTTTCGGCCTAAGTACATAATGACATCGGCCATTATTCGTCTGGCGATAAACTTTTTTTACTACGAATTTTAGGTACGTTTGACCTCCGCGCCGCCATAAGGGTTAACGTTGATTACAGAGGCGAAAATCTGAAAAAGAACTGTGCTGAAAGTTCGCTTCACAATTGGGGTTCCTTCCTTACTATTCTACAATATTCTAGTATCATGGGTAGAAAATGATTATTTTACAATTTGTTCTTCCTCCTGGCCAATTTCGACGATTTTAGGTCAACAGGAAATAATTAAGGAACAATTTGTAATCCGACCTACCAAAAGTTAGCGCTTTCCAACAAGCGGACAAATTCAAATAACATTTTCCTCACTTATGTAGATTTTTTACTGAAATAAAGAATACCAGTCCAAATCTCTGGAGTACCACAGCGAATTAAATTTGTAAGTACCCATTAGCAAAAATAGTACCTAAAATGTACTAGGTAGTTTGTACCTACAATAAAAAATGTAGGTAGGTACTTACCTCTATTTAACGTTTTAATATATACCTGCCATAATATGATCAAGATGGCGGGTGTACCGAAGCACGTACCAGTGTCGAAAAAAGAGAATAAACAGAGAAACGAGCAAACATTTGACAAAATACCTATTACTTATGTTCAGTACACCCCTGCCTAGACCGCGGGATCAGCATGGCGCAGTGGAAGTTTATCATGAGTATAGACTCCGGACAAAACTTGGTTTCAGCCGGGATGTAACTGAACAATTGGACTGCGATACACAGCGACTTATTGTGAAGTAAGGTGAATTTTACATACGGTCTGTGCTGTCAAAAGTCTCCTGGGCAGCGTGGGGATGGGGCGCGCGCCCCTGGTTCCTTCTTCTTCTGCAGACCTTACCAATTCGTCACCTTACTCACAAAACAACACTACAAGGGGTCCCAAAACACTGGGCGTCACAAGAATACACAATAACACACGGGGGGCTTGCTTATTAAGATATATTGTCCCGACAACAACGCGTGTGGTAGAAAGCTATCTTTCAAAAGCATCCGCGACCGGCCACTCCAGAGATGGCGTCAAAATCTTGGTCGTACAACACGGGATCAGATAGATAATTTAAGATTCAATTCAAGCTCGATATGCCAGGCATATTCAACGCGAGCGGTTTTTAACAATTCAGCAAAATTCATCCGACATTTTCTAACAAGAATTTCAATCAAGTGTCACTCTCAACTTCAAGTGACAGCCAAATGTCAATTTGACGTGACATTAGAGACGCGTTCAGAAACGTCGATCTTTTCCGAACATCCCCCCGCCCCGGACCGTTAAGAACGGTACGTCAATCTACGGGTAATCGGGAGAGCCCACTAACTGCTCTCTTCAAAACCGAATCTCGAACCAAAACCTCAGCAAAACGAGGAACTCCGTCAGTTCCGGGGTAGAGTTTAACAATGCGCCCCCTTCGCCAACATAGGGGCGGCAGGTTAGCATCCTTAATCAACACGAGGTCGCCAGTCTGGGGTGGGGTGGTTTTATCTGTCCACTTCACGCGCTGTTGTAGGATATGCAAATACTCCATCGACCAACGTGCCCAGAAGGTTTGGGACATCTGTTTCAAAAGTTGGTATCGCGACAAACGATGGGATCCTACATCCTGAATCGGATATTCAGGCAAAGCCAAAAGGGGCTGTCCGATCAAGAAATGACCTGGGGTCAACGCTTCCAGGTCATTCGGGTCCGAAGACAACGGGCACAAGGGTCGCGAGTTGAGGACGGCCTCAATTTTACAAAATACCGTATCAAGTTCCTCAAACGTGAGAATAGTTTCTCCAATCACGCGACGCAAGTGTGTCTTGGCAGCCTTTACACAAGCTTCAAAAATTCCTCCCCAGGTCGGACAAGCTGGAGGGCTAAACTTCCAGATTATCCCACGCCGGGAGAGGGTGGTTCCAATGTCTATTTTATTATCAACAAAAAACTTAACTACTTCCTTAAGATAATTACACGTTCCCTTATAATTAGTACCACAATCGGAACGTATCAATGACGGCAGTCCTCTACGGGAAACAAATCTGCTCAAGGCGGCGACAAAGGCTTCGGTAGACAATTCCGAGACAATTTCCAAATGGACAGCCTTGGTGGACAAACACACAAACACGCACAAGTACGCCTTATAGGTTTTAGCATTACGCAGTCTCGAAGCCTTTACAGTAAAGGGACCGGCGAAGTCGGTGGCGACTCCGGCAAAAGCTCTACATTCCGTGACGCGATCAACAGGCAAATCACCCATCTGGGGCTGCATGGTCGCGGCCTTCAATCGATAACAAGGCAGGCAACGGAAAACCACAGTGCGAATGGCTCGACGAGCAGACAAAATCCAAAATTCACGCTGCAAAATGGCCAACAAAGCATTACAGCCAGCATGTTGTGCATTCACATGGCGATCTGTTATTATCAGTTGAGTCAAATGTCCGGCTTTAGGTAACAAAAGGGGGTGACGAGCTCCATACGGCAGGTTCGCATTTCGAAGTCTTCCGCCGACTCGCAAAAGCCCACTCTCGTCCAGGAAGGGATTCAATCGCGATACCGCGCCCTTCAACTTGCGACGGCCTAAACGCAAAATTTCAATCTCGGACTCAAAACTATCAGCTTGTACTCTCCGGACCCAAAACAAGAGCGCGTCCCTACGCTCGTCCGGAGTGAGAACCGACGAATCACGCCTCGCGCGTGGGTTTCTGCAATTGTACACAAAACGTCTGATCCAAGCGGTAACACCAAGCAGCAAACAGAATAAGGAGATGTACCGATCCAACAACAAATCCTTTTCCCCGGCGGGGTTAGTCTCCAGGACGCATGCCCGCATATCAGGAACGGCTACGTTCGACAACGCTGGAGAGGGCGGCCACTCCGACTCAGGCCGCATCAACCACTGTGGGCCCCACCAGAGGGGGTGGTTAATTAGGGTTGGGGCTACATAACCCCGACACGCACAATCCGCGGGATTCATGGTTCCCGGCACGTGTCTCCAAATCAACTCGATGTCGGAATTACAAATCTGCGACACTCGATTGGCCACAAACACGTCCAAGGTGTGCGCCGGAGCCTTCAACCAACAAAGGACGACCTGACTGTCCGTCCAAGCATAAACCTCTTGTATTGCAATAGATCGACCTAATGTGAGCCATACGTGGTTCAACAAACGCATTAGGAGGGCAGCTCCACACAATTCCAACCTCGGGATCGTATGACGAGTCCGAAGGGGAGCGACTTTGCTTTTCGCTATCACCAGATGCACAGCAACAACTCTGTCAACAGTAACGGTGCGGAGGTACACGGCCGCAGCAAATCCACGTTCGGAGGCATCGGAAAAGCCGTGAAGAGTAACTTTACAATTTTCAGAAGGGAGGAATAGCCTCGGCAAATGCACTTCATTAATCTCGGGGAGGGATGAAACGAAGCTCGACCAATCTCGGAGTAACTCGTCCGAGAGGGGTTCATCCCACGACACACCCGAAGCCCATAACCGTTGCAAGAAACACTTGGCCATAAGCAGCACGGGGCAAATCCACCCATTGGGGTCAAAGGTACGTGCGACAGTAGACAATACTAAACGCTTGGTCCAGACTTTCGGTGGTCGTAAATCCACACAATAAGTGAACGTGTCAGAGACCGGTTTGTACTGTACGCCAAGGACGGTCACCACATGGGGATTATCAACATTTTCGAATAGGTGGGGGTCCTGCTGGTGCTCTTCGGGCAAACCTACCAGTACATCAGGCGAGTTGGATATCCATTTCCTCAACTCGTAACCTCCCGACTTCAAAAGGGCGGTGAGTTCATCTCTCAGGACAATCGCCTCTGAGACAGATGAGGCGCCCGTGCAAATGTCATCCACATAGACGTCACTGGCCAAAATGGCGGAGGCGCGAGGGTATCTCAAGCGCTCCTTCTCGGCCAACTCCAACAAAGAACGAATCGCAACAAACGGGCTCGAAGCCAAACCGTACGTATTCGTATTCAATTCATAAATCAACAAGGGGTCCCTAGGACTCTCTCTCCACAAAATCAATTGGTACCTCCTATCCTCTGGATGGATGACCGTTTGTCTGAACATCATCCGGATGTCAGTCATAAATACAATTTGGTGCCGCCGGAAGTTGGTCAAAATGTCTGAGATCTCCGTGTGCAGCTTGGGACCTACATGCAGACACTGGTTCAAGGACGCTCCAGTAGAGGTGGGAGCCGAACCGTCAAAGACCACCCGAATCTTTCCGGATTTCAAAACGGCGTGGTGCGGCAAAAAGAAGTGCTCAACGGAGCGCCAATCCAAATCGCTCACGGACATGTGCCCTAACTCCTCATACTCCCGCATGAATTCAACATACTTCTGGCGGAAGACCGGATCCTTGCTCATGCGACGCTCCATCGCCACTAGCCTACGTTCCGCTAGCGGTCGGGATTCGCCCAGAGGAGGTCGGCCGGCACGAAAGGGGAGACGGGTGATCAAACGGCCAGAGCGGAGGCGACCAGTGTTATTCTGGTAATACAACTCGCATTCATCCGCTACTGGGTCGACCCGCGGGGCTGGTGGAGGTTCCTCAACCTCCCAAAACTTCTGCACCACTTCGGAGAGAGACACATTAAAAACAAGACCGCGATCCTCATCAAGGGAATCCAAAACGCGGCGAGCAGGGCCCATCACAACTGTACCGAGTGTCGTCTGCAGAGCTACCAAGCCATCTGGCTGCAAAACTCGCTTCCCCGTCAACAAAACTCGCCCCAGGACATCGGCTCCAAGGAGAGCATCAATCGGGCCTGGGCGGAAGAACTTTGGATCGGCGAGTGGGGAATCAGACACCAAAGACAACATACTCGGTCCCAAGTCCACTGAAGGTTGACGGCCAACAACTGTGTCCAACACAATCGCCGAGGTCTTAATGCCTGGCGTGGACTTATTACGTGATGTAAATGTGAAGTCAACATGCCCTAACAACCCGGGGACTTTCACATCGCCAACACCTCTCACGCCTTCCGTGTGGGGGTGCACCTTGAGGCCCAACCGCCTAACTAACCAAGATGACACAACACACCCCTGAGCACCGGAATCCAACAAGGCGCGAACTTCCACAAGGTCGCCATTCAATCCCCTGACAAGCACAGAGGCCGTGGGCAACAAAACGGTCTCTGGAGGGGTGGCTACAATCGACCGTAAACACGTTGATTGCTAGTATGTGGGGTCCCCAGACGTCCCCCCATGGTAAGGGGGTCGCTCATAGCGATCCAGTGGGTCCCAATCTCCCACATACTGCCTACGTCCAATTCGCCCGGTATCAGGCGGGTTATATCTCCCGGCCCCTTGAAGACGGGGCGGGCGCCGCTCCAAACGCGGGTATTCGGCGAGCGGCGGCGAGAATCAGTGCCTAGCATCCACCGTGTACGTCGCCCCATAGTCGCGGGGGCACGGTGACCGATTTTCAGAAGGGGGGTCCCGGGGACCCCCGGCTGTGCGAGGCTCAACACGTTGCGGGGGGCTTCTACGACCTCCCGCAACGCTCGCAAAATCGAACCCCCTAGTTGGGGACCGATTTCCCATGGGGGGGTCCGTGGGACCCCCGCCCGTGCGAGGCTCAAGACGTCGCGGGGGGCCTCTACGACCTCCGGCAACGCTCGCATAACTCATCCCCATCCTTGGGGATCGGTTTCCCATGGGGGGGTCCCTGGGACCCCCGCCCGTTTGAGGGTCCAAACGTGGCGGAGAGCGTCTGGGGACACTCTGGTGGCCACTAGAACTGCTGCGGGATGCAAACACCGCGGGGGGTCCGAGACCCCCACCCATACGAGGTGATCCTGCAGCGACGCGCTGCGGCGCTCCGCCGCCCTCTGGGCTGTTCATGCAGAGGAGGGGATGGTGGTTGCCCTTACAAAAGCGGCATGGGTGCGCTTGGGTACATTCGCGCTGCATGTGCAGGCCCAAGCACGAGTAGCACCATGTCCGTTGTCGCGCGATCGCTCGACGGCCTTGGACGCGCTGGTCGAGGAACTTATCACAACGGGTCGTGCTGTGACCCGGTTCCCGACAGTACAAGCAGCGGGCGGTCTCCTGGACGGCGGCATAGCGGCCGGGCGCGCGAGGGGCCATACGCCCCCTACGGGGGGGTCCGGTAGGGGGATCTACTCTGTAACACAGGTCGTTCGGGTCCCATAGGACCGGCCAGAGAGGAATTATCTGCCAGTCTACTTTCTTCTTCCAGGAACGTCAAGAGGTCCGAGAAGGGTGGCAGATAAGTCGCACTATCCCCACCATACTGCTGCTCAAAACGGACCTTAACAGAGTCCGGCAACTTTCCCAGGACAATGTGCAGTAACAAAAACGACCACTGCTCCACTGGGAGTTTTAAGTTTTTTAATGCGTTGTATGCAACCAACAGCGGATTCAACAAAGCCACTCTCAAGTGCATCACGCTGGCAACGCGGGGTAAATTCAAAATGGCGGCAACATGGTTGTCCGCCAGACGTCGTACGTTCTGGTACCGACGGGCAATCAAATCCCTAGCAATAGGGTAGTTTTCATCCGAGGGGGCCAAATGTTGAACCGATTCAAGGGCCTCCCCTTCCAACACGGATAACAGGTAGGCCAACTTCTGGCCCTGGGTCAAATCATCCCGGGCATGTACGAGACTATCAAAAATATTAATAAAGCCCTCCCAGTCCTCTAGACGACCAGCAAAACGCCTTAAATCTAAGGGAGCCAATCTAGCAAAGAGAGGGGGCATACTCTTAGATGTGACCGGGGACGGGCTCGGTTCATTCTCTCTTGCCACTTGCAAAGGTCGAGCCACCTGGGTAATTCTGTCCGCAAAATCATAACACTGGTCCACATCCAAACCGACTTCTTGTCGCATTTCCACCTCGGCCTCAACAGTCCTTTCCAAAAATAAGGCATACTGTTCATCAACAACAGCCAAACGTACGGGCAGATCTACGTATCTGTTCAACAAGGCCTCCGTCCTATCCGGTCGATCCAACAATGCAACCGCAGAAGCTAACCACCGTAACTCAGAACGTATTTTGGCTTTAGCAGAGGAGGCCGTCATTGTAACGTCACAAATTTATCAACAAAAACAACAAATTCAAAATATTCACTATAACACAAAATCTCCAATATTTGGAGGTTATTAATAACCACAAAATTCCAATATTACAACAACAAAGTATTTATAATGACACAAACTCTTAAATATTTGGAGGTTATCAGAAAACAACAAAACTCACTGACTATTGAAATTCACTTCATTGAAATTCACTCAAAATCACTGACTATTGAAATTCACTTGGATATCAACATACAACAAGCTAATTTTAATTATTTCAAAGCACAAGTTTCAATAAGTTTCAATGTGTAAATAATGTCTTAAATCATTTAAGTTTCACTAAGTATTGAGTGCAAACTTATTAGGTACCCAAGCCCTTTTAGGACAACTTTTTATTAGCTATTATTTAGCAACAAACTTGTCAATATTCACAACTCAAATTTGCTAACAAACTAAATAATAATTATTATGAACAAAGAAAGGCATCTGTTTACATTTTGGAACTTCAATACATGACAATTAATTACAAGACATGGAACCAATAACAAAAGGAATGCCCTTTACTTTTCAAATGCAAGTTAATTACCATTTACAAGTACAAATTAATCTAGTCCGGACCAGATGGTCATCAAAACGGCACTGATTAATCGACAAAGTTTTGGCGTGGGCCTCTCAGGCCTTCAAACTACGCTCTGCTGCCAAGAAATGTTCAGTACACCCCTGCCTAGACCGCGGGATCAGCATGGCGCAGTGGAAGTTTATCATGAGTATAGACTCCGGACAAAACTTGGTTTCAGCCGGGATGTAACTGAACAATTGGACTGCGATACACAGCGACTTATTGTGAAGTAAGGTGAATTTTACATACGGTCTGTGCTGTCAAAAGTCTCCTGGGCAGCGTGGGGATGGGGCGCGCGCCCCTGGTTCCTTCTTCTTCTGCAGACCTTACCAATTCGTCACCTTACTCACAAAACAACACTACAAGGGGTCCCAAAACACTGGGCGTCACAAGAATACACAATAACACACGGGGGGCTTGCTTATTAAGATATATTGTCCCGACAACAACGCGTGTGGTAGAAAGCTATCTTTCAAAAGCATCCGCGACCGGCCACTCCAGAGATGGCGTCAAAATCTTGGTCGTACAACACGGGATCAGATAGATAATTTAAGATTCAATTCAAGCTCGATATGCCAGGCATATTCAACGCGAGCGGTTTTTAACAATTCAGCAAAATTAATCCGACCTCCTTTTCTTACAAGAATTCCAATCAAGAGTAGCTGTCAACTTCAAGTGACAGCCAAATGTCAATTTGACGTGACATTAGAGACGCGTTCAGAAACGTCGATCTTTTCCGAACAACTTACCTACTTACTCCATTTGGGGAACCCTAAAGATGAATTCAACTTGTCATATCGCGCGAAAGTTTTTATCTATAAAGACGCTCTGGAGAACGAACATTTGTAACCGACCCCAAAAATTTGGGATTTCTTTTGTTACTGTTACTGATATTCACGTTGTGACGCAACTCAATTTTTTATTGTATCATATTTTAGACGTTTCTTATATCACTCATACAGATTTAGTACATTGTGATTTAATGATTAAATATAGCTAAATTTAATCACATGCGTGCTATATGTTGTTTAATCTTCTTAACAACGTAGGTAGGTAGGTACTTGGAATACAAAAGATTTAAAGAGTGGTTCGAAGTAAGCTTAATTGAATGACTATAAAATCTATGATAGAATTTGAAAACATAAATTAAAGAAAAATCAAAATTTTAATGCTTGTACTTCACACAATGGCATTATAATTTGAATGTAAGTACCTACAAGTGAGCCTGCTATGATAATTCATTTATCTATCTAACTTTATTTACCCATACGAAAGTTCCAACATTACTAAAACTATTACTAACATTACGTACCTACAAACAAACTAAGTAAGGTGTTAAATCTTGTTCAGACAAGCACGATATATCCGACTACGGCGAAAGCTTCCGAATAGTTTACTAGGTCTATAAACTACGCTGGCAATGTTTCCCAGTGGACTTGCCAAAATTCACACCTTTGTAACTACTAATTCGCCTATTTTCTTACATTTTTCCACAGTGCAGTGAACCTGCCTGCTAATGATGAGACGCGGTAAAAATACCCGTGTGTTGTGTGACGTTCGTGGATTATAGGCCAAGGAGAGCTGGTGGACAGTGTGCCAATATACCCGATTGGAATGCGATTAGAGACAACCGTTTCGCAGTGAACGGACCTTTGATTTTTAACGTTTTTCAGAGCAGAAACGATAATGTTTGTTTCTCAAGAGATTTTCCTACCTGACGTCTAAGAAAATGCTAGATTAGCTAAGAAAGTTTGCTAATTTTACGGCTGTCTCCTAGGTAGGAAAACAAGTGCTTTCTCGCACAATTTATTAAAATGTAGCGTTCATATTCCATTGAACTTCGTTGAGAGTATACGATGAGTAAAGCGGATTGAAACTTTCTCTGTACCTTGAAGAAAATTCAGCTCAGTGGTTTAGAAATAAAAGGGTATCACTTCTGAGACCCAAAGCTTTTACTTTACATGTATCCATGATATTTAGGTTTTATGAATTGTTCCGCTTAGAAACTGTTATAGGTAAGTGGTATAAAGGTATAGAAAATAAGCGTCCGTGCATGACTTCGTGTACATATCTACCTAGCTAGATATACATAAAAAGACATCTCGTTTGCTAAGTTCCCGAAGATTCATTTTTGCCAAAACAAGTAGCGTTTCTCCATGTCTATAATGAAGGTATATATCAAAATTTATTACTAACTTGGTTGTTCCACAGATTAACACAATAAACAAAAGCTTAAGCTTATTATTATAAAACCTACTACCATTATTCCCATAAATCACGAACCTACTCAAGCTCGCCAATTCCACATCACATCCAATGCGATACTCTGAAAATATCGGCGCTTATCGGAAAGATTTCGACGACAATCCCAGTGTTCAGCGAGGCGAAACTCGTAATACATACGACTGTGGCAGCAATAAATCTACGGAATTGCGCCTCACCTCACCAGGTCGACCTGTACGAGGTACTTCAGAAGCTACCTTTATCCAAGAGCTAAAATCAAAATGGAGCTCGTAGCCCTAGCACGAAAAACTGACATTATGGTAACGGTTATCCTCTTTCGGTCGTTTAAGGAACTGCCCCCTTACTCTTGACGGAATCGAGTTCACATAAGAATAGAATCAACTTCACAAATCTGTTATTTTGGTACTTTGAAAACGGTTGCTATGGTTAACATAGTACTTTTGGCATTATTTCGATCCTGATGTAAATTCGATTCCGTCGAAAATAACCCAGCTGAAATTCTAAATATATGTAGCAGCACTTTGACAGCTTTTGAAGGATGACCGCCTCTGTGGTCTAGTGGATTACACCACCGATTTCAGACCAAGAGGTCCCGGGTTCGAGTCCCAGTGGGGGTACATATTGTATTCGGTTTGGTTGGTGGTAGGACTTGTTGACTGTAATTGTAATTGTGATGGAAACTGACCTTAGTCATACCATGTTAAGGTCATTTTTCAATTTGACGACTCTGTATGAAATAAAACAGGGAGAAAAAAACAACCCTTGGAGTTTCTTGCCGGTTCTTCTCCAAGGCCTCCCGCTGTAGGGTTTGCGAACCGATGGCGTAGCTTCTATGACGTTCACAAGTATTGTAAATAACAATCTAAATTGAATAAACATATTTGAATCTAGAATCTTGAATCTTGTTCTTAGTCCGCCTGGCTAGCTACCACCATCTTATCTAAGTCTGACGCCATAACAATGATGTTTTCAGCATTATTGTGTTCCGGCAGTTAGAGATAAGATAGCCAGTTCCTCAGTGTTGAGGATTCCGGGAGTAGTGCGCTTCCACCTTCAGCCTTATCACCACTTAACATCAGGTGTGATGAAGGTTTAGTGCTACCCCGTTGTGGATAAAAAAAAATGCTATAGTTTACTAATCGATTACGTTAACGATAGTTTTTCGTGCTACAGGTACTGGTTTTTCAAAGTTCTTGTAAAACTCCTGAATTCCTTCTGTCACGTAGTTCTAACGTTTAATCTCTTCTTTTTTTAACGCGCTAATTAAAGGAAAAGCCAATAGGTAAGTAGTACTACTACATACTACCTACTTAGCTTTATTTTATTTTACTAAAATCTTCAAATTTGAAAATGCTCAATGTTTGCGTGAAATACCTACTTACCTACCTATTGAAAAATGGATAAGTAATGAAGTATTTTTAGAATAAAATAAAAATTGCATTGTGAATGCAAAAGAGTAAAAAATCTTAATAACATACCTACAGACCTACCTATGCGAAAAAAACTTACGTCAATTGAACATAACGATATTACTTATACTGTTTGTCAAGCAAGTCCTTGTCTAAAAAGTTATGCCGTAAGGCACGCATCTATATCAACGATATCACAGAATAAATAATTACATCCAAAAATAATTTTGGTAATCTAAAATTTATCGTGAACAATTAACTTCCGATTATACATTTAGCATTCCAGCTCCTGGCCTATCGGATGTCATTCCTAACACTTGGAATAGATTGCCTTAGAAAAAACATATAGTGGAAGCAATAAAACTTGGTGTGATTTCCACATTTCCACCAAAACGTCGCGAGAGATGACGTGGAAATTAACGTGTTATGAAGAATAAGCAGAGAGATACGGGTGCGTAATGAATGATATAATTTCATTTGGTATAATTTCATTTCAATAACGTTCATATGACATAATAAACGTTTGTCATAACAACACTTCAACTAATTTTATTTTGCATAATGTTTATTTCATATAATCATCATTTTATATATTATCATTTGACATAACGCTCATCATTACATAGTATAAAACAAAGTCGCTTTCTCTGTCCCTATGTCCCTTTGTATGCTTATATCTTTGAAACTACGCAACGGATTTTGATGCGTTTTTTTTAATAGATAGAGTGATTCAAGAGGAAGGTTTATATGTACTTTTTATCCCGATATTCCCACGGGAACGGGAACCACGCGGGTGAAACCGCGGGCGGCCGCTAGTTTTATATAAAAATATTTTATATAAAACACATTTGCTATAACGGTCATTTGATATAATTTTGTTTCATATAATCATCATATGTAATAATTTAATTTGATATAATTTTGTTTAATATAATCATTAATTAGCCAATTAAATGTGCAAAGGAGCAGGGGGCACGGGGGGTACAGTGCGCTCGAAAGGGGGGTTCAGGGGTCGAAGCCCCCCGCCATAAAAAGCCACAACGGTGACAAAACAATTGATAATAGGTTAGGTTAGGTTAGAACTGTGAACAAAACAGCGCGAGCCGAGCGAGCGAAGCGCCAGAAATAGCTATTCGTTGATTATACTAAATGAACGTTATATGATATGTTGTTATGTTATATAACCATTATGTGTTTTAAATATTATACAATGTAAGTGTTATAGTAAATGTTTATTATATGAAACGTTTTTATATCAAATGTTCATTATACGGTTTAAAATTATATATTTTGAATTTATATCATTCGTTGATTATACAAAATGAACGTTATATGAAATGATTTTACGTAATGTGTTGTTATATTTTGTGAGTATTATACAAAATGTTGTTATATCATATATTACACACCCGAGAGATACATATAAGATCAAGTTATAAAAATCAGTAAATATAGTCCAGTATTTGAACAGTCTTCAGTACGAATAGGTACAGCTTTATATGATAAGGGACGGTCAAACCAATGAATCATGACATGACCCATTTTGCGAATAATAAAGTGTCAATGTGAATAAGTTTGAATTTTGATCTTATTGAATTTTAAAATCTGTCAAAATGAACTTCTTCTTTTTTCTTTCTTCTTTTTGGCCCTCAAACTTTTGCAGCTCTTTTGTATTTGGCATTAAACATTAAATCGATCTTCCTTCTTTTATTTCCTTCAAATAACATATTCTTGTATTTGCGATCTTGCCAAAGCGCTTCTTTTCTAAGAGTTTTATGTAATGCTAATCAAATAGCATTCTTGACAATAAATTGTCAGCCACCATCAAAAAGATATGATTTAAGCTACATATACCAAAGAATTCCGAGTCCGTTTCCCTCCCGATGAAATTTGTGTGTTGAATTTTGTGCCTGAGTATCCAGACATTTTGATAATGTGACGATTTGCTAAATAGATGTTCTGATATACAGACCATTTGATAGTTGGACGTTTTGCTACATAGACATTCTGCTAATTAGACTTACTGCTCATCAGACGTTTCGCGCCGTTGGACATTTAGCTACTTAGACCTTCTGATCAGGAAGGCTTACGGTGATGGGGGTGGGTCACGCACGGCACGACCACGATTCAATTAGTTCGACTATACGTACGTACGTTTGTGTTGTGATAAGCGGGTTTTGCAGTAGGTACAGCTGCTCAAATTGTTGTGCTGCCGATTGTTATTTAGGAATATAATTTGTAGTTAATCTACATTTTCTTAAAATAGGCAAAGTAAAGTCTATATCCCTCAAGAATTCAAGATTGTTTATTTTGGGATTCAATTCATTAGGTTCTCATTGTAGAAGCAATCGTAATTTATAATTATTTTACTTATTTGAAATATCAACAGCAACAGGTTCTAAATAATATACATCACAAGCTGGGTTTCAGTTTTTGTGAAATGAATCAAAATTAAGTCTAACTTAGACAGCAAATTTTGTTTTTCTTCAGTTAACATACGCGCATTTTTTTTTTGTTGTTGCTGGTGTTATTTTCTTTTCTTGTATAAGTACCGTGACTTATCGTGACTGGAGAATGCTATCTCCAGATTTTCGGCCCAACCTGAAAATCAGCGTCACACTCACAGAACACGGAAAGATTTTTTTTCTCTTGTAGTCACACTCGCTGTGACAAAAGCTGAGGTTGGAGCCATTTCGGCTGTGTTTGTTATTTTTACTATGTTACTATTTTGTGTTTTTTAGTCAAATAAATTTTTTCTTTCTTTTTTTCTTGCTTTCTAAGTTGCTTCATTAATTCGAAAACCATGGTGGCTGATTCAAATAAATATTTACTACTACTCGTTGAGTAAGTAGGTACAAGGATAGATAGAATCTTTAATGACTTTGAGAGGTAGTGAAAATAAATAATTAATCTTCTACTCAGATATTCCAGGACACGTTTACCCGATGTTACAGAAACGTCAATTACAAAACCCAAATTAGCAAAACAACGTTTCTACGACAGTTTACTGTTGATGAAATATTTACGAAGCTACATTTTAGTACCTATGGTATACGTAATGTCACATGCATAATTATTATTCACAGCAACCGTATGGACAAAAACAGGTATTTTGATAAAAACTCTTTTAGTTACATACCTAATTACTTTAAGTGACTTTCTTGAGGGTGCTAAGATAGTAAAATCAAACTAAATCATAATGATTGCCTAGCTAGATAATATCAGTTTTTTCAACACACTTGCTCATAAAGTGAGCCTTATTACATCGATCTTAGGGCCATAAACCGAACTATAACCCACGCGTGCATAATAATATTGCAGTACTAGTTGCGTAATAGAATTATCCCTACAAAGTTAAGTAAGTACCTAACTGCAAATTATATGCGAGTAAACAGAGACTTTTCAATTTAATCGGGTAATACAGTATCCCTACAAAGTTAAGTTAGTACCTAACTGCAAGTTATATGCGAGTCAACAGAGCATTTTCAATTTCAGCGGGTAATAGATACAGTTCTTTTTTTATAACAACAAAGAGATTTTATACGGCTGAAAATCCATTTACGTTTTTAGAATAGATAAATGTGTCCCTAATTAAGACAAAAAACATAATTAAGTATATTATTATCAAATTATTTATAATTCACAATAATTTGTTATAAAACATTTGCATTTTATCACTATTATTATACTTAATTATTTTGAAGTAGGCTGTATGGCTGTGTGTAATCAATCACCTCACATTTGGCGCGTGCAACAAAAAAAAACTTGCGCGCTTTTTCCCTTAATTAATATTAGGTTAATACAATATGTATGCAATAAATGTTTGTTTTCCTCGCAAGTGTGTTGAAAAAGTGCGTATGAAACTCGTGAGCAACTTACTCACTAGACACTCGGCTGATTTACGCCCTCGCCTGCGGCTCGGGCTGCAACCCACAGCCTCGTGTATAATGAGCAACCTAAGCTCACTTGTATCATAATATACTATTTTAAGACGTGCCTCTGCTCAGTTTTAAGTAGGTAAGTACTGAAAAATTTTAGATATAAGTAGGTATGCTAGGCACGACAGACAACCCTCAGCTTCAAGACGTTGAAAGTGTCTTGTTTTAATTAAATTGCTCTCAGTAAAAGTCTAAACATTTACTTATTATATTTCTTCTAGTAAAACAAAAATAATGAAGTTGCCAGTAAGGAGCTTGGAGCTTTCCTTACTTATAAATTCGACGGACATAAAATTACCCAACCGGCTCCGAAGAGTCGAGAAAATAGACTGTTTATAAGCTGAAAAACCTTATGATAAAAGTATTCCCATTAAGAGACTGGCAACTAATTTTTGAAATCTGTAGCCCGAATCGGAGAAAGAGTCTTATTTTAAGGATAAAATACACTAACTTCGTTTTACAGATCTATCTATTGCTAATGCTATCATTGGTGCTTTAAAGAAATTATCTTCTGTTATTGAGAACGGCTTAAAATCTCGAGATGTACTTAATTCGGCAGGGTTCGGACGGGTTTTGTGATGCGGGATAGAAAAGACAGATTTAATTACGCAATTTATTACTCCGAGTAGGTTTAGCCTAACTTATCTGGAAATTATGCATCTGGCGCATTCGTTGGGAAAAGAGAGGAAATGCTTTACGGTCGCATTTTTACGACTTACCGAGTAGGAGAAACTCATTTATCCTAGTCCATCATCCTTGTTCAAAATCTACAAAGCGCTGTACCGAGAATTAAAAATACTGAAGAATGGAACCAAAACATGTAGTATAAGGCTTAATAGTAAATACGGACAACGCTTAACTTTATCAAGACTAATAGCTTCTTTATCTTAACTTTCAGAGCTATGCAGCATCCACACCCCCGAAACCGTCATCGGCGCCTGCGCACACGACGCTGCAGCGCTCGGTGCGCGTCGCGGCCAACAGCGGCGCGCCGGCGCGCGTCATCCCGCGCTTCCACTTCCCCCGGGGCCGGCCGCCGCCAGCCCACCAACAGGACCACGCGCTGCACAAAGTCCAGTCAGCGTTCGCCACCTTCCCCAACAGCCAAGTGAGTAGAACCATCCGGTACGCTACAAGCAATCTACAGGATTGGTATCATCATGTCAGCCGAACGACGCCCACTGCTGGGCATAGACCTCCCCCAAGGATCTCTACAAAGATCGGTCCTGCGCTGCCCGCATCCAGCGGCTTCTCGCGACCTTGACCAGATCGTCGGTCCACCTTGTAGGGTGTCTGCCCACGGAACGTCGTCCGGTAGGCTGTCGCCGTCGAGAACCTTTCCGCCCCAACGGCCATCGGTTCTCCGCGTTATGTGTCTCGCCCACTGCCACTTCAATGATGGAATCCTTCGAGCGATTTCGGTTGTTTTAGTTCTCCTGCAGATCTCATCATTTCTGATTCGATCGAGCAGGGAAATACCAAGCATCGGTAACAGAGTTGGTATGGTACAGTGTAACTGCGCGAATGGGCGGAGCAGAGCGCCATAGTTATATAGGTATCTAACGCGTTAGAGCGGGGGGGCTACCGGTAAAAAAATCCGGATATGGACATGGACTTCATTTGACATTTGAAGCCCATATTTTGTCCTTCTATGGGCATAATATGGGCTTCAAATGTCAAATGAAGCGCATGTCCATATCCATATTTTAAGCCGGTACAGGGGCAGGCACGCAGGCGAAAGTTTCGCGTTTCAACACTTTCGCGACGGAGGTGTGCTACCGGCAAGAAAGTGGAAAATATTTTCGTTATCTAACCTGCAGAACCTGAAAAATAAGAATTAATAAACTACAGTACATACAATTTGGTGTTCTTTACCACAGAAAAATTACGAACTCTCGTCTCAAGCCGTCTCGTTTCAAGTATAGAAGCGAAAATTGGGAATCGAATGGGTACCTAATCAAATAAAAAAAAACTAAATACTTATTCGGACCTGAAAGTCACACATGTTAATCTCACCACAAAGAGTCAACTAAGGAAAAGGATATACCTATTCGCGCGACGAGCAGGTACAGTTGAATGAAGCAAGTTTAATGAGTTTGTAACTCATTTTCTGCACGAACTTGAACAATGTGAGTTACTTTATTTGGATTTTATAATAACGAAATCAACTTCTTTTGGGATCAAAGCAATGTATGTAATATTATCGGAGATTGGTTAATTATAAAAACCGCATCTGAGTGACTATCGTAAATGCCAAATTCACCAATAAATAAGTCAAGTCTAGTTGGATGAAGCAGAATTCGCTTTGCTTCTCGAAAGAACAGTCGATTTTCACTTGGAATGATAACTTTTCTATTCTAAAATCGTTTTCATAATTTCGTCAATGACAATAATATTCTTTGCACTAAAATATTTTGAAAACAGACATTATAGCCTTTCAAAGGAAATCGTTACAAAGAGCCTCGTTTAAAGATTCAAATGCCGCATGTATAGAAAGTGGGTTGTGGCAGCCGGAATAAAGCTCGCGACTTCTGTATGCAAGGTTCGTAAAGAATTCACCTGCCACATGTTCGTGGCTTTATATTTTTAACCGACTTCTAAAGAGAAGATTATCATTTTGACCTGTATTTAGTTGATATAGTTGGAATAATATAATATTTAAGTATAGCGTTCTATTTAGGCTTCAAAGCACGTGTGCTAAATTTCGGAAGTGTATGTATGTATGTTTTGATTGTATGTTTGTCCACAAATTTCTCGAAAACTAAAAGTTATGTCGGTCGAGATGATTCTTTTTGACTTAAATTAAAAGCTATACTTACATTTCAGTCGAGTCGATGTTGTCCTTTTGTATGGAATAGCTGATGTTTTTTTCGCGATTCCGTTGTTGGTCCCATGGCCCCGAAATTGTTCATATTGATGGACACTATCATCCCCTAAAATTTTTGTACTACTGGGTCTCATAAGAAGGCTGAGCGAGCCCAGCGAGGCCCAGCGAGCAATGGAGAGAGCGATGCTTGGTATTTCCCTGCTCGATCGAATCAGAAATGATGAGATCCGCAGGAGAACTAAAACGACCGACATCGCTCGAAGGATTGCTCAGTTGAAGTGGCAGTGGGCGGGACACATAGCGCGGAGAACCGATGGCCGTTGGGGCGGAAAGGTTCTCGAATGGCGACCGCGAACCGGACGACGTTCCGTGGGCAGGCCCCCTACAAGGTGGACCGACGATCTGGTCAAGGTCGCGGGAAGACGCTGGATGCGGGCAGCGCTGGACCGATCGTTGTGGAGATCCTTGGGGGAGGCCTATGCCCAGCAGTGGGCGTCGTACGGCTGAAATGATGATGATGAATTAAAATTGAGTGGTGTATAGGGATGAATAGGACCAGCTGGTATAGGTTGAATTCTCTGAAATTTGATCCCTAACTCGTATATAACTTCACTGTTTTCTTTCACTTACATAGGTTTCTATAGATTCATGTTCGAATACTTTGAATGCAAAGTGAATGTGAATTGGCGGAATATCCAGGGCTCGTTTAAGGAGGGGCGGCGCGGCACGTGGCGCGGGCAAATTGTGCAATCATTGCGCGCTCGCGAGAGACGTCTAATCAAATAAGTCAATGTGACGCACCAACTGATACACAATACGCCCGCGCCACGCAACGCGCCACCTGCGCTAACAGAATCGTACCCCTCCTGAGTGGAACAGAGTTGTCTCAACTCTATGGTCAAATTATTAAAATCACAATGTCCTCCGCTTCTTTCAAACTTAAAACCAAGTTCTTACTTCGTAGTCAACAATCAAGACATGTACAAATATTGTTGTATGATTCTTAAATATAAAATTGAAAGTGCAATTTAATTATTGATGTAAGCCCGGTGATAAACAATCCGTGTTTGACTTTAAACACTAACGTCAAAAACTTAATAAGTAACTATTTTCATAGTCGTAACAATAATCCTCATACACGTACAATAGTAGTTTGTTACACAAGGGACGTAAGAGAGCTATTACGGAACAAGATCCAATTTGGCGCCCGTGCGAGCACAGCTCGCAAAGGGCGCTAATGGATCGAGTGCACCCGAGATATTTAGACGCCCGAGCGTGCGAAGCAAGCGAGGGCGAATATAGTTCGAGGGTGTAATAGCTACTTACAACCGAGGTAAACATTCTACTTTACATTATTCATGCGAGGTAAATAAAACATTTATATTGGTATGACAAAATGTTTTTTTTATAAAAGAAAAAATATTTATTCAAATTACTAATTTTAAATTTTAATACAGTCGTCGCAAGTGAACAAACATTTAATTCGATGAAATGCCGCCATTTTCATTGTTCTCTGCAGTAAATAGTTTTCTTATCATTTTATGAAAAAATATTGTTTGACCAAGGAGTTTTGCATAGCTTGAATGGTAAAGTTACTTTACATTTAAAGCATTCACCTGCTTGAATTGCAAAGTAATTTGAAAATGGAACGTTCTATCTAAACAATACACTGTGTTGCACATGCCAACTTACACAGCCTCTTACCATACTAGTAAATCCTAGTTACCGAGCAGTATGATGTAAAATAATAAAGAGACTATGACAAATATGAGTAATTTATCTTGCGGTCGGTCGTCTACTTCAATAAGAGCCGAAAACAAAAGTTTGGGCGTCTTCCAAATAGGGGCTCAGCTATGGCGGCCTGATATTGGAAAACCAAGGTCACAGGACGCCTGTTTTGTTAAATAAACTCAATTATCTTATTTGGCATACCTACAATATTTATATGGGAATCCCTAAAAGTCATTGAAGGATGAACGTCAAAGTCATTGAGAATGTTTCTCCTAAAAATAAGTAACTATGTAAAATATTTGTTTCAAACGTAAAATTTTGTGCATAGAAGCAAATATTAGAGTTTTCGGTCCCAATTTGAATCCCGGATCGAAAAAACAGATTGGAGGCCTATTGTCTATGTCTATGTCTTTTACAAATTATCTCTTTTGGTGCTGTGACAGAACTTTTAAGAAAGGTACCAAAAAATTACAAAAAATAAACAATATGAAAGTCTAACAGAAGAACAATATATTTAAAAAAAAATTACATCAGTTCTTTTCATATTTCATCCACAACGGAGTGCTACCACGTCACGTAGCCTTCATCACACCGTATGTAAAGTAATGATAAGGCTGAAGGTGAAAATTATCTCTAACTGCCGGAACACAATCACGCTGAAAACATCGTTCTTATGACGTCATAGTCAGCGTCAGAATAGCTGTAGCCAGGCGGACTTTGAACAAGCTCTACCACCAACTAAACCGAATACAATATGGGTCCACTGGGAATCGAACCCGAGACCTCAGGGTCTGATACCGGTGGTGTGTACCACTAGACCACAGAAGCGTTAAAAAGTTCCAAAACCGTAAGCAATTACATCTCAGACAAATTATAATAAGATCTTCGGGAGAACCCAGTGGTAGACAATTTACGATAATATTCGAGCCTTACTGAAATTGCGCTAGTAATTTATTGCCATATTAATTTGTGACGAATAATTTATTGTAATATAACGTACAATTTATGGGAAGAAAATCAGAAAACATTTTCGTAACTTCAGTTTTCTTTACTAAAATGAAATCAAATAAAATGTTAAAAAGTATAAATTTCATCTGTCAGAACCTTGGTTTCTAAGAATATGAAAACTTCCTAGAACTTTATCACTTTTGGAGACCAAAAAATAAGCATTTACTTCATTTTCAAAACTTAATCATTTGGTAAAAATCCAAATTGAACCTAAAAATCACTGAACTTTGTGTTCTATTCCAACCAAACCCTAGCACTTAGCCTTTCCCAATATTTAGCTAGGCACTAAAATACGCTGGCCGTATCGACGAGCGCATTCAGTGCAAACGTCATACATTCTTAAGCCTGGCGTCTATTACGCCATCGAATAAATAAGGGATTTATATACCACTGATAGTAAACTTAGCTCAAAGCACGGCTAAGATTTGCCTTGATCGCACAACCTCTTCGAAAAGGCGAACGAGGATGTTGGCGAAGTAGACACATCATCGTTCAGAACTATACCAATAATTTGTACATTGTAGCATGGATCCCGACAGCTCATTCATGCAAAGCAAAAGTTCTATAAGCTATTGGAGTAAAACTCAAGAAAAATAGCATTAGACATTTTTAATGCAGTTTAAGATAGAAAATTAGACCGTTTACTTTGTGCAGAAGTAACATTTTGCTTTGCACGAATGAGCTGTCATAGGACCCATGCTACATTATTTTTGGCAGCACACATTTGATGAATAGCATCAATATAATGGATGGTTTTGAACTATCTAATTACACATTGGCATAATCTTAATAGGCGGCACATAGTTTGGTGTGCTGTCAATAATTAGTGGTAACTACTGCCCAATTAAGAATTGGCAGCTTCTCGTTGCAAATACCCGCAGAGTGTTATCACCAAACATTAATACTTTAGAGTGCCTAACCCGTTGTTGAAAATCCACAACTTCGAGCAGTAGGTAATGCTGACTTCGTGCAATAGCTTGTGACCGGACACTAACTTGCAGATGCAGCTCATTTTATGTGCTAGCATTGTGGAAACCGACCTTAAAGCGCAGCGGCTGGCGATCTGCCAAGCCTGGTTTCACCCCATAACTGCCAAGTGCATATTACGCTCATAATCCATCAAATCAGCTTGGAAACAACATGGTTATAACCACATACGACTAACGACCTATTTTCGTTGCTTGAGAAGCTGTAGGTGTAAGGGCTTGGCAAATTGGATGAAACATATATGCTAATGGTCTTTGGAAACTTATACTTAGCTAGGTTATCATTATGCGATTGGTAACTACGTTGCTTAGTTTGAGCAAATATTTTTGAATATTGTAGTGTGAAGTATGCGTAAGCATTGTATTACCTTAAGCGAAGAGTTATTAATCTAAGCCTAAAACATTATAATTTCCATGAAATCCAAACTAAACTAAACTGAATATTTTAGTTTCATTATACCTAATATATTTTTTAAGGAAAATACGTTTTTGCTTTGTTTATAATATTTGTATTTAGAAACCTTAACACTACCTATTATTGTGTATCTGAAAGAATTAGGAGCAATTATAAAATCTATTTGTGCGCATATGCACATAAATATTCTTGTGCGTTCTAGTAGGAAGTAGCATACGACAGTTCGTATTTGACATATATAGACATTATACCTAGACAACGTTACCTTTCAATTACCGCGTAGGAAAAAAAAATATTTCGATGCTAAAATAAATACATACAATAGTCAACTTTATATGGAAACTTCAACAGACGCTTTGTGACTACCGTTAGGAGCTAAACAAGAAGTAAGTAGATGATGAAACTTGATAGCATAAACATAAACTTAATTTAGTAACTTGGATTGAGATTACTTGACACAGAAAGCAAATGGCACGTTTCAAATGATGGTATCGTAAGTAGACATGGTTTGCCAGTGTAAACATTGTATGTTATGAAGGTTTCTAGTCCGTAGTTCCTGTTCCCTTGAGAATATTGGGATAAAAAGTATCTCGTGATGTCCTATTCTGGGTCTTTATGGTCTGGTAAGAAAGTTTTGAATCTTGTAAGTAGGTACATATTTTCCAAGCCAACATTTTCTTAAATGTCTTGTCTTCTTTGAAATGGATCTAAGAATATTTAAGTAATTATTCGTCATTCTCGAACGACGAGTTCAATTATTTAATTAAATCAACAGAACTATTTCAATTTATTTTATCAAACAAAACCAATATAGCAAAAACGTTCCTTCGAATAAGTTTCATTTTTAATAACAATAAATTCTTAGGATTAATGTGGCATGTGCTTATTACAGAATCTCACTCTATACAATATTCTTCCGCACCAAAACTAAATGAGATGTACTACCTACGGTATTTAAATCAGCTCAAACACCATACATTATGCCCTTATCTGTGTCCGTTCGTCTGTAATTCACATTGTCACGTCGAGGACGTGGGATATTTCCCACGATTATAGACGTCAGTAATGCGGTATTAACGCCTGCATCAGTGTACATTGGACAGTCCTCCAAGCACTATAAATGTTGACCTTAAAACCGCCCTTGTCGCATGCGTAATACGATTGGTTTTTGTACTACAAATGTTATGCTTACGTGTTGAAGATTGTAATGCAGTGAGGAAATCGCCTCTTAAGTATAATTTGATTGTTGTGTAATTTCAAATGTAATAACTGGTAATAACCTATTGAGGGCTCTCGATGACATCATTTTGAGCTAAGATCATGGAAATTATTATAAGGTTGACATCGGAGGCAAGGAAGCGTAGCAAATAAAGAAATTAGAGCGAATCCTGTAATTCCTCTATTTTTAACTTTTTTGTCAGATAGTATATATATATACGATAATCATAGGAAAACATTAACTTTTTATTTGATCGTAGCTTATGAATTTAGTATGAATGCATACAAAACGCTCTAATAGGGCTATAATTACTATGAGCATAAGTACGTACCTGAAAGCATTTCAACTCTATGATTTGTCCAAATATCGCACACTATCCGCCAAAATCTTTGGAAGAAGCTCTTTCCAAACTCCCACACTTATTCCAATCTCTATTGATTTAAAAACCCCAAAGACATTCAGATAGAGCGCTACACCTTTTGCATCATTGATGACGTCACGCCCATTGACCCCAACGTAGTTTTTATTTACTCCTGTGTCCCAACCCCAAGTCATAAGTGCTGATGGTCACGCTCACATCAAAGACAGCATTAACAGCGACCCCTTTTCATAGATTTAGGTCATCGGGCCGTTGTAGGATTGACTGGATGGACTGGATATTCTGGTGTGTTTGATTCAATCATCAATAAAACAAAAGTAATCTAAGTATACAGAAAATAATATGGGTTTTACATGCGAAAACATAAATACCTACACGAAGGACAAGAATTCCAAAACAAGCATCAGAATCATTTATACACTAGACTTTACCATCGAATTAACATAAACGTAAACGATACCGAACATTCAAAACTTCCTTTCAATAACCTTCTACCAACTTGCCAAACCCAACTTACTCCAGTTCTTTAAAAGTCAACGTTGTAGCAACAACCTTATCAATTAATCATTTCCAGGTCAAATCCTGCTTAAACTAAATGCCAGCGGCCGGCGCCTATCTCTAAGATATCTAGTGGACAGATATTGGATTTTGCGCTGAGTATGCTAAGGCAACCTTGGGTCTGAAAGGCTTGGCTCTTATAAAAATTGGCCTTGATACCTCTCCTATCAAATTGGATGGCACATCTAAGATATTGCATTATTTAACGCTTTGAGATGGTCCGTGTTTTGGTTCAATAAATGTAAAAGTATAATTTTCTGCCTGTTTAGTTTTGTTGTCGTTAGGTTTTTGTCATTATGATGATCGGAATATAATATTAATGATAACAATATTATAAAAGTGTTGAAGTCAAAGATTCGCTGTAAGTTATAAAAGTAATAATAAGCATACAAAAAATAAAACATTATCCGTATAATCGTATTTTATCGTTTTCAATTAATTATTTGAAGTATGTAGGTAAAGAGCATAAAATTAAGCTAACAAGATCTGCAAGTTTTCATAAATTAATTACTAAGTTAATTATACGCCTGCATGATACGTTCACAACATTAGCTGATGCAACTACAGCATTATTACAAAGTGGTTTTTTCAATGTACTGTATAGTTACTGTTAGCTGTAGAACAGTCATTTACACAGTCGGCAGCAAGTTATGCTTTGTACACAGAATGGAACAATTTTATTTGGCCGAAACGAACTAGCACTTAGCCTTCATCACACCTGATGTTAAGTGATGTCATCATCACTGAAGGTCACAGGCTGAAGGTGGAAGCGCACTACTTGCGGAATCTTCTACCACTGAGGACTCTAAGTTCCGCATCACAACAATGCTGAAAACATTATTGTTATAGCGGGCGACAGACTATGATAAGATGTAGTAGGTAGCGAGAGGGACTCAGAATCAGAACAATACCTACCACCAACGAAATCGAATACAAAAACCCCCACTGGAAATCAAACTCGGGACCTTGGGTCTGATATCGCTAGTGTGTACCTTGCTTGAGCTGACCGCAAAGGTGGTTAAAATTCATCAACCACCACTGTGATTTCTAGCGTGATATGCGGGTGCGCTCAAGGTCATTTGCGTTAAACTTGAAATTCTGACAAGTGTACCTCCCTACATTATAAAAACGACATTACAAGGTGACTCCTCTGATCTTCCTGATGGACCATTGTGTCGGCGCCATGTTTATTACCACTATAATTACGACAGATCCGCTCCAGTGAAGCGTTTCTATTCCTTGTCTAATACCAAAGGTTATCGTGGTATTCTTATATTTAGGAATCAATTATTATAACTAAACAATTAGCACAGCTTAATACTATCTATTGTTTGTTTGTATTTGTTGTTTACCTTTTTAAGTGGTCGTTTTATGCAATTATATTTTCACCGTGTGTGATTGTCCCTATTTACCCATTCTTTATTGGTTTGTACTATTATAAGGTTTTATAGTTTGTAAATTGTTTGATAAATTTTACAGTAAGTACCTACATTCAATCTTCGATTAACAATAACACCTAGTTCGATCGAAGACATTGATTTTATATTTCAAAATCACTACCTACTACCTTTATCAAATTTATTGCACTTTATTTCACTGCGGCTATAGGAATTCCGAAACTAAAATTTAAAAATATATCTTGATAAATAAAACACTTTTACGGATTTTTTCACGCAATTTATTCAACAACTTAGTTACATTTTAGTTGTTTTTTTGAGTTTTTTTTGGTTTATCCGACGTTTCGGCACCTTTCCAGGGGCCGTGGTCACGAAAAACTACCCACTATTTTTTGATTTTAATAAAAGAATATACCCACTCTAATTGTCTTTGTTTTTCGTTCGGAAACAGGATACGGTTAGGTATTGATTATTTTAAAATTATATTTAATTATAACAAAATGATTTATTAATTTAATATTTTGATTTGTTTAAGTAATTTGGATAATAATTATTTATAGCAAAGCAAAAAGTTACTGACTCGACCACCAGTTCACAAAAGTTGGAGCCCTTCGGAGAAAGAACTGGCAAGAAAACTACGAAGGGGGACGATCTCCGTTTATTAAAATTATTTGCAAAAAGAACTAACCGTATCTTTAGTTCTTTCAGTGTGTGGTTTAGGTGGTGGTAGGTTAGTGGTGGTTTAGGTGCAGAGAACAAACTAGATTGTGACTGTGGGCTCTCCTACATTGGGCAAAAGCTGGAATTATCTGCTTTTGTTTGTCACATGATCAATCAATTATCTACTTCCCACGACTTCAACCATCAATATGAATATTTTTAATAAAATAATTTGAACCTTTTTGTTTCATCCGGCGCCGATCTTACTATAAACGAACGCACCGCCCGCGCTACTAGGTAAAAATAAATCGCTAATCGAAAAAAATGGAAAAAATAGCCGTGTTTTACGAAAAACCTGATAACTTAGGAATTAGGCTATATTTTTTCATTATGTAAAGTGTGTTTGGCTTATGAATGTTTTATCTATTTTCAGGTACTAAATTATACTATATTACTATAGTAATATATTAGTTCTACATGGTATAAGTGCAGCAATAAGCTATTTGACTGAATTCTTTGAAGAATTTTTTTGAAATTTTTTGTCATTTTATTAGATATATTATTAGATTTGATTCCTATAACTTCCTCTGTAAAACACTAAAATAACACTTTTTATAACAGTAAAACACAATTTACCTTGCTTTTTGCTTCGAAATAATAAGATTACACATATTATAAAATATTATAAACATTTGCAGAGGCAGAGCGAAAAAAATGAGACTTTCTTTTTTCTATATCAATTCGAACGAAACATGCAGAGGGATATGAATTTTACAGCCTATAGACAATGTATGCAGCTTCCATATAAAATCAAGTGTCCCATACACGCATAGACTCCTTCATGGAGTAAAAAAATGTAATCTGTGCCGGCCGGCGCCTGGTCAATATTGGCCGCCCCGGGTTTGAGTGAACACTGACAGCTATATGCGTGGTCAGAATTGGCCACGGCGGGGATCAAGGGTTAAGGAAGGCCAATGATCCAGCACTGGGGACAAAAGCTGTAATAAACACTTTTAACGATTTTAAAACTAGCATATTTTAACCTGAGGAACCTACACGTTAAGAGTAAACAGTACAGTAGCAAGACAGAGAAGAGTGCTACAAACTTATCTGATCCAGTCGTCATATATGGAACATTTGTTTTTTTAAATAATTATGTAGGTACTGACTGACAGCCGGGGTCCGTTTAACAGCTACAGTCCCACCAACTTATCTGTAGAATGACGCGAGGCGCCACGATCGACTTCGGCACCACTTTTGATCGCTTTCGGCATATAAGTACCTATATGATTTTCATACAAAAACCTTGTAAATATTTGGAAAAACAAAAACTTTTGACTGAACAGCACAGACTACATCGACTGACAACAGCAAAATGACGTTTTGGCCGCTTCCGCAGTAGTTCCGCTTTGGCTACATACAGATAAGTAGGTGACACTGTATTTTGTATTGCGATTGCAAATGACATTCTCTCTGACAAATAACTTTGTATATGTATAGTAGTCTTCTCAGCCTTTCTATAGTGCGACAAGCATTTCTGTTCCGGTGATAATCTTTGGAACTTATCATTTCATACAACAGTTTTGACGGGTAATTTCGTATTGCCAGTGGCTCCTCTTTCACGGCTGTTACTAGAACAGACAAGAGTGTGGGACTATACCACCGTATATATATATGCTAGTGATTATACTCTAACGTTTACTCTACCCGGTGTACCCCAGGAGACTAAAACATAATACATAATATGTAACCTTCTCCACAACATTATATAGGTAGGTATGCCATCCCAAAGTGCAGAGTATTTGTGTTCCTTGAGGTATGCCTGCCTGATTTATTGGCAGTACCTACCTATGACCAGCGAAAGCGGTCATCATAGCTAGTCTGTCTGCAAGAAAACAGTAATTTTCATCAATTGGTACCACTAATAACAAAATGACCCATTTGTATAGAAAGTGCAGAATGTTCACAGTTATAACGACTTTCAAATTAGGGTAACTACCGGTACCTACGAGATTTTCTGAACAACTAGAATCTAGGCATCTGAATTTCTAGCCAACTAGAGTTTGAAGATAAAATTAAGTACCTAAGTACGCTACCTACCTACTTTATTTTCCTTAAAAAAATTGTTTTAAGGTAAATATTAGCAAAACAGGCCTACCTAACATAAACACCTTACTAAATGGGTAAAAAAATCGTAAGTTAATAATAAATGGCAGGCCATAAGGAAATCTCTGGATGTCTCTGGATTCGATCAAGTTCTGAAGTAGGTAATATTTGTGTGTTTCGTTTAAATAATTTCGAAAGAGGTTAACAATACTTAAACCAATACTTACTTAGTCAAAGGTGTCAACAATACTAGACTCGAATGTTTGAGTAAGAATAGCGATGTTAGCTCATCAGTATCGCCGCTGTCGATGTTAGTCGCCCGTCAGCCTAAAAATAGTCGTCGTGTCGGTTTGACCTACTTTAGGGCGGTCGATGACCCCGGCACGGGAACGCCATGGATTCTATGGGGTTCAATGGGAAGCTAAGGGACCCGGGAGGGGAAAGCACGATTAGCTTTCACACCTTTTTCGCATTCTTTTGTTTTCGAACCCTCTTGTTGTTTATTTTGTTTTGTTGTAAAACAAAACACTAACGGAAAATATATCTCATCTTCAGCTAAAATGCGAAGTGAGTGTCGACGAAGCCAATTATTGTTATGTCATTTCATTCTTACCCAATTATAAATTAAGATCAATAATTATTTTCTACTGCTACGCTAGTGTAGCAAATTGATATATTTTTAGCCTACAATGAAGTTCTGAGACTTGTTGTCAATCAAAAACCGTGAAAATGTTTTTGCGAATCAAATGCTTAAGTTTTCATGAGATTCTTTACTAAATACGACTCTTTCAAAGAAAATAAATAAAGACGTAAACAATTTGAAATATCAAGATTGATCACATGTAAAAAAACAATAGAATTTGTTTACTAAATTACCCTAAAGAACCAATAGACCGTGAGCCAGATAGCATATTTTGTCAGTCATTTCCTCTCGAGCGAAAACTCGTGCAATGCTTGAGAGAGTTGTATTATGAATTATGGTGAACGTCAGCTGCCGCTCCGTGGGTGGGTGGGGCAGCGGCAGCCCCTCAAACACGTAAAAAAATATTTTATTTTCAGTCTGCTTTTTTTATTTTTTTTTATTTTATTTTCTTAACAAATTTTCAGTCGGGAGGAAATGACTGAAAAAAAATTTTTTTTTTTTTACGTTTGAGGGGCTGCCGCTGCACCACCCACCCTCGGAGCGGCAGCTGACGTTCACCATAATTCATAATACAACTTTCTCAAGCATTTCACGAGTTTTCGCTTGAGAGGAAATTGGTCAGTAAAATCTGTTGCTGGCTCACGTACTTCAAGTTCTTCTTGTAGGTAACTAATGTTTGAGATTATTTAGTTTCATTATTCTTCATTAGCTGCTAGGTAGGTAGGCGTAACAAACTTTTTAATTTATTCCGGCCTGTATTCGCATGTCAGACCCGCGTCACAGACCCACAACACAAAATATCTGTGCGGGCAAGCGTGCGGCAAATAAATCATACCTAATTATTTTGGGCTTAATTTAACTTGAGATAAGCGATTCAAAAAGTTTGAACTTATTTTAAATTTATATTGTATAACACATAATATAATTATCTTCTCTACCTATGTACCTACCTATATGTATAATAAGAATTGCTGTTCGTTTAGTTTGTCTCGCTATAATTCAGAAACAGCTTGACCAATTTGAATACTTTTTCTTTTGTTTTGTTTGCTTATTAGTCAGGGGTGTAGTCCGGTCAATTTAGACATCCGAACATAGGTACATTCTCTGAATAACTGAATTACAAATGAAATTTAAAATGTCCTCATCGATCCGGAACCTGGAAAAAAAATATTCGAGGTCAAATGTCAAATTCGCATTTTTTCAGCAAAACTGTAAGTTTTATCGTAAAATTAGCAAGTTAGTTAAAGTCCGTTCGGTTAGATAGTGTCGGTACACCCGCACGGCATTGTGGCTCTTGCTATAAAATGCAGATATAAAATAATACACTCAAGTTGGGTACCAAAGTCAATTTTAATGAAAATTTGGATATTTTATATAATAGGAAGTTAAATAAGTGATTTACAAATAATAATAAAAAATATTATTTTTTATATGATTATTATGATTATTCATCATCGCTCGAATTATCACAAGTCACAAACCGCCGTTACCACCTGTATTTATAATAAAAATAGATTATTAAAGAAAATATAATTTAATAAATGCCGAATCCCAAAATCCAATTCCATTTGCGGGTGTACGCCGCACGCGGCTTCTTTTGCTTATGCGGCGGCAGCCCTTGACAAGAAGCGGCACGTGCCAAGGCGGCGCGATAAAAGGGCGACACTATCTAAGCGAATGGACTTTACTCAACCACGCCAAAACGGCTGAACGGATTTGGCTGAAATTTTGGACACAGATACTTTGTAGTCTGGAGAGGAACAAAGGTTACTTTTCATCCCGGAAAAATATCACATTCCCGCGGGATAACGTCGTCGTGTAGTCCACGCGGGTGAAGCCGCGGGCGCACAGCTAGCCTGCTATAATGCAATCGCTTAGAATCACAACATACCCGTGGAATAGGCCTACCGGGGAAACCACTTTAAAAAATCGGCCAAGTGCGAGTCGGACTCGCTCATGAAGGGTTCCGTACCCACTTTTCAAAATCAAAATCAAAATCAAAAATCATTTATTCATTTTAGGCTGATACAGCACTTGTGAACGTCAATGAAGCTACGCTATCGGTTCGCAAATCCTACGGCGGGAGGCGGCAAGAAACTCGCCAAGGGCAATTTTTTTCTCCCTGTCATATTTCATACAGAGTGGTCAAATTGAAAAGTGACTTTAACATAATATAATATGTAAAAAATTTTTAGATTACCTCCCCTACACTTGAAGTTCAAGTGTAGGGGAGGTAATCTAAAAATATTTTTTTTCCAAGTTTTACTTTACCACTTTGTTGGCGTGATAAATATATACATGCTAAATTACAGCTTTCTAGTACTAAGAGTCTTTGAGCTAGACTGGGGTCAGACGGACGGACAGACGGACAGACGGATATGGCGAAACTATAAGGGTTCCTTGTTGACTACGGAACCCTAAAAACGCGCTACGTCAAAGGTGGCGTGGAAATGTGCATATGATGCACATTATTGATTACAACTTTTCCAACTTTTTGAACAATTTTTTGAATCGTTGTATTTCAGAAACGGTAGCTCTTGAGGAAATAGTATTGGAATATTATTCTGTGGTACTGGTGCATTTTTGTAGATAATTACATGGTCTTCAATTTCGTCTGAGCTACTTTTATTATAAAACTTATCGTTTTGCTGAAAATTGCGATATACACATTTTTTTACCTTTGACCTCGAGTATTTTTTTTTTTGTCTGGCTGTCTTATTTCTAACTGCCAGGACACAATAGTGCTGAAAACATCATTGGTATGGCGTCGGACTTAGATAAGATGGTGGTAGCTAGCCAGGCGGACTAAGAGCAAGTCCTACCACCAACAAAACCGAATACAATATATACCCCCACTGGATATCAAACCCGGGACCTCTTGGTCTGAAATCGGTGCGCACCGATTTCAATTTTTTCCATCAAAAAGAAAATGCGGTAATTTAAAAAGAGACTCACAAAAAATATTAATGTCTTTTTGCTAAAACATTTATCATGGCTTCATTATCCGTATTTCGTATCTAGTTTTTGGCAATATTATAGTTTTTCATTTTCTTAATGAGAAGATAAGTACTTAATTTATTCGTAACTGATGTATCTGAAAAAAGATATTACATTTCTATGGTTTCTATGGGTTTTTCTCAATAATTGCAATATAACCAAAACAACTTAAAAAAAAATTGACGGTGTCTTTGTTAAGCCTCCAAAATAGTAAAAGCTATCAAATAAACACATAAACTGTACTTGGCCACAAGTAAGTTAAAATTGCAGTCCGTGCGGTGCGGTGTGGTGTGAACCACTAGACCACAGAGGCGGTTAGAATACTTACTTAATATTTTAAAGAGGAAATACTTGTATGTAATGAATAAACTCAAAACTACTGGACCGTATTTAAAAATTCTTTTATATTTGAAATGGTACGTTATCCCTGATTAACATAGGCTATATTTTAACCCGATATTCCCACGGGAACGGATACCACGCGGGTAAAACCGTGAGGATAATAAAAATTGATGTTAAATAATAATGGTGATTTTGTATAAAAAGTCGTCCAACTGATGACGTGCTAAACAAGAGTCACTATTTTAGCCGATTTACATTTGTAGGAGGTAGTGTATACTTCTTTAGTAAATTTAGAAGCGCTTCGCGATCATTTTATTATTATCTGTCTAAAAAGGATAAGAAGTTCACCGGGTCCACTAATACTTAATATAAAAATATGTTTAAGGCAGAAGTTGTAAACGTTATACCTATGCCCGGTTTCTAATTGAGAAATCGAAGTTGAGAACTAAGTAAGTAGGTACTCAAATGTTACTCAACCATACAAATTTTGTACCTAAGTGCTCAACTTCAATTTTTCAATTCAGAAACCGGCCATTAGTCTTTATCAGACATTTAAAAATCAGGCTTACTATAACATCTGACTTGATTTTGGCGCCAGTTTAAGTAATTTGTCAGATTATTTCTATTTTTAAATGGTTTACGGTGAGGACGAAGATCAGAGTAAAAATCTTTGGCGATCAAATATCTTTAAATCCTGTCTCCATGTTGTACCTTTATCACAGCCTATATTAAATAATTATGACACGTGTTAAGTAATGCGCAGAAGCGGTAACCGAATAGGTGTTATTCCAACACTGTCCTTAAAAGGACCAATTAGCTAATGCCACAGAAGTGTCAAATGTCGTGGGTTAAACTGTAAAGCCGTAAAGTTAACCGCACGTAAATGCAACATTGCAAGAACGACATAGGCAAAGGAAAATGGTTCTTAATGCTTTGGGTTACGGTCATAGACCTGATAGGTTTGGACACGTGTCTCTCTTGGCCTATATTCCTTAATAGCGGAAGCCTGGACATCGGCTCGTGGGACGCGTGACCGTGTCCACGTACAGAAAGGAAGACTATAAAAGTTAGTCTAATATTATTATGACGAAAAGTTTGCGAAATTGGTGCAATGACTCTATACTCGACTTTTATCAATATCTTAGCGACAAACCAAAATACTTACTTGTATGCATGATTATTTTTTATAATGTTTTGTCTGAATATTTCAAATGATCTATGTTTCAAAAGCGCTGTACTTTCATTTTTAATGGTGAATAAATAACCTTGTTTGTTACAGAAGAGCAACTTTAATTACCCACCCCTGTGACGACGTCATTCGTCACTGTTGTTGATACAAAGCTTATGATTCACAGAAACTTTACGCATTTCAATGTCTTTGACCTTTCTTTAAATAAAATTACTTATATAAGTGAATGATTCAGAGAATTTATAATTATTCAAAATTTATAATAATTCGAAATTACGTAACCAAACATGCCCGAGTACATATAGTACCTATAGTATCTACAAAACCTTTGGCAATGGTTTAACGGCGGAAATGCGGATCTAGATACCACATTCCGGTGAAGCAACTAACAGTGGTTGTCCCATAAAATTCAGTACGTGCTTGTAATGTTGTTTGTGCACTAAATAAAATGGAAGGAATGAATATAAAAATACTGTCGCACTTCCCAACGATGTTTGTAGAGTAGAGGTAAGTATAGGAAATTTAATTTAGAATAAACAACAGTGGCTTATTGCCACACTACTTAACACGAATGTTTGAAAAGAAACAGTCAAAACACAGTACCTACTAGTAACACAGTCTTCGTACCTATCATCAATCATTCGCCCTACACGATTATTCATTATGCGCTAGCCGTCGCAAGTTATGTCAAAAATTAACTAAACGTGGAAAAATATAGTGCAAAATCATGAAAAAATCAAGCCAGTTTTCTGAAAAAAAATTTGAAGCGAAAACTTCTTTAGCGGCGTTGTGCACCGTAAGACGTCTGATCGAAAAACTGTTACAATGTCATTAGAATACGAAGGCAAATTTCGCATCCTTTCCCAATGTGGTGATGGCTCTGGCACCTCGGTTAGAAAACAGGCGGCGCGCGGCGGCAGAACAGAAGACAAATCCAGTCCGTATTATTATTATTTTTTTGTCCAAATCTTTTTTTTTGTGAAATAGTCTAGGAGAGCCCTTTATCAACGCATCTAATTTCATCTCTAATACTACTATATACTTTCTAAAAATCAACGGGTTAAAAAATTTAAGAATATCAAAAATGTACAACGTTAATATTCAAGTTTGCACTTCTGCCGGCACTCCCGGAGTGCAACTCGCTCTTTTTTTATTGAAACCATGAAGAAGATAATGCATTACTTACAGCTAAAGTTCTGAAACATCCTTCAAAGTTGCTTAGGAAGAGCCAAGCCAACGACACACATTTACCCTGTTTGAATAATATCTTTCAAATATTTGTAATCTTAACCTCCTAACTAATCAATTCTATCGAGCAAATATTCAGATAAACAAACGATAGTCTATATACGTAAGATAATGTCGTAATATTAGACATTAGTCTACGTTCAAAATGATTTAATAGGGCGACCCCGTTTAACATCAAACACAACGGGACAGTCTTCCTGACGAATTTGTGATGAATGACGCGTTGATGCAACAGCCAACACAAGACAAATATGTTGTAACACAAATACGTTGATAAATTCTAGAAACTGCTCATTTTCATTATTCATCCGGTGTTGTAGAGCAACAACATCTGAAATAGAATCCTAATATACCAAGGTTGGTGTCAACCTACGGAATAACTGCCTCCAAAAACTACGGAAAAATACTGCGGATAAATTCTTTTATACCATTATTCTCCATTATACTATCCTCAAAGGCTTAGGACTATTATTAAAGATCAGTTACTAGGCAACAGATATTTTAGTAGGCCTATTTCTTAGAAGAATATTATTGATTTGAAGCTATTACTTGTCGTCCTTGATAGATCAAAGACGATAGATAGCGGATTGCTATATATCTAATATAATCTATTGAAAATATTGAAAATGAAGTAGGGCAGGCGTACCGGTTTTGGTCACTGTACCGGTTTTGGCCACTTTTTGCTCTAAAAGTTTTCTAAACAACTTTTAGCCATTTTTGATAAAGGCAATTAAAATAAGGTATTTTAAGGTAATAATAACAACCGTTAGAATTCCTTATGTCATACGATTTTTTTTTCAATAAATTCCATTTTCTGTTTGAAAAAAATGTTTTGTATGAAAATTTTAAGAAATTTGTTTTGGATGAAATACTTTATAAACCTTTGTTTTTTACAATTAAATTGTTGTTTTGCAATTGACTGGTTTCTAGCGCATTAGATATTATTGATTTTACCTGGGTTTGGGTTTGATTTTTCGCAATACTTACAAAAGTTTAACTATCAGTAAGTGGCCAAAACCGATACATTTGGCACCTCTCACACATTGTGTAATATAAAAAAAACTATTTTACTTTTATAAATTTGAATAATGTACCTTTAAAGGTAGATAAATTATATATAATTTAAGATATAATTTGTGTCTTATATACCTAAGACCATTTAGTACTTAGTGCTTAAAAGTCAAAAAATCCTTTAAGTGGCCACAAAGGGTACCTCTGCCCTACTTAATAAAAAAATCAACCCGTCTCATAACTAGCTCCGATGGGACTCGAACCCAATTTTCATTATCAAAATAAAAAAATTGCATTGCAATTGCAAAAAAGTAAAAGTAGGTAGCGTTTTAATCTAACTAAACATTGTATAGTTTACATATTCACAAAATGCTTAAAAATGAAATCGTTCTTCCTCAGGTGCCTCGAGAGAGCTTCAAGCACATCGTAAAGGCGTGCGAGTGCCCGCTCTACTGGAAGATGCCACTGTTCTTGGCGACCCAGCAGAACCTGCACGCGCCTGTTGATGGACACAAATTTATTGACTTCTGGAGAGAGTGAGTCTCTACTCTCATCTTCATTATCAGCCATTTTAATGTTCCACTGCTGAATCGCTGGCCTTCCTTATGGATGGATAATGATATTGGGGTATCTTACACCACGCGAGCCTAATGGTTATTGGTGGCTGTAAACTACTGAAAATGCAGCCATGACCAACGGCTTAACGAGTAGCTCCCGAAATAACGACTACGTTTGCGGGAAATTCGGGTATATGTATTGCGTTGGCGGACGATAACCCAATTTATTTAATCCTCAACAAGATCGCTAGGTTTAAAATCGATCAAATATCCAGTGTGTTGGTAATCATACCAATTTACTTTGATCCTCAACGTACCTATACATATAATCTTCGATTGAGATTTGATTGAGTAGAGGACAATGCTCGCGTAGTATGAAAATAGCCTGAGCCGTAGGTACACAAACCTAATGTATCTCAGAAGTTTAGTAATACAAAAAAAAAAGAAATTCTTTGTATGGCGTCATTGTTCTCTATTTTCCAACAGTACCAAGTGTTATTTTTCTTCTATTATCCGTGCTTACATTATTCATAAAACAAACCGTTCTTACATTACGAAACTTTAGACGACCAGTCGCGAAAGCTTGTCATTTGTATTGAGTGTCATGTCGTATAACAGTCGCGTAGTGTGCGAGTCGCTATACAAATGTATGGCATTTGGGAGATACGCCCGTCGGCCACTCGTCTCCTTAATACCAGCAGAGTTGAGCAGGGTCGTCTGTAACTATCGTAATGTAAGACCAGTCTTATAATCATTTCTTTGCATTCTCATTTTTGTTTACACGTGTCTGCTCTACTGTAAGACGCTCACAACCAATCGTTCTCCCCAGGATGACTTCCCAGTGCCACGATCAGGCGTCACGGTTCGTGTACGTGTTAACTCGGGGCAAGAGCAGCACGCTGGCGCCCGAGGACTTCGTGCCGCTGGTACAGGACGTCGTAGACACGCATCCGGGACTCTCCTTCCTGAAGGAAGCCACGGAGTTCCACTCTAGATATGTGCATACTGTAAGCAGAGTTTTATTATTTTGTTAGTCCTTGCAAAATTAGAATTAAAGCATACCTGGGGCAAGACCAGCACGCTGGCACCCGAGGACTTCGTGCCGCTGGTACAGGAACGCATCCGGGACTCTCCTTCGTGAAGGAAGCCATGGAGTTCCACTCTAGATTATGTGCATACTGTATGTGCAGCCCTTGTAGCGCCCGTCTTTGGACATAGGCCTCCTCTCTCTTTTTCCACTCCTGCCGGTCTGCTGCCACGCGCATCCAATTGGTGCCAACTTGCTGCCGGATATTGGCAGTCCATCTCTTGGGTGGCCGTCCTCTCCCGCGGGGCGTTAGCGCGAGGTCGCCATTCATAGTAAGTAAGTTAAAATTAAAGCAGTAACGGTCAGTTGCCTAAACTTATACCTACCCAAATTTTCTTTAATGCCCCAATATTTGGGCTATGATCTGAGTATTCGGTACAAAGAAAAGTTTATATGTACCAATAAACTTTTCGGCTTCACTGATTTAATACAGATAGAAGACAAATCTAATGATTTCGTTAACCTTTTCTGTTCGAACGTTTCGTCCTTGGGTATTGCAAGATATAATCATACATAACTAGCATCTTCCGAGATATTGGCGTCTAGACTGAGATTATGGCAAAGCTCTCTACGGGCTAAAAGAACGAACGTGGGTGCTATATATGCAGCCAGCCGTAGGCGTCTAACTACATTTTTATCGATTCACTAATTAATGCAAGCCCTGATAACCTCGGTGTCTGCATCCAAACTTATATCAAAAAAGGCAAAAGACTCATATAAAAAAAGAATGTAAAGACGAAAAATAAAAAGCATATAAGTAAACACAATTTCACAGAAATAGATTTTCTCTGAAAATAAGTTAGGTATCTACTTCCCCTACATTAAGCTTCATCTCTGTCGACTAATGTCCCGTTATTGAGATACAATTTGTTATGTTCTCTTGGGATATTCCTGTGGAACTACTAAGTGGTTTAGTCGGGAATAGTTAGCTTCGGGTCGACCGATTATCTTTTATATGGTTTATTACTTTGGACTTAGAGCGTACCTACCTACTTTGATGTTGTGTTCCTGATTGAATGTTTTATTAGTCGTTGTCTCGTTGTATAACTCAGAAACTCCTTTCTGTGTAGTTAATAAAATTAATTTTCTTAAATAATGTTGTCCAAAATCGTCATTTTGGACGTTTTGAAACGTATTTTTAATATAGGATCTACCATCTACCTCTTGCTTGGGCTCTGTGCTATTTAAGTATTTAACTTGGTATCAACTCGAAGGTATTAAGTTTAGCCATTACGGTTAAAGTTGTATATGAAAAGTATTGTTAAATAAAGATTATTATATAATTTAACAACGGAGTGGTCAAAGTAGGAAACAATGTATTTTTATTTTGTTCGCAGGTGATCGCTAGGATATTTTATTGTGTTAACCGATCTTGGTCTGGTAGAATAACAATGGCAGAACTAAGAAGATCGAATCTATTACAAGTGATTCAATTACTAGAAGACGAGGAAGATATAAATCAAGTTACACAATATTTCAGGTAATTCCAAAACCTTTGTAGTGTTAATTTATTGGCTAAATTTAATAGGTTTTAAGTTTAGCAAATGGTAGTGTATTGAGCATAATAATTTGGTAATAATATTGTCGTAAGTACCTATATGATTTAAAAGCTCTTCATAAAAACGATAGAGCATTTTTTTAAACATTATAGATGTTAATGAGTTTATCCTTATTTAGTGCAAGCAACATTAATAGTGAAACGAAACAACAGTCTTTCCTTATTTTTTTATACTTGAGTTCACACCGCGAGCTACAAATGGTGCTGGCTCTAAATGTGACAGTTGCGCTATCCATTTTCATTTCGCCTTAACATTTCATTCAGCCATTATGTTCCTGTTTTCAGTTACGAGCATTTCTACGTGATCTACTGCAAGTTCTGGGAGCTCGACAGGGACCACGACCTGTTCATAGATAAACACGACCTTGCAAGACATAATGACCATGGTAAGTTATAATGGTGTTATGGCTGAAAAAAATCACTCATTTGTCGTGTTTTGCATATTCGGGTGAACGAGGCTTCTAGGTATATTACAACGAGTCGGTGAACATTTGCTCTGAATATTATATTCGGTTGAAGAAGTGACGAAGAAAGCTATCATACACAATTTTAAGAAACTCTCCCACTGTTTTTTTTTATTATGTCGTGTCATTTCCTTGGTTAGCTGAACCTATTATGCTGGCGACTTCTCAAAATAAGAATTAAAGACTTACTTTTTCTTATTGATTTAACTAAGAAGCATAGTACTTTATAACTTAGTTAGGACCGTATCAGTACCATAACCGCAGCTATTTCTATTTATATTACGCATTCCCAACCCATTATACCGATGAGACAACATCTTCGATCGTCCGCGTCTCGATCGTTAACCAAACGAGCTATCGTCACAGGCCATCGAACCTCAATTGGATCTTGTCCTTTTAGTTCCGACTTGATGGCTCCCACCAAGTTTACCTTATCTTTAAAGCTTTTAACTGCCAGCATTAACGAGCATGCTCGTAAAACCTTTTTATTTTGGTTGCTTCTTAATTCGAAATAAATTGTTGGATTTAAATGACATTTAGCCACCAAAAACCAAAGACTTTAACATATGGAACAAAATGTAGGTATAGTACCTTACCTACACGCACTCGCGAAAACTTGCGTGAGTTTTTAATTGCGAAACCATATATAGGTAACTGTGGATGAAATTTAATATGAATAGGTACCTAATAATAATATGAAATGTTGATTGCAGGTAAACTGTAAATGCACTCGGATTTAAGGTTTCGGGAGGAACTCGAGCTTTTAAATCTTTGGTGACCCATCCCGTGACTGACAAAGGCGAAAGTTACTTTTTCGGCACAATCCCAGGCCGAGCGCGCTAAATAGAGCCACTATAGGCTCCATCAGCCTGAACTAATAATTAGTTATATCGACCATTTCTTTCAGCTCTATCGAGTCGCATGATCGAGCGCGTGCTGTCAGGCTGCGTGACACGCGGCAACCAGAACCGGCTGACCCCTGACGGAGAGCCGCGTATGTCTTACACGGAGTTCGTGTGGTTCCTGCTTGCCGAGGAAGACAAGACGCACCCTACGGCCATCGAGTACTGGTTCAGGTACAAACACAGATATATAAATCAGTCAAATGATAGCGTGTGCTATCTGGTTGCATGACGTCCAGAACCGGCTGACCCCTGACGGAGAGCCGCGCATGTCTTACACGGAGTGCGTGTGGTTCCTGCTTGCCGAGAAAAACAAGACGCACCCTACGGTCATCGAGTATTGGTGCAGGTACATACATAGGTACATGTAATCGAGCGCATAGATACGCTGAATTACTGGGTGATGCACGGCAATCAGAACTGTCTGACCCCTGACAGAGAGCCACGCATGTCATACAAGGAGTTTGTGTGGTTTCTACTGGTTAGAAAAGACGTCCGTATGGATTGAGGAGCCACGTCAGATTTTTAAGGATAGCTATCACCCGTATTTAGTAGCCATGCAGAATTTTGTAGGTCAAATTCTGAAATTTGTAGTAAAATACATCAAAAGTTATATCACTGCAAAGGTGGCTCCTCAATCCTGATGTTTAGATTGAGGAGCCACCTAGAACTCGAAATGTATTGAATGTAGGTTGCTGAAAATTATGTATCATTTTGTAGCCATCACGTAGGATATCTACTAGAATTTTGAGCACATTAGTTCTAAAATTCAAGAAACTACAACACTTTTGTTGTGGCTCCTCAATCCATACACAATAGAGTAAATTTCTATGAATATTTGCAGTCAATTCAGATATTCGACATAATGATAATTTAGAAGGAGGTAAATTCTATTGCCTACAATATGAATGAAATACTAAAACATAGTGATTTCCGTAAACAAACGTATATTATTTGGCTCCTCAATCCTGACGTTTAGCAGACCAATAATTTACTATATTTACCTGAGATCACAACGAAATCAAAAGCCAGAGACTCTAACGTTTAGTAGGCGTGCATACTAAACGGCTACATACAATTCATTGCTGTATTCGTTTTAATTGCTGAAAAATAAAGCTTTTTGGTATTGCTCAAGGATCCGTTTTGAGGGGTGACCATAATTATGTGAATGAAACTAGGATAAGTAATTTTTATCAACATTTAATAATTTGTTTTTACAAAATTTAGGTTAGCGAATGGATGAGTACCTATTGGGTCTTCTGTGCTCTTACGAATTCTGGATTCATAGTCATCGTAACACAACACCTAATCCTTTGCTAGAATATGACATTTGTAGTGACCCATGCCAGTGATTCTAACTCTGGGAAAGAATTCTATAGCGCCCATTAATGTGTATGAGCTGCCTAGAACTATTATAGATTCTGATATCTCCTTCAAACAATTTTTTTTGCAATTATTCAAATCAAACGAAACCGTAATTGAAAGTGTTTATTAACAGACTGTTACTGTTGTTTGGTTGTTGCAAGTCTTACATGCGTTTTTATCTTCTGCAATACAAATAGCATCTTCTTTCACCGTTGATGCCAAATACAGAAAACATATTAGTCTCGCGACAGTAAACACACGGCTGCGTTGATATTTCAGAGATTTTTTTTGTGACACAATCCATCATTTTTTTTCACAAATAAAGTAACCACGAAAGGATATCATCCATTCTGGGCTATTTCTCAAAGTGCCGGCCAACAAAAATAAACTTTTCATCCCATCGATTCGAAAAGCGATGATTGTTTATCTAATAACAGGGTCCAACAGGTCAAGAGGGTATAAATGAGATTTGAATTTTGAACAGCTTCATAACAGGGTCCAAAACGATGAGATTTGAATTTAGAACATAATTAAAGAAGCATTGGTTGGAGTGTAGGAAAGGGTGTGCAGTACTTAAAAAAAATTTAACTGATTTTGTATGGGGCAGGGACTTTTTTCGGGACAGAAATTTTCAAAAACGAAATTTTATAAAATTGAGAATATCTCGTAAACGGTGAATCGTAGCTAAAATCTAAAAAAAAATTCAGCCCCCTACGGCATCCCCGGAGATACTTATAAGGAATCTGATGGACATTTTTTTTTTTTTCAAAACTCAATTTTTTTTTTCTTGCCCAACTAGCGCTATGATGTATCCGAACGACAAAGAAAGGTAGGTAGTTTGGGTTGTCTTTACTGCTTTTCTTTTAGAGGGGGATGAAAAGCAGAGTGTATTACTCGGCCGCAAAATTATTTTCACCTCGGGCGGCGTATATTGAATCCCTCGCTGCGTTCAGAATTCTACTTTAGAATCCCTCGCTGCGCTCGAGATTCTACTCTGGAATCCTTCACTGCGCTCTGGATTCAAAATAGCGCCCTCGCCGTAAATATATTATTTTGCTCCCTTGTAATACAATCTACTATAATATAAGAACAGAAGACACTATTCTAAACATTTTTTATTATTACAGCTAAATTCAAAATCCCATAGTTTAGATTATATTTAAGATCAAAGATCTCCAATTCTCCATACATTTTGACTAATTTTGAAAGTACCGGCGCACAATAACTAACCATACATAATAACAGAATACATTATTCTAAACATTTTTTAGTACCACAGCTAAGCTCTATGTACCATAGCTTAAATTATATTTAAAAAAAACTAAAGTTGTTATAACGAGGCCCAAGGTGTCACTTTTTTATCACTATATTAATGTTTATGTGTGTGTTTATACACCAAAAGCTGCTTGCACCAGCCAACAGATAGTGTTAGTTATGCACTTCCAATAAAGGGGCCCAAGATTGGTCTCTATTTTCTATATATAAAAAGTTACTTTATGGTGTGCATGTACATTTACACACACAAACGTGGAGCGCTCTGAAGATAAAACATCTGTGATTAACTTCCACCTTACTTTATTTTAGCTATTTTATAAAATGGGTTTATAAAATGGTCAGGCTAAATATAATCATGGACAGAAACGACTTGGATTATTAGTTCCATAGACGTTCCACGTAGACACAGTTTCTTAAGAAATAAACTACGGATAATTGGGGTGATTGATTGTAAGAAATAATAAAAACGTTTGCAAACAGCCGGCCTTTGTCGCAGCTCGCTTGCTTCGCTCGCTCGATATATTTTATGGTGACGGACGGTGATTAACGGTTTTAAGCAAATGCGGCGGCGAAGGATTTTATACTAAAAAAGCATAATTATAAGTTTTTATAGGTAGTTGTAATGCCTATGCCCAGCAGTGGGCGTCGCACGGCTAAAATGATGATGATGTTGATGATGATGAAAGGTAGTTGTAATTGTCTTTATCTAACAAAAATATCTTCAATGCCTATTGCCAGAATATTAATTGTATGCGCGGTAAGCCTTGCGTACCCCTTACCACATAATACAGCATGATACACATCACATGTGGTTCTTTTGCCAGTATACCAGTATGGTAAATGCAAAAATAATTTGAGTGAGATAGGTAATAATTATGATGGCTATTTACTCTCATGTGTACTCTGCTCGTCGAGAGTTAATAAAGTTAGAGTTTCGGTCCGCTAAATATTTACAGAGAAAATAGTTAAATATCCGCGGCGACCGCTCTCCCGTTTGGGCCACAGTTGACAACACCGCTTGGGCCGCAGTTGACAACAACTCAACTCAACCCTGGCCCAGGAAACAACTCGGCCGAGCAACTATGCTCCGCGCGAGACCACTCGACTCGCTCAGTACTCGGCCCAGTTTACTCGCCCTATCGTTTACATTGGTCGAGTTAGCCTGCGTTTGTCCATCGCTACTCGACTCGGCCGCCTACTCGACCAATGTAAACTATGCTTCACGAGTTTCACACTCGCGAGTTGACTAATAATAAGTCAGTTTGCAATCCATGTTATAAAATATGCACATACAGGGTATTTAATTTCCCCGCACTAGTAGTGTGACAACAAGTCTCATGTTTTGGTAGCTTTCTAATATTCACACCGAACAGTGTGATTACGAAGAAAAAAATGCTTCGTAGTCACACCAGTCTGACAAAACGGTGTGACAGCGAGTCCGTTGGGGATATTTCAATTTTTTTTGTGAAACAATCCATCAGTTTTTTTTTTCACAAAAAAAAAACCACGAAAATTAAGGCTTTTTTCTAACCTATCATGTGTTCTACAGGACTTCCGAGGCAAATTCGCTTATACTAAATAAATAACCTAAAATACGATATTTTGCAATCTCATTTCTTACAAACTAGTCATCTCCGCGCTCTGAAAGTGGTGCCATTGGAAAGAGGAGATCAAAATCTACATTTTCTATACAAATAATCTACAAAAAGCCTGCGGTTGGATACTAATACCAACCCTTCCAATACGATGTATTGTTTTTGCAAATTTTCTTGCGAGTATATTGATACCCAACCACAAAGTAAAATTAGGTAATTGTACCTTTTCTTGTTATAATTCCAGGTCTGTCATATTTTGTGATCAAATTAATATAGAAATAAAGTAGCTAATAATGTACTTATAAAATTTTGATGAATTATGTATGGCATTTGATAAGACCGCCTCTGTGGTCTAGTGGTTTACATCACACCACCGATTTCAGACCAAGAGGTCCCGGGTTCGATTCCCAGTAGGGGAACATATTGTATTCGGTTTGGTTGGTGGTAGAAAGGTGGTAGGACTTGTTTTTAGTCCGCCTGGTTTAATTTATTGTACCAACTTGTATATACCGTATTTTAAGCAAATAAACAATTTTATTATTAAATTATTATTTATGAGACATGTGTTATTATGTCAAATATAAATTATTTCAAATGATACCTATTTACAATTACTTATAATTAAAGTATTTGTTAAGGCATCTCATTTTATGGCAAATGAGAGTTATTGCTACTAAATAATTATATCATGCTTTATTAGTACAAATAAGAATGGTGTTAACAAATATTATGACCAAGGATCATTATGGCAAATGAAATGATTAAAATTTTGTAAAAACAAATTATTAAATGTTGATAAAAATTACTTATCCTAGTTTCATTCACATAATTATGGTCACCCCTCAAAACGGATCCTTGAGCAATACCAAAAAGCTTTATTTTTCAGCAATTAAAACGAATACAGCAATGAATTGTATGTAGCCGTTTAGTTTGCACGCCTACTAAACGTTAGAGTCTCTGGCTTTTGATTTCGTTGTGATCTCAGGTAAATATAGTAAATTATTGGTCTGCTAAACGTCAGGATTGAGGAGCCAAATAATATACGTTTGTTTACGGAAATCACTATGTTTTAGTATTTCATTCATATTGTAGGCATAGAATTTACCTCCTTCTAAATTATCATTATGTCGAATATCTGAATTGACTGCAAATATTCATAGAAATTTACTCTATTGTGTATGGATTGAGGAGCCACAACAAAAGTGTTGTAGTTTCTTGAATTTTAGAACTAATGTGCTCAAAATTCTAGTAGATATCCTACGTGATGGCTACAAAATGATACATAATTTTCAGCAACCTACATTCAATACATTTCGAGTTCTAGGTGGCTCCTCAATCTAAACATCAGGATTGAGGAGCCACCTTTGCTGATCACGCACAATTGTGATGACCACATCTACTGTGTTCCACAGTTTATTGAATCGAAGGTTTCTCATGCAAAATTAAGTAAATTAAAACTAGTCCTACCTTATGGTAAGGGATACTGTCCGTAATCCAGGGGGGCTGAACGTTGTCTCGCCGGCGCGCGCGCGGGCAAAACGATCTCCACACAACCCCCGATGGGATACTCTTACAGCTAACACTCTTATACTACACAATGCCCTAATAGGCTGCTAAAACTTCCCGGCGCTTTTCAAAGCGAACACACACGGGTTACAAGTCCGTACCCCGACCGGAGCCCTAGTAGGTGCAAAACGAAATCTCGGTCCCAATATGGGTAGGTAACTTGCGCGGCACGTCGCTACAGAAACACACGAACTTGTCTCACGGCTGCTTACGGCCAACTGGTGTTGCGCGGACGGCGCTTGGCGCCGAACCCACGAATCAACGTGAATGAATGAATCACGCGCGGCGTGAACATCCCCCCGTCCCGGACAGTAGCAAACTGTCCGCCAACTCAATCTAAGGGCAGGCGAGAGAGGGTAGCGATCGCTCGCTTCAAAACAGAGTCCCCCACCAGGACCTCGGCAAACCTGGGCACACCATCCGACCCCGGATGAAGCTGAACAATGCGTCCTAAACGCCAGCGGAGGGGCGGCAGGTTTGGATCCTTTACCAACACGAGGTCTCCGGCCTTGGGTGGGGTCGTCCTATCCGACCACTTAACGCGTTGCTGCAAAATGTGCAAATACTCCAGATGCCAACGGCGCCAAAAACTCTGCGTAAGCTGCTGGAGCAATTCAAATCGCGAGAGCCGTCCGGAGGGCACTTCGGAATAAGGATATTCCGGCAAGGCGTTAAGCGGTCTGCCAATCAAAAAATGGCCCGGCGTAAGGGCCTCTAAATCATTCGCGTCCGAAGACAACGGACACAACGGACGCGAGTTGAGGACCGCCTCAACCTTACAAAATACGGTCGCGAGTTCCTCAAACGTGAGGACCGTCTCCCCAATAACGCGACGAAGGTGAGTTTTAGCGGCCTTTACAGTTGCTTCAAAAATCCCTCCCCAGTGGGGGCAGGATGGCGGGGAGTACTGCCATCGTACCCCTCTGCGAGAGAGTGTGGATCCGATCTCAAAATTATTCCTATCCAAAAATTCACAAACTTCCTTTAAATACCTATCGGTGCCCTTGAAATTGGTTCCACAATCGGACCTGATTAACGACGGCATTCCGCGGCGAGACACAAAAAGATTCAACGTGGCTACAAAGGCTTCTGTGGTGAGGGCACTAACCACCTCCAGGTGGACCGCTTTAGTGGCCAAACAAACAAATACACACAAGTAAGCCTTTTCCGTTCTAGCATTACGAAGCCGCGATGTCTTAACGGTAAATGGCCCCGCAAAATCCGTTCCAACTCCTGAGAAGGGCATCGATTCGTTCACTCGATCGGCAGGCAAATCACCCATCTGGGGCTGCATCGTATCGGCGCGCAAACGATAACACGGGAGACAACGAAAAATAACGGATCGGATTATTCTCCGCGCTGACAAAATCCAGAACTCTCGTTGGAGGAGCGCGGTCAAAGCATTACAACCGGCATGAGCATTCTTTACATGTCGGTCTGTAATCAACAGTCTAACTAACGGTCCATCCTTGGGGAGCAACAAAGGGTGGCGTGATCCGTACGGCAGGTTGGCATGTCTGAGCCTACCTCCGACACGCAGCAATCCGGTACTGTCCAAGAAAGGATTCAACCGCACCAAGGGTCCCTTCAACTTGGGCTTACTTGAGCGCAGGGCTTTCAGCTCCGGTTCAAACTCTCGCTGTTGCGTCACTCGCAACCAATGCAAAAGAGCGTCTTGCCGCTCTTGTGGGGCGAGGACCGGAGACAACAATTTCTCCTGAGGCTGGCGACAATTTCGCACAAAGCGCCTCATCCAAGCAGTCACGCCGAGCAACTTATCAAGAGAACTGTAGCGGTCTAACAAAAACTCCATCTGCGGAGCCGCCACCGTCTCCACGGCGTGAGCACGCATGCCTAGGTCTGGGACTCTGGCCACAGCCGGGGTGGCAGGCCATGAGCGCTCAGGCCGTAACAACCATGATGGACTCCACCATAGGTGGTGGTCCACTAACTCAGGCGCCTCGCAGCCGCGGGAGGCACAATCTGCGGGGTTCAATTCGCCCGGTACGTGGCGCCAAATCAACGGGGCCTTTGAAGTCTGAATTTGTGAGACCCGGTTGGCCACAAAAACCTCAAGGGTGTGGACTGAACTCTTCAGCCAACAAAGGACGACCTGGCTGTCAGACCACGCAAATATCGACCCCAAGTCGACACCGTTTCCCAAGGTGTCGGCAACATGATTGAGTAGCCGTACTAAGAGAGTGGCGCCGGACAACTCCAACTTCGGAATGGTTAGCCTAGTCCGAAGGGGGGCGACCTTACTCTTGGCCGTAACTAAGTGTACGGCGACAACGCCTGCTGCATCCACCGTTCGGATGTAAACGGCTGCCGCGTATCCGCTTTCGGACGCGTCACAAAAGCCGTGCAGGGAGGCTTTAAACTTTCCCGAGGGCAGCATTTGCCTCGGTATACAAACCCGATTGACGTCGGGTAGGGATGACACGAACCTCACCCACTCTCGTAGGAGGCTACCAGAGAGGGGCTCATCCCATGACAATTCCGCAGCCCAGAGCTCCTGTAGGAAGCACTTCATCGAAAACACTACAGGGCTGAGCCAACCGTTCGGATCAAAGGTACGGGCTACAGTAGACAGCACCGTGCGTTTAGTCCAGACCTTTGGGTCTGGCAGTTCCAATCTATAGGTGAACAAATCCGGGACTGGTCGATACTGGACTCCCAAAACAGACAGCATGTCTGGAGTCTCCGGATTTTCAAAGAGGAGCGGCTCTTGCTGGTGGTCCTTAGGCAAATCTGCCAATAGGTCCGGTGAGTTAGACAGCCACTTCCGCAACTCATAGCCACCAGCCCTCAAGAGCGCAATCAGCTCATCACGTAAGACGAGAGCCTCATCTAAGCTCGAGGCCCCCGTGCAGATATCGTCGACAAATAAGGCCCCCCCCTCAATAAGAGCAGATGCCCGGGGATAGCGTAGCCGTTCGCGCTCTGCGAGCTCCAAAAGCGAACGGATCGCCACAAAGGGGCTCGACCGCAAACCATAAGTGTTGGTGTTCAGCTCGTAAGCCAACATCGGATCGTGGGGATCCTCACGCCAAAGGATGAGCTGGTATCGTCTATCCTCCGGGTGAATCACGGTCTGTCTGAACATCATGCGGATATCGGCCACAAAGACGACAGCGTGCCGGCGGAAGTTGGTCAAAACATCACAGACATCGTGATGCAACTTCGGCCCCGCATGCAGACACTGATTCAACGACACTCCGGTTGACGTGGGCGCTGAACCATCAAAGACCACGCGGATCTTCCCATTGGAAGTCTTCAAAACAGCGTGGTGTGGCAGGAAGTAATGTTCCACATTACGCCAGTCCAACTGCGAGATGGACATGTGCCCAAGGTCCAAATACTCCCGCATGAAGTCTATATACTTCTCCTTGAATGCGGGATCCCTGGCCATCCTACGCTCCATGGACAACAATCTCTTCTCGGCCATCGGTCGGGAGCTCCCTAAAGGAGGGCGAGCCGCCAAGAAGGGCAAGCGGGTAATCAAGCGACCCGAGAGGAGGCGCCCAGTGTTGTTCTGGTAGAACAATTCGCACTCCTCGGCTAACGGATCCAACCGCTTGGCAGTGGGAGGTTCCTCCACCTCCCAAAACTTTTGGAGAACGTCGGACAAAGTAGAACCGACAATGGTCTGGCGGTCTACCGACGGGGTCTCTGGTGTCTGTGGTACCTTTCCCATCACCACATGACCCAGCGACGAGGACAAGGCGACAAGATCGGCTGTCTGCAAAACTCGCTTGCTTCCACACAGTACACGACCGAGGACATCCGCACCAATCAACAAGTGTATTGGGCCCGGTCGGTGGAAGGAAGGATCAGCCAAAGCCAGTCCAGACGTCAGCTCAATCGTGGATGGCGGCACTCGCACTTGCGGGAGTGGTCCAACCACCTTATCAAAAACTATCGCCGAAGCACCGATCTTCGGCCTTGGCGTGAAGTGGGGGGAGAAGGAGAACTCAACTCGACCAATCGGATCAGGGATCCGCGAGTCTCCCACCCCCCGTACCGCTTCGTGATGCGGCACAAGCAAAAGACCCAGCTGTCGGACAAGCCACCTGGACATTATGCACCCCTGGGCACCTGAGTCCAAAAGGGCACGCACCGTGACAACATTGCCCTTAGGTCCCCAAACATTCACGGAGGCTGTTGGCAACAGCACAAGCTCCGGAGGGGTGGTTGGGTCCGACAGGGGCGCCATTAAAAATTTTGGGGGGGTACTTGTCCCCCTCGCGCCTGAGTCGGCGCGCCAAATGTGGGACGCTCGTACCGGGCGAGCGGGTCCCAATCGGGTACATACTGGCCCCGACCAACAGCACTCCTAGGTGCAGGGTAATACCCGTGTGGGGCGTGCCTCGGGGCATAGTACCCCAATCGAGGCCTCTCCATTAGGGGGGGGGAGTAGCAAATAGGGCCCGTGCCCATCGCCACCGTGGCGTACTCTTGTGGTACCCCCCTACCCCCGCCCGTGGCGGGGGCGTCTCTCCTATAGTTCCCCCTCTCCGGGGGGGACTGAACGGGGGGGCCAAGCCCCGCTGAATCTCTAGGGGACCGGTTCCGGGCTGCCGGGCCCCCGCCCGTGCGCGAGGAATTCGAACCCCGGTCGCTCCCGGCGTCCTTGCGGTCCAAACAAAGGAGGGGGTGATGCCTCCCTCCGCAAAGACGACAATCCTCGGTCTGGGGACACGCCGACTGCATGTGTCCCCCCAAACACCTATAGCACCATTGGCGCTGTCTAGCAACGGCCCTCCGTCCCTCTGGGCGGAGGCCTCTAAATTTGGCACATTCGTGCACCATGTGCCTATCTCCCCTGCAATACCTGCACCGCTCACTCGGTGCGGGGGGAGGGGACTGCTGGAAGGCAGCATAGCGATTGGTCGGGCGACGGGGCTGTTCCCTCGCCGCCACCATACGACCAACACCTGGAACCGGGGCAGGCTCCAGGTGGTCCGTCACCCTACATTCGTCCTCCAAAAAACGAAGGAGGTCCGCGAAGGGCGGGAGATACGAGGCGCTGTCGCCTCCGTACCTCTGCTCGAAACGCCCCTTCATTTCAGCGGGCAATTTGGCGAGGACTATGTGCAGCAGTACAAAGGACCACTGATCCACCGGCAGGTCCAATCGCCTTAGGGAGTTGACCGCTGACAGTAGCGGGTTCAGCAACTCCCTCCGTAACAGGTGTACCCGCGTGATTCGCGGGAGGGCCAAAATCGTGGCCACGTGGGTGTCCGCCAGTAACCGGACATTCTGGTACCTGCTGACCAGAAGCTGGCGAGCCACCTGGTAGTTGTCGTCACTGATGAGCAGGTGCTGGATTACCGCGCTGGCCTCTCCTCGCAGGGAGGAGCGCAAATAGGCCAACTTCTCACTAGGGGATAAGTCCCGTCGTGAATCCACCAAACTGTCAAACAAATTAATGTAGCCCATCCAGGCTGACAGATCCCCATTAAAAGTGGGAATCTCCAGCGTAGGTAATCGGCCTAGCAACGCCGTCGGGGTAGGTTTGACCTCCCCGCTCAAAACCGGCTCCCCCTTCCGAACAGCCAGGGCCCTCTCAGCCGCCTCCGTGAGCTGGTCAGCCAGCTCATAGGCCTGGGCTACATCCTGCTCCAGCTGTTCCGACACGGCATCATCAGCTGGGGGGTTCTCCATATAATACGCGCGACACTCCATGGCGTGGCGCTCCAGGTCCTGCAGCCGAGCTGCCAGCCCGCCATACCGAGCTAGCAACGCGCCTACCCGGTCGGCTCGGTCTATTAATGTGACCGCACAAGCAAGCCAACGCAAAACTCCTTGGATGCCAGCCCTGGATACGGCGGTCGGATTCGTAGGAGCCATTTATAATCCGTTTAATAAACAAAGCAAACAAAGAAATATAAAAGTGGTAAACATCAACAAAAAAAACAATAGAAATAGGTCGCGTCACGATAATATAAAACACAACTAAAATTCGGACGACATACACGGACCCTACTATTTTCATAAATTATTAGCAACTTACCAATTTCAAGGGCTAACAATATAACGGTATAAACAAAACGTATAGGATTAACGGTATGGCATACCTCGCAAATCAACTACTAAACCGTTATCAACAAACGAAAACAAAACTATTTTTAATAATAATACTCGTAATTTAATACTACTAATAATTAAAACTAGTTCCACTTTTTTAACTAGGCAAGCGGACTCGGAACAAACACTAGTATGTGGTACTAATAAACAACACTTTCGAACGAAACTATTCGTCAAATAAATCCGGACACACAAAAAAAAATATACACATCTAGGCGAGTAAACTCGTATCAAATCACTAGTATGTGGTACTAATAAACACACTTTCGAACGAACTATTCGTCAAATAAATCCGGACACACAAAAAAAATATACACATCTAGGCGAGTAAACTCGTATCAAAACACTAGTATGTGACAACAATTATATAAGTGTCTATCTATTATCGGATCCACCAAGTGAGAAACATTCGCTTCGAGAATTTACTAGAACAATTTCTTAGTACTTCAAATCGTCTCGGGATCTTCAAATACCCTCGAGATTTCAACAAAAAAAAAATAATTTTTAGGTACGCTTTTTAGGTACGCTTTTTATTTTTACTATGAAATTTTATGTACCTAGTTAATTTTAATATGAAAATTAACTAATTATATCAACTAGGTACGCTCTGCTACCAAAAATATGATCACGCACAATTGTGATGACCACATCTACTGTGTTCCACAGTTTATTGAATCGAAGGTTTCTCATGCAAAATTAAGTAAATTAAAACTAGTCCTACCTTATGGTAAGGGATACTGTCCGTAATCCAGGGGGGCTGAACGTTGTCTCGCCGGCGCGCGCGCGGGCAAAACGATCTCCACACAACCCCCGATGGGATACTCTTACAGCTAACACTCTTATACTACACAATGCCCTAATAGGCTGCTAAAACTTCCCGGCGCTTTTCAAAGCGAACACACACGGGTTACAAGTCCGTACCCCGACCGGAGCCCTAGTAGGTGCAAAACGAAATCTCGGTCCCAATATGGGTAGGTAACTTGCGCGGCACGTCGCTACAGAAACACACGAACTTGTCTCACGGCTGCTTACGGCCAACTGGTGTTGCGCGGACGGCGCTTGGCGCCGAACCCACGAATCAACGTGAATGAATGAATCACGCGCGGCGTGAACATTTGCAGTGATATAACTTTTGATGTATTTTACTACAAATTTCAGAATTTGACCTACAAAATTATCTGCATGGCTACTAAATAAGGGTGATAGCTATCCTTAAAAATCTGACGTGGCTCCTCAATCCATACGGACGTTAGAAAAGACATGACAGTCATCGAGTATTGGTTCAGGGGGGCTACCGGCTAAAAAATATGGGTATGGATATGGGTTTCATCTGTCATTTGAATTCCTTATTTTGATAGATTTTTGTTGCTTTGTTCTATTGAACGTTGCTAGCTAGCTAAGTATTATTATACCCGACGTCAATAAACAGGGAACTGAATGCGGCTATTTTTTTTTATAAAATTGACTTAAAGTTCGGAAAAACGTATGAAGTTCATACCCATAAAGTTACGCGGTAGCCCCCCAGGTACAATACATACATAGAATCAGCCGCATAGTAGCGCGTGCTGACTGGCACCGCGACGTGCGGCAACCAGAACTGACTGACCCCTGATAGAGAGCCACGATAGACCCCTGATAGAACGAATAATAAAAAACACATGCCAAAAACCGTCAGTTGTTCTAAATATGAGGCAAATGAGGCTATATTCATTCAACCGGTGACAATACAAATCTAGAAAATATATCAAATAAAGATTATTGAAATTTATGAAACAGTTTTAACGACCTCAGCCGGCCTAGCATGAGCGGCTTATAACGCGCGATATGATATGGTACGGCAAGTTGTCTTGCTTACCCCACTAAGGTGTAAGCAAGACGGCATGCCGTACCATATCATATCGTGCGTTATAAGCCGCTCATGCTAGGCCGGCTGAAGAAAGCTACATTTCGCGCTAAACGCAGATTGCAATGAAGCTTAAACAACCGAATTTCATCCATAATACCGTCAATACTGTGATACCGTACATGATGCCCAATATGCCCGATTGCCCATAAACAAAAATATATCACCCCTAATACCGTATACCAGACGAGCCCCCTGATTCACGAACCGTCGGATACGGAATCGGATTCGAATTCTGTGCTTTGTCTTTTTCCTATCTCTGGTGAGCTACAGAGACAGTGCATACATTCCGCTGTCGGGTTTCCGACGGTTCGTGAATCGGGGGCAGAAGTCACTATTTCCTTATATGCTACTTATACCTATATATTTTTGACGTTGTTTAACAGATGCATGGACGTGGACGGAGACGGTTACATCTCGATGTACGAGCTGGAGTACTTCTACGAGGAGCAGATGCAGCGGATGGAGGCCATCGGCATCGAGACGCTGCCCTTCGTCGACTGTTTGTGTCAAGTGAGTTTAAGCAATCCTTTCTACTTTTGGCACAGAATAAATTATGGTACTGCCGTAATAACTAAAAACGCTGCGATTAGGGGCCTACAGAGTATCAGTCCGCCGGCATGCCGCCTGCAGTCGTCGATCGAATAGGCCACCTGAGATTCGGTTTTTGTATGTAAAACTGTGAGTGTATGGCAGATGCGCTGACCCCGCGAAATGCGCTTTGTATGGATGCGATTTAAAAGATATGCTGATAGGATTTGCTCCTTAATAGCAGACTCTTAGCAAAAAGTGGATCATTATGCGTCATTTCATACTTGGGCTAACATTGCGACCTATTTTGGATAGATTATATATGGATCAAGTATATGACTTCATAAGTGAAAAAAAACTAGATATACCTACTTAGGTAGGTAGGTAAGAGCAAATCTCTTACAGTATTTTCCCCGTCCCGTTCGAAAAAAAAAACAACAAGAACAACTTATCATTAAATAATGTCTAAACAAATCATCGCGATTGTTTTCAGATGCTAGATATGGTGCACCCAGCGGAGGAAGGCAAGATCACTCTGACAGACCTGAAGAGGTGTAAGCTGACACCGATCTTCTTCGACACGTTCTTCAACCTGGAAAAGTACCTCGATCACGAGCAGCGAGATCCGTTCGCCACGCAGCGTGACTCTGATTGTGAGGTAGGCAAGCATATCAAAAAGACAAGCAATTTTTACCACCAAACCTACTAAGTTTAAACCCTGAACTTTTGATGAATAATTCTTTAAGAAACCTTATAGAAATGTTGTAAAAGCTTCGAAGATTGTTCTGGTAAGAATCATTTTAACCTAAAAGACCAAATTCAACAAAAACGGAAGCACTTTTGTTTGTACTCCAATATAAGTCTGTATTGGCACTTGCAAAGGTAGTCTGAGACATGAGGCGTAGAAACTTTAATGTAATGTTAAAGTGTAACAAAGTTTTTGATTTAATTTGCAATGCTGACTGGCATACCTACGGTAGCACGCTTACGCGCTAGTATTAGGACTGTACTTTCAACATTCCTCTATGTATTCGGCAACTGCATTTAGAAGTTTAAGAAACCTTATTATACTGATGGTTGTAATAAGGTTTCTTAAACTTCTTTTGTAATAAGTAAAACGATTATTACTTTCAGATGTCTGAATGGGATAGATTTGCAGCAGAGGAATACGAGCTTTTGGTAGCTGAAGAAGGCGGTAGCGATGCTCAAGACCAAATGTAAGTTCTCAACCTCTAAGCAAAGCAATCTGCAACTTTAACCAAGAAATATTTTAATTCTAGAACCCATGGAAATTGAAAAATATGCAAGCTTATGATTTTCTATAAGGCTAAGATTTTAGGTATTCTTCAGTTTTCATTTAATTATTAATGATGTTTTATATACAATATATTTATATATCACTACAATAACAACTATATTTCTTATAAACAGGGATTTATATAGGGTAATGAGAGAATCGGAACGAAAAAAGTCTATGAAACGATTCTATGAATTGTGCAGAAGTAATGGATTCAACGGCCTCAGATATTACAAATAAAAATAGGTCATTTCATCGGTAATTATTGGAATGGATAAATATAAGTAATACCCTTTAATTGCACTAGATGAAAGTTAGCTACATCAAGCATTATGAAGCATTTTGTTCGCACAGATTCAACAAGTTCGACACACTTTAACCCAACATGTTTTTTTTTGTTCATCTTTTATTAAACTTGTGCAATATGTTCTGAATGCAATCACGAGTTATAATAACCTTAGGAACATTCAAAAATATTACAACCCTTTCCCATATCTCTAACATCACAAGAAAACCAATAAGAATAATCTTTTTTGCCGTTATTAGTACAGTTTATGTATTGTTTTCTTATTATATAAGTAATATTATATACTTAATGTCTCTATTTCGTTATATTTGATTTGTTTATGTTCATATGTATTGATATTTGTTTCATCAGGGAGGAAGGCAGAAGTGGCTATGATAGGGTAAGATTGTGTTGGTGAATTGCAGTGTATGCATTGTGTCATTTGCATCAGAATATTCTTGAACACCAATATCGCTTGAGAACTAATGACCATTTCTGGAAATTGCAACGGTAACGATCTAAAGTACTACATTCGTTGTACAAAACTGTGTACAATGTTGCTTCTTTCTTTGCCATATGTGTACGGTACACAGTGTACCTATCTGGAGCCTCACCGAGCTGAAAAACAATGTAAAAGTAATATTGTAAACTAGATGGCGCTATACGCAGTGTAACTATAGCTCCATCCTTTAGCCATTACTTCTATATTGTGATGACTGCTGGTGGTAGGTCCTCTGTTTTGTACAACGAATCATCAAATGCACTTATCGTTGTCGTTTCTGTTTCCTACTCGGTTGTTAAGCTTGACTTTCTGAGTCCACTTTATGTCGAAATTGCGACAGGCCTGAAATTTGCATCGATTTTGCTTATCCGTGTGAAAATTTTCTTTTGACATTCTATTCTTGAAATTTTTTATGAGAATGTCACCACTTTCCTGGACTTCTATGCTGTTGGATCCGCTTAAAAGTCGCCGTCTGCCTTGCTGATGAAAGATATTGTATCCCTGTAAATATCCCCATATATTTCGATGACGCGCGCTCCGTGCTTTGTTTGTGAATAATGAGGAGATGTCGTACTGGTCCGGGCATGGCGCAACACTAACAAATGACCTTCGATTCACTTGCATTCAGTACATATAATCTCATAAGTATATGTACACTTACGCATTCATTTGATCCACGCTATCTAATAATTTAAGAAATATCTTTTTCTCATTATGTTCTAAAATTATTATTTTTTATCACAATATTACATTACAATACAAATTAGATAGCGTGGTTCCAATTAACATCTAGAACCTAATTCCATCTAAAAGCTAATCAAATCTAATGCTGTTCCAGCTCTTACGATGAGACAGATGAGGACTGTCTATCGCCGAATCTAGATGACGTCACCAACACCGAAGTAGTGGAGGAGTCCAGCGTGGAGGACTCCACGAGCGAGGGCGGGCGCCGGGAAGGGCCGGGCGCCCGCCAGCCCGGCGCCGGCTACGTCAACCTTAGCACCATTTACTCCATCGGCGGCGAAAAGTGGGCCAACCAAACCCCCACGAAGAACGGTTTCCCAGAAAAGAAGCTTCCCGAAAAACCCGTCCCGCCCGAAAAACCCGTCAGCCTGATGATGGTCAACGGCAAAACGGACAACAGGTACGCGGGGTTCGGGGGCAACAACAGCTTCCTATACTCCCACCTGATGAGCCCGCGAGCTAAAGACCCGCCCTCCTACAAAGCGGCCACGAGCGGAGCCTTATTCGACAAGGAGAAGGCCACGTCACCCGTGAAAGCGAACAAGTCTCCCGCCACGAGTCCCGTCAACGGTGTCAACAAGATCTCGGACAACTACGAAAGGGCGGTGGCTGAGCGGCTCAGTCCCCAGCGGGAGATCTCGCGGCTAAACCGCAGCAGTCTCTTCAGCAAAGTGAACACCGGCGTCGTCGCCAGCAAGGTGAAGAAGAGCAAGCCTCGAGCCGACGACGATGACGAGGACTACGCGCGGGACAGCGACGAGTGCTCCATATAGGTGCGGCCCCTGTGATACCGTTCACTGAACACCAAAGATCGCAATCGTGCAATTGGTCTACGATAGCTTCGCCCTATCGTCCTTCCCTTAGCATAGTTGGACTAATACTGTTGTGTTTGAAACAGAGGAATATTTTTTCAGCGTATCCTTGTGGTTGATACGTGCCTTGTGACAGTGTAGTGTAGACTACTTAGACGAGCGGACCGTAGTAGTGACGACATAGGACAGTGCGCCGTTGTACCACTCGAATCGAACTTATCTATGATAGAGACTAGTGTCAGCATTTCGTTAGTATTTAATATTTTTAAATAATCGACGGTTTTGTGTTGTATTTTATTTTGAATGTTTTCCTCTCGAAATGTCTATGCATATCAAAAGATTTAATATGTTCGCATGGATTTGGTCATGTTAAACACTGATTTAATTCAGTATATTTAGATCATATCTTGAATCATAACTCTGTCACCATAAAATTCTTCATATCATGTCACTCCATCCAAAGGAAATTTTATGCACCGAAAAATGCACTTAATCAATTTTATTCTCAAAATTATATGTTTAACTATCTGTATAATATGTAATAAATTGTATACCTACTTTAACATCATAATTCATGAAAACTATTTTAAATCAGTATTAACCCCATAGAAATATCGTCCATATTATGTAACGTAACTTTATATTTTCGTTTAAGTCGAATATTCGATGTAATAAACACGCACAGACTTTAGAATAATGTTGAATAGAAAAGAAAATGAGTATTTTTGATAGGGTACGGTGCGCACCGTATCACGTAACGTAGGGTTCGACTTATGAAATGTACACTACCTAGGTAGGGTAGGTACACGGGTGGTGTCAAATAACGTCTCTAGTTTAGAGGTTAGACCACGTGACAACTAGTTATAAAATTGTTATATTGGTGGTTGATTTACCATACTGTATTTATTGGGACTTGTTCATAAAGTCTCATCTTAGAATTGTACGTTCTACAGGCATTTGTTTTTTGAATCGGTGTAGTGACTTCTTTACCTGCAATGCAGAGACAATACAATTCGGTACTTAGATATTTATTTTTATTGTAACAGGGGCCGTACCGGCGAACACTCCAATAATCGGAAATCTGCGTCAAATTAAAATAGACAAATCGAGACCCAATCAGGCCAAAATGGCAAACAACGATTCACGATGTCCCAGTAACATCGATATCTTCCAAATAACTTCGGCAAATAGTACAATAAGAAATTAGGTAAGTACCTACTTCGTAATTTATGTTTTAAGTTGAAGGCCAGCATCGTTCCGATTACTGGAAAGTTCGCCGGTAGGTCCCCAGCTCTTTAGCCTAAGTATTAGGATATAGAATGAATGATCACTACTAGATAGGAGAAAATGTGATTTGGATGTTTCCTTCATAGCTTTTGCTGATCAGTAACCTACACTGGTCCAAAGAAAATGTGCTGTAGTACCTTATTAACAATTGTATGGCCTAAAAAGGCCCTAGCACATACTTAGCATACTATAGACGATTCGTTAGCGGAGGCAGCTGTAAAATATGCTTCTAGATAATGCTAGGTAGATCTTATATTTTTAAATCTAGTCTGCCGGTGCTGATGAAAAGCAACGGTTGGAAAGACGGTCTACCATTCTGTGTCATTCTTTATTATGTTTACGCCTGTTACTAATGAGGCCTCATCATAATTTTACATTACACTCGCAATTATTTTATGTTTAAAACCTAGCACGAAAACCTGTCGCTATGGTAATCGTATGTGCGACGTTTTCCGTTCCGGTGGCCATAAACTGGAACTAGGTACAGTGTGACAACGTTTTCTGTTCCGGTGGCCAAAAACTGGAACTACAGTAATATTATTCTGTGCTACAGTGCGACAACGTTTTCTGTTTTGGTGGCCAAACATTGGAACTAACGTGTTTTTTATTAATGTCATTTTGATATCAAGTTGTTGTCCAACCATAGCGCTGCTGCCGGCTGAAGGTCTTAAAGTTTTGAATACTCAAAGGTCTTAAACGACCGATAGAGACACAACTCTCATCACGATAACGTTAGTTTTTCATGCTAGGGGTACCTACTTACAGAGCGCATATTTTATAAATCGTCGTGCAATAAGACGTTGAAAAAATTCTACTTTTCAAAAAAATATAATAATGCTCTGTATGTATACTGTTATTAGTGAAATTATATAATGATTGATGATGATATATGACTCTATAACACAATTACCCACTATAGTACATACCTAAATATCACTTAGATGATTTTTAATCATTTTTCTGGGTATGTTTTATCGCAAAGCGTTTACTTACAAGTTTTTTGTTAAATTCAAAGACAATGATTTCAACGTGAGAGAATTATGAAAAAACGTAATAAGTTTGCGTAATAAACTTACTTATCAACCAAAGAACAGTTTGATAAAAAATCTGATAAAAAATCTAAATACCTACCTATCTGATATTTGCCTTCGCAAAGGTGGTATTTAATAATATAATTTTAATTTACGTAAATACGTAATTCGTTAAAATTTTCATGTAAGTAATAGATTTAAAACTCCAAGTTAACGGTTTCGAAAACTTACAGATGTATGACTTTCCATACATTTAAAACTCACTTAACCTGTGCCTCGGTCTACTTATCGAATAAAAGTTATTTTCCATATTATTTCGTACATATTTAATTATTTAATATTTCTATAATCCCTACTAATTATACAACTAGTCATTTCTAAATTCCTTATTTACAATCCTCAACTGAATTAACTTTACCAATTAATAACCAAAACAATTGTTCACTTTTTTAATAAATTTTATTAATAATGTTGTGTACTGTTAATAATTATTAGTATAATTTTTATTAAAATTTATGGTATGTTTTAAATACCTACCATCTTTGAGCTTAGCTGTATTAATATTTAAGTAATTTAGACTAAATAGGTTTTAGCTGTTTATTAAATTTAGTATAGGTTCATGACGATATTATTATTGTTTAGATAATGACACCCAGTTTTCTAACAAATTTTATTTAAAACAAAGTGGTAACTATGTTAATTTTGATCACAGAATTTTAAATAGGTATTTTAAAATGCGTTATGCTTTAAAATTGTAATCTCTGTAATTTTAGTAATGTATTTAAGTAATGTTTTGTAAAATTAATTTGCCGATGTATTTATTTTATTTTAACTATTATTCAAAAAGACTTGTAAAATTTATGTCTTTTCCTGATTGAATAAGTATAATTTTTACGTTTTGTATTGTACCTAAAATGAAGCTTCCATCAAAAACCCCAAACCGTTTTTCTAATTAGTGCCATTGCTATGCTATACCACGTTACCTAGTCTTAAAGAATGCAAGCTAGGATGAAAAGAAAGCAGAAAGAAAATTAATAGAAAGCAACAATATTATTTAAAACTTTTTAAATTCATGTCGATGATGAGTGTTTAACTTTGACGTTTAATTAAACGAAGTAGTCGATAGCACCTACTTTGTTGTCATGATTCATTGTTTATAATGTTCACATTACAACATAGAGAAGAGGTTTTATTTAAAATTAATATTATTGATTTAATTTATTTGCAATTAAGTATTTTTTTGTCTCTTGGGGATTCTGAATTTTATTCTGATATAGATTTACATTATAAAATGTTTTATTTATATTTTACATAATTACTTTGAAAACACCTAATTTGTAGACTGTCATTGATAAAAAAAAGTTAGTTCATTAGGAACTCAGTCGAGATTACAATAGGTACTTACATTGTTAATTGTAAGATTTTTTTACAAAACTAGCGGGGACCTAGTAATGGTGTGTTAACGTGAAATGAAGGTGACAGACCTAATTGTTAAGTATCTAATAAAGTACATAATTGTATTTAACCGAGATCGTTTTATTTACAACTAGCTTTTTCCGCCCGCGGCTTCGCCCGCGTGGACTACACGACGTTATCCCGCGGGAATGTGATATTTTTCAGCCTATGTTCCTCTCCAGGCTGGCAGGCAAGTACCTATCTATGTCCCAAGTTTCTGCCAAATCCGTTCAGCCGTTTTGGCGTGATTGAATAACAAACATCCAAACATATAAACTTTCTCATTTATAATATTAGTAGGTAGAAGGTTGTTGTGTGAACTGAACTAAACACCCTCTAATCTCATGCGATGCGACACTTTCTTTTTTTTTTTGTATCAAGAGGAGAATGCAATCTTTAGGCATACCAAACGGCATATTCTCTGAGTACTGAATATATTGGACTCGGTCACACCTAGGGCATGTTCCTCGCCGCACTCAGCCCTCCCGCCAAGCCTAATAGGCTTCGCGTCAGGGCTGGGCGGTTCTAACCCCTGCCCCGCCCCCTAACGAGCTCGAAAGCTCAAGGGGGGGGGGGGGGGGCAGAAGGAGGAAGCGTCCTCCCCGGCCCCTTTTGGGTCCTGCTTAGTTCACCTGGGTGGGCACCACACCACGGGCACTTTTTCTTGCCGATGGTTCACTTAATAGACCGTGAGCCAGATAGTATATTTTGTCAGTCATTTCCTCTCGAGCGAAAACTCGTGCAATGCTTGAGAGAGTTGTATTATGAAGTATGGTGAACGTCAGCTGCCGCTCCGTGGGTGGGTTGTGCAGCGGCAGCCCCTCAAACACGTAATTTTTTTTTTATTTTCAGTCATTTCCTCCCGACTGAAAATTTGTTAAATGATAGTTAACGCAATTATTAGAAAATAAAAAAAAGTCAGCTGGTCTTACCGTGGTGGATTATACGTCAGCTGGCCATAGGAACATGCAAAAAAAATATTTTTCCTTTTCTATGTTGGTGGAAAGGTCGTCAGCTGATGCAGTGAAATAGGGAGCATGAGAGTCAGGCGTGAGCGCCGATCGCTTATTTAAATACGTCAGCTGACGGGTTTTCCACCAACATAGAGCCAGCTGACGTTTTTAGGGTTCCGTAGTCAACAAGGAACCCTTATAGTTTCGCCATGTCCGTCTGTCCGTCCGTCTGACCCCAGTCTAGCTCATAGATTCTTAGTCCTAGAAAACTGTAATTTGACATGAATATACATATTTATCACGCCAACAAAGTGGTAAAGCAAAATTTTGAAAAATATTTTTTTTAGGTTACCTCCCCTACACGTAAAGTGGGTATGTATTTTTTTTTCTTGTCTACTTCATAGTGTGGGATGTGGTTGGATAGCAATTTTAAAAATATTGTGGGTTCGTAAAGACAGTTTTTGGATTGAGGCATCCGTTTGTGAATTATTAAGCTTTAAAATGCAAAATTTTGTTTGAATCATGTGTCCCCCCCTGCCAGCCAAATGGTTGGTCTTGGTTACGTGAAAAAAATTCACGATAGTACATACATATGAAGTTAAAAGGAAAACTATCACAGCTAAGTAGGCTTTACAAGTTTTTGAGATATAACACATTTTCGAAAACCGCAAAAATAACTTTGTTTTTCATAGTATTCGTATGTATGAAAAGGCTACTAGCACGAGCACGATGCATGTGACGTGCCTT